>OV277870.1:60874953-61545578 GCA_922989275.2 Gari tellinella
CGATGTCGACGTCACATTGTTTATTTCATTACTAAAAAGAAAAAAGAACGTTCAGACCATTAGATTGAAAACGTCTTTTTCATTGTCTAGTTGGCAAATATCCTCCTCCGAACTTTGGCAAATCGTTTGACAGTCAAGTTTGGTATAGTAATCTAGGTCAGAAAAAGCGTGACCAAGTTGTCTAGATGCTTAAATAGTTTGTAAGGAGAGGACAAAGGGAAGCAATTCGTACAGAAAATGCTAATAAATGATAAGGAGTTACCTGCCCTTATAGATTTTGTCCAGGTTCACATAGCGAAACGAATATCATAATTATAGAGTGACATTATTTTTTTTATAAGGAGCTACCTGCCCGTATAGATTTTCTGCGACATTCACATAGCGAAATGAATATCATATAGAGTGACAGTATTGTTTGGGATAGATGTAAAAGACATGCAAAATGTTCATTTTGGTCTATGGGAAATTAACATTATAACTGAAAGCGAGGTGTAATAAAGTTGAATGACAAACATTAAACATTCCAAGTCCATGTTAGATAAGACATGCCTTTTCATGAATAGTTTGATAAATATGTATTAAAGGAACTCGTTGACAGTTATTTTATTTGAAACGACGACGGACACAGTACGATCACAATAGCTGGAATAGTTAAGAATAACAATCCATTATATTGGAGAACAGTATTTAGCACTGTATGTACAATCGTCCGTTGAAAAGACAATGTTTCAAATTAGCACCCTTAGGACTGAAAGAAAGAGTAAACTTTGAAAAAGTAATCCTCGAAAACAGCTTATTTCAACCGATGTCGCCCAATGCAGGAGCCTTAACTGTGAACTTTGCCTTTTTCTGCTGTCCATAAGTTTTATATTGCTTCCAAGACCTACACAAAACTAGGAATGTTGTCTATTAGAAAACCAATGTTAATCTACTGACTACACTAGTTTCGCCCAGTATGCTTTAAAGAGTAGCCAATTGTGCCAAATATGACTAAACTAACGATATCAGTACGTGCAGTTTTAATCAAGACGTATACTCGTATATCATGGTAGCCTAATCGGTATTTTTGATAAAAGGTTACACGGGGTCAAGTTCGTGCGCACTGTCATTGTTGTTATATGTCAAAAGGTGTTATTTCCTTCGTAGAAGCACATACCAGCCATGAGTTCAGTAAAGATTTCGATGGCCTTCGATGGCCATCAATTGCAATTTGACTAACTTGTATAAAATACTCTGCACGTTGCACACGGGACACAAACCGTTTACCTAAGCCGCAATCATTGGCAACGGAAAACATGTCAGTATTTGAGATACAGGACGAACAAGGAAGACATGTTATCTTATATGTGATCATAGTTAGATGGCATGCCTTGATACGTCACAGTGGGTGAACAGTTACAGTGGAGAGTACGTTATTTTTTCCAGTAAACGCGTTTACGCTAAAACAAGCTTTAAACCCATTTCCATTGCAAACAGTTTGAAGCCAGATCAGATGCCGGCTTATCCGGGGTCTGATCTGTCTCCAAACTGTTTGCCACTCGGATTTAAATGAATACATGTATTTTAAATTTAAAAAAGAATAAATTTCTACATTCGAATGTTTTGTGTTTTTCATTTATTTTGCTTTAAACGTCCACATGGTAACTATTCCTGTTCATACGACACTTACAATTCGTCTGCTGCCGATTGCCACTTTACTAGTATTTGCAAACAGTTTTGATCCAGATCGTCTGATCTGGGTCAACGTTCTTTGACACTTGTTTGTAGGTTTCAAATTTAAGATGTATAAATCTGAGGTTGTTTCATGTATGTTTGACAAAACATGGACCTTTGCCTATGGAAAAAACAATGTTAACCAACTGACTAATAGAATCAAGCATGGCTTTTGGTAGAGACGGGGGATTCTATACCCGAGGTCGGACTGTTCCGGGTCGGAAACGAGCTTTAGCGAGTTTCCGACAGGAACAGACCAACCGAGGGTATAGAATCCCCACTCTTTACCAAAAGCCGTGCTTGATTATTTTTCTCGCTTAAAATTCCCCTTAAAACGAGTAAATTAAAGGAATTATAAAGACCTACTTTTTTCACGTATCACACATTCCATACCCAATAGCAACAGACATCTGTTTGAAGGTCGCATTATTTCAGCTTAGCTTTGACATTTATTTGTACACACGTTTTAAGAAAGAACTTGTCCCACTTTAGATCCCAACTCAGAAATACAAACGGTTGGCATTGAATCCAAGTGATTTTACATAGTAAAAGTAATCAAAACGACCATTTCTTTCTTTATACGTTCTACTTTCAAGCCATATCAACAAACCGACGTCATTGACGTCACGTAAGAACTCGATCATGTGAAACAATCAACAACAACCACATTAATCACTGTTTAAACATCGTATCATTGAATTGTCGAAAGTCACAGACAAGTGTAGAGTCTACTGTAAAAGTCTCAATGTAATTTTCTCCGTGAACGTAGCTTGTGGTCAATTTTAAGTTTTAGGGGATTTCTGTAAGAGTAGCCACCCTTTCCCTTGCTTTAAAGCAAATTGAGCGGAAGGATACAGTGCCAGATAAGGTTTGCTGTACGGCTATTTATAGTAACAAAATGTGGTCTAGCACCCCCGAAAAGCGAGAATCATAGAATCAAGCACGGCTTCTGGTCAAGACGGACGAGTCTAGACCCTCGGTTTGTCTGTTCCCAGTCGGAATCGAGCTTTAGCGAGAACAGACAAACCGAGGGTCTAGACTCGTCCGTCTTGACCAGAAGCCGTGCTTGATTATTTTTCTCGCTTGAAATACCTCTTAAAACGAGTATATTAAAGGATTTGTAAAGACCTACTTTTTTCCCGTATCACACATTCCATGTCCAATAGCAACAAACAGCTGTTTGAAGGTCGCGCTATTTCAGCTTGGCTTTGACATCTATTTGTACACACGTTTTAAGAAGAAAACGTGTCCAACTTTAGATCATAACTCAGAAATACAAACGGTTTTTATTGAATCCAAGCGGTTTGAATAGTTTAAGTTATCGAAACGATCATTTCTTCCTTTATATACGTACTACTTCCAAGCAATAACAACAACCGACGTCAATGACGTCACATAAGAACGTGACGTTACGCGGATACTCAATCATTTGAAACAATCAACAAAAACAACATAAATCACTGTTTAAACACCGGATCATTGAATTGTCGAAAGCCACAGCCAGTGTAGAGTTTACTGTAAAATTGTCGATTACATTTCTCTCTGTGAACGTAGCTTGAGGTCAATTTTTAGTTTTAGGGTATTTCTGTAAGAGTTACCTCCCGTTCCCTTGCTTAAACCCATTCGGGCGGAAGAATATCGTACCAGACAAGGTTTGCCGCACTGCTATTTATAGTAACAAAATGTGGTCTAGCACCCCCAAAAAGCGAGAATAAACTTTCTTGGCTCAGTACACTTTAAACTGTCGCCAACTCTGTCAAAAATATTTAAAATAACGATATCAGTACGTGCAGTTTGAAATCAATACGTATACTCGTATATCACATAATCAATCAGATGGTAGCCTAATCGTGCACACTGCCATTGTTGTTACAGTGCTCCCCTTCTACAACGGCCCTCCCAACAACGACTTCATCCTTACAACGACACTTGCCGCAGTTCCCTAAATAGGACATTTATGTCTAACGCTTTTACTGCTGCAATGTCGTCTGCTTAAGATTGTCGTCTGCTGGTTTCTCTCAGAGTTACATATAATTAGAGATTTTTATAGAATACATATATTGGCCAGTGACAAACAGCTTGAATCCTGATCAGACGCCGCTTTACGCTGATTCAAGCTGTTTGCTAATGTAAGCCAATTCTTAATTTTACCTCTTTATAACGACTCCCTCAATACAACAAACACAATATGTGTCTCCCATTGGATGTCGTTGTAGAGAGGGGTCACTGTATATGTGAAACACAGCACGATACTTTGTGTAACAGCTCTCCCTCTCTACAACGACACCCAATGGGAGACTAAAATTGTGTGCGTTTTTCGGAGGGAGTCGTTATAGGCAGGGCTATTTGTTTACATTTGCAAACAGCTTAAATTAAGATCAGACGCCGCATAACGCGGCGCCTGATCTGGATTCAAGCTGTTTGTCACTTGTCATTACTTTTTTTCAGTCAAACTTTTTCAATATGTATCTTTCAGAAAAACAGCAAATGACAACTTTAAGCAGACGATATTACAGCAATAAAAGTGTTAGACATACTTTTCCTGTTTATGGAACTGTGACAAGATTAGTTGTTCGGAGGGAGTCGTTGTTTGGAGGGCCGTTGTTTGGAGGGACTATATTTCCTTCGTAGGATCACATATCAATATTTGAAATATAGAACGAACCAGGAAGAAATAGTATCTCGTATGTGATTATAGTCATAGGTGTCCGGCTCAATTTTTTTTGGTCTACTGTAGTGATCTATCATATATAACAGAAGGTATATAACTTCAAGTACAGGGCGACCCTGACCGGGACCAATCTATCGTACTTTTTTCGCTAATCATGCAGAACTTCCAAATAAACACGGTAACGGTAGAAAGAGAAATAATTTTTCTTCACATTGATACCAAATATAGCACTGAAACTTCTATTTTCAGCGAGTACGAGAGTCCAATTTCTGAAGAAACACCCGTTTTTCCGAGGTCGGAAAAGCTATGGGCCGGGTCTCCGCTCCACTTCGACATTCAAATCTTATCCGCGAGCTGTTCGGTCCTGTTTTCTGCTCTTTGCTGTTAAGGAATGATATATAAGGTCCAATTCTGATGTTTATTTTAAAATACAACCAACGACACAGCCTCAAAATTAAAATGGACCATTACAATATGTAAATCTACTTTCCTATTTGTATTCAACGGTGTCGATCGAAAACAATCGTCTAGATGCTTGACCTGAACGTTGATTGGTCGGGTCAATCCTCTAAACCAATCAGCGCTGGGATCACTCAGCAAATCGCGTCAATTCAAATGGAGGCTTGATCGGGGGGAAATTGACGCTACTTATAAATCCCAAGGACATTTTCTGTTGAAATGAGATTTAAGGCTGTGTCGTTGGTTGTATTTTGAAATAAACATCAGAATTGGACCTTATAGTTATTTATTTTTTACAAAACTTGCAGACGACACTTTCAAAGCAAATGATAGGTCGACCAGAAATGGCTAAATACAAGCGAAATGCTTTGAAATGTAAACAATTAATTCTTATGTTTTAATAATGTGTCCAACAGTGTTTATCCAGGGTCCATGCTTATAAAGCGTTTGAATTCAGTCGGAAAACATTCTCAAGGATTTGATTGATCAGATCTGACCAAATGTGACCAATGCAATGCTTGATAACGAACTCAAACGCTTTATTAGCGCTTGGCCTGATTAGGTGCAAATGCAACCCGAACAGCAACCAGCGCAATACTTGAACACACAATGCTATTGTCCAAATCTTTGACACGCATCCATACAAAACAAGGGAAGCCACTCTTACTCCAGACATCCCCGTTATTGCGCTGTTCATAACGTATTGCTTCCTTGTTAGTGTTGGGATTAAATTAATTAAACAAATGTTGTAAAAAGTATTAAAAAAATATGAGTTCGAAGGATTGCGTGCTGATTTGACATCTTGGACTAGCTTTACTCAAACTTATCCGTATATTTTACAGTTGAATGACATTAGATCTATATACAATATGAAAATAACAGTATTGTAAACTTTAAAAAGAAGTTTCATATATTTTCGTTTCTAATATAAAAGTACACCTAAGTGTGTCATGTTCGTCCAGTCAGTAACGTTTTTGATAATTGGTTAACAGTAAGATATGTTTTGCATAAACAATTGGAACCGTACTCTTCACAATATACGCGTTTGAGCCACAGGTGCCAGACGCATGCTTTGACCCAATATGCACCTCAAAACACAAATAAAAGGCATAAAACCATAAAAACGTCCTTTTCTATGACCAAACACCATATTCTGACCAAAAGCTCATTTTTCAAAAAAAAAATTTTTTTTACCTAAGGTATATACTATAAAAAAAAATTTTTTTTTGAAAAATGAGCTTTTGGTCAGAATATGGTGTTTGGTCATAGAAAAGGACGTTTTTATGGTTTTATGCCTTTTATTTGTGTTTTGAGGTGCATATTGGGTCAAAGCATGCGTCTGGCACCTGTGGTTTGAGCCAAAACTATTAACAACAGTTTGAAGCTGGATTACACTTTGCACATAGTTTGGATCCAGACCAGTCAAGACGTAACACGGCGCCTGAACAATGTCTAGCTTTGAAACGGTCTTGCAGACAACAATATTGAAGCAGAAGACAACATTTCGGTGAAGGGGAAACCCTTCACGATTAATTTGGCACTGAAAGAGATATGCTGCTGTTGTCATGGCAGTGAAGGATGCTTCTGAACAATTGACCAACACAGATTACTCGAATTAGTGCCCTCTGAATTGGGTCTACATTATGTCGCATAGGAAAATTTACTCTACATAGATACACTCTCTGTATTCTAAGAATACCTTTGTCACAGGGATTAAGCTAGTTACAGTGGAGAATCTGTTATTCTTTCCCGTTTAAACGCAAACGTACGCAAACGCAAAGCACTAAAACGTAGAAAAGAACAACTTTTGGACAATTCTGATATTTCATGTTTATCTTGGTGGCATACAGTTTGGAGTCTGATCTGGTTCCAAACTGTTTGCACTGCAAATAATAGTTTTAGCGTAAACGCGTTTATTGGGAAAGAATAACACATTCTACACTGTAGTTAAGAGGGGCGATAAAGTTATACTTAGAAAAAAATGCATGTATATATAATAGTAATCTACAATACCAACAAATAAGGTCAGATAACTGTGCAATGTACAGCACAGTAACACCTATCGACTGTTGTATTTATCAGGTGTTTAAGGCAGAGGACTTTAGGGGTTTTCTGTTTTACGTTCACCTTTCTTTAAGCTGCCACCTGTCTTGTATACAATAAATCAGCCTTAGTTTTAGTTGTCGTAATAGAGAGGTTTTACTGTATTTCAAACTTTAGGATAAGCTATTCAAACCAACATAGCCAAATCGCTACACTGATTATTACAACTGATTACAATACTGGTGTTCAAACAAGGTGTGTTATGATAGGACTGGTAACGACATCACTCGGTTATAAACCGGCTTGACAATGGAAAATATGGAAATCAGGAATTACGTAACCGTTGGAATAATATTATTGTTCTTCGCAGGTACTATACACTATATGATTCCTTTTTTGTGTCTGAGTTAATTGCTGCTTAAAACAAGATGAAAGTAAAACAGAAAACCTCTATTGAGCTTTCTAATGTATATTTTTGTCTAGCTTTAAGCTATCGGAGACTTTGAACAGGTTGTCATATAATGACTTTACCGCATAGCAATTTCAAAATTGTTTGTTTTTTTATTTCTCAGATTTAAACTTTTATGTTAATTTACAAAACTATATATGTCTGATTGTTAAACAGTTTGGATCCTGATCAGACACTGCGTTGAGCAGCGTCTGATCATGATCCAAACCGTTTGCAAGTAGCCATTGAAGGTCCTACTCGGGGTTAGGCATTGAAAAGGGTTAAAACTCCGCTTTTTCATTTGAAAACGGATGACGTCATGGCAGTGAAGGAGTTAAAGCAAATAAAAGTAATGCAGAAAATATCGAATGATTTACATTCTGCGTTTAACCGTGAAGTGTACAGTAAAACCTCTCTATAACGGCCACTAAAACGAGGACTAATTGGTTGTTTAAATGACAGGTGACAGCTTAAAGCAAGGTGACAGTAAAACAGAAAGCTCCTACAGGAGCTTTCTGTTTTACTGTCACCATGCTTTAAGCAGTCACCTGTCAAAAACAACTAATAAATTAGCACACTTTAGTGGCCGTTATTGAGAGGTTTTACTGTATTACTTATCGGATTCAAAGAATTTACTACTACGTATATATGTTACAGGGATTACGTGTAATCAGGGAATACGTGAAATCCTTGAAAAATCAGGGATTTCACGTATTTCCTAAATCTCCCAGTGAAAAAGCGTAATTTTGAAGCTTTTCCTTAATTGTTTTATAAATATTTGGCAGTTACTTTTGATTAAAGTAATGAATCTTACCTCGTTTAGTTCATTAAGTTCAAAGGCAAGTACCACGCTATGAAATTTTGTTAATCTTATTAACAAGACATATGTCTTGGTTTTTTAATTGTCCTGACTTAAATGCACACTGTTCACTTATTGTTATTCACTTGTGCGAGAAACTTTGTATGAACGTTCATTAGATATGTCAAGAAAGCATGATATTTGAAACCATTAGAAATGTCAGGATAGTATAAATCTATTAATTTGATGAAAAAAGCGACATGTCATCAATTCCTTAAAACCCCCAGTGATTACGCATAATCCCTAAAATGTATATACAGTTTAGAATAATGTTACTATTTCTCAACAAACGCGTTTAGGCTAAATCAATTATTTCAATTGCAAAACAATTAGGGCGTCTGATCAGGCTCCAAAACCGTTTGCCTATCAGATTAAAATAAATAGTCAGAAATGTCAAAACTTTATATTTGCACCACTTTATTGCAATATGTTTGCGTTTTGTTTGGGTTTTAACGGGAACAATTAACGTCTTCTCCTCTGTAAATATTTGACCGTACTATTTTATCATCACGAATTCTACTTAGAGATAAAAGGGGCTACACACTTGAATTGCAAACAGGAGACAAATAGGTTAGGATTGGACAAAACGTACATGATAAAATTACGATTGACATGATAAAGATTAACAATAATCTATATAGAAGTCCTTTTGCTAAAAACGTATGTTTCGATATCATTTTACAATCGCCTAGTGAAGCGCTATTGGAATACTGATTTCTCTTCAAATCCTGTAGCTTTGAAAACTAAAGAGTTTTGTGGAATCATACATGAGATAGGTTCAATTTAGTGGGCTCATACCTGATGCCCAAACTGACTATCCCTTTCATGATCAAATCCATCGTGAGGTTGATCAAGATCAAAACCGTTTGCCACTTGATTTGAAATTACGTCAGTTATACTGACTTAAATCTACCTTTGAAACTGCATTGCACACAAGAATGTTGAATCAGACGACAATTGGCGGTGAAAGGGTATTTTTTAGTTTAAACCTTTATCAATGGCAAAACATGTAGATGGATATACAGCACTCCCCCCTACAACGGCTCCCTCCTTTCAACAGCCCTTGCCGCAGTTCCCAAAGCAAGACATTTATATTAACATTTTTACAGAAAAAAAACTTAATGACGAGTGACAAACAGCTTTAATCAAGATCAGACGCCGCATCTTGATTCAAGTTGTTTGCAAATGTAATCCGATTTCCTCCCTACAGCGACTCCCTCCGTACAACGCACACACTCTGTGTCTCCCATTGGGTGTCGTTGTAGAGAGAGGGCGCTGTACGTTATCATGTATAACATCTGCCCTAATTTAAGTATCTTATCATTTTACTACATTGACTGTTTCTGCTTTAACAGTTAACTGTATACATTGATGCTCAGCGACGAGTATTCTAGTCCTTTACAAACAGGGGTCCTCCAAAGCGTATATAATCATATTGGTCTAGTGTTCCCGTTTTTAACAGCAAAACGTGAAGCTGAGAGTCTAGTCGAAGTGCCGGTTATTACCCATTTTTCATAATAAAACATGTAGCTACTCAGATATTTCAAAACAATGTCTTCCTCTCTATTTTATTGCATTTGCGTTTGCATTACATCTCATTTTTAAAAACAGGAAAGAGTAACATAGTTCCCCTCTCTAACGCTGTTACAGCCGAAACCTGTGTCCTTCGGGACTTTGATTAATAGTAAGATGTGTGTCATCCGTGCATTAGGTCATGTGTTACAGTGGAGTATATGTTATTCTTTCCCGTTTAAACGCAAAAAACCGCAAAGCATCAACACGTAGAAAAAGTACTTTTGGAAACTTCTGATAATCATGTTTATCTTGTGGCAAACAATTTGGAGCCTGATCAGACGCCGGGTTACCCGGTGTCTGATCTGGCTCAAAACTGGTTTGCAATAGAAATAATAGCTTTAGCGTAAACGCATTTATTGGGAACGAATAATGTTTTCTTCACTGTACAGTCAGATCTCAGGCTTCCATTGTGTAGCCGGGTTGAGTCTAACATTAAATGGTGACATATTTGTGTAAGCGGCCCGGTTGTTCAGTCGGTAGAAAACTTGCCCTGTAAGCAAGGGGTCCCGGGTTCGAGCCCCGGTCTGGCTGCATATTTTTCTCACCATGTTACATTTGGCGCCCAACGTAAATAACCCGTAGGATAATATATAACTCGCAGAGTGTACAAATATAATAACAAGAAACTCGAGGAGTGTTCTTTAGTAAGAATTCGGGACGAATTCTGGTGTAGAGGGGAAGTGTGTAGCCGTATTGAGTTTAACATTAATTAATGAGAGATTTGTGTAAACGGCCCGGTGGTTCAGTCGGTAGAACACTTGCCCTGTAAGCAAGGGGTCCCGGGTTCGAGCCCCGGTCTGGCTGCATATTTTTCTCACCATGTTGCAATGGTATTGCCCAACGTGCCTGTTGATATGTTTTACAGCCGGGACCCAGGCCCTTCAGTGTTATTTTTGTGCCGGAACTGGTGGGAATTCGGCGTGTGAGAACTATGACAATTACGAGGCTGCCGCTAAATGTGAGGCTGAGCATTTCCGTAAAAACTGCACGGAAGGGTTTGACGAGATGTGTACTATAGAATCCCATAGAATAAATGGTAAGTTATGGTCGCATCAAATAGATCGCAGGTTAGAGTTTGGTCGTATCAAATAAATGGTAAGTGATGGCCGTATCGAAAAGATGGTAAGTTTTGGCCACGTTAAAAAATAAATGGTAGGCGTATCTAATGAAAGGTAAGTTATGGCCGTTGTAGGTATTGGACGTGTCAAATAATTGGTAAGATATGGCGGTATCGAATAAATGTTGTACAAAACAAATGGTAAGTAATGGCCATATCGAACAAGTGGAAATGTTGGTCGTATCAAAAAATGTCGTATAAATCAAATGGTAAGTTATGGCCGGCCGTATTGAACACATGGTAAGTGATAGTTTTCTCAAGTTAATTATTGATAACAATTCCAGTGCCGATGCCGAGAACAATGGCATTTACAAACAGTTCGGATTCTGATCAGTCCCTGCGCAATGCGACGTCTGACCAGGATTCAAACTGTTTCAGATTCACGTCATTGTGTCTTAGTAAAACCAAACGCACAGAATTCCAATTTTATCGGTAAATTCAGTCTATAATGGCAGTGGAGGTGTTACTACTACACGTGACTGATCACAATCCTTTAAATGATAAACATTAGTTAGCTTGAATGTATCTTTTTCTTCTTATTTTTTTTCTTATCAATCTTCTTTTTCTTCTTCTTTCTTCTTCTTATCATGATTGCTCCTACTCTCATTCTTCTTCTCTTTATCCTTTCATTTTGTGTTATTTGTTAAATAAAACATATCATTGTTATATCGCCACGATATCATTATTATGTGGTAGAGGAGTGGTCGTAATAGAGGAGTGGTCGTAAAAGAGGAAAGCTCGTAATAGAGGAGTGGTCGTAATAGAGGAGTGCTCGTAATAGAGGAGTGCTCGTAATAGAGGAGTGCTCGTAATAGAGGAGTGCTCGTTATAGAGGTGTGGTCGTAATATAGGAGTGCTCGTAATAGAGGAGTGGTCGTAATAGAGGAGTGGTCGTAATAGAGGAGTGCTCGTAATAGATGAGTGCTCGTAATAGAGGAGTGGTCATAATAAATGAGTGCTCGTAATAGAGGAGTGGTCGTAATAGACGAGTGCTCGTAATAGAGGAGTGGTCGTAATAGAGGAGTGGTCGTAATAGGGGAGTGGTCGTAATAGAGGAGTGGTCGTAATAGAGGAGTGGTCGTAATAGACGAGAGCTCGTAATAGAGGAGTGGTCGTAATAGAGGAGTGGTCGTAATAGAGGAGTGGTCGTAATAGAGGAGTGGTCGTAATAGAGGAGTGGTCGTAATAGAGGAGTGGTCGTAATAGGGGAGTGGTCGTAATAGAGGAGTGGTCGTAATAGAGGAGTGGTCGTAATAGAGATGTGGTCGTAATATCTGAAAGCTCGTAAAAGAGAAGTGGTCGTAATGGATGAGTAGAGGTCGTAATAGAGGAGTGGTCGTAATAGAGGAGTGGTCGTAATAGATGAGTGGTCGTAATAGACGAGTGGTCGTAATAGACGAGTGGTCGTAATAGAGGAGTGGTCGTAATAGAGGAGTGGTCGTAATAGGGGAGTGGTCGTAATAGGGGAGAGGTCGTAATAGAGGAGTGGTCGTAATAGACGAGAGCTCGTAATAGAGGAGTGGTCGTAATAGAGGAGTGGTCGTAATAGAGGAGTTGTCGTAATAGAGGAGTGGTCGTAATAGAGGAGTGGTCGTAAAAGAGGAGTGCTCGTAATAGAGAAGTGGTCATAATGGAGGAGTGGTCGTAATAGAGGAGTGGTCGTAATAGAGGAGTGGTCGTAATAGAGGAGTGGTCGTAATAGAGGAGTGGTCGTAATAGAGGAGTGGTCGTAATAGAGGAGTGGTCGTAATAGGGGAGTGGTCGTAATAGAGGAGTGGTCGTAATAGAGGAGTGGTCGTAATAGAGATGTGGTCGTAATATCTGAAAGCTCGTAAAAGAGAAGTGGTCGTAATGGATGAGTAGAGGTCGTAATAGAGGAGTGGTCGTAATAGAGGAGTGGTCGTAATAGATGAGTGGTCGTAATAGACGAGTGGTCGTAATAGACGAGTGGTCGTAATAGAGGAGTGGTCGTAATAGAGGAGTGGTCGTAATAGGGGAGTGGTCGTAATAGGGGAGAGGTCGTAATAGAGGAGTGGTCGTAATAGACGAGAGCTCGTAATAGAGGAGTGGTCGTAATAGAGGAGTGGTCGTAATAGAGGAGTTGTCGTAATAGAGGAGTGGTCGTAATAGAGGAGTGGTCGTAAAAGAGGAGTGCTCGTAATAGAGAAGTGGTCATAATGGAGGAGTGGTCGTAATAGAGGAGTGGTCGTAATAGAGGAGTGGTCGTAATAGATTAGTGCTCGTAATAGAGGAGTGGTCGTAAAAGATTAGTGCTCGTAATAGAGGAGTGGTCGTAATAGAGGAGTGGTCGTAATAGAGGAGAGCTCGTAATAGAAAAATGGTCGTAATAGATGAGTTGTGCTAATAATAGAGGAGTGGTCGTAATAGAGGAGTGGTCGTAATAGAGGAGAGCTCGTAAAAGAGAAGTGGTCGTAATAGATGAGTAGTGCTCGTAATAGAGGAGTGGTCGTAATAGAGGAGTGGTCGTAATAGAGGAGAGCTCGTAATAGAAAAGTGGTCGTAATAGATTAGTAGTGCTCGTAATAGAGGATTGGTCGTAATAGATGACTGGTCGTAATAGAGGAATGGTCGTAATAGAGGAGTGGTCGAAATAGAGGAGTGCTCGTAATAAATGAGTGGTCGTAATAGAGAAGGGCTCGTAATAGAGAAGTGGTCGTAATAAATGAGTGGTCGTAATAGAGGAGTGCTCGTAATAGAGAAGTGGTCGTAATAAATGAGTGGTCGTAATAGAGGAATGGTCGTTATAGAGGAGTGGTCGAAATAGAGGAGTGCTCGTAATAGAGGAGTGGTCGTAATAGATTGGTGCTCGTAATAGATGAGTGCTCATAATAGAGGAAAGCTCGTAATAGAGGAGTGGTCGTAATAGAGGAGTGGTCTTAATAGAGGAGAGCTCGTAATAGAAAAGTGGTCATAATAGATGAGTAGTGCTCGTAATAGAGGAGTGGTCGTAAAAGAGGAGTGGTCGTAATAGAGAAGAGCTCGTAAAAGAGAAGTGGTTGTAATAGATGAGTAGTGCTCGTAATAGAGGAGTGGTCGTAATAGAGTAATGGTCGTCATAGAGAAGTGGTCGTAATAGAGATGTTGTCGTAATAGAGGAGTTGTTGTAATAGAGATGTGGTTGTAATAGAGGATTGGTCGTAAAAGAGGAGTGGTCGTAAGAGAGGAGTGCTTCTAATAGATGAGTGCTCGAAATAGATTGTGGTCGTAATAGAGGAGTGGTCGTAAAAGAGAAGTGGTCGTAATAGATGAGTAGTGCTCGTAATAGAGGAGTGGTCGTAATAGAGGAGTGGTCGTAATAGAGGAGAGCTCGTAATAGAGAAGTGGTCGTAATAGATTAGTAGTGCTCGTAATAGAGGAGTGGTCGTAATAGAGGAGTGGTCGTAATAGAGGAATGGTCGTAATAGAGGAGTGGTCGAAATAGAGGAGTGCTCGTAATAAATGAGTGGTCGTAATAGAGAAGTGCTCGTAATAGAGAAGTGGTCGTAATAAATGAGTGGTCGTAATACAGGAGTGCTCGTAATAGAGAAGTGGTCGTAATAAATGAGTGGTCGTAATAGAGGAGTGCTCGTCATAGATGAGTGCTCATAATAGAGGAGTGCTCGTAATAGAGGAGTGCTCGTAATAGATGAGTGCTCATAATAGAGGAGTGCTCATAATAGAGGAGTGCTCGTAATTGAGGAGTGCTCGTAATAGATGAGTGCTCATAATAGAGGAGTGCTCGTAATATAGGAGTGCTCGTAGTAGATGAGTGGTCGTAATAGTGGAGTGGTCGTAACAGAGGAGTGGTCGTAATAGAAGAGTGGTCGTAATAGAGGAGTGGTCGTAATAGAAGAGTGGTCGTAATAGAGGAGTGGTCGAAATAGAGGAGTGGTCGTAATAGAGTAATGGTCGTCATAGAGAAGTGGTCGTAATAGAGATGTTGTCGTAATAGAGGAGTTGTTGTAATAGAGATGTGGTTGTAATAGAGGATTGGTCGTAAAAGAGGAGTGGTCGTAAGAGAGGAGTGCTCCTAATAGATGAGTGCTCGAAATAGATTGTGGTCGTAATAGAGGAGTGGTCATAATAGAGGAGTGGTCGTAATAGAGGAATGCTCGTAATAGATCAGTGCTCATAATAGAGGAATGCTCGTAATAGAGGAGTGCTCGTAATAGATGAGTGGTCGTAATAGAGGAGTGGTCGTAACAGAGGAGTGGTCGTAATAGAGGAATGGTCGTAATAGAGAAGTGGTCGTATTAGAGATTTTGTCGTAATAGAGGAGTGGTTGGAATAGAGATGTGGTCGTAATAGAGGATTGGTCGTTAAAGAGGAGTGCTCGTGAAAGAGGAGGGGTCGTAATAGAGGAGTGGTCGTAATAGAGTATTGTAGTAAAAGAGAAGTGGTCGTAATAGAGGAGTGGTCGTAATAGAGGAGTGGTCGTAATAGAGATGTGGTCGTAATAGAGATGTGGTCGTAATAGAGGAGTGGTCGTAATAGAGGAGTGGTCGTAAAAGAGGGGTAGTTGTAATAGAGGAGTGGTCGTAATAGAGATGTGGTCGTAATAGAGGAGTGGTCGTAATAGAGGAGTGGTCGTAATAGATGAGTGGTCGTTATAGAGAAGTGGTCGTAATAGAGGAGTGGTCGTAATAGAGATGTGGTCGTAATAGATGAGTTGTCTTAATAGAGATGTGGTCGTAATAGAGGAGTGGTCGTAATAGAGAAGTGGTCGTTATAGAGAAGTGGTCGTAATAGAGGAGTGGTCGTAATAGAGATATGGTCGTAATAGATGAGTTGTCTTAATAGAGATGTGGTCGTAATAGAGGAGTGGTCGTAATAGAGATGTGGTCGTTATCGAGAAGTGGTCGTAATATACGAGTGGTCGTAATAGAGATATGGTCGTAATAGAGGAGTGGTCGTAATAGAGATGTGGTCGTTATAGATATGTGGTCGTAATAGATGAGTGGTCGTAATAGAGATGTGGTCGTTATAGAGATGTGGTCGTAATAGACGAGTGGTCGTAATAGAGGAGTGGTCGTAATAGAGGAGTGGTCGTAATAGATGAGTGGTCGTAATAGAGGATTGGTCGTAATAGAAGAGTGGTCGTAATAGAGGAACGGTCGTCATATGGGAGTGGTCGTAATAGATGAGTGGTCGTAATAGAGATGTGGTCGTAATAGAGGAGTGGTCGTAATAGAAGATTTGTCGTAATAGAGGAGTGGTCGTAAGAGAGGAGTGCTCGTAATAGAGGAGTGCTCGTAATAGATGAGTGCTCGTAATAGATGAGTGCTCGTAATAGAGGAGTGGTTGTAATAGAGGAGTGGTCGTTATAGAGGAGTGGTCGTAATAGAAGATTGCTCGTAATAGAGGAGTGGTCGTAATAGAGGAGTGGTCGTAATAGAGGAGTGGTTGTAATAGAGGAGTGGTCGTAATAGAGGATTGCTCGTAATAGAGGAGTGCTCGTAATAGAGGAGTGGTCGTAATAGATGAGTGGTCGTAATAGAGGAGTGCTCGTAAAAGAGGAGTGCTCGTAATAGAGGGGCGCTTGTAATAAAGAGGGTTTACTGTAATCAAACATGTTTTCTTTTGGTTTTTCAGGTGTAAATATAGTGCAACTAAGGGGTTGTAACGATGGCAACTCTTTCTATTTCACTTCACCTAACAGGACACAGATCAATCTAGACAGTCTTAAAAATTTAAAGGCTGATAAAAATGAAACAAGGTGTGCGTATGACGGCCAGTATATGATATGTGTGACTAAATGTGACACTGACTTTTGCAACGGGCCGCAGTTAGACATGGACACCTGTGGAGGAATTGTGGAACACAGTTCCAAGAGGGTTTTATTTTCCCTAGTTTTCTTTGTATTGATGTTGATATATAATTGAATCGTGTTTCTCTAATCAATAGACAAACAGTGTATGTTACTTGTAAAGTTCTAACCAGGGCACAGTCAGTAATTCCAAGTGTGTTTTATTTTCTCTAATTTTCTATGTATTGCTTTTGATATATAATTGAACATTGTTTCTGTAATAAAATAAAATTGTAATTTACGTGGTGTTCACTGTCTGCACATGTTTTGTTAACCGTTTAACTATTTCCTCCCTGAAGCTTTAAAGTCCCATTGTGTTTTCAGACCTTTTCTTAATGTCTGAAATACAATAACGGTTAATAATAATGTTTGAAACGATATTGCAGACAATAGTATAGGGTTAATACACCTTTTTTCGTGCATTAACATCTGAAGAAGCCCGCGGGCTGTATTTGAAGCCCGAGGCTTTAGCCGAGGGCTCCAAGACAGCACAAGGGCTTCTGCAGATGTTAATGCACGAAAAACAGGTGTATTGACACTATTCTTGCATAAAAATATGTCTATTTCCCCTTCTTGTTGGATTTCACCTAACTCCGTTCTCTAATACATTGACAGAATACGCGCCCAAGTTTGTTTACAAAATATTCATGTATTTTATATATCAACGGCTTAGATACAGGGCCACATGCACCTGATTTATCAATGTCGGCCATTTTTAAAAGCGACTCGATTCGCATGTGTAATAATAATTTACGCTTGGCACTCAACAGACATCATGCTGTTCTTCGTCCGTTAATTCAAGGATTTGAAAATGTTAAAATATATCTGGATATGAGGAGAAATGTGGTTGGATGTTGGAATAACGTTGAATGAGTTGGTCTGGTACAACGTGAGACGAAGCATACAGACCGGTCAGGTGCGACGCAACACAGAACGTCAGAGACTTTCTCTAGACCAATTCTATGGAAATACAGGTACACCGATTTACAGTTTAGCATGTTTAGGGTAGGACTTTATTTATAATGCTATATTTATTAATAAATATCAGACACATGAATGGATTACCAGCAGTCGATTGCAGTTATTTAACTCATTATAACTCCATACTGTAGTCTAGCGGGATCGAGTGTAGGCTAGTCTATTTCTATTTCTATTTATTACTTCTACGCCATCAATTCTTATGATTATGAGAAGGGGCACTTTTTAGGTGCACCATTGGGACTGTACCTGTCGAACACAGGCACAGAGGAGATAACGTTATTCTTTCCCGTTTTTAAACGCAAAGAAATGCAAACGCAGTGCACTAACATGGAGAAAATGACATGTTTATTTTAATCTGAGTACCAAACATTTGGGAGCCTGATCAGACACCGGGTTACTCGGCGTATGATTTGGCTCCAAACCGACGTCTGAACTGGCTCCAAACTGTTTGCAATGGAAACAATAGTTTAAGAGAATAACGGTTTTTTCCACTGTTATCTTTGTAGAAACTCAACAAGTCCCTACAGCTCAGTCGTTAGAGTGCTAGAATGTTACGTCAGAGACCCTGGCTCCAAGGTTATAAAGCTTTTGAGTTGAGTCTGAAATCGTCCTAAAGCGTTTGGTTGGTCAGATTTGAGTTTTTGATAAACAAAAACTGAAATTTGACTTATCAATGTCTAAGAACCATATAAGAATTAACTTAAAAGTTTTAACTTTCTATACGTCTAACTGTCATTGTGCTTGGTAACCATTTTTATACTACAGTTGTCTAGGAATTTAGAATAATTTTGAAAATATGTTTTGATAGTTTTGTAAGCCATTTAAATATTAGTAGCGTACTAAGAGTCAGTTACTGAAATAGCTGGAACGGAATTTGGGTTGACATGCTATTTTATCAACATTGCCGTTATAGATTCTAAATGTGTGTGTCTGTTAGATTTACTTGTAGGTTTTAAATAAAGATTTGAATTTGAATTGTCTCATTCAATCATTGCCTTCATTAAAGAATCAAAAATAATTCTAAATAAGATGATAAAGCTGTCTATATGTTTAAACTGTTATTATTTATTTTCATGCATGTTTGTTGTTTCAGATTCTATCACCAGATGTCACTGGCCATCAGCCTTGGATGTTGGTCTAAATCTTGAGAAGTCTGCAATATTAACCCTGGAGTCATCCTTTCTCATTGACTGTGAACAGAATGTGTTTGGTGCTTACTCAACAGAGAACAGTGACAATAACGAGAATGAACCAGATTTAACAAAACAAAGTTTAACTCATGATGAATTTATGTTTACATAAAGTCATCACCCGGCTGGTCTCAAAATAACAGGAAAAGTCTTAGTTTAATGAGGAGCAGCTAACCCAAAACATCTATTACATGTACATGTACATACTTTGATTGCACATTGACCTATCACTCAATCAATATGCAGTTTCTCCCTCTTATCTATTTCTCCACTGAGCAAAATAGTTCAAAACTATGGAATCATGAATGTATGCACTATAAGGAGCCTAAAGCATTTTAAAAGTAAAGCAGAATATACCATTAGGTACTTTCTACTTTACTTTCAACATGCTGTAATAAACAACCTGGATTAAGGGTAAAGGGTTAAACAGACATAGTCTGAAAGATCAAATTACTACAGAGCTACAAATAAAGGCATGATTTTATCTTATTTTCAAATATTCTAAATGTCTATTTTTTTCATTTTTAATTCCATTTCTAAAAAATAATAATTCCTAAATGCATTACTTTGGATACTCAAACTTCTTAGAACATATCTATTACATGGTGCTTCAGTATATTTACCAAGTTCATTTATTATCTTGAGCTATGTAATTTTTTAAGTACTTGAAATATGTGTACAAAACCAGAATTTCAAATAAAATATATTTCAATAAGCACAATTTTGCATAGATATAAATAATAACAAGAACTTTTGTCTTTATATTTGAGATCCATTTCCATTTTTATTTTATTAATATCAGTCATTTTCTTCCATATCACAGCTTCCTTAATTCTAATTGCACACCAATTGTATATCTTGCAAGTATTATGCTTCACTACAAACAGTGTACTTACAAGGAATGCACTTGTCTTCTGCCTCAGTGTAAACTTTGAACAGAACATCCCCTAAAGGAGCCCTCTGATCAAGGTCGCCACACGAAGAATAATTTTCAATGCATCGGTGTACATGTATACTTTAAACAGAACGCAATTAAACAAGATGGACAAACTTTTATTTTGATTTTAAATGTACATTTTAATCTCCAGTGGTTATTGAATGAGAGGTTTCGCCTAACTGTGGCCAATTATGCAAATAGTCGCTGTCATGGACATTTTACTGAAATGAACTATCTGGTTGTAGACCAATTGGAGTGTCAGATGGCCGATTTTGTCAATTTCAAAATTGATTGATTTGGGTTTACGGCCGCAAACTGTGACACAAAGGTTGTCATAATAGCGCCGATGTTGTGTCAATTTCATGTCATCTATAATAGCAAGAGTTCGGCATTTTAAAAATATGTACATGTATGTGCACAATTACGGTACAATGTATAAATAACTCGTATACGATAAATGGGATTCAAGCTGTTTGTTATCGCTTTTATTAATGAGTTAACTGCAAGTTTTAATAATAAATCAAAAGTAACTTTGCCCAGTGTGTTTACTTATATGATGTGTTCTGCTTTGTATCCATCCTAAAGTGGTGAAAACGTTATTCTTTCCCCTTTAAACGCAAACAAAACGCAAACGCAAAACACTAAAATGTAGAAAAGGACACTTTTTCGGCATTTCTGACCTTTCATTTTTTCAGAGTGGCAAACAGTTTCGAGCCTGATCAGACATCGGCTTAACCGGCGTCTGATATGGCTCCAAACTGTTTGCAAAGGAAATAATAGTTTTAGCGTAAACGCGTTTATTGGGAAAGAATAACATTTTCTCCACTGTACCTAATAATGTCACCTGTCAACAGAATTATTTAGTTGTACAAGTTTTTTGGACTGTATACTATGGAGAAGACGCTATTATTCCCCAATAAACTCGTTTAATGCTAAAACTATATTTGAATATAGTTTTCCATCGTAAACAGTTTGGAAACAGATCAGCCGCCGGATAACTAAATAGTAATGAGTTCAAAAGGTGCAAACTGAATGGGAAACTGTTTAGATCCCGACCAGAATGCTCCCCCAGGAGTCTACACCATTTGTTAGCTATTGTCTGTTCAAATACTTAGGGTTATTACAGTAAAAAACTTTTGCATTTCGTCTTAATGACCGTTATGTGTATTTGGCGAACAGTAATTATTTTGTAATTTCAATAACAATGCATTCACCAGCATCTTTGCACTGACAGTGTAGGCTGCAGTTTGGCCAGAACGCTGTTCAAACCGTCATTGTTATTGTTTATACTGGGCCCCGGAACAATCATAACTATAGCGGGCATTAACGGCGCGTGTGCACGTGAATCGCCTTGTTAATACATGTACACGTTAAAGTACTCGTTAATGCACCCCCTGGGAACGGCTTTTTATGCAAGAATATTGAATCAGATATAAAAACATACCGATTACGGGTTAAACAACTATTCATACAATGGGATAATATATATATAAGTGTATAAAAGTATAGATGCCAATATTGTATCGAAGTGCGTTTGACTCCCATATTGTTTTCTAGAACAAACATGAAGGCCATACTTTCGGCTGATTATGACTATCATACAAAACAATAAAAATTCATTTTTGTTGTAAAAATGTTCGTTTTGGATTAAATTGATGATTTGTTTTAGTAGTACTGGGTACCTTAAAAGTTCACGCATGCACACGTGTTGCTAATCAGGTGTTCTAGACTAAATTTAGCTGATATTTACATAGCAACTTCTTCATGAATATACATCACAAATAAATAGTTTGCACAGGAGCTTAACTCTTTCGCTGCCAATGATGCGAACGTCTGCAAACAGTTTATGCCAGAATCAGACTCCGCGTCACGTGGTAACCGGTTAGATCTCAAACCGTTTAACAAACATTTCAATATTTCTTCAGTAAAAAAGACACATTTAAGTTTATGGCAAACAGTGTTGACATTTTAAGCAGATGCCAGTATGTCAATAAAGGGGTTACAGAAAATATGTATTGTGTGTCGTTATGACCTTGGACTTATCAGTTTGTCGTTTAAAGTACTCATGCAATTAAATAAGCAGAAAATCAAAGGTCCGATGTATGTCGAAAACAGTTAACCCTTTACCCAATAGTCAGTTTTTAGTTTTGAAGACAGGCAACCACTTAAAGCAGGTTGAAAGTAAAGCAGAATGCGCCTAAGAATGCGTTACTTTCAGCCTGCTTTAAGCTACCACTTGCTAGAATAAAGAAAATATTCCTTATGATTCACATTCATGACTGTATAAATTGGAACTTTTTTCTTCAGCGGAGGAATACAATGAACGCGCTAAAAGGCCCGTCTATTGGGTAAAGGGTTAATCCCACTACCTCATTGGTCGTCCGATTGGTAAAGCTTAAACAAACAACACGTATTGGAATTTAATTATAAGGTAATATTTGTTGTTTTAAAATGAAGCATTCATATTGATTTGTTTTCTATGCTAGTTTGAGATTACATTGGTTTTGCACGAGACGCGTCCTCGTTTTCCTGAATTATTTTTCTCGTCTCTCCCAGTTGGTCAGTCAGTGATGTATTCATGGTTTCCGGTAGAAGGCAGGTACCCAGTATAGACAAACAAGACATTACTGCCACCATGAAGTACAGAAGGCCGGGAACTATATCGTTCTATAAATAGAATCAAAGTTATAATCATATAAAAGATTTGAATGTTTTGCAATATAGTATAGACATATGTTAAACTTCCCACCATGTTAGGCGATTTTAAGTCGACTTTTTAAACAGTTTTGATCCAGAACGATCTGAATTCAAACAGGATATAACTTGGTATAGCCAAAATGTCAAACAAATTGAGATGTGAATCTAATTGCACACGTTGCTCGAAATCTTTAAAAACAGAACAAATATCTCGTTCCCTTACATATATTTTACATGCTTATTAACCAATTACCCCATAAATACGCCTTTTTACACCTAAATTTAAGGCTCCATCAGAGAAAATAATTCCACTTTATACAGTCATGAATATTCATAAGAAATAAATTTATATTGTGCCAAAAGGAAGCTTAAAGCAGGCTGAAAGTAAAGCAGAATGTGCCCTAAGGCATATTCTGCTTTACTTTCAATCTGCTTTAACCCATTATCCCATAGCCTGTATCCAGTATTGAAGATATGTGACCATTTAAAGTAGGTTGAAAGTAAAGCAAAATGCGCCTTAAGGCCCATTCTGCTTTACTTTCAGCCCACTTTAAGCTATAATCTGCTAGAATATAGATAATGTTTTTGACGCAACATATTCCCAACTGTTTGAATTGGGACTAATTTCTTCAGTGGAGGAATAAATTAAAAGCGTAAAAATGTGTCTTTATGGTGTAATGGGTTAAGAGGTCACCTGTCTTCAAAACTAGAAATAGGCTATAGGGTATAAGGTTAATCCTTCTACGAAGATGTATCTGTGACTCATAGGGTATGGATAAGCAATGGTGAACTAACGACACTGCTATACATTCACCATACAGCAGAATACTTCAGATACAAAAAACAAACAGTACGTCTTATCAGAGTCTACACTGTTTGCCATTGTCTATTTGAATATACACCACGCTTAAAAAGGCCGAACATTAAGTTTAAATAAATAAACGCATTATAAGTGTATATATACACGAAAGTAGTAAATTGAATAATTTAATTAATGGTCAGTTTCTTTCTTGTTAAAGTTTACGATATAATTTAGTCCTAAACAAACACTGAATTGTTTAACAGAGTGTAATTTCGTTTGCTGTGGAAGAAACAAAAATCAATTCGTTCAAATATATATTCATGTTTTACTCACAAAGTAGACAAACTGCGGTGCAATAACTGCTCCAATCCTGGCGAAGATACCCACAAAACCATATCCAGTATTCCTGGTAAGAATAGAATATATGAATATAATACCTTCTGCACACACAGTAGCGTGTTCAGTTGCCACTGTTTGCTGTTTAGGTTAGCAGTTTGTGTCCCGTGTGCAGCGTGCAGAGTACAGTAGAGAAACTGTATTCTTTCCCAATAAAAGCGTTTACGCTAAAATTATTATTTCCATGGCAAACAGTTTCCAGCCAGATCAGACGCTGGGTAAACCGGTGTCTGATCAGGCTCTAAACTGTTTTGCCACTCAGATTAAAAATTGTAGTCAGAATTATCAAAACGTTTTTTTCTTTATTTCATTGCAATGCGTTTGCGTTTAAACGCAATAATAACGTTTTCTCCACTGTATTCAGGAGCGGGTAGGCTATTCGCTATCGATGACCAACGATGACCAACGATTTCTTCACTGAACTCATGACAGACGAGATGATTAATTATAACTATTGCAAACAGTAAATATCAAGATAAGAAGCCGAGTTACTTGACGTCTCATTTTCATCTAAACTATTTGCCGCTCTCGTGATATTTTCTGGGCACGGCCCATATTCACTGGTATACATCGTACAGCGGATGTTGCTCCAAAGTGATACGGAATCCATGGTGAATTGATGTAAACACTGTCAGGCCAGGTAAAAATACGTCTATTACACAATTATTGCAACACATAAGTATTAAACGTTTCATCGTACCGAATCAGAACTAATTTCTGCCTGTCGCAAACAAGCCTCTTCTGTTACAAACGTCGAATGGTCCGTGAATTATGAGAGTTTAGTCTGCCCTATCACTAACAACGTGTGCCGAGTTTGCATAAATTGACTGAATATGTGTAATATATACAATTAAAATATAGTTGTTTTTCACTGGATCGATAGCAAATAACTACATGCAATTGTAATATCTCACAGTGTTGGCTAAAATGATCTACATTTTGCAAATTTGGTCGATTTATTGCAGCATTACCGTACTGCGTCTTGCAATACGTATGTACTGTTTCTTGCAGAGGCTGTGATATTTACTGTACTGCTTCTTGTTAATACTAAATGACCGTTCTTCGTCTATTTTCAGGTCGACCATGGATTACAGGTGAACTAACTGCGCTGATTCATTCGAAACATTTAGAGGCATAATTGAACACGCTACAGAAAACCACCCCAGAAAAGAAATCAAAATTCGTGTTGTTGAAAACGACAAAATAAAGACAACAAATGTTAAAATTATCCCAGATTTATGTCGTGAGCAAGGACGGCTTATTACTGTTAATGACTTAGAGAGAAAGATACACATATCAAGAGAAGTCACGGTCTCGAAAGACAGCCCGCGGAAAATATATTAAAAGTAGACGACAGTGTTAAGATAGAACACCAATCAATCTGTGATTTAGATGGTGAATCGTAACAAGAAGAAGAAACAAACAGCGACTGTCAAAATACATTGCTTCAACAGCTTGAACTCCTTCTTCCTGCCGTTGTTGACACCCTGCAAAATGCCGGTAGACTTCAAGAGTATTTTGCCTTTAACCGCCTTCTTGCTGAAAACAGATTTCCATTGAACAACATTGCATTTTTATTATTTCTTGGTGTGGTGCGATGGTTCTTGTGACTTGATATTGTCTTGTGTCTTGTGTCCAACAAAGTGTATATAATACGAAAATAAAAATCACCACAATACTTTTATGGGATTCAATCCATTATAAAAAAAACATCAGTCTTCTAACCTCTTCACTGCCTTACCCCGAGCACAACAGTTTTGTGCAAACAGTTTTGATCCTGATCAGACGACGCGTTACGCGGCGTCTAATCAGGATCCAAACTGTTTGACACTAATTTCAATATTTCTTCAGTCAAAATAGCACAAATTAAAAGAAATAAAAACAGACTACAAAAGTGAATGGGTTAAAATTATGCTCGAGCATAAAAAAAATACTCAGCCCCTTACATAGCCATTGCATTACAAATGGCACTACCTGGTTCGCATCGAAAAAATGATTACAAAAAAAAGTAAGAACATCTTAAACATTGTCATATTGTTAACTAATGAAGTGGTCCCGATCTGAGGGTTTTATTCTTCTACAACTGGTATCGTGGTTTGGACTTGGGTGGATTTGGGTTTTCTCTCACGAAGCCCAACAGTCAGCTATCATCGGTTGTACTTTCGTAATGGGGCTTACCAAGTTTTATGGAGGGTCAGTCCAATGCTGTGACAGTTTGTCTGATGCACCATTTCGATGTAAAGCCACTGCACGATTGTCTTCAATCATTTTATCTCGGATTCTACTGGATTTGTTTACATGTGTGTATGGAGGCGGCCATCTTTGTTGCATTGTGGGTAAACCGGATGCGGTTACCAAGCAACAAGCATAGCCAGCTTCAAAACTTTAAATCACCAAAACAAAAGCGTATAAGCGTAAATTCGCCTCAATAGATGAGTATTCGGTATAAAAACTTAATATTATCCTTTTAATCCAAATTCCCAACGTGGCACATGTAAATAAATCAGTTTAACTTTGTATCTTATTTTCCGATCACTTTTTGACGGGTCTGACGTCAGAGGTGGTTGAAACGATCACTTTCCGACCATTTTTGACCGTCAAAAGTGGTTGGAAACGTCCCGTCAATTTTGGTCACAAAAAACAGTCAAAAGTGATCGTTTTTTCTACGGGGTATAAATAGACGTGAAAATTCAACGTCAAATCAGTCTGCATACACAAATCATAGAGACCAGACCCCCGTGAACAAATTCACTGTGAATTTGTAAGAAGCTAAATATATTTATTGAATAACTTATCTATATTTAGATTTCACGGGTTACAGTTATTATAGGCGTGCATTGGCTAAATTATTATATTTGCCTGTATTTGTTATCTATGTCATCGTTAATTTTATAATCTGACATAAACTGTTAGTATCACCATTGGTGTTTCGGGCCTAGCAAACATACCATTGCTAGCCGAAAATAAAGTTAAAGAAACTACAACGGATCCAGTTATTTCTACTCCTTTGGCTCGGCGATCTAGATCCCTAGATCTTGTTTTATTTTATTCCCACATTAAGGTCTTAGACTTTATAAACTACACGCACTAGCGTGTAACATTTATTGGTGGCAGCGAGGTGGTATCTGTTTATTATATCCAGATCCAGTGATACGAACTCAAGACCTACCTGTTGTTTTGTGAGGAATAAATCTAAAGAAATACAATGAGCCATTTTAGACCGGATAGTTGTGATCCTGAGATAGAGTTTGTCGGAAGAGAGATATGTGACAGTGGCTGTAGGGAAAGATCTGGATCCAAACCAGATAATAAGGGCAGCGCTAAAGCTGTAGGAGAGAGTGTTCCTGAGGGTGGTGACCAGTGTGGCCGACCAGGGGTCACTTTAGCCAACCCAAGGCATAGAAGCCCTGCTTATGGGGACCATAGCAGGCAAAGCAGTTACATCCCTCCGACAGTTGAATGGCATCCAACTGAGGGCAGCGCTCAAGCTGCAGTAGAGAATGTTCCTGGGAATGGTGACCGACATGGTAGACCAGGGGTCACTTTAGCCAACCCAAGGCGTAGAAGCCCTACTTATGGGAATCATAGTAGGCAAAGCAACATCCCTACATCAGATGAACAATATTCACGTGCACGCCCAGTGCAACACAATTATTCTACCTATGAGGGCGAATACTTAATGCCTGACAGGGCATTAAGAGGTGATCCCTACATCAGTCGCACTCAGGTGAGGATGCAAGCCTTCACAGGAAAAGAGGATTTTCAAACATGGATACAGAGGTTTGAAGCCACAGATGGGGCAACGAAGAGAGGTTAGACAACCTAATACCTAGAATAGAGGGCGGTGCTGCCGACTTCGTATTTGCTCAACTACCCCTCGAGTACTGGAGGACTACGCTGATCTAACGCATGAGTTGCATAATCGTTACAGAGTTATAGAGACGCCAAGGTCTTACGCAATTAAATTCAGCAGACGGGCCCAAAAGTATGGGGAGTCCATTGAAGAGTACGCAGCAGAGTTAAAAATGCTGTATGATAAAGCCCACGGGTATCGGGACTACAGAACTAGGGAAGAAGACCTCATCAGACGTCTTTTAGACGGACTTAGTGACGACGAGGTGAAGTTCCAAGTGGAATTTCACAAGGAGCCAAGGACCCTGGACGAGGCTGTTCTGCATGCAGTAACCATGCTACACATGAGAAATTGGGGAAATGCCAGGCGAGAGGAACAGAAGAGAACAAAGCGGACCACTGGCGAGTGTTATGACGAAGACTCAAACATGGATAGTCTAGTATGCAGGATGGGTCCAGATGTGGAGCCGATTGACCATAGGCCAAGCTATGGGGTAGACTTCGATGACATAGGACTTCAAGGAGATGATTGCCATTTAAGAAGGAATTTCAGTCACGCCCACAAAATTGGCAATAGGGACAGGGACAGGCATAAGCATGAGGTGAAGGCAGCGCCTCAACAAGGTCGAGATGGGGAACAGATCGATGGCAAGGTTCCAGATTCCCAAGGCCAAATCTTGTTGCAGATCCTGGAAACTCAGAAGTTACTTGTAGAAAGGATTGAGAGGCTTGAAAGGACAGACACTTCCAACCAAGGGAAGCAGAGTATCGAGTGTTTTCGGTGCCACCTTAAGGGCCACATTTCTCGAGACTGCCCGAACAGGTTCGAGACAGACCAGATGAGGAATCAACCAGGTGGGCAGAGAAGATACCAGCCAAAACATTTAAACGAGGACGGACCGAAAAACACTTTAACAATGTAGATCTAACATTGACTAGATAATTGTAACACAATCATCGAAGGTATGGAGGCGTTATCAGCATGTACAGTAAAACCCGTCTTAACCGGTCATGCAAGAATAATCTCCAAAGGGTCGTTTTAGACGTTATTGCTCAATGCAACACACAACTAATATAGAACGCTTTCAAAGCATTCTGCAATATTTGAGAGTTACATTAAGGTTGAACTATTTCCAGAGACCATTAAGCTGTTATCTTACCATGGCCGCTTAAGACAGTGTTTTACTCTGATAGTCGCTCACCTAAGTTGATATGGCAATATGAGAGAACAAGAGGGCCATGATGGCCCTAAATCCTGCACATTGAAAGTATGAAACTTGGTAGAGGTTGTCTCATTGTCCATGGATCTTTTTCTTGTGGAAAGCCAGACTTGACCTCCATGAATAGCGGTTCCCACATTTGTCACACATGTATCGCTGCTGCTCATGCATTCCCCTCCTGTGCTGGGACAGGGCATCTTTTGTAAGAAATGAGCGGAAGCAGTCGTTGCAGACGTACCTCTTTGAATCTGTACCTGGGGCAAGTTCGCATGTTTTTACATGTCTTGTCAAAGATCCATGACCTGTGAATGTTGTTTTGCAGTATATACACTTTTCATGAGCAAGTTTATTATGGCTGGCACAGTGGGCTTTAAAGTGTGAGCTTCGGTTGAAGCCTTCATTGCAAACCTGGCAGATGTGCTTGTATGTTTTCAGATGTTTGTCTTTACGGTGTAAAGACAATCCAAACCTTTACTTGAACGCTTTCCCACACTGGTCACACATCAAAGTTACAGTCGATATGGTCGGTTTATTGTTGTTCTCGTCGGTACATCTAGCCTTTTTAACTGGTGTGCTCGTTGCAATACGGTTCGTTATTTAGTTATATTTGGGAAACTAATTATGTAATTACGCTCTTTTTTGTACATAAAGTGATCATGTATAACTCAAATATAGATTTTGAGTAGATATCAATGTTTTCACGTTTTCGCGATGAAGACCGTAGGTAATAATGTCTTATGTAGTACCCTCAGTCGTTTATAGTGACGTTACCCAACCCCGAAGTTGACCCAATTTCACGAAGCCACTTATACACAAATGTCGGCTCAAAAGCCTCAGATATACGTAATTTCTAATAGGAAAGATTAGACACTAATTTCACTTAGCGAAAATACGTCGAATGTTTCAGAATACGGGTCCAGGTCTCATTTTCGATCAATTCGTTCAGATTTACTATTTGTATTTTCCAAGATGCGGTACAGTAGAAATGCAAGATGCGGTACAGTAAACTGTCACCTGCTTTCAAGACGCGGTACAGTGATGGTAGAATAAAATGGCCAAATTTACAAAACGTGCAACTGTTTCGCTAACACGAGGAGAAAATCCTAATACATAGAGTTACTATCTATCTGTAGAGGAAAAACAATTACACTTTACATGTATATAATGCACATATTCGACCAATTTGTGTAAAGTCGGCACACGTTGTTAGTGATAGGGCAGACTAAACTCTCATAATTCACGGACCATTCGACGTTTGTAACAGAAGAGGCTTGTTTGCGACAGGCAGAAATTAGTTCTGATTCGGTACGATTAAACGTTTAATACTTAGTGTTGCAATAATTGTGTAATAGACGTATTTCTTACCTGGCCTGACATTGTTTACATCAATTCACCATGGATTCCGTATCACTTTGGAGCAACATCCGCTGTACGATGTATACCAGTGATATTGTTTTATTCACAGGCGTAAGTCACTCCAATAACATGATAAATTCTGAATAAAGGGAGATCCTTTGAAAGCACAGAAAACAAAGCAAATACTGAAAATTGCAGACTCGGTTTAATTGAGTCTGTTCATGAGCAATACTGACATATGCAACAGTGCTCACGCCCCCCTAGCACCAGCTTAAGCAGAATTCAACTTCATCTGTAAATGCGCTGAAATCAATGATTCCAAAGGACCAGAAAGTATAACAACACTGAGAGCATACATCCAAGTTTATGAACGTCAAACATATTAACAAAAACAACTTTTAATTATCTTCTCATATAAACCTGTGTAGAGTAGAACGTTTTCATTTTAGTCTACATACTGACAGATAAACTAACGGATAGTTGATATAAGTAAACAATACCGGTAACCACTATTTCTAGTAATAGAAAATTATACCGGACAACTGTAGGATATAGTTCCAAAGTAATTGTCCGTAGAGGTCCCCAGACTCCATTGACGCCAAAGCTCGCCGCCAGTGCACAGTAGTTGGTCAAACTGTCTTGTAATGGCGTATCTATAAGAAAAGATGGTCGTTGCTTCATTATTTATCAGTTTGAATGATAGACATCTCAGGTAACGCCTTCTCCCTTGTCAGCACCTCGTCTGTGTTAACCCTTATCCTGCGGTAATATCGTCTGCTTCGAAATTGTCGTCTGCAAAATTTGTTAAATTTAGATATTTACACTTTATGAGTAACGACGAAACCTCAAGACGAGTGTCAAACAGTTTGGATCCAGATCAGACGCCGCGTTACGCGGCGTCTGATCTTGATCTAAACTGTTTGCAAAAATCAGAAAAGTCGCGATCAGCAGGCAAAGGGTTAATATTATTATTTTTGCCAGGGGCCCGTTTAATAAAAATTCGTACGACAATAACACATTTGATATCTAATCCTATCTTGTTACATCTCTTTGGAATTGTCTTTTCAAGACGAGTCCAAACAGATGTCACAAGACAGGAATAGATAGAGAAATAAATAATAATTGAGACTTTAATAATCTGACTTATGACAACATTTGTCGTACTAAGTTTTATGAAACGGGCCCCACATTTCTAAGTTAGCAATTTGGCATGAGAGCAATATATATGAATGTCAATGGTTGAGATCTTGCTCAGTCGCTTGAAAACTGTAATTTCAAGTGTATGAAACCAAAGCGATGAAGAAATGCTTTCTATACTCAATATTACAGAAAACAAAGATCTTGTAATCAATATTTATTTTTCGATAGACCTATTGTTTTAAAAGATACTGTGCATAATCGTGAAACGTATTGTACTAATAAAACTAGGTAAAAAACGCAACCCCAAAGATAAACCAGACTATTTTTATCCATTACAAGTCATTTAATGATATGACGCCTCCCATATACAGTGGAGAATCTGTTATTCTTTCCCGATAAACGCGTTTACGCTAAAACTATTTTTTCTTTTACAAACAGTTTGGAGCCAGATCAGACGCCGGGTAACCCGGCGTCTGATCAGGCTCCAAACTGTTTGCCACCAAGATAAACATGAAATATCAGAATTGTCCAAAAGTTGTTCTTTTCTACGTTTTAGTGCTTTGCGTTTGCGTACGTTTGCGTTTAAACGGGAAAGAATAACAGATTCTCCACTGTATGACACTACTTTTTAAATGCTTTTCAAAACAAAAGTTCAACTGAAAAATCTCGTTTCAATGGGTATTTCATGTACGAATGTTTGTAATCGATAGGTATAGTATGAACAATTAAATTAAATATCTAAACTATCGGCAATTAAAACAATGTTTTCTTTGTTAACTTTAACATATATTATTTCAAAATATATACAACTTTTCTAAACAATACATGGATATAGATTATGATGAGAAAGAATGTTTCTTTTAAATATTAAACGTTATTCCGTTTACATCGGTTATGAAACAAGTTCTAACAACTTATACAAATCATTTTCAATGGCGCAAATTGTTTAATATTTGGTCATTTCTGAGGGAGGAAACCGGCATACGCAAGGAAAGCCAACGTGTGTGGACGGGGTAAAATATATACCCTCTCACATACTTCCCCGACCCTGGATCGGACTCGGGACGCATTATTGAGAATCATGTGCGCGAACCACAACACTATCCGAACACCGAATGTATTGTTGAATTAGGGTCTCACCCGTTTCAAAAAGGTTCAAGGCTGAAATGTGAACAAATCCGGGACTCAAATGTTTATTAATACGTATATTATGAACTATTGAGTACTTGCCAATGTATTGTATGATGGCTACTGTCAATCCACCTAGCAGACACACGCCTAATGCCATATTCGTAGCGACCTTTCTGCCAAAACTGCCAATACAGAAACAGTTACTGTAACTTGCTCAATTGTCAATTATCCCTTTATCCAATAGCCGGTTTGTACATTTAGTTTGAAGACAACCGGTCACTTTAATCAGGTTAAAATTAAAGCCAAATGAGCCTTAAACATTCTGCTTAGCTGTCAGTCTGTTTGAAGCTACAGCGTTCCCTCTCTACAACGACACCCAATGGGAGACACAAAATATGTTCGTTGTTCGGAGGGAGTCGTTACAGGGAGGGAATTTGGCTTACATTTGCAAACAGCTTGAATCCAGATCAGACGCCGCGTAACGCGGCGTCTGATCTGGAATCAAGCTGTTTGTCACTCGTAATTAAGTGTTTTATTCTGAAATGGTCAAATATGTAACATTTAGAAAAACAGCAGACGACAATTTTCAGCAGACGATATTGCAGCAATAAAAGCGTTAGACATACTTGTCCAGTTTCGGGAACAGCGACAAGGGTCGTTGTAAGGAGGGAATCGTTGTTGGGAGGGCCGTTGTAGAGAGGGAGCGCTGTACTATCTGTTATGCTAGATATATTTATTTCGGTACATATTCATGAAAGATTAATATGGAAATACTTTTGTCAGTGAATGGATAAATTAAATGACTAAACATGCTTATTTATGTAGTAAGTGCTAAATATGTTTTTGGAAGAAATTTAAGATTCCGGACAAGCATATTTTAATATATTTAATTAATTAATTTAATTCTATTTGGTAACAGGAGTGTCCCCATTACAATATTCGTCTGTTATGAAACATTACTCCATTAACGATAGTCAAAATGTCGTGACGTATATACGCATTCACTATCTTTCGATGGCAAAATATTCTACCAGGTTTAATGAAAAAAGCACAAACATAGGAATAATAGGAATAATAAGACAACTAATAGGACACTCGTTTTTCAAACCAAGTAAGAGCTTATATAAAGGCAAACGCTGAAATAATTATGTATATTATTAAGCAACAATTTAATCCCAACTGACTAGAATATGAGCTATTAAATGCAGTGTAGTAGTAAAGAGTACCCTTTGCTCTATGTAAACAATGTTAATTCTGATTAGATACTCATTTGGGATCTGCACTGTTAGTGATTTTGAAATATATTGTAAAATCACTAAACAGACACAAATGGTTTGGTGTTAATTCCGTTCATGGGTAGTTTGAGTTGTTGATGAGTTAACCCCTTCCCTGGCTTACATCCGACTACAATTATACTTATTTGCAAACTATTTGACACTCATGTCTATATATCTCCAGTCAAAATACGCACAATTTGAATTTAAGCAGGGAAGCAGTCGACTATTTTTTAAAATTGATGACCTTGTGGCAGTGTAGGGGGTAAGGTTCATCACTGTTTGCCTCTGGTAAAAACAACAGACAATCATCTACTGCGATAACAATCATTATCGACAGTGTTAATCCATTCACTTTCATGACGTCATCAATTTTAAAAAAAAAAGCACATGTATCGTTTGTTTTGTTTTGTTTTTTCTCAAACGAGTAATTTGAAAAATGAACTGTATAACTGAGTTCCAAACATTTTGTTTAAGAAATAACAAGTTTATACTAGTGTTTTATAGTGGCCGATTGACTTAATTACCAGCATCCCAACGACTACCCGTGTTTTATTCCACGATAAAGCACTGGTATTAATTTATTATTTCGATTCTAACACTTCAATTTAACCGGGTTAAAACCACAATTTGCACCGACGCAACGGTGCTACATTTCTTGGCGTACGCATTTTCGTAGCTATGTGACGTAAAGACGTTACAGCGCGTGAAGTTTTTTATTGAGAATTAAAACAAAGATACATTGTACGTTCCTTCTTTGTTCTTACATTGTATAGAGACGTGCGCGAAGTGTATTAGAATAAAATATAACATATACACTTTGAATTATGGAAAGGAAAGACAGACGACTATAAGTTAAAGCAGTGATTGTTTAAGACATGGTTTCATTGGAGTTGACTTACCGATTTTGTAGAAAAACAGATATAAACTTTGATGGTGATGCGGCAACGCTGAATAGGAAAATGTTCAAATATATGTTGCCGGAAAGTTTTTGTACTCCGAAGTTGATGCCATATGCTATCATCCCGGTAGTGCACCTGCAATATACAAAAACAACCTAACGTATATCGGCATTTACTTCATAGCCTGTTTCAAGTTTTGAGACAGGTGATCCAACTTATGCATGTTGAAAGTAAATTAAAATATGCCTCAATGCGTATTTAGCTTTACTTTCAGGAAGCTTGCAGCTCTGCTATTTGGAAGGGTTGGGGAGGGGTATCAACGAGTTCATTGTCGTTGCCTACCTGTGGTCGCACGTACAGTGGTAGTACGATCGGCTGCGAACGAGGCTTGTGCTATTCTATATACAGCAGGACCCAAGGTTATAGAGCGTTTGACTTGAAAATCAATCAATCAAATGCTTGAGAATAAGCTCAGACGCAACTCAAAAGCTTTATAGCCTTGGGTCATGTTCTAAATGTCATGAAAGAAATAATATGAATGCAAGAATCTGTTCAATATCTATACGTGTGACTATGTTATATTTCTTTAAACGTAATAATTGGGAATCACTTACAAAACAGAAAACAAGCATCGCAAAACATGCGGAAAAGCTGTGAGTTTGATGCTTGTAATATCGTAAACGTCATGAACACAGCAGCTACACTATTAAGAATAAAAATAACAACAGTATTGTAACTGCATAGATGTAAATAATTTTTTGAATTGTTTAAACATGTAAGTATACTACAATGTATTTGAAACTTACCAGATAATCATCAATGGTACTGTGATCTTTAGGAGTGGCAACCTTCTGAACAGGACAAAAACTGAATATTTCTTGGCCTGTTTTGTGCTTTTTTCATTAGATACTATTTCGCGCATGAATGAGAAATTAGGTGCCGGATGTTTGTTCCATTTAGAAATTCGTGTAACCAGTGTTTCAGCTTGGTTGTACTTGTTCTGTGTTATATACCACCTGAAGCTCTCAGGGACGTAACTATGAAATATATAACAAAAACAAATTGAATGGCAACAATGAAATGAAAACACATATAACATTGTCAGATGACATACAATAAATAAAGGATCCTATTGATATATACATATAATAGACAAGAATATATTAGGCAAAACATTATAGGTTGGTGACAGTACGACTTAGTCCATGATAATTTTATTTGTATTCCACATTGTCCATTTAACGTATATGAGAGCAAGGCGATGATAATACTCATTATTGTTATCTAAGAAATTTACCTTCAATAGAATAACAAACAGTTAACAATAAGTTTCAGTACGTATTATCATGTTAGCTATTAAATAAAAGTAAATTAATATAGAAACGCTTTGCATGATATTTGATGCAATACATTGCCAAAAGTAACCCTATCTCAAGCAGCCGTTTCTAGTAGATAGATGATCACTTAAAGATCGGTTGAAAATAAAGCAAACATTCCCTGAAGACGCATTCTGCCTTATTTCCAGCCTTTTTCAAGCTATCATCTGTTAGATTATAGAAATCATTTCTAATGATACATATTTATGACTTTGTGAATGGGGACTATTTTCTTCAGCGGATGAATATATAAAAGCGTAAAACTGCGTATCGATAGAGTTATGGCTATATGATTCTAAGATAAGATACTGAGTTACTCGGCGCCAAATGTCGAACAAATCGCTTAAACCGTTTCACTACCAAACTTTTCGTAATATGTATACCCCTTTACCGTTTCATTGTCGTCTGTTTCAACCTTGTTGTCTGAAATGTCGTTTCAAAGTTACAAAATAAGGCAGTATTAATGAAGAAATTTCAAAACGAGTTTCAAACAGTTTGGATCCTGATCAGACGCCGCGTCACGCGGCGTCTGAACAGGATTCAAACTGTTTGCAAACTCGTTTTGAAGCGCGATTGAGAGTGAAAAGGTTAATCCCGCTAGCGTTTATCACTTACAACCACGCCGTCATAGTGATCAGTGAAAGAATCACCGTAGTCAGCGTCAACTGCTTCCAGTCTCTCATCAACCAGGCAAATAGGGCGAATATGCCTGAAAAGGCATTCCATGTTGGGACCCCAGTAATCCATGATCTCCATTTCGACAACGTGAATTCCTACATTACCGTGTAGCTAATGGACAAGTAAAACGCACAGCCGATTCCTGGAAACATAACCTGTTGATGACTTTAACAATTTAACACGTTACCCCAGAGTCTGTTTCTAGACAGGTGACTACTTGTAGCAGTTTGGAAATGAAGCAGAATGCGCCTGAAGACACATTCTGCTTTACTTTTAGCTTGCTTTAGGCCTCTTTCAATTAGTTTATAGAAACTTATAACAATTTACGGATGGTTTTAAAACATGTTGCATGATAAACAAGACCAGAATGGGCTTTAAGGTGCTCACCCGAGTACAAAGTTCCCAGTTTTAACTAGACTTTAACACTGAATGTGACTAATACCCCCACTAGTGTCTAATGTCACAAGAAGCAAATGTGTCAGAATAATGTTGATGTGTGTAGTTTATATGAACTAGAGGGCTAAGATGCATTTCTATTATTTGACCTGATGGCCTACTTTCTGACCTGACATAACTCCCATTCAAACATTGTCTAAACTTTGTCTAGGTGATTATTTTTGGCAAATTTCATGAATGTGGGACTAACAATATGGTCCGCAAGTGTTCAGAAGCCTTTTCATATGATTTGACCTACTGACCTAATACATATTCATAATTACCTAGATTTTGTCGTGGTAATGATTATGAGTTTTTTGTCATGAAATTGCGGCAAAAGATATAGACCCTAGAGTAATTTGAAGCTTTTTCTATGATTTGAACTACCGACCTTCTTTTTGACCCCAAGTAATTAAAATTATTTCGTTGCCTAGATTTTGTCAAGGTTTCTATTCATGGCAAGTTGTGTGAAATTATAGCAAAAGATGGCTCCTACATTGTTTAGTAGCTGCGTTTATGTTTTGACCTACTGACCTACTTTTTTAATCATATGTAACCCATATTCAGATAGTGCCTAGCTTTTATCAAGATAGTCCATCTAAGCAAGTTTTAAGAAGATTGGGTTATAGATATGGCCCTTGGAGTCGATATTATCCAAACATGGAATATGACCACGCCCTCTGGCCGGCATGTTGTTCTACGGATCAAATTTATTTGAACAACTTATAAAGTATATCCATTGAGAAACATTTTGGTGACAACCAAATTAAAATCAAACAAGATTTTTCAAGATTTTGTGCACTGTTGCAATTGCAGCAAGACCATTTGCCCCATCCTCTTTTTTGAAAAACTTTTAAAGCTCAAGTCAACAGCATGCATCTCACAAAGTTTGGTTGAATAACAAACAGGAAGACAAAAGACGGACAGAGCGGTACCACAATAGCTCACATTGAGCACTTTGTGCTCTGGTGAGCTAAAAAGTACAAATCTTGTTCAGAGGGATCCTGTCAGAACCCTAAAAAAACAAGTGTTATCTGCACAATAAGAATAATGGATGCGCAAACGCTTCACTAGATTTGATTTAGTTTACAAGGTACACATCTATACTTTACCAATGAAAATTCTTGACACGGCTACAACAGTCCATGTGGTGGCAAAGTATGAGACGAGATGGAATATGAACAACAGGACCATGGATGAAAACATTGGAGCCTTCCGTCCAAACATGTCAGAGAGGTGGCCAGACAATAGACTACCCACACACATTCCCGCCATTCGAAGTGACATAATAGTGGCTGGCACCCACGAGTCTCCACAGATCAGATCAAACTGTCCAATCAGATTAAAATGCATAAACATTCAAACTCGCGTATAGATGTCATTTACAATCACTTAACATAACTGCATCCTCACCCCACTGAGGATAAAATCCATCCATTGCCACCTGTGTCACCTACGAAGTCATGCGTTCACTTCATGCATGCACATACAGTGGAGAATCTGTTATTCTGTCCCATTTAAACGAAACGAAACTCAAACGCAAAACACTAAAACGTAGAAAAGTGCATCTTTTGGACAATTCTGATAGTTTATGTTTATCTTGGTGGCAAACAGTTTGGAGCCTGATCAGACGCCGGGTCACCCGGCGTCTGATCTGGCTCCAAACTGTTTTCAATAAGAATAATATTTTTAGCGTAAACGCGTTTATTTGGAACGAATAACAGTTCCTCAACTGTACGACCAAAGAATCAGTAGGGAAGAAAGGAAAACATTGCAGATAATGAACGATTTGTGGATCTTTTTGATAATTAAAATGCGAGTAAAACATTGCATATGCTTAGCATTAACTTTTAGGAATTATCAACATCCACTACATGTAGAAGTTATATTGCTTTGTATTATATTGCATTCTACTTGTGTTAAGATTATTGTAAATGGTAAATACTAACATTTTCCTCCAATTGTCTAAGGTTAAAAAGTTTTGGTATTAGTTTGATAGCCTTACATTTGAGCTTTTTTAATAATCAGGAGCTTCAGAACAATATCAGACTCAACTTAAACGCTTTGAAATAGGGACCTGTACTATATGGATAGATACGATAGTTGTACTGTTTATGGCGACAGTCATTTAAATGATCGGATATTTGCTTTTACATTTACAAAAGATGAAAACTATTTTATGATTGAATATATAAGACAGCGGTTCCTGTCTTTAAAGCAAAACAAAAAACTTGTTTTGTCCAAACTCCTCGTTTACGACATTAAGCTTTACGTAATTGGAATAAATAGCAAGCGACATTTGAGCACTTTCACTCTCAATGACGCCAAAAGGTACGTTTGCAAACAGTTTGGATACTGATAAGACGCCGCGTACGCAGTTTATGATCTGATTCTAAACTGCTTGACACTCGTATCGAAATTTTGTTATACTGCCTGAAAATTAACTTTGAAACGATATTGCAGACAGCAATATTGAAGCAGATGACAATGAAACAATGAAGGGGTAACAGTCTCACGAGACATTTGGCAGTGAAATAGTTAAAAACGGCCAATAGTTTGGCTTCAAACATTACCTGTGATGTGAGCGTCTTTGTCCCGGCTTCAAACACAAACTTTGTACACGCCTTCCCTGACGATGTTGTACACTGCTGGTTCCACTCATCATGTGACTTATCCGGATTACTTCTGTTAACATTATTCAGACTGGTGACCGTCTCCGTGTTATTTATCAGTGACGTTGCGGACGAGTTATGTGCCACGAAATCTTCGACACATTTCCACCTCGGTGTGTAGGCAAAGAAGATAAACCCCACTAAGCTGAAGCAGACCACTAGCTTCATCATGTGAACAATGATTACTAAGAGGATCTGGAAGGTACCACATCCTCCGAGTTGGTTAAGTACATCGTCGGGCGTAACTTTGTCATTGTTACTAACTGATTTGGCGATCAGGTCACCTAAATAAATAATATTTACATTAACCCCATTCAATTCCATTTATAAACATTACGTTTCATTCGTATAGATGCAATTGCTCGAGGGGCGGGACTTGTGGATATATTTCGCAAAGGAGGCGGGGCTTATGTAGCTGTTCTCTGCCAAATAGTCTTTCAAACTCGGACAACAGACATTTGGCGATTTTTTCTTAAATGCTTCCTAACCAATGTTTGCCTTCCTATTAGCGGAAACCATGATTATCGACTAGAATTCTTATTTTATGACGAGACAAATGTCACCTTTATAAACAGAATCTGCATTTCTTTATGACAAAAATAATCAATATATTCATCCAAGTTTAAAAATGACGTCAAATCTGCATTTTCGCCCCAAACTGTCGAATTGATGGAGTTACATGTAGAATGTTTACAATTACATTGTTTTGTTGCGTTCGAATGAAAACATCTGCAGTAATGCGCTATATCTGTTCCTTACAGGGTACACATTGTTCGAGTTAAGAACCTCTAATATGGATTAAACATTCATGCATACTAATAAAATATTCATTTAATATTAGAAATTACAGAAAATATAAATTAAAAATAAGAAATGAACAGATGTTTTTCGGCGTTTAACTCTTTAACTCTCACTGATGTCCTAAATCGCATTTGCAAACAGTAACGCGGTGTCTGCTCAGGTTCAAAACTATTTGCCACTTGATTTGAAATTACGTCAGTTATACTGCCTGAAATCTAACTTTCAAACGATATTGCAGACAACAAGATTGAAGGAGATGACAATGTGGCGGTGAAGGGGTCAAAACCACACAATAAATGTAATTATTAAAGTGGTAAGCGAAATAAAAGGCAGAAACGTAAATGATAAATTCCATGAATCGGGCTAGCGATTCATCGTTAAAGTGCCGATCAGTTGCGCTTATTATTTGCCGATCATTATTTCGCTAAAACGCCGACAAAATCAATTCATTTCTTAAGTGTTAGCTCATAAACCCCTAAACATTCAGGGGAACAATTCCAATTTCTAATTAAGGCCAACTTATTGTTGACTATTCATGGCTATTTGTCAAAGAATGGCACATTAACCCTTTACCTGATAGCATTGTTTCTAGTATTGAAGATATGTGACTATTTCAAGCAGGTTGAAAGTAAAGCAGAATGCGCCCTAAGGCGCATTCTGCTTTACTTTCAGCCTGCTTTAAGCTATTAACTGCTAGAATAATGAAAGTATTGAATATGAGACATATTCATTACGGTATAATTTGGAACTATTTTCTTCAGCGGGTGAATAAAATGAATGTGCTAAAAGTCGCTTCTATAAGGGAAAGGGTTAAGAAACATTCCAGATCCAAGTTAGAGGATTTGTCTAGAGCACTTAAATCTGGGTGTACACTGTTCGCATAGAACAAGCATAATTTGAATAGTTGCATTGTTTGTTAATAAAGTATGTTCGCGCCACACAGTATCAATGGATAAAAAAACTTTTTGTGCATGCTATTCTAAGGTGTGTGTGTGTGGGGGGGGGGGGGGTTAAACGCAAACACAATGCGCGATAAAATGCAGTAAACGATAACTGTTTGAAGATGTCACTGAAACGTTTTAATTTGTTCACTACCAGAACGCCATCCGTTTAAAACAATTGTCGTCTGATTTTGTTGAACAATTTTTAATTCTAGGTACATGTATTTTGAATACTAAAACAGGTATTGAACTTGGTGTGTTTGCAAATAAAGACATTGTTGTCAGGTAAGGCAGTAAAAGGTTAATGAAGACCGTTAGGTTAGATCATGTCGCGGCGTCTGATCTGGATTCATGCTGTTTGTCACTCGTGTTTAAGTTTTCATTTCTGTCAAAATGTCCATTATGTAATTTTGAGAAAAAAGTAGACAATTTTAAGCAGACGATATTGCAGCAATATTAGCGTTAGACAATGTTTTCTTGTTTAAGGAAATGCGACAAGGGTCGTTGTAAGGAGGGAATCGTTGTTGGGAAGGCCGTTGTAGAGAGGGAGCACTGTATTTTCTGTAATGGTGAATTAAATTAAAGAACGGATTAGGTGAGTTTACTGAACTGCGACACAGAATAGGTTATATAGCGCCGATTTAAATTGAAGGCCAAAATGGAATAATGGGTTAATATGTAAAATGCTTACCTGTGCCTATATCACCTAGCTCTACACTGTTGTCTGACGGCTGTTTACAGACCACGCCATCCTTGGATTGTTCTGTTGTATTCGCATGCCATTCTGTTACACTGTTCACATGGACATCCTTCTCAGTTGTAGCAACACTCATGGCCGATATAACAACAATCCAATGGGTGATATACAGTTGAGAATACGCTATTCTATCCCGTTTAAATGAATCGAAAGGCAAACGCAAAGCACTAAAACATAGAAAAGTGCAACTTTTGAGCAATTCTTATAATTCATGTTTATCTTGGCGACAACTAGTTTCGAGCCTGATCAGACGTCGGGTTACCCGGCGTCTGATCTGGCTCCAAACTGTTTGCATCAGAAATAATAGTTTTAGCGTAAACGCGTTTACTGGGAAAGAATAACGTTTCTCCAATGTAACAACAATCCAAAATGGTACAGAGGAGACGACGGTATACTTTCCCCGTTTAAATGCAAATTAAACGCAAACGCATTGCTATAAAATGATACACCATGTCAATATTTTAAAAAAAAAAATTTTTTTAATTTTTATCTGAATGGAAAACAGTATGGAGCCTGATCAGACACCGGGTTATCCGGTGTCTGATCTGGCTCCAAACTGTTTGCAATAGAAATAATAGTTTAAGTGTAAATGTGTGTTTTGTGAAAGAATGACGTCATCTTCACTGTACTTCATTGGTCCCGATAAGAGTATGACGTGATTGACAATTACGTCTACAAAGACACCCACATGTTCTGACCAATCAGTAGACTCGTTTCTTAGAGGAATAATACCATTGAGTTTGGTGTATACATAAGGACTGTGTTAGTGTTGGAAATACCTCAGAAATTGGACATAATACGAGGGGTGTTTCATAATTAATGCAACTCCATTAATAACTTCGATATAATAATTTTATTTATGCTTTTCGGTGGATTACCACGAAATAGCAGTGGATGATCACTTGGTAATCCACTGCAGTGGATTATCACCAATCGCTTTTTATTATGAATTTTCCCCGTAGGGCTCCCCAAGAATTATAGTCAATCGTGTCTTATCGTTAAATTCCGGCAGTCCGATTTGTCGCGAACTACTCACCGGAAGAGCACGAATCCAAACTCGGGAGCAACGAGTGACGTCATTATACCGCCAACTGTCACGCGCATGTGTTCGACATAAAACGTGGGGCTCAACACGGGATAAATAATGTACGTTCGCTTTCAATTTTTAAACAATTTCGTTTAAAAAGTGGCTTAAAAGCATAAATAAATAGAATAACTGTGTTTTTTCAGTGTACGATCGAATTTAATCCATTTCGTGAACATCAGACTGTTATATTTTCACTCGTGGCTTCGCCACTCGTGAAAATATAACGTCTGATGTTCACTCAATGGATTAAATTTCGATCTTACACTGAAAACAACAGTTATCCTCTATGTAATATGCATGTATGATATATCGTTGGAAAGGGCAATTTCTCATCTATACGATGGTATAATGCACTATTAGATAACATTACGGGATAAATCACAATATTTATCTAAATGACCCCTCCTCAAGGGCACTAGAAAATAGCACTTTTCAGACTCTACTTATTGACCTAATAACTTTTTTAAAAGTAAAAGTTCTATACTTTGTTTTTGAAATATATCAGTTTATGTCTGAATTTTAATATAAATAAGATTTCATTACAATTAAAAGGCTCAGCTGTTTTAAATCTTTTTTTTTTAAAAATGAAATTTGTCATTTTGCTAATGTTGACATGATTTTTCGAACGCTATGAAATATTTCTAGATTCGTATATCTATAATTTGATTTTAAAACATGAACATCTGCTCCAATTACTTCAAATATAGCCTGGTTTGATATAACAAAATGTGTTCTAGATTTCAACAAAACCTCTTGAACATAACACTAGTGTCATTTTTTCAGTAAGAGTTAAATATTACCTTTACTTTTGTCATTTTGTAAAATAATATAATTTTGAATCGCGTAATTTGTGTATAATTGTCTTAATTAATCTGACCGAAAGTTTCATAAAATTATTTCAAATAATAAAACCGTCATGGTAATTACAGTATCAAATTTTGTTCGAAACATTACCTCAAAAATACACAAAAACGGTCCAGTGCCCTTGACTTAGGGTCCTTTAGGCTCATGGTGTGACTTGTTTAGTCATGTGATCTTACTGTGCATTATACCATTCTGTAGGCGAAGAATGACTCTTTCTAATGATGTATCACACATGCATTTCACACTTATATTATTAAAGTTATTGATCTAGTTGCATTAATTATGAAACACCCCTCGTAATAGGAAGAAATTTCGTATGAATCCAACCATGAGGCATATATTCTACAAATGCTATACAAATATTTTCATCAATGTACACAAAGTTTAACTTTTATATGTAATCACGCGTGGGTACGTGTTACTGAATTAAAAACAATAAAATATCTATACAGAGGAGAGTAATGTTATTCTTTCCCTTTTAAACGAAACGAAACGCAAACGCAAAACATTAAAACATAGAAAAGTGCAACTTTTGGACAATTCTTATAATTCATGTTTATCTTGGTGACAAACAGTTTGGAGCAAAATCAGACGCCATGTAACCCGGCGTCTGTTCTGGCTCCAAACTGTTTGCATTAGAAATAATAGTTTTAGAGTAAACGCGTTTACTGGGAAAGAATAACGTTTTCTCCACTGTACATGTATGAAAAGTTGTCATTAGGGATTGAGTACAAAACTACTTATCAATTTTAAAATTGATTTTATCACCTAATAAAATCAATTCTTATAATTCTCAATTTTTATTGAGAATTTAGTTCCATGTATGACCCCTATAAACGGACTTTTCCAAAGTTCGAACTTTTCCGAACATAGACAAATCATTCTTTCCGCAAGGAGATACTATATGCTGTAACCCCTTACCCCATAAATACGTCGTTTTATGCCTTTGATTTATTCCTCCGCTGAAGACAATCGTTTCACTTTATACGATCGTAAAAATAGTTTCTATCTTCTACCTGATAGTACTTTAATCCGTTACCCTATAGCCTGTTTCTAGTTTTTAAAAAAGGTTACTACTTAAAACAGTTAGAAAGTAAAGCATAAAGCGCCTTAAGGCGCATTCTGCTTTACTTTCAATTATATTTAAGCAAATACCTGCTAGAATAATCTAAATATTTCTTATGATAGTTTTACATTTTCATGTCTGTATAAATTGGAACTATTTTCCGCCAGCGGAGGAATAAACTGAATGCGGTAAAAGTCATTTCTATGGGGGACAGTGTTAATCAGGTCCCTCGCCAGTGTCCAATCTGACAGACAGTCGTCGAAACTGTCTGGGTAAAACACATACTTTAGCTTTGTCGAAATAACTATTCTATATGGATCATTCATGAAAATATTCTCTCATTGAGTACTTACTGTTGGTATTAATAGTATTGATTAATATCAGTCATAGGTTACTAATACGTAGTTCAAAACTCGTAAGACATAGAAGCATTTTATGTAAAGGCAAATTACAAGTATTTTACCAGATTTAACAACACATTTCTATCGTCAGTTTGAAAAGGTTCTAGAACTTTCGCAATAGTTATATCTTTCAGCTCGTTGAATTCTACTTTTACTATATCGTCAAGTTTTAAGGTGTTATTAGTATATCTAGAGCTTTAAGAGTTTTGCCAACTAAACGTTCTTGGTTGTGGCCAAAGGAATCAGTATACACGTGTACAGTGCTCCCTCTCTACAACGACCCCAATGGGAGACAAAAATTATGTGCGTTGTTCGGAGGGAGTCGTTTTAGGGAGGGAAATTGGCTTACATTTGCAAACAGCTTGAATCCAGATCAGACGCCGTGTGTAACGCGGCGTCTGGTCTGGATTCAATCTGTTTGTCATCTGTCATTAAGTTTTTTGTTCTGTCAAAATGTCCATTATGTAACTTTGAGAAGAACAGCAGACGACAATTTAAAGCAGACGACATTGCAGCAGCAAAGCGTTAGACATAATTTTGATGTTTAGGGAACAGCGGCAAGTGTCGTTGTAAGGAAGGAGTCGTTGTTTGGTGGGCCGTTGTAGAGAGGGACACTGTAGTTAAAAACCGTGCCTATTTGGAACATCCTCTACAACTTCTAATTCATAATCGTTATATGAAAATATTTCATGATCTAACACTCTGCCCTGTTTTCTAAACACCATATCTGAGCTCCATTTATAGCAATCAGTATATAATGGATTGAGCCTGTTTTGTAAATTGTCGGATGAACACTCCCCCTCTCCCCACCCCCCACTTATAATTACGATATCTTCAGGAAAACATAAATATCATTATCATACCGTCTAACGTCAATCCAGAAATAACTTTTCTTGTATACAATTTCTTTAAATCTTCCACTGGAAAGGCGAACATTACCGGCGAGATTATCTCCCCTGGCACATTCGAAAAACTCTGAATGACTACCACATGTATTCACACATGATTTCAAGCTACCATATATATCTCTTATAACTCTCGTCTATTTCCCATCTATTCGCACAGTACAGGCGATTATTATCGTTAACAAATTTCTGCACTAAAGAATGTAAAATGAATCAAGCAGATACTGTCAATTTCCCCTTCTGAAAACACAACTGTGCATCCGAGATAATTATATTTTTGTTTTCACAAAACATTGTTATTCCTTTATTCAAGGTAGTCGTAAAAACGATATTACTTATGTTAGTGTACCTTACAAATAGCAAACGAAAATTTATTATATACCTACCAATGTTCTGCCCGAAATATTTCTGTATTTTATCGAACAAATACACCTTGACGGATTGAAAATTCCGTATTACCCATGTACCTTGTGTAATGGGAAAAGAACGTTTACTGTGTAGTCGGAAGTTCGGAACTACAGTAAAACCTCTCTATTACGACCACTAAATTATGTTAAGTATTAGGGTGTTTACGGTAGGTGACCGCTTAAAGCAAGGTGACAGTGAAACAGAAAGCTCCTTTAGGAGCTTTCTGTTTCACTGTCACCTTGCTTTAAGCTGTCACATCTCTATTATTTAATCAATTAGCATTCGTTTTAGTGGTCGTAATAGCGAGTATTTACTTTCACGCGCCATTCCCCGAAGTGTGACGTATGGGAAATCCCGTTTATTTATAGTAACGCTCGAAACATTTCTATCGTTTTTCATTTTATTTTTATTATAAGAGGTATATAATAAAAGGAACATTACTATACTTTGCATATCTTATGTACCGGATCACTCTCGTTGTGTGTGTAAAGGCTATATCCAACTCGACCTCCGGTCTCGTTGGATATAGCCTTTACACACACAACTCGAGTGATCCGGTGCATAAGATATGCAAAGTATAGTAATATTCCGTTTATATCTAGTTTGATTTAATTGATTATTATCTTGCTCAAACAAAATTGCAATGGAAACGTGTATTTACAACAAACGCATTTTCTTGGAAAGAACCTTTTATTTTTATGGAAGAATCAATATACTAAACAAAGTTTTAATAACATTTTTATTCATATAATCACTTAATGTAACATTTCCTTAGCTTTTCTAGTATAGATTAACGATACAACAGCATAATTCGTTTTAAGCTTTCGCTACCTAGAAGCGTCTGAACAGGACCCATCCTATATTATAGTATTCTTATTGATTAGGCAATTACAATCAGAATTTGTATTCTGATATTATTAACTCGAACTATTTGTGAACGGAACCCCGGTTCCGGTGACGTATCGCATTGTGATACCGTGACATTTTTCGACGAATAAAAACTGTCATCCTGGGTCTTAATATTATGCAAAATCAAGTCCCAATGACAGGTTTTTACGTCGAAAATGAATTCCGGGTTTCCTAAAATTCTCAATGTTACAAATCATAACAGACAATTGGTTTGCGAGCAAACAATATTATGACAGTGAATGTTAATATATGTGTTAGACGGCCGAGGCGGGTTATGACGTCATAATTACAATGAAATAGTTCAAATTATATTCATTCTGAAGGCAAAAACAGTCACAAGAATATTGTCACAGAATGTGTTATAAATACTACCAACAAAAAAAGGTGCAAAGCACATTGACAAGCCATCTTCATCAAACTGATAGAACTTCTGAATATGTTTGAAAAGGATTCGGATGAATTTTATTTTCAAATACGAAAACAGAAATAAGGAAACGTTCAAAAACTTAAATCTACACTATTAGTAATGTTTGCCACTGTGACTACTTATTAGAATATTCTAGGGAAATGAAGTATACAGTTTATGTGATAATTATTATCATATATAATAATCAGTTGTTGATAGAAAAACACGAATAGGATGTATGTTATTAATTTCAAACAAAAGTAAAAGCGTTTTATGTTACAGTAAAACCTCTCTATTACGACCATTAAAACGAAGGCTAATTAATTGTATACAAGACAAGTAACTGCTTTAAGAAAGGTGACAGTAAAACAGAAAGCTCCTATAGGAGCTTTCTGTTTTACTATCACCTTGCTTTAAGTCACCTGTCGTGAACACCAATAATTAGCACAATATAATGGTCGTAATAGAGGGGTTTTACTGTATTTATTTTTAATGACAAAACATACTTTTATTGTAATGAGTGTCAAGCAGTTTGGATGTTTGTTAACTCGTGGTACACTGATTAACCCTTAGCCCGCCAAATAAATTGTCGTCTGCTATATTTCTCGTCTGCTTCAAGTTTCAAAGTGCTTCAAAGTTGCTCAAAATTGCTGAAAATGTTGTCCGAGTGTCAAACAGCTTGGATCCGGATGAGACGCCGAGTTACTCGGCGTCTCATCCGGATCCAAGCTGTTTGCATATGGAGCTATAGTCGTGAGTGGCAGGCTAAGGGTTAATATTAACTATCGGGGAGGGTTCACGGGTTTGTAGTGTGCTCTTTTTGGTCTTACACTTTTACACTAACTGTCGGCAGAATACAGTCCCCAAGAAGAAAACAAACAAACAACAACAATAAAATAAATAAAAAGAAACACGCCAGTTAAGTAAAAGAAGACATCGTCGCTTCCGCATAATAAATAATATTCAAGTGAGAACATGTCTATAAAACAGCACTCTAATTAAATAATATAAAATTGCAGATTTTTTATTTGAGAGACACAATAGCTCAGTAAAACATTGGTTTACTTATGTATCTACACTAGTTAGGACTCTCTTTAGGTGATCAACATGTTGAAACATTTATGTCACCATAATTCTGCGAATCGTTGATACCTCCTGCATGAAGAATATATCAGGGGTTCTATAGATGTAGTGTAAAACGTTTTATTAATGTTTCCAACAATAAGTTACTCTTGTGGGTAATGAAGTTCACTTGAGGCTCATGCAAGTCACCGAAATAGGAACCATTCTACTTTGAAATTCGGGGTAGTTTAATAAAGACTGGTCTAAATTAGCAAACAGTGTAGACCCTGATCAGATTGCTACTATATTAGCCATCTGATCTTGCTCTACACTGTTGACATATGTAATGAGTATATTTTAAACAGGTCCAGGGTTGATCGAGTTGATTAGATGCGTTTGCAAATTGTGGTTTTATTAAGCTTTTCCATGCAAATTGCTATAATGTTCGATGTTTGAGGTAAACTTTTCTATGAGCGAGACGCGTCCCCATTCTTCTGTAATATTTTTCTGGTTTCGCCAAGTTGGTCAGTCAGCGATGTATTCATGGTTTCCGGTAGAAGGCAGGCACCCAGTATAGACAAACAAGACATTACTGCCACCATGAAGTACAGCAGGCCGGGAACTATATCATTCTATAAATAGAAATACTGTTAATGTATAGTTTTTATATCGTGTAACATATATCTTACCCTTACACGATACATGTTTACATGGTTGGCCATTCAACGTCAAGGGCGACTCAAGACGACTTTACAAACAGTCAACTTACACGATGTCTAATCTGGCTCCAAACTTTCACTGCCAACTTTTTTCAGAGATTTTTACCCCCTTCACCGTTTCATTGTTGTTTGCTTCAATTTTGTTTTCTGCAATGTCGTTTCAAAGTTCAACAATAACGCAGTGGGACTGAAAAAACTTCAAAACGAGCGTCAAACAGTTTGGATTCTGATCAGATGCCCTGTCTGATTAGGATCCAAACTGTTTGCAAACGCGCTTTGCAGCGTCATTGAGAGTGAAGGGGTTAAATGGAAAATCAGTTGTGATCCTGATTGAGATAGACTATGTCTTATCTGGATTCAAACTATTGTTTACATCATATTTGGGGTATAATAACGCTCCACAGAAACTTAATTCGATCGCTTTAATCAGCAGCTCCATACCAGTACCAACAATGATTATATACTTATAGTGCTGAACATAGGCTATCTTAAAGCAAGACGAAAGCAAAGCAGAGAACACTTAAATGAGCTTTCTGCTTTACTTTAAAATTGTTTTAAGCAATATATTTTCTTGAATAGAGGATCATACATAAGTGTTCATTATTTATCGTTTTTGATAAACGATGCGACTAAAATACATGTACAGTGGAGAATCTGTTATTCTTTCCCAATAAACGCGTTTACGCTAAAACTTTTATTTGCAGTGCAAACACTTTGGAGCCAGATCAGACACCAGGTAACCCGGCGTCTGATCAGGCTCCAAACTGTTTGCCACCAAGATAAACATGAATTATCAGTATTGTCCAAAAGTTGTACTGTTCTACGTTTTAGTGTTTTGCGTTTGCGTACGTTTGCGTTTAAACGGGAAAGAATAACAGATTCTCCACTGTAATATGGCGCGAGCCTTGGTGAGCGTCATATTCATTTTAGTCAACGAATAAATAATGAGCAAGAATGTTAAATTCTATTTTTCACATAACAATTTCAAACACATGCAAAGGTTGTGGACGACCAGGTTCGGCCGGAGCCCTAAAACGACATTTCACAAGTGGAATACGATATTTATATAATGGCTTTATGCAACTCCCAGACCGCAAGTTATGCGATAAAATAGTGATACAGATATAGAGGTATGGCTATGGAAGAAAGGGTTACTTACAAAGTACACAAACTGTGGTCCGATAATAGCACCAATCCTAGCCAGGATACTCACAAAACCATAGCCAGTATTCCTAATAAGAACAAAGACACACATATTATAATTATATTGTAGACATGTAACTGTACTAATGATATACTTCATTGGAAGCCCCCTTCAGGGGGATTCCTCAGTGTTCAGCTTGAATGTAGCCATTTTCTTGGAAGGAACTTCTGCTTATTCCGAAACGTTGAAAATAATTGGCGCAATATTGTACAACCAGTCAAAAATGCATTGTCTGCGCATGCCTGAAACTAGGTTGCATACAGTTTACGCAGCAACCAATGTTTACGAAAATCAAATATTGTGGTTAGGAATAAAACCCGTACCGGAACTTATCACTTCGATACGGAATAAAACTCATACCTTCACTACATAAGATGTTAAATGCTTGTGTGGCGGCCGTAAAAGTCGCTTACAACCACTAAACTAACGCTAATTGATTGTATGAATGACAGAAGGCAGCTTCAAGCAAGGTGAAAGTAAAATTGAAACCATTTACTGGAGTTCTCTGTTTACTTCCACCTTGTCTTATAAGCAGCATTGTGTTAAACAACGAACTGTCTAAAACAACAGTTATACTGGTGTCTCCTATTCTCGCGGGGCTAAGCCTTAGAGTATATATAAAGTACATAAATTGTTATTAAAAATGCTTCTTTGTTGCTTAAAAGTCAGTAGAAACTCTAAATAAAGTATAACATCAATAAAAATAATAATAAAAAAAATCTTATCTAGGTCACGTCTACGTTTGAATACACCACCCTGCATAATCTAAATCAGACAAATGTTTCCCCATATTCTCGGGACTTCTGATTGGTTGTCAAGGTTTTTTGCTATGGAGGGGGTAAACTCTTTCAGTTCAGATAAGTATTTTTAGAGTCAGTTTAAATCTATCATATGGAGAATTTCTGCATCTGTGGCATCATTTTTTTTTGTTTATTGAGATTTGAACTATGCACAAGTATTAAATAAATGACAATCTGCACAGCTGGTTTTACATTTGAAATTTCGAAAATAGAGAATTCAAATCCAATTGATGATTTATGGGTCCATGCAACATTTACAAACAGAAATTTATCGGAGGAAAAAAGTTGATATATTTCTGGATGTCAGGAATGCCCATTTCATCTGATTATGAGAAACCATGAGAATACGAGAATTGACGTTAACGCAATTTATTGGGTCGCTTTATATAGAGAGGTATGTTTTACATAAAAGAGCTCAAATATCTCAAGTATACCTTTCACCTATATTACTCTTTTCCCTACATAGTTGTGTTTCCTACCATATATACAAAACTGCTCGGCTTCCCTGGCTTCTTTTTTAAAGAAGCCAACTTGTTAAAGATATTACTTGACCTAACTTGGGTTGTAACACCTAGTAGTCCAAAAAAGGTTAGGATTAAATCATGGATAGCATGCTTTTACTGTACAAATGTCTAGAAAAAAAATTATTTTTTCAGTGGAGGAATAAATTAGAGGCGTATTTATGGGGTAATGGGTTAACCCTTACAATGCTGAACATTCAAACAAACCCTTCTGTTTTTTGATAAATAGGTGGTTCTCTCGAGTTAGGTCAATTAAATGTATATATAGTAACAAGGTAGCACAAACTGCAGCGTTTCCAAAAATGCAAACAAATAGATTTAACCTGAACAAAAACGGGTTCATTGTTTATCAACTGTTCCATATTCATCAATGAAGTCTAAATTTACAAACAGAACGACATTAGACAAAATATGTCTCACAAACCACTCGGCCATGAGCTCGTCCAAAAATTTATGTTTAAAAAAGCTATCTTTGTAAAGAGCATTTTCATTTGCTGATCGGTAAAGAAAATGAAACACCCCGTTAGCAGCAGCCAATTAAATGACTTGTTTCATATCACTTTAATTATATTATGAAATCAACAAAGAGCGACTTCACGTGGAACGATAGTTCGAACCTTTAGTCAGGCAAAAAATATGGCGACCGGTGCATGCGCATTAAGGGTCGGCAAAGGAGCACCGTTTGTCGAACTAATGGATGATATTGGTCCGTCAAATTACGTCACTTTAGTCGAACCAACCGGTGTTCATTTGGATTTATAGTCACTATAGACGACTATAGACCGGACTATAGTTCCACGTGAAGTCGCTCAAAAAGTAACGGTTAGATTCTGTATGAATGTTTAATTCCAATGCTCTTGTTTGACATTGACCTGCTATTGGCACTAAAACTTGCGTTCATTTTGTGTTTTTTACTGATATGTCGAGTTGTATACCTTGTTATATAAATAGAATAGGGGTACAAAAAATTCTAAACGGGAAAGCCACCTATGCACGGAACGAGACAGAAACACGGGAAAGCGACAAGTAACATGATAGGTATAAAATGTGTATGGGCTTTATGGGCTATAGGAACAACGTTAGAACATTAAAAAATGATAACGTATGAATGGATAACGCACCGTCACGGCATTCATACATAAACGCAGGGTGGAAAAAGGAAGTCTCAGATATATCACGGTTAGCTTTCTGAATTTTCATAGTGACAATAAAACGTGTCATGTTAGAATTTTATATACAAATTAAATTTAGAGGCCGATTTATTTTGCGTTTTACGGTAGTATCGATGGCAATGAACATGTCGTTTTTTTGTTTCAATAACAAAATTATCTTTCCAATTATGTTTCAAATAACTGTTGGTTTTTGTTTTTAGCTTTTGAAAATACAAATGTACATTTCATTTATAGACATAGCAGTAACGTATTCATATACATTTGAGCCCCTCTATTACGGCCACTAAAACATAGGCTTATTGTTTGTATAAAAGACAGGTGACAGCTTAAAGCAAGGTGACAGTAAAACAGAAAGCTCCTGAAGGAGCTTTCTGTTTTACTGTCACTTTGCTTTAAGCAGTCACCTGTCGTAAACGTCATATAATTAATACAATTGAGTGGTCGTAATAGAGAGGTTCTACTGTACATGTATTAAGAAACATGTTTAGTCTAGCCCAAAATGCCATTCTATACTTCAATAAGATATCATATAATATACAAACATGTTACGTCTAGCACAAACACCATTGGATGGTTCAATAAGAATTCGATTTACATTAGCAAACGTGATTCGCCTAGGCGAAACATGTTCCTTTATAGTTCAAAAGCATACTAATATATATATTTAAACATCTTTCGAAAATAAAATTGCTAAAACAAGTCATATTGATATGTTAATACTTAAACAGGGGCGTGCGATAAAACAATGATTAAAAAATGAGCCGTGCCACAACTAAACCAGCCTTTTTGGCTTGCACCATTATACAGACCCACAACCATTCCCTGAGTTTGGTCTACACTGCAAAATACCGTATATGAATACAGGTACATAAAATGTTTTAGATGTATGTGAGTGACTAACAGTGTCGAACAAGGACAACCGCCGCGTCTTTGACGCAGCGGCTGGCCATGTTCTACACTGTTTGCAACGCAATAAGCCAGGGTTTCTCATGGCACAGCTCAAATATGTTAATACACATGTATTTGTAATATATATATTGTAACAATAATTTATACCGGACAACAGTCGGATATAGTTCCAGAGTAATTGTCTGAAGAGGTCCCCAGACTCCATTGACGCCAAAGCTTGCGGCCAGTGCGCAGTAGTTGGTCAAACTGTCTTGTAATGGAGTATCTATAAGAAATGACGGTTATCACATCACTTCTGAATACAATTTGAATAAAACACCTATTAACACCACTACATTTACACCTTTAGTTGATGGTGCGCCGTCTAAGTTTTTTTCATGGGATTGACGAGACATAGCAAACGTTTCAAGCGGATGTTTAAAACATATTTTTGAACATTGAAAGCGATTTAATCAGGTTTAAGAATCAAATCTGGGAGCAAGACTAGAATAAAACTATAAAATGCAGGAGTTTCACGAACTAAGTATTATTATACTTATCTATATAAGTCTGTAACGGTGTTTGTCAAGATCCTAGCAATGCTTGTGTTTGTGAATTCGGAGACGCAGGGAAAAATCTACCACAACCACTGGCGGCCATGTTTTTACAGCTAGGAGTATTGTTTAAAGGAAATCTGACAGGGGTTCACCCATGGAGCATTTGGGTTTAAAGTAGTTTTTGACAATAATAGTTATGTAAGTTTTTAATTTGTTGCCATGGCAGCCACACATTCAAATGGGTGACCTATAATTGAAGCAATCTGACAGAGTATCCTTGTGCCTTATATTCCTCCTTCTTTGAGCTTGCTTCCAACTACAATCTACTGGAAGAATATGGTACAATTTACTATTTCTTATATCAGTGCAGTAGTACAGCGGAGAAAACGTTATTCTTTCCCAATAAACGCGTTTACAATTAAACTATTATTTCCATTACAAACAGTTTGGAGCAAGATCAGACGCCGGGTTACCCGGCGTCTGATCTGGCTCCAAACTGTTTGCCACCAAGATAAAAAATAATTATCAGAATTGTCCAAACAATGTACTTGTCTACGATTTAGTGTTTTGCGTTTGCGTTTCGTTTCGTTTAAACGGCAAAGAATAGCAGATTCTCCACTGTAACCCATACTGGTGAACAATTCGAATAAGGAGTCCGGTAGCTCAGTCGGGAGAGCAACCGATTCGTAAGGGATTGGTCCCGGGTTTGTGTCTAAGTAGTGCTGCATAGTTTTCTCATCTGGTTACATACATTGTATAAGTATTTAATTAAATTCCCGAGTACTTGCCAATATATTGTATGATCGCCACTGTTAGTCCCCCAATAAGGCAGATACTGTATGAGACAATAATAGCAACCTTTCTGCCAAACCTGTCAATATAGAACCAAATGTTAATGTCACCTGCACTATAATAAATCTGAATAAGGGGAGATCCTTTGAAAGCACCGAGAACAAAGCAAATACTGAAAATTGCAGACTCGGTTTAATTGAGTCTGTTCATGAGCAATACTGAAATATGCAACAGTGCTCACGCCCCCTAGCACCGGCTTAAGCGGAATTCCCACCCACTGCCTTAACCCATTACCCCATAGCCTGTTTCTAGTATTGAAGATACGTGACCACTTAAAGCAGGTTGAAAGTAAAGCAGAATGCGCCTTAAGGCGCGTTCTGCTTTACTTTCAGCCTGCTTTAAGATACCATTTGCTAGAAAATAGAAAATATTTTGTGTGATTATATTCTTGACTGTATAAATTTGAACTTTTTTCTTCATATAAAAGGCGTAAAATGGCGTATTTATGGGGTAATGGGTTAAAGCCCAGAGTACCCGATAAACTTGCAAAAGGCTTAAATTCCGATTAGACGCCGAGTAATGCAGTGTCTGATCTGGACCCAAACTATATGCCACTCATTTCAATAGTTCTTATATCAGAATGCCTTTTGATGGTGTCATTTGATGACGTCATAGCATAAAAGTCATTAAAATAATCACATTCTCAGAAAGGATACATCTGCGAACTGAGAGCAACAAATGCCAAGATTCTAGTCATAACATTTTAAGTACAATTTGTGAGTATTAAAACTTTTTTTATCATAGGTTTTTAAGTCAAAGGAAATGAATATTAGAGACAAATCTTAGAAGTATTTCGTTTTTTTAAGTGATACATTTAAAAATTGTTAGAAATCGGTTCAATTATTTGCCCTCAAATAAATTGATCCCTATTCTTAAAGCAGTAAGCACATATATTTAAATAGGCAGCATACATCGCCGCTTTGTGACTTGAATTTCTTCAATGGCTATTTCTCGCGAAAATTAACCGTCCCCCATAGAAGCTCCTTTTAGCACATTTAATTTATTCTTCCAAGGAAGAACATGGTTCCAATTTATACAGTCATAAATATGTATCAAAAATAAGTATTTTCCATTTCCTAGCAGATTATAACTTAAAACAGGCTGAAAGTAAAGCAAAATGTGCTTTAAGGCAACCTACTTTAAGTGGTCTCCGGTTAAAAAAAATTGCCAAGAAATTAAGACGAAAACGCTGTGAAAACGATGTTTCTGATCTGAATCTTCAACTTTAATGTTCGAACATAAGTTGCATCTCAATACGTTATTTCCGTATTATGTTATTGCCAACATTTCTTTCAACAAAATAAATCCCATTTTACAAATTATTCAAAATTGTATCCTTTGAGATTACTTACCGATTCTGTAGAAAAACTGCTATTAGTTTTGATGGTGTGGTAACACAATTGAACAATAAAATGTTCAAATAGATATCTCCAGAGAGCTTCTGTACCGCAAAGTTGATGCCATACGATACCATACCAACCGTACACCTGCACAATTAAGAAATGAACATGATTAGTCGTTAAAATTGTCGGTAATAATCCAAGACAAAGGGTAGTTCTAGTAAAAAATTACACTCGGTCCTCAATACATTGAACTACCGTCGAAACTCGATACTTGGAACTCGCGTTCGTTCAAAAATACCCGTACTTCAAAGTTAAAACGTGGCTTAGCCACGTTTAAACTTTGAAATACGGGTATATTCGACTTACGCGAGACCGAGTTCTCGACATAAGACTTATGAAATATTGGTAAGGCCGATTTAAGCGAGTTCAAAGTATCGGGTTTCGACTTTAGTTTCAGTCGAACATATCCATATTTCACAATGAAACGTGGTAAAGGTCTTTTGAATGTCTATGATACGAAACTGCATGATGCTTAGCAAAGATATATAGACCTTGAATGCAGTGATCGGCTCCATGTCTGTATCTTCATATAACAGGTTGTTTGATGGTACCGTCTTCCAAATCGAAAAAGGGTATTGTAAATAAAACAACCATTGCAAACAAAGACAGGTGATAGTTAAAAGCAAAATTATCGTTTAACTAAAAGATCCTTAAGTTGTAATCTGTTTTACGTTCCCCTTGTATTAGCAGCCACTCGCCTAAAACACACATTACTAAATAGAGGATCTTACATGAGTGCTCATTAATTATCATTTTTAATAAACGAGTTGACTAAAATAATAATATTTTGATTATTAAAAAAGTCCTAAAGGGAACGTAATAACTCACAAGAGTTACTGAATGTTGAAAGAGTTAAATATATTTACATTATAGTAATTTAAATGTGGCCTACCAGATAATCATCAACGGCAACGTGATCTTAAGGAGGTGCAACCTTCTGAACAGTATGAAAACGGAATACTTCTTTGCTGGTGATGCGCTCTTGTCGCTAGATACCATATCACGCATGCGCTGGAAGTCAGGTGCCGGATGTTTGTTCCATTTAGAAATTCGCGTTACCAGTGCTTCAGCTTGGTTGTACTTGTTCTGTGTTAAATACCACCTGAAGCTCTCAGGGACGTAACTATGAGATAAAACAAAACACATATTCCACGACAGATATAAGAGAAATACCTATAAAGACATGTACTAATGATCAATGGCATAATCGTCGAATTCAGCAATCCTTGGTTTTCAGTAAGACCTCATCGGATAGATAATAATAGTAATCATCTTTCATCTTGACTGATTCACCTACAATAAAACTCCAAACAAGGGGGTCATGCTTATCTGGAAATCATCCTGGGCGGGTAATTTTTGTACTTACGGGAAATAATTTGTTCAAATTTGACAGAGAAGCTGTGGATTACTGGATTATACTTTGTGACTTAAGACAAGACTATTTTAGATGTTTTCATTAATTGTAAACGACCTGTAAGAGCTTGCCATGCCAATTACCAAATTTCTAGTCATATTGGTTTTTAGAACAGACGATGTTTAATGATTTCACTATATAACTCTATTTAAATCTGTTATCACCAGGACATGGCTGTTTTTAAACACAGTGATAGAATTTCAAACAGAGGACCTGTAGATGATCAATGTTTTCTCACTTAACTATCCCTGTTTTCTATAGCTAACAGCGATCGAGATTATCCTTGTCTCCAACATGCGTGAGATCAAATTGATGACGTCACTATATAACGTCATTGTTTATAAGGCGTGATTACTTCACTGGGGTTCCAAAAAAGGCCTATTGCTTAAACATCGCCTCCTTACATATCCTATATGTTTGTAGAATATTTAAGTTTAGCGTACTGTGGACTCAGAAAATAACAATTTTGAAGATGTTTTTATAAAAAATAAATAAATATTATTTTAGCTCCTTTGACCTAGATTTGTAACAAACCGACGCCAAGTAAACACTCTTAGTCAAAGGCCTCTTACAGAATCAACATGCTAAATGCCAAACCCTTGACCATATCAGTACAGAGAAGATGATTTCGGACGATTGCACATGTAAATCTATGACAACTAGGGAGCAGTCACTGTTGAAAGTTGAGCAATCTTGATATATAAATTGTAGAGGATGCTTTGTGCCAAATATCTAAACTGATGGTACTATGGTTTCAGAGAAGACGTATTTCATTTTAACAAATCTATTTTAGCTCCTGTGACCTAGACATGACATTGATCCGATCTGTTCAACAATATTAATAAATGATCTCTAGAAGTATCACTATGCCTAATATCAAAGTTCTTTACATATTAGTTCCAGAAAAGAGATTTTGGAGAATTCACTATAATTATGATGTTAATTTTCCTCCGTCGTTATTGACGATGAGCAGGACATCTAATTAGTTGGTCGCTGTGTCCGGAATGAGTTGTCAGGCCAATTCTTGCTCTGAAGTGACTGCCAGAGATCGGACACTTGAAGTCGGTAGTTGTCGCCTGAGAATTGATTGCCATCCTGGTCTTTCGAAACACGTGTTTCCTGGTGCACTTATTACTGGTGCGATGTCATTCCGTGCGCGTTAAACCCTTTCACTCCAAAAGTTCCGCGAGTGTTAGCCCCTTCACCGTTTAAATGTCGTCTGCTCCAGTTTTGTTGTTTGCAAGATCGTTTCAAAGTAAGATTTAATGTAGCATTACTTAAAACAAACCGATACGAGTGCCAAACAGTTTGGTTCCTGATCAGATGCCGCGTTATGCGGCGTCTGATTAGGATCCAAACTGTTTGCAAACGCGCTTTTAAGCGTCATTGAGAGTGAAAGGGTTAAAGTGGTAGAGAGTTTGTGCACCATCCGAAGATACCCTGAGTCCAGTGGCAAGACTTAGTCAATACGGCTGGAAATTATGCTAGATACAGGTGTATGCCGGTTTCTTGACAAAGTTTGACAAGGAACTGCCTACGGGTGTCCGCTAGGAGTTATCTCCGATAGCCTTATCCAAATCAGTGGTAAACCACGAGGCACTCTTGGGCCAGATCGCCTCCGAGTCCCTAGGAAGTTGAACCTCGGCCGCAGGGTGCCAAGTTATCGTGTGCCACGACAAGGGGGTACTATCTAGGGCTTGTTGCTAGAGTCGCGATGTACTGTAAAAGAAAGGCTGACGCACTCGGCAGACAACATACATTTCTGATACCTTAGACGCGTCACAACAAACAGTGGGTTTGGATATTTCACTATATAACTCTATGTTAAACTGTGATTCTTTCTCGGAGTGGGGTCATTTTCGACAAAAGTGACATGATTTTTACCAATCGTGATAGAAGACCTGTAGATGATACTTTGTGCCAAATGCTTAAATCAGGTTACTGTGGTTTCTGACAAGAAGCATTTTAAGTTTTTATTGAAATGGTCTATTTTAAGATCCAGTGACCTAGATATGCATTGGACTGGTACACTTTGAACAATTTTAAAAAGACAATTTTGTAAAACTTTAACCTTTTCACCGCCTAAGTCGCCTAAAGTCGAATTTGCAAACTGTTTTGATCCTGATCAGACGCCGCGTAACGCGGCGTCTGATCAGGATTTAAATGTTTGACACTCGTTTGGATATTTTTTTTATGTCATACTCTCTTAAATATAACTTTGAAATGATATTGCAGACAACAATATTGAAGCAGACGACACAATAACGGTGTAGAGGTAAAAAAAAAAACAATTTGGCGCCGAAAGGGTTAACCAACTTTTAGTTTTCAAACAGCCTTTATTTTCTACGTTTTATTGCACGTTATAACATATTTGTGTTTCTTCTAGTTTAAACGGGAAATAGTTTTGTCTCTCCTTTCTACACCAATGATAATTATACAGCGCTCACTCTTTACAACGACACCCAATGGGAGACACATATTGTGTGTGTTGTTCGAAGGGAGTCGTTAAAGAGAGGGAAAATTAAGACATGACTTACATTTGCAAACAGCTTGAATCCAGATCAGATGCCAGCGTATTCAAGATGGATTCAAGCTGTTTGTCACTCTTCCTTAAATGTATTCTATCGAAATTTCCAGTGATATGTTATTTTGAGAAAAAACAACAGACTACTATAATAATATTTTAAACAGATGATATTGCAGCAGTAAAAGTGTTGGCCAAAAGTGTCCAGTTTAGGGAATTGCGGCAAGGGTCGTTGTAATGAGGGAGTCGCCGTTATAGAGAGGGAACACTGTACTTACAACCACGCCGTCATAGTGATCAGTGATAGAATCACCGTCGTCAGCGTCAGCTTCTGCCAGTCTCTCAGCCACCAGGCGAAGAGGACAAATATGCCTGAAAAGGCATTCCATGTGGGGACCCCAGTTATCCATGACCTCCACTCTGACAATGTGTATTCTGACATTACGGTGTAACAAATAGCAAGGTAAAACGCACAACCAATTCCTAGAAACAAACAAACGTGAAGATAGTCGAATGTCATCTGTTATTGTATATGTATATTGTTCACGGACAAATAGGATCTGTCATATGTCGATGTTTAAGGCAAGCTGATCTCAAACGAGTCTAGAATTGAAATGTTATTAAGCGAGCCTTGGCGAGCTTAATAACTTTTCTATTCTAGACGAGTTTGAGATCAACTTGTCTTAAACATCGACAAGTGACAGATTCTTTTTCTCACAAAACCCGGTGACGTCGATAGTAACGTTAAAGTAACGTCATCAAAGTGATCTCGCACATGTTGGAGACAAGGATATTTGTGATCGCTGTTCGCTATAGAAAACAGGGTCTATAGCGTTTGTCCATTCAGCAACATAATTAACCGTTTCGCTCTCAATGACACTTAAAAGCGCGTTTGCAAACAGTTTGGATCCTGATCAGACGCCGCATAACGCGGCGTCTGATCAGGGTCCAGGCTGTTTAATATTCTTTTTGAAATATCTTTAGTCATACTGCATTACATTTAACTTTGAAACGATATTGCAGGCAACACTATTGAAGCAGACGATAATGAAACGGTGAAGGGGTAAACATATTACGATAAATTTATAATGAAATAACAATCAGTGTCGATCTTGAATAGATGCGGCGTTTCATTAGATCATCCACTGTTTACTTATGTCTGTTTTAGCAAACACTTGGATTAAATTATTAATTTATGGATAACCTCTCAACGACCTTATGAGTTGCTGTAGAACCGGAATGGAAAACATATACAGTCGAACTTCGATTTCTCGAACTCGGTTAATTTGAACATACCCGTATTTCAAAGTTAAAACGTGGCTTAGCCACGTTTTAACTTTGATATATGGGTATGTTCGACTAAACCGAGCATGAAAAATTGCATTTCTTGTGTCGAATTATTGGGTGAATAGTTCGAGTTAAGCGAGTTCGTGATATCGAAGTTCGACTGTAATATGATAGCTAGCAGTCGTCAAACGCTAACACTTGTGTTTACAGATGCGAATCGGTAGTCTTGCCCGCATAAACAAACTTTACGCAAAAGAGTAAAATGTAGATAGACGTGTTTTAGATATTATCAAAATAGTTTTGATTTTGAACAGATGCGAGGCTAAGTACAATCTAGACATTCCTAGAAATAAAACAGGATTTTAGAAAAAGAATGATATTTACCTACCTTCTGTTTAACTTACTTGAAGAAAATACTATGTTGATATCTAAACGAGGATTGGGCAGAGTTGTGTATTTCCAACAACTCTCTATGCCAGGTATACTCATTATAAATCATTTTAGACGTGGCTGCGATTGTTTTAAAAGTTTTGATTGGTCGGCTTTGAGCAGAATGATCTTGTCTAACCAATCGAAGGTTTTAGAACGATCTCACGTTAAGGTTTAGGTATTTCAACATCGGCATAAGCGGAAAACAGTATGGGTCCTAAACAAGGCTCCAGAAAAGAGGGAGTCAACTTAACAAATCCAACATTTTCTCACTAATACAGCACCATAGGGTTTAAAGCAGAAATAAAGGTTTTAGGTTTTGAAATACTCCCCTTATCTGGAGCCCTGGTCCTAAAGCAATGACTAATTCGGATCAATACTGTGTGTAAATGACTGAATTTAGTTGATTGTTTAAACAAATAAGTTGTTTACCAATAAAAAACCTGGACACGGCTACAACAGTCCACGTGGTGGCAAAGTATGAGACGAGATGGAATATAAACAATAGGACCATGGAGGAGAACATTGGGACCTTCCGTCCAAACATGTCAGAGAGCTGGCCAGACAATAGACTACCCACACACATTCCCGCCATTTGAAGTGACATTATGGTGGCTGTTACTCATGAGTCTCCACAGATCAGATCAAACTGTCCAATCAAAATAACATACATTCGAACTTAGTTCGAACTATCCGATTTGTCGACACATGGATTGCATTATTTCATGGTCGGTTAAGTCGAACATGCCCATATTTTTAACGTTTTAACTTTGAAATACGGGTATGTTCGACCTAACCGAGTTCGAGATATCGAAGTCCGACTGTACATTAAAATTGAAAATCGTATTTAACCGCATTAATCCGTTGTGCTTTAAAAACGAGTATAGGCTTTAGTGATGTGTACACTCGTCGTTTACAAGCAGTGTACCTGCGAAGAATATACGTGTCACCTGCAAACAGTGTAGACCAAGATAGTTCGATTCCTAAAGAAGCACTCCGATAAGGAACTACATTCATTGTCAATTTGCAATACATGTACATGTAAATTGTATATCAGCTTTAAATATTCAAGTACTTTATTGAAACTCGAATAGTCCATTTGAAGTTTTAAGGGTGAATTACATATCTTCTAGTGGCTCGTAAATGCGTAATTTACAAACACCGTCTGTCGTTTTCTCTTATACAATAACAGTGTAGTGCTCCTACAAATACTTTTTGAGCTGGGTCCGAGATGGTTATTACTTGGCAAGTTACTTCAAATCGTACCATTAAAAGTAGTACAGCGCTCCCTCTCTACAACGACACCCAATGGGAGACAAACATTGCGTTCGTTGTTCGGAGGGAGTCGTTATAGGGAGAGAAATTGACTTACATTTGCAAACAGCATTATGTAACTTTGAGAAAAAAAGCAAACGACAACTATAAGCAGACCATATTGCAGCAGTAAGTGAGTAAGGCATAATTGTATTGTTAAGGGAACATTTGCAAGGGTCGTTGTAAGGAGGGAGTCGTTTTGGGGAGGGCCGTTGTAGGGAAGGAGCACTGTATCTGACTACAGCTATAAATGATGAACTATAAACAAGAGTTAATAATAAATACGAAAGACTCAAGCAGGAAACGCAACACAAGCAATACACCCACCTCTCAAGCAGAACACACACACAGTCATACCATAACAAACACACACACGCACCCTAACCCTTCCAACATAAAAGTGCCTTTTTTGCGCATTCAATTTAATCCTCAACTGAAGAAAACAATTCAAATTTATACAATCATGAACCTGTACCTTATAACATATTCTTTGAGCAGATGGGAAATTAAAACGGGCTGAAAACAAAACAGGATGAGCATTTAGCCGCAGTCTGCTTTACTACCAACCCACTTGTGGTAATCTGTCTTCAAAACCAGAAACTGACTGTGGGGTAAATGGTTAACTGGAAACTGGAATTGTTCATATGAAGTTTCAAGGGTCCATAAAATTGGCGACTAAGTAACAACAACGCCATATCCTTCATTACTTAATTCCATTCCTTAAAAGCATTCTTCGTTACTAATAACCAGCTGTAAGGGGTCACATGTCTTCAAAATTAGAAACAGACTATATCGCAAATGGTTAATTCATGTACAGAATATGAATAAACTGCAAACGGCATTGGTTTGCTTTCCAAAATTACCTGTGATGTGAGCGTCTTTGTCCCGGCTTCAAACACAAACTTTGTACACGCCTTTCCTGACGATGTTGTACACTGCTGGTTCCACTCATCATTTGTATCCACAGTACTTCTATTATCATTGCTGAGCGTGGTTACCGTCTCCGTGTAATTAAACAGAGACGCGTCTGACGAGTTTTGTGCCACGAAATCTTCGACACATTTCCACCTTGGTGTGTAGGCAAATAAGGTAAAGCCCATTAAGCTGAAGCAGATCACTAACTTCATCAGGTGGATAATGATGACCAGGAGTATCTGGAAGGTACCACATCCTCCAAGCTGGTTAAGTACATCGTCTGGCGTGACTTTATCGTTGCTGTTAGCTGACTTGGTTATTAGGTCACCTAAATAAACGAAAACCTCTGTGTTACAAAACCCGAAGGGTACTTGCTTGTATTAATCAAAACTCCTAAAGCTCCTAGCAGTAAAGTGTCGTTAACACTAAATACCGTTAACTAACACAATTTATTTGCCGTTAATGAGAGGTGGTCGCAATAGAGAGGTGGTCATAATAGAAAGATTTTACTGTAGATAATAACTTAACCCATTTCAGATATGTCATATTTTTGTCTTATTTAACCATTTTACCATTATCCTCGATCAATTTTGACTTTGCAAACACTTTGAGTCTATTTAACTATTTCCTCCCTGAAACTTTAAATGGACAACTCCAGTTTCAATTTTTGTCAAGTCCATTTCTGACTTTTAAGAGATGTTTTGTCAATTTTGGCATTACTGACAAACAGTGAAGACCCTGATCAGAGGGCTCCTTTCGGAGCCCTCTGATCTGGGCCTTCGCTGTTTGCACAGGACAAGTGTACTATTCACATGTACACTGTTTGAAAAGACGCCTATGTGCGGGACTAGGGTTCAAAGGGTTAAGACCACGGATCCGGTGTCTGATCTGGCTGAACATTGTTTTGCAATGGACATAATTGTTTTGTCATCAGCGTTTTCATTGGAAACGAATATAGATGGAATCAATTACGAGTTTTTCAGTGCTGCCATAAGTTGATCATAAAAATCCTAAGATTTCAAGTTTTCAATTTTTCAGACGCAAATTTTACAAATTGTACCTTTACTGTAATTCATTTACTGTTTCTTGTTTTGAAGACAAATGACTGCTTAAAACAGGTTGAAAGTAAAGCAGAATGCGCCTTAAGGCGCATTTTGCTTTACTTTCAGCCTTTTTTAAGCTACGATATGCTAGGATAAAAATCCGAATACTTAGGAAAAATCCGGAGAAATGGCAGCCCTGGTATTTACTCTAGATAACAATTAACGGACTATTATACGGAAATTGAAGTTATATTAAAAATCGATCGAACTATCTTTTAAATTGTGTATGGTTTGCCCATCGTTAATATAAACATGAGCATGAATGCCATACATGCCATTTGAAGTTTCCGTAATACAACTTGCAACAACGGGTTGTCATTTTTTATCACTTGACACTCAAGATACACATTTATTTTGGATGGCCTAAAGTGCTATCTAGGACGTGGGTTGGAATATAACGTTTTCTGTTAACCCATGTGTGCCTAGCGTCCTATAAAGGAGGCATAGGCAAATACTGTAGACCCTGATCAGACGCCGCATAATACTGCGTCTGATCAGAATCTACGACGTCAGATCAGAGTCTACACTGTTTACAATATAAAACAAAACGAAAATGAAGATTTACACCAGGCACCCCTTACATAAAAAATGGACTAATCCAATATAAAATCACGGAAGAATCCGCTTGGCGCAATTGCGTTAATGCTTACCTGTATCTATATCGTAGAGGTCTACACTGTTAGTAGGTGGTTGTTTAAAGACTACGTAATCATTAGATAGTGTTGTTGTATCCTCACGCACCCCTGTTCCTTTGTTAACGTCAACACTCTTCTCCGTTGCAGAAACACTCATAGTTCACGTGCAGGCGATAATGTTATTCTGATGTCATTCGTGACGTCATACAGTGGAGAAAAGTTATTCGTTTCCAACAAACGCGTTTATGCTAAAATTATTATTTCCATCACAAACAGTTTGGAGCTTGATCAGACGCCGGGTAACCCGGCGTCTGACCAAGCTCCAATCTGTTTGCCGTCAAGGTTAAAATCAACTTTGGGAATTGTCAAAAAATTATCATTTTCTTCATTTTTCTGCGATGCGTATGCGTTTCGTTTGCGTTTAAACGGGAAAAAATAACGTTTTCTCCTCCTGTATAGAAGGAAAGAAGATGTCCTATCCTAATGAACGTGTAAACTGCTTAAAACACGTATGTCCGTGGCAAACAGTTTTGAGCCAGATCATACGCCGGTAACCCGGTGTTTTATTAGGCTCAAAACTGAATGCCATTCTGGTCAGAGTAGACCGTCAACATTGCGCATTGTGTTTTCGTTTAGTTTTGTTTACTGTAAAACAGGTATTTGTCGTGTCATGAATATTTCGCGTAATGCGAGTTTGTATTAATTTGCGACATCATGCAATACTGCTTAAAGTAGGATGAAAGGAAAGCAGAATGTGCCTTGAGGCACATTCTGCCTTACTTTCAACCTGCTTTAAGAATTCACCTATTTACAAAACTAGAGACGCGAGGCGACATATTCGCGCATTAACGCGTAAATTATATTCTCGCGATTTAAACCTTTTCAATGACACCGCGTCTGATCAGGATCCAAAGTGTTCGACACACGTTTCGAAATCTCGCCAGTGATACTGTCTTAAATCTTACTTTAGTGGTTGAAATTATTTTTTGACCAATGAGAGTTGAGTATTTTTTAACATTTTCGAGGTTTAATTTTTGTAAGTCAGTACTACATGTATCAAACACTAAACAACGACTAAAAAATTTAATCCTACGCATGCGTATTTGGGTTGATTCGCAGGTGTGGCGGTAAGCCTCAAAGAGCCTCAAAGAGCCTTTGATTAACAGGGCTGCCATAAGTTGACATGAACAATCCTAAGATATCCTAATTTGCAATTTCCAAGTGCAATTTTACAAATCGTACCTTTACCCAAACGCCTGCTTCTACTTTTGTGGACGCCTGACTACTTAAAGCAGACTGGAAGTAAAGCAATATGCGCCTTAAGGCGCATTCTGCTTAACTTTCAGCCTGTTTTAAGCTACCATGTACAAGAAAAAAATCCTAAGATTTAGGAAAAATCCGGAGAAATGGCAGCCCTGGATTAGATGACTGAAAAACAGATTGCAAGTGCAATGTCGGGTTTGGGAAATCTACAATAAACATAAAAACCCAGAAAAAAACCCAAAACCCCCCAACATTTTTAGTGATAGTGAATGTAGATAACTAGAAAATGAGTGTCTTAACAGTAAACTAGCACAGTGCTACTTCTCTTAACCCCTTGCTCCATAGATACACATTTTAACGTATTTGATTTGATCCTCCTCCATTTTATACAGTCAAGTATATGCACCATGAGAAATGTTACCTATATCCTAGCAGATAGTATCTTAAAGCAGGCTGAAAATAATGCAGACAACTCCTTAAGGAGCATTCTGCTTTACTTTCAGCCTATCTTAAGCAACCATCTGTCTTCGATACTGAAAACAGGCTATGGAGTAAAGGGTTAAGCAATAATCAATGGTGATTTGCCGTTTTAACTTATACAAATGCAAGAACTATGCAATTAAAATTAGAAAAGTATATACAGCAAAACCTTTCTACTACGACCACTTACAGTTAGGTTAATTGATTGTATGAAAGACTGATGGCAGCCTAAAGCAAGGTGAAAGTAAAACAGAAAGCCCCGAATGATTTTTGTTTGACTTTCACCTTGCTTTAGCCACCTTCCTCGCACATTATGCTTGCATCTGGAGCATATCCGTCCAGCTGAGAAATGAAACGCATATTGTCATTTCGGCGCAAACCATGTATAGGTTAGTGTCTATTAGTTGATTTTACCAAAAATTAAAAGTCAAGCGAGGGGCACCCGAGCGACTTTTAATCTTTTGTTAAAATAGACTAATAGACACTAACCAATTTAGTGGTTGAAATTATTTTGTTGGTACCGACAGAGAGCAATGCCGTCAATTGGAGTAATAAAACGTTTGTTCTTCCCGAAACACCCCTTTTAAATAGTACCGACAAAGAGATGTCAAAGGAAATGGACATACCTTTAAATACAAACAAAAATCAGTTCATTTATATCCTTTCCAAATTAGAATGGTTTGCGCCGAAATGACAATCTGCGTTTCATTTCTCAGCTGGACGGATAGGCTCCAGATGCAAGCATAATGTTTTACTTTCTGTTTTACTTTCACCTTGCTTTAGGCTGCCACCAGTCTTTCATACTATCAATTAACCTACCTGTTAGTGGTCGTAATAGAGAGGTTTTGCTGTATATACTTTTCTAATTTTAATTGCATAGTTCCTGCATTTGTATTAGTTAAAACGGCAAATCACCATTGATTATTGCTTAACCCTTTATTCCATAGCCTGTTTTCAGTATCGAAGACAGATGGTTGCTTAAAATAGGTTGAAAGTAAAGTAGAATACTCCTTTAGAAGTAGTCTGCATTATTTTCAGCCTGCTTTAAGATACTATCAGCTAGGATATAGGTAAAATTTCTCATGGTGCATATACTTGACTGTATAAAATGGAGGAGGATCAAATCAAATACGTTAAAATGTGTATCTTATAATCTATGGAGTAAGGGGTTAAGAGAAGTAGCACTGTGCTAGTTTACTGTTAAGACAATCTTTTTCTAGTTTTGTATAATTAAATATCTACATTCACTATCACTAAAAATGTTGGGGGTTTTTGTTGTTTTTTTCTGGGTTTTTTATGTTTATTGTAGATTCCCCAAACCCGATATTGCACTTGCAATCTGTTTTTTAGTCATCTAATCAAAGGCTCTTTGAGGTTCTTTGAGATTTACCGCCACTAGTACTTCAGACGGCCCTACCGAAAGAAACGCCTGTGAATCAACCCAAATCTAATTTAGTGGTTGAAATTATTTTTTGACCAATAAGAGTTGAGTATTTTTGAAAATTTTCGAGGATTAATTTTTGTAAGTCAGTACTATCAAACACTAAACAACGACTAAAAAATTTAATCCTGCGCATGCGTATTTGGGTTGATTTGCAGGTGTGGCGGTAAGTCTCAAAGTACCTCAAAGAGCCTTTGATTAGCAGGGCTGCCATAGGTTGACATGAACAATCCTAAGATTTCCTAATTTGCATTTTTCAAGTGCAATTTTACAAATCGTACCTTTACCCAAACGCCTGGTTCTACTTTTGTTGACGCGTGACTACTAAACGCAGGCTGAAAGTAAAGCAATATGCGCCTTAAGGCACATTCTGCTTAACTTTTAGCCTGCTTTAAGCTACCATGTACAAGAAAAAAATCCTTAGATGTAGCAAAAATCCGGAGAAATGGCAGCCCTGGATTAGATGACAGAAAAACAGATTGCAAGTACAATGTCGGGTTAGGGGAATCTACAATAAACATAAAAACCCAGAAAAAAACCCAAAACCCTCCAACATTTTTAATGATAGTGAATGTAGATATTTAATTATACAAAACTAGAAAATGATTGTCTTAACAGTTAACTAGCACAGTGCTACTTCTCTTAACCCCTTACTCTATAGATACACATTTTAACGTATTTCATTTGATCCTCCTCCATTTTATACAGTCAAGTATATGCACCATGAGAAATTTTACCTATATCCTAGCAGATAGTATCTTAAAGCAGGCTGAAAATGATGCAGACAACTCCTTAAAGAGCATTCTGCTTTACTTTCAGCCTATCTTAAGCAACCATCTGTCTTCGATACTGAAAACAGGCTATGGAGTAAAGGGTTAAGCAATAATCAATGGTGATTTTCCGTTTTAACTAATACAAATGCAAGAACTATGCAATTAAAATTAGAAAAATATATACAGCAAAACCTTTCTATTACGACCACTAACAGTTAGGTTAATTGATTGTATGAAAGACTAATGGCAGCCTAAAGCAAGGTGAAAGTAAAACAGAAAGCCCCTAATGATTTTTGTTTGACTTTCGCCACCGTCCTCACACATTATGCTTGCATCTGGAGCATATCCGTCCAGCTGAGAAATGAAACGCATGTTGTCATTTTGGCGCAAACCATTCTAATTTGGAAAGGATATAAATGTACTGATTTTTGTTTCTATTTAAAGGTATGTCCATTTCCTTTGACATCTCTTTGTCGGTACTATTTAAAAAGGATGTTTCGGGAAGTACAAACGTTTTGTTACTTCCAATTGACGGTATAGCTCTTTGTCGGTACCAAAAAATAATTTCAACCACTAAATTGGTTAGTGTCTATTAGTCTATTTTAACACAAGATTAAAAGTCGCTCGGGTGCCCCTCGCTTGACTTTTAATTTTTGTTAAAATCGACTAATAGACACTAACCTATACTTGGAAAGGATATAAATGAACTGATTTTTGTTTCTATTTAAAGGTAAGTCCATTTCCTTTGACATCTCTTTGTCGGTACTATTTAAAAAGGGTGTTTCGGGAAGTACAAACGTTTTGTTACTTCCAATTGACGGTATAGCTCTTCGTCGGTACCAAAAAAATAATTTCAACCACTAAATTGGTTAGTGTCTATTAGTCTATTTTAACAAAAGATTAAAAGTCGCTCGGGTGCCCCTCGCTTGACTTTTAATTTTTGTTAAAATCGACTAATAGACACTAACCTATACTTAAAAACGATACTGCAGATAACAATATCAAAGCTGACAACATAATGGCGGTGAACGGGTTAAAAACATATCATGATAATTCTGACGATGCATGAGTTCAACAGGAAAATAATACCGTTTTTTTCCGCTGTTACACTCCAAACGCCTCAATTGAAACACACAAACTTCAGATATGTTTGCAAGTTTAACCCATTCCGTTGAAATTAAACAAAACGTCAACGTATTCCAGTTTGGGTAATATTAATATTTCCCTTAGTACTGATTGTAAAATAGATTAAACCTGGTCAGGCGTCGGTTGATCCGGTTGTCTTATCTGACTCTAAACTGTTTGCGTTAAGTAGGGAAGAATAACGTGTTACCCACTGTAAAAGTCATTGATCATTACTATATGTTTTTTTATGTCTCTTATTTCCTAAGCAAAACTATATAATCTGACTATGCGCTTCGACGAGTACTGTTTGCGAAGTCATAAGATTTCTATTGTATTACAAACCTCTCTTAGTTTGAGATTTGACACGCGCTTAGCGTATATGACATATATATCTGGTATACTGTCTGCTTTAAAAATGATGCCAAATCTATTATTTCAATGTAAACTGTAAAGCAGTTTGACTGAAGAAATATCGTTACCAGTGTCCATAGTTTGGATCAAGATCAGGCACCGCGTTACGCAGTGCCTGATCTTGATCAAAACTGTTTGTAAAGTTGACTTAAGTCGCCTCTGGCGATAAACAGGATAGATCAATACGTTTTTACATTGCTCCCTCTCTACAACGGCCCTCCCAACAACGATTCCCTCCTTACAACGACGTTTGTCGCAGTTCCCTAAACAAGACAATTATGTATAACGCTTTTACTGATGCAATATCGTCGGCTTAAAATTGTCGTCTGCTGTTTTTTCTAATGTAACATAATGGACATTTTGTCAGAAAAAAACTAATGACGAGTGACAAACAGCTTGAACCCAGACCAGACGCCGCTTACGCGGCGACTGATCTGGATTCAAGCTGTTGGCAAATGTAGCCAATTTCCCTTCTTATAACAACTCCCTCCGAACAACGCATACAATGGTTGTCTCCCATTGGGTGTCGTTGTAGAGAGGGAGCACTGTAATTCTTTAACTGCCAAGTTTTATCGTCTGTTTTAAACCTCATACCGCCAAATTATCGTCTGAATTTGTAGCGTCGTCTGCAATATATTTAAAGTCAGATATAGGGTTGCTTTGACTGAAGAAATGACGATGCGGGTGTCAAACAGTTTGAATCCTGACTAGACGCCACGTTACGCAGCGTCTGCTCAGTATCCAAATTATTTGCAAGGTCGCTTTTTGGCGCCATTGGCTGTGAAAGAGTTAAAATATTTTCTAAAATGTAAGTAAGGGTGAGTCCGTGTCAATGAATAAAAAGCCATACATGTTTGCATTATAAATGCTTACACGATTTCTCAGTAGATATATATTTAGTCTGGTTCCGTGCTTAATTGAACTTCGAATATTCGGTCAGGCACATACAATAATGGCGGCGAGCATAAATTTGACCTGGTGTGTTAAAACTAGAACGAACAACTTAAAGTTTTTCGGGCACACGCTTAATATATTTACATAATTATTATGATTCATACCATTAAGATAGAAATAAATATGACAAGGATTAGTAATTTCGTTCTGTTTATTAGTCACATAATTTTCGCGACCGTGCTTGCAGGCGGCATACGTTTCCTGAAAAGTTCCAATGAACAGTAACGATGTGTCAGTATTTTTATGGCCCCGCATATTATTTTTGGTCTGTCTGTCCTAAAAATGTTGAAGCCAACCAAGCAACGTATTGACCACTTTCAGATCATCTTACAAACATACGAGCTTGCAGATCTTCCGTAAGCATGTACAATATACCTCGGGGCTAATTTAACCTACCATGTACCCCCACCCCAAACACACACACACACAACTCAAATTGTTCACTTAGACCCCCTGAATGGTTGTTTAAGAATATGCATAAAGTTTTTTTGAATAATTCTTTACTAAGTTGCAGAGCAAGGGTCCAACTTTAGTTTATACATGTAGTATTCAATTTATCAGACAAGGTCTTTGATTGAGACCTTTTTTGTGCCAACAATCTAATGACTGTGCATAAGTATGCAATTGAGGTATTTGCATTTTTGATATTTTATTTAAGTGTCATGTTCCAGCTTTCAACTGGAGCCAATATTGTTTACTTTACAATTAACAGAGATATGAACATTCCTTAGTTTTACTTTAAGAATTAATAGGGTTTCCATCAAAACAGCATAGTGAAAATGAATTCACTTTTGGGTACATTTTGATTTCTAATTGAGGAGGTCTTAGTGAACAATTTGGCACCCATGGGAAATTATCCTCTTGGTACATGGTTGACTAAATTACAGTGGAGAATGTGTTATTCTTTCCCAATAAACGCGTTTACGCTAAAACTATTATTTGCAGTGCAAACAGTTTGGAGCCAGATCAGACGCCGGGTAACCCGGCGTCTGATCAGGCTCCAAACTGTTTGCCACCAAGATAAACAAGAATTATCAGAATTGTCCCAAAGTTGTTCTTTTCTACGTTTTAGTGCTGTGCGTTTGCGTACGTTTGCGTTTAAACGGGAAAGAATAACAGATTCTCCACTGTAGCATTCGGGGTAAAAGCTGTTTGCAATAATAATTGATCCCTTCACTACTGCGACATCATGTAATGTTTGTAGTTAGTTTGCTGTAGCAAAATGACTGAAAGTACAGTGGAGAATCTGTTATTCTTTCCCGTTTAAACGCAAACGTACGCAAACGCAAAGCACTAAAACGTAGAAAAGAACAACTTTTGGACAATTCTGATATTTCATGTTTATCATGGTGGCAAACAGTTTGGAGCCTGATCAGACGCCGGGTTACCCGGCGTCTGATCTGGCTCCAAACTGTTTGCACTGCAAATAATAGTTTCAGCGTAAACGCGTTTATTGGGAAAGAATAACACATTCTCCACTGTAATAAAACATAAAACTATGAGTTGCTGCAGATTATGTAGAAGAAGAAGAAGAATGTTTATTTTACTTTCTCGTCATACATATAATACATATATATAGGATATTACATGAGTGTTAATAATGCATTGGATTTATTAAACAAGTATCTTAGAAAACGATAAAAACGAGGATTTGCCGAGTTTTTATTGATTTCTAAAACGACGATATGATAATTTCAATAAATTATTAATACGAATGTTATATTCTTTTTGTAACATAACCTAGAAAGGTTGTTTCCTTTTTTTTGGCACTTATTTATCGCAGCCTTCAAAGGCAAGTGAATGCTCAGCGCAAAAATAAGTAGATCGATACAGGGAACATTTTTTTCTAATAAAGTCTGTTCCCTAGCATAATGATTGTGTTATTATATGTATTTATAAACAATTTCATTTAGATCAAATATTGATTAATAAAACTAAAAATCTATGAATTAAATTTACATGAAGGAACACAGTGGACATTGAAGGCATTGAGCGCATTTTAATGACGTCATCAGGAAACGACGTCGTGGCGTACCTTATTTGCATAGTTTTTCAACTAGTTATATATGAAAAACAACGAGTGTTATTCAACGCTCACGCCGTCTGTTATTTTATAAAAATAGTATCAATATGATATAATTCAAGCTCAAATCTGATATGCAGATCTGGTTCTACTAAATTTCAATCAGAAAAACGCGAAGTAAATTAATAAATTTCCAAACTAAATATCACGAGGATTGTCTCAACTACACTGATTCACTATCTGTAGTACTATTGTATCTAGCGGTCTATCACCAATGACGCCGACTTGCTTTGCGTCCTACAGTGGAGAATCTGTTATTCTTTCCCGTTTAAACGCTGACGTACGCAAACGCAAAGCACTAATACGTAGAAAAGAACAACTTTTTGACAATTCTGATATTTCATGTTTATCGTGGTGGCAAACAGTTTGGAGCCTGATCAGACGCCGGGTTACCCGGCGTCTGATCTGGCTCCAAACTGTTTGCATTGCAAATAATAGTTTTAGCGTAAACGCGTTTATTGGGAAAGAATAACACATTCTCCACTGTACATGTACCTAAACCGCTTTAATGAGTCATGTCTTATGACAAACTGTTCGCAAATAACCATTGGAGTCGGGATAGGTTTAATTCTTTATTTAAGTCTCATCATGATTTACAACATATCTATATCACAGATTTAACAGTTTTCAAAGTATATCTTGCCGTTCATAATAAGAAATATAATACACTATAATAATTTGGCAAATAATTCCTCGTAACATACATGTAAGATTATTATACATTATAATCAGACTACTGAGGGAGTAAAGACAATGGATTTTAGTTACAATACAATAGACAATGCTCAAGGGTTATCAAGAGATTATATACAGTGGAGAATCTGTTATTCTTTCCCGATAAACGCGTTTACACTAAAACTAATTTTTTTTTCACAAACAGGTTGGAGCCAGATCAGACGCCGGGTAACCCGGCGTCTGATCAGGCTCCAAACTGTTTACCACCAAGATAAACAAGAATTATCAGAATTGTCCAAAAGTTGTTCTTTTCTACGTTTTAGTGCTTTGCGTTTGCGTACGTTTGCGTTTAAACGGGAAAGAATAACAGATTATCCACTGTAGGGAAGTTGGACACGGAATTCTTATGCGATTTAAATAGACGAAAAACACACGAAATTGCAATAATATAGTAAATAACAAGTTCTTGAAAATGGTTTCTTGTAAAACTCTGAATGGCAAACAGTTTGGAACCTGACAAGGAGCTTAGGTATTCGGCGTCTGATTATTCTCAAAACTGATTGCAAGGGAATCTTAACGTATTATCTTCTACAGTGGAGAATCTGTTATTCTTTCCCAATAAACGCGTTTACACTAAAACTATTTTTTCTTTTACAAACAGTTTGGAGCCAGATCAGACGCCGGGTAACCCGGCGTCTGATCAGGCTCCAAACTGTTTACCACCAAGATAAACAAGAATTATCAGAATTGTCCAAAAGTTGTTCTTTTCTACGTTTTAGTGCTTTGCGTTTGCGTACGTTTGCGTTTAAACGGGAAAGAATGACAGATTATCCACTGTAGGGAAGTTGGACACGGAATTCTTATGCGATTTAAACAGACGAAAAACACACGAAATTGCAATAATATAGTAAATAACAAGTTCTTGAAAATGGTTTCTTGTAAAACTCTGAATGGCAAACAATTTGCAACCTGACAAGGAGCTTAGGTATTCGGCGTCTGATTATTCTCAAAACTGATTGCAATGGACTCTAACGTATTATCTCCTATATGTTGGATTGTCAAACACTTTTCCTTCATATGTACACGAAACTAAACTAAACATGCTGGAATGAAATGTATGGCGTAATTTTGAAAATTCTAGTCTTTTTATCTCAGTGACAAACAGTGTGGAGCCTGATCAGATTCCGGATAACCTGGCTTTTGATCTGACTCCAAAATGCTTCAATGGGTTTCATGTCTTAAGCATGAACGCGTTAATTGGGTAAGAAAACATAATTATGTTTATGGAGAAGAATTCACATACGTTTTTAGTAACTTGTTTTCTAATCCATATTTAAATGTTACTTGACATTATGTTCTGTAAATATGACACAATGTATGTAAAACATTTGAAATAAATACTGTTTAAACTGATTATGTTAAACTGTATATAAGGAGCACTAATATATAAGGCCAAAATCTTCGTGTATATAAAGGATAGTACATGATTGTTCATTATTCATTGGGTTTATTAACTGAGTCTTTTAGAATACGATAAAAACGAGGCTATGCCGATTGTTGTCATTTCCTAAAACCACTAGTTTAATTAGTCCAATAAATTAGGAACACTTACGTTCTAGTATTTGTTCGGCATCTAGAGAAATGGACTTTGTGTACAGTGCTCCCTAAAACGGCCCTCCGAACAACGACTCCCTCCTTACAACGACATTTGCCGCTGTTCCCTAGACAATTATTTGTAATGCTTGCACTGATGCATTATCGTCTAGTTAAATTGTTGTCTGCTGTTTTTCTTACATAAATGACATTTAAAAAACATAATTACGAGTGACAAACAGCGTGAATTCAGATCAGACGCCGCGCTACGTCTGATCTGGATTCAAGCTGTTTGCAAATGCAAATAAATTTCCCTCCCTATTGCGACACCCTCCGGACAACGAACACACTGTTTGTCTCCCATTAGGTGTCGTTGTAGAGAGAGAGCGCTGTATTTTCGGCACCTATTATGGCGCTTTCAACCATTGGCTAACCTATGTAGCACTGGCGTTGGATGGGTGCAAATCAAGAGATAAACGTCATCAAAGTCCCAATTTGACACCATCGAGTGTCTGCAGATTCTCCCTCCGTTCTCTTTGCGCCAATTTCAATCATATAGATTGATATACAGTGTTCAAAGACAAATGTTTATGATATTACAATTGATAAGGACGCTTCACCTCAAACAGAAGTTTTGAAAATTATTTTGTCTTAATCAATTAATAGATGAAATTTAAAGGCAAGATAGACCTAGATAGATATATTTATTAACCCTGTACCCAATAACCTATTTATAATATTAAAGACAGGTGATCACGTAAAGCAGGTTGAAATGCCCAAATGCGCATTCTGTTTTACTTTCAGCCTGCTTTAAGCTATCTACTGCTAGAATTAAGAAAATATTCCTTCTGATACATATTCATGACTGTATAAATGGGAATTATTTTCTTCAGCGGAGGATTAAACGGAATGCGCTAAAAGGCATAAGGTAAAAGGTTAAAATTGTGTTCAATTAAATATTCCACAATAATTCGTATTTCAATAACGGCAACTGAAATAAAAGTTACTGTGGAATATTGATTTTATTTCTGTCTAGATCCTTTTTGCAGTCTAATTTTGTTTAATTTGTGGATATAGATTGTTTCTAATCATTAACCCTTAGCCTGCCACTCACGACTATAGCTCCATTTGCAAACAGCTTGGATCCGGATGAGACGCCGAGTAACTCGGCGTCTCATCCGGATCCAAGCTGTTTGACACTCGGACAACATTTTCAACAATTTTGAGCAACTTTGAAGCACTTTAAAACTTGAAGCAGATGAGAAATATAGCAGACGACAATTTATTTCGCGGTCTAAGGGTTAAGACTTGCAAATGTGTGTTATTCCTTTGTCAAAGTCCTCACTAAACTTGAGTATTCGCTGTTTACAGTGCAACCCATGTACGACCAAAAATAATTTTAACCCTTTCCCCAATAGAAGCGCCTTTTAGCGGATATGATTTATTCATCCGCTGTAGAAAATAGTTCCAATTTAATCAGTAATGACTATGTATTATAGGGAATATTTTCTATATTATAGCACATGATACCTTAAAGCAGGCTGAAAGTAAAGCAGAATGCGCCCTAAGGCGCATTCTGCTTTACTTTCAACCTGCTTTAAGTAGTCACATATCTTCAATACTAGAAACAATGCTATCAGGTAAAGGGTTAAAGAGAACTTGTTTGTTTAAATATAGACTAAACGTAGATTATCTAATACAGAAAGTTCATGCAGTAATGCAGAAAGCTGCCAAACTTTAGTGCTGCATTAAGCTGTCACCTGTATATAAAACTGACAATTCATATGCCTTTAACTTGTCGTGTAATCTATGTTGTACTGTAGTTTATCACGGTTACGATGTTTACAGTTTAATCATATTTTATTTCTAACTGTACATGAACATTGAGTTGGGTCACTAGTTCTGACAACATCAGTTTTGACCCTTCCCCTACATTTTATACAAACAAAAAACATGAACAATGGCTTGTCTTTAATTTAAATTGCAAACACGGTATACACTTATAGAGAGAAGCATGGTAGAGATGAAGGAAAAAAGACATAGAGATTGAAAAAATAAGAAAAATAAAATAAATAAGAAATGAGTAAACAAGAGAGGGAGAGAAAGAGAAAGAGAGAGTAAGTGAAAGAAAGACAGAAAGAACCCTAACCTGCAGTAGTTTTGCCCTATTAAGTTTGAGTAAAGGGACATATCCTCTAGTTTGTAAGCTGGAATTAATCTGGTAAATAGGGAGAGGTAAAATTCCTGTATTTCATAACTTTTTTTATATATGATCACTAGGTATATAGTTCAAAATTTTCGTGCAGGTTAGGGACTGCGTTCAATATGTTTCCTTGGGTGGTCAGGGAACATTCAACCTATAAAACTCGTTCAAGCAGAAGCATGAGAAAGACATACATAAGAAATAAACTTCACTTGTATGACAATTCAGCAAGAGCCCTTATACTTAACAATGTCAATTAAGGGAAACAACTCATGGTATACGATGCATTGGAAGAATTTCTACATGGGGTGTGACGTAAACAAAGCGTTATGACGACTGGTTGAAAGGAACCATTGACTAAATTAACTGCCTGTTGGTTAGTCCATGGTTCTTTCAATAAGCGTCAAACTAAATGATATGGTCATCACTGTTTGAGGCATCTGATTAACCGAGAGCTGCCAGCCATCTGCTAAGTTAATTTGAGCCGTGTCATAACAAAACCAGCCGTTTTGTATTACACCGTTGTAATTTCAGGCTCTTTATATGAGTTTGGTCCACACAGCCAAATACCGTATATAATAAAGCTACAAAATGCTTTAGTTACATGTGGGTGTCAAACAGTGTATATTAAGGTCAGTCGCCGCGTCGGCTGGCTTGATCTACAATGTTTGAAATGCAATAAGGCAGTTTTTTCATGTCATGCCCCATATACATACGAAACAAAAACAACTGGTGTTATTCTACGCTCGCGTCGTATTTTACATCATACGGGTTTATTATCTAATTACTGAATGATACATATTGTTGGAGAAGACACAAACAATAACCTGCTTCAAGATTGATTTCAGAATTACTCAAAATAGGTTTATTTTGTTCCAAATGAAGGAACATTTACATTGTGTTTCAAGTAATTTTGTCCAGAAAAGACGCAGAGTAACTCTGGAGCAAATGTGCTTGCAGAATTTAGCAAATGCAATCATAGCATGGTAACTCATCCGCTGCCAAATTAATCATGAGGTCTTTACCCTTCACCGTTTCATTGTCGAATGCTTCAATATACTTGTAATTGTCTGCAATATCGTTTTAAAGTTAAATTTAAGACACTATGACTGAAGAAATTACAAAAAGAGTGTCAAACGCGCTTTGTGGCGTCATTGAAACTGAACGGGTTACGGACTTTCGTTAGATGGTCTCCGAGTTTCCTTTCTCCGTTTGTTGGTCTCATCCAATTGGTCAATGAGTATCATATTATTGGTTTCCGGCAGAAGGCAGGCGCCCAGGATGGACAAAAACGAGAGTATAGCTACCGCAAAGTACAACAAACCTGGTACCAGCTCGCTCTATAAATAGAAAATAAAAACTTAGTGGTGCAAGTAAATATTTTAAACAGATCAGTCTACAATCTTAACTAATCTACTGATGTCATTTGTCAATAATATCGACTAATGCTCGGGAAAAACTGCACTAATCCACTACAAAGAACCGTACACATTTAATGTACATGGCACCTTCACTGCCTTACCCCGGGTAGATATACAATGGTTATTGGACATTCCTCTGACGTTAAGCGGCGTCTGATCAGGATATACCGGTAAACTGTGTGACATTCATATAATTGATGATTCATTCACAATGCCTAAAATTCTTCAATTTAGAAATCCAAGCATTCAATATAGTATTTTTGCCAGCGGTCGGTATATAATGGCTGGGAATGTGTTAGTCTTATTCTGACGTCAATATTCTGACGTCAATATGGTATTTAAAGGAATCAGAAAGTTTCGATTAATTTCCGCCTGGGTAATGCAAGGAAACAGCTTTATGTACTTGCTGGAAATGTTCAAAATACAGTGTTACCTCCCTACAACGGCCCTCCCAACAACGATTCATTCCTTACAACGACCCTTATCGCAATTCCCTAAACAGGACAATCATGTCTAACGCTTTTACTGCTGCAATAGTGTCTACTTAAAATTGTTGTCTTGTGTTTTTCTTAAAGTTACGTAAGGGACATTTTGACAGATTTTTTATGCCGAGTAACAAAGAGCTTAAATCCAGATCAGACGCCGCGTAACGCGGCGTCTGATCTGGATTCAAGCTGTTTGTAAATGTCCTTCCTATAACGACTCCCTCCGAACAACGCACATAATGTGTGTCTCCCGTAGGGTGTTGTTGTAGAGAGGGAGCTCTGTATATACTTATACAAGTGTGCTCTAAACACACTGCAGGATTTATCCATACAGCAAATCATTTCATATGAAATACCAAACAGTGTAGAAACTGCTGGGACACAACGTAACGCGAAGCCTCATCAGGTTCTTTACTGTTTACTTATGTCTACAACTGTGGAAAATAGCCATACATAGATTAACCTATTTGTGCCCACGATCCCATATATCGGACATAGGCAAACAGTGTAGACTCTGATCAGACGCCGCATAATGCGGCGTCTGATCAGAGTGTACACTGTTTGCTGATAGGAATTTCAATATATAAAACAAAATGAAAATGTTGACCAGGCATCCTTTTGATAAAAAATTGACTAATCCAATATAAAACATGGAAGAATCCACTGGGCGCAAATGGGTTAAGCAATCTCTACTGTATATTACTTACTAAGTAGACAAACTGTGGGGCGACAACAGCTCCAACCCTAGCTAATATACTCACAAAACCAAAACCAGTGTTTCTGCAAAGAAATCATATGGCATACACATCATATGTTTTTCAGAGTAGGGTAGAGGAAAACCACTAAGATAAACAAGAAACGGATGTTTTCTGCGATTTTTTGTACTTGGTAAAAGTTATGAAGAAAATTGCTATAGATTACACACAATGATAAGACTTTAATAGGCATGAAAATGGACAAAAACATGATAAATGCTAGAGTGTAGGTTACGTTATTCATCCCCGTATAAGCGATACGTTACGCTATCTAAATCCACTTAAATGTAGAAAGTTTTCATATTTTGAAATTGTGAACGACTTTCTTCAATATAAGTGGCAAAGAGTATGTAGCCTGATCTGGCACCAGATATGGCTCAAACCTTTTTGTAATGGATATTGAGATAATTAACAAAAACGCGCTTATTGGGAAAGAATAGCGTATTCTTTACTGATTTCGCTTTAACCCTTTCACTCCCAATGACGCTTGAAAGCGCGTTTGCAAACAGTTTGGATCCTGATCAGACGCCGCGTAACGCGGCGTCTGATCAGGATTCAAACTGTTTGACACTCGTATCGATATGTTTTAAGTCATACTACATTGAAACTTACTTGAAACGATCTTGCAAACAACAAAATTGAAGCAGACGACAATGAAACGGTGAAGGGGTAAAACATATCCCGAATAATTTGATCATGGAAGGGTTAATAGTGTAATGAGTAACCATACGATAGCGTTTAGGGGCAAGATGTATGAGCACTGTGTTATGAGAGTCTTATTGCATTGCAAACAGTGTAGAAATATACAAAATATATTATAAACCCCTTCACTGCCATGACGTCATCAGTTTTAAACAATTTTCGACAATAATAAGGGGTATTATAAATTGAATACCAAAGGTTTTATGTGATAAATACTGTTATTACCAAATGCTCTATATAACTTGTAATTCGTTATTTTTGACTGTTTTGCCGTGTTGTTCTGACATTGCCTAATCCGGGCGAAATTGTTTTAACTATTGCCCTCTAGGACAAACTGTTTACCCTGCGCGAAAAAGATGCGTAGAAGTGTCAAAATCAGTGTCATTGAGAAGTGTTCCGGTTCAATTCTTTCATTTGTATTGTGGCTTATATTAGTTCTTTTTGAAAATTTAGTTATATAGAGTATTAGGTAATAAAACGGTTATTTCATGTGTGTTAGGGGAACAGTCAAAACGTTTGTCCCTCGTTATCAGGAAATACATTTCGAACTGTTGCCCTCGGCCTGTCGGCCTCGGGCAGCAGTTCGAACGTCTTCCCTGATACCTCGGAACAATAGTTTTGACTGTTCCCCAAACACACATTAAATAACTGTATATTATTCATAGGGTGTTATCGAGTATTGCTTACGCGACTTGCACCTAAGCATTAAGCAGGCTGAAAATAAAGAAGAATGTTCCTTAAAGACATTTCCTGACCTACTCTCGGTGATATCACCTACCCAGACAGTTCCCATGTAATACGCATGGGTCTTGTGCACATACCGCTAGCACAGAACCACTGAAGCGTCTCATGTGAGGCCCGACTTTTATATTTGATAACTTGGTTAGAAGAAACCATTGAAAAATCTCTAGAGTATGAGTATAGTTGGACCTCACCAGGTAAACTTAGATTGGTAAAGATTATGCTGCATGTTTTACAGTCACTTTCACGGTTATGGAGAACAATGGGGGTCCATCAAAGGATTGAGGAAATGTTTAAGGCGCATTTCATTTACCTTTAACCTACTTAAGCTACCATCTGCTAGGACATAATACTTCGAACTCGCGTTAGTTCGAACATACCCATATTTCAAAGTTATACGTGGCTAAGCCACGTTTAACTTTGAAATACGAATATGTTCGATTTCAGCGAGATCGAATTACCGAAATTCAACTTATGAAATCCGATCGATTTAAGCGAGTTCAAAGTATCGAGTTTAGGCTGTATTTTTTATGTTTGTTGTTGTTTCTGCTAAGGTTTAACGTCCCGCCTAGGGGCTAAGTGTACGTCATGCCGTTTACACCCGAAGTTATCAACGGTCAGCATTCAGACCTATCAAGGTATGGACGATACTTTTTCTTATGATGTTTATTCATGACTGTTTAAAGTGAAGAAGTAAATTAAAAGTGTAAAAGGCGTACCTGTTGAGTGATTTGTCAAGCGAAAGAAAACAGTCACAGGCTGTTTACTGTTAGATAAAAATGACTTTTCAGTAAAACCTCTCTGTAACGACCAATAAATTGTGTTAACGATTAGGTGTTTACGGCAGGTAAATACATGTACATAAAGCAATTGACTATTAAGCAGAAAGCTCAATTTTACTGTCACCTTGCTTATCTCATTATCCCCTGAAACGTTCAATGGACAATTCCAATTTACAATAAAGGCTGGTCAATTTAAGACTATTTGGGGTTGTTTTCTATAATATATTGCAAAATGACAAACAGTGAAATCCCTGATTAGAGGGCTGCTGCAGGGGCCCTCTAATCAGGGACTTCACTGTTTGCATTAGACATGTGTACTCTTCACAGGTACACTTTTGGTAAAGGTCGCATATATGCGTCACTAGGGCTCAATGAGTTAATCTGTCATCTGTATTTCATACAATCAATTCGCCTTCCTTTTAGTGGTCGTAATAGAAAGGTTTTACTACGCTCGTGTATAGGAAAATGGCACCTACCTGACTACAGTGGGATATAGTTCCAAGGTAATTGTCTGGGCTGGTCCCCAAGTAGCGTCACTTCCCATACTAGCGGCTAGCGCGCAGTAATTGGTTAGACTGTCTCTCATTGGCGTGTCTAATAAAAGTTCAAAGTTCATATTAATCTAATGCAGTGCCGAAGCTCGAGTATACTGTCATTTGCAACAGTTTGGATCCTGATCAGACGCCGAGTAACTTGACGTCTGATCAGGATCCAATCTGTTTGAAACCGTGCCTATTGTTTTGTTACATTCAAAGTATCTTAGGTTAGATTGAAAACATGTTTAAGTACATTTAAATCAATCGATATGTTGGCAGTGAATGGGTTAACTTCTTCCTCCCTGAAACCTAAAATTGACATTTTCAACTTACAATTTAGTCTAGTCTAATTTGTTTATATGGGGCAAGGGTACAATTCACGTGTACGCTGTTTACAAAAGCGCCAGTATGCGTGGCTAGTGTTCAAGGGGTTCGACAATGTATTAAAACAGTAGGTCATGCGTCATCGGTAAGCCCTTGTTTTACAATGTTTTTAGTAAGAACTTTTGACTTTTAATAGCTTAATCTAGAATTATCAGCAGAGGTGCGAAATTAAGCAATCCAAAAGTATCCACACACCAGGAATGATAATTCTACACAATATAGTAAATAGATATGCTCCGGACAATATTTTAGAATAATCAAAGTGAATGGTAAGGCTCATATCAAGGTCAAAGTGACACGGAGCATCCCCACACAAGGTTTGGTAATCCGAGATGATATACATGTACATGTAGTATAGGATATATGCTCAGAACTTTGGCATCTGATCAGGGTCCAAACTATTTTATAATAAACCGTAATTCACCCTTTCACCTTCAATGACGTCATCAAGCACATTTGTAAACAATTTTGATCCTGATCAGAACCCGCGTCACGCGGCGTCTGGTCAGGATCAAAACTCTTTGCCACTTGTTTTGAAATTACGTCAGTTATACTGTCTTAAATCTAACTTTGAAATGGTATTGCAGACAACACTATTGAAGCAGACAACAATATGGCGGTGAAGGGGTAATTTTCTCACGTTAGATTTGATCATGAAATGGTTAACCACTGTACTCTGAGCAAGGCAGTGAATGGGTTAAGCCAGGAAACCTATTAAATATGAAATGTTGTGAATACTAACCGATGTGTTGTATAATACCAACTGCTAGTCCGCCCAACATACACACAAGACATGCCACACCGGCCGCCAGTTTACGACCACACCTGCCATACAAAAGTAGCCATGTATTTTGTATCAGTAATTTGTTATTAAATTTCCAACGGAATAGGCGTTAATTTCACAACAGTTTTATTTCTTTGTCTGACAAAAGAGAAATGGAGAAGGTTACGATAAGCTCTATAAGTAAACGTTCGATTAATCTCATACATTATCTGCATGTATGTTCCATGTTGTTTCGTAATTATTATCAAACTTGAGAAAACTGACGCCTAAATAAGGCAAAATGTTGGGCCGAAAAAGGGTACATATCGGACACTATTTTTGTAATTATTATTATAGAAACTACTAGAATTTTATCAAATTTTTGACAGGTGACATTAATTAAATGTTGACAGAAGTATGGTTTAACCCTTTCCTCCCTGAAACCTAAAATGGACAGTTCTAGTTTTCGATGTAGTCTAGTCCATTTTTGACTTTTTTGGGGTTGTTTTTTACAATGTATGTCAAAATGACAAATAGTGTATACTCTGGTCAGTGTCTACACTGTTTGCATATGACATGCGTACTCCCCAAATGACTCTTATATGTGTGACTAGGGTTCAAAGAGTAAAATGTGTTTTATCAAAAACTGGTCTTATTTGAACGTTGAGAATCTACCAAAGTTTGATATTTTGATAATATTTTCGAAAAGAAAGAACTCCAAAAATGACTTTGAGGATGATTGCAGAGGACAAAGTTTCCAAACGACATTTTACACAACGTGTAGGAGGATGCACATGGTATAGTATAATGACATCATTTCCTGTTTAGATAATGACGTCATTTCCTGTGTAGCAAGACTACCTGCCTATTCATGAGGAAGATAGCTATCATCTTTGATGGTATGGCTGCAATGCTAAACAGAAACATGTTCAGATATATGTCTCCAGAAAGGTTTTGTACGCCGAAGTTGATGCCATAAGATACAAATCCAATGGTGCACCTGCAAGATAATACGTAATATATTTAGGCTTTGCCTATGGACGGAAAAAAGCAAAATTGTAGGAGAAAAAAATAAAAACGGAATATCACCAGTGTGTGATCAGCGGTCTTGTATCAGTTGGTTGTGTAATCCAGATCACACTCGAGGCTACGCCTCTCGTGTGATCTGGATTACACAACCAACTCAAACTTTTATTATATACCTAAATTGTTTGGGTCAAGATCTATATGTTGTTAAACCATAAAATCAAATAGATGTATATGCACCCGTGTATGTTAAAACTCCTCCGTATATGCAATCTGAAACTATTTTTGGAAGTCATGTGACCACCAATAATTACGTCATTATTTATATTGATGACGTATTGATTTGATCTTGATATAATCCGTTATTTTTATCCTTAATTTATTACCAGTTTCAGCTTTATTAGCATATCGGCAACAAATTTGCCTTTGGCTAATTACATACAGATAAAGAACATGGCATATTACAATAAATATGTATACACAAACACATATATCAAATACAAACACTTCATCCAACAAGATAGATTTTCCATCAGAATTACGAAACAGTTAAAGACTCTAGGGTTGTTTGGCGTAAACTATTTGCTTTTTTGATATAAATTGAAAGCTTATCGGTTCGATTAAGAAATAGCGTTTTGCAAACAACGTTCATTTAAGAATTGAGCTGCTTTAAGCTTTATCCTTTGGAGGAAAACATTACAAGTAAGTGTTGTGGGTTATTGATGCTTAAAATGGAAATGTTTTGTTCAAAGTTTATCAACGCCTGGTTTCAACGTTTTTTAAAATAGCATCGAAACCTTGAATTCCGGAACGTCACGCACAACGCTTCTTTATATAAATAGATCGTGTTTAAAAGCCGTGACGTCATCATCTGATTCCATGATGTCAGTCCCCATGTTTCATTGTCGCTTAGTTATGAGGAAGTTATTCACGAGCAAATCAAACGCTTTTTTAAGTCTGTCAGGGATTGAATTGAATCGGAATACCTTTGTTTTGTCCCTGTATTACTTAAGAACGTATAAATTACAGTTAAACCTCTTTATCAATACCACTTAATAGTGTTTAATTATGGTTTTTAAGACAGGTGACTGCTTAAAGCTGTCTCCTGTCGTTAATACCATAAAGAAGTCTTATTTCCATTGGTCGTACAGTGAAGAAAACATTATTCTTTCCCGTTTAAATGCAAACGAAACGCAAACGCAATACACTAAAATGTAGAAAATAACAACTCTTTGGCTATTCTGACTGTTGATTTTAAGCTGAGTGGCAAACAGTTTGAAGCCTGATCAGACGCCGGAGTCTGATCTGGTTCCAAACTGTTTCTACTGGAAATAATAGTTTTAGCGTAAACGCGTTTATTGGGAAAGAATAACGTTTTCTCCACTGTAATATAGAGGTTTTACTGTATATGCAGAACGACTATAATACAAATGGTCGCGATAGTTCCCCAATATTTATAGCCGTGTTTTCTTACTGTCTCGCTTTTACAATGAACAGATTGAATATCTTTGAAATGTCAATTAAAAGAAGGAAGCCAGCTAGAGCAGATATCAGCAAGAAATGATTTTGATTGAACCGTTCGTTTACTGAATATTCATATATGAAATGAACATGAACATCTATTATTTATGCTTTTCGGTGGATTACTAGGAAATAGCAGTGGATTATCACTTGATAATGTCACTGTTTAAAGCAGTGGGATTATCGTCGCGCGTGCTTCTTTTATGAATTTCCCCGTAGGGCTCCCCAATAATCGTAGTCAATCGTGTTCTATCGTTTCATTCCGGTAGCCCGATTTGTCGCGAACCACTCAACGGAAGAACACGAATCCAAGATCGGAAGTAACGACGTAATTCTGATGACGTCAAATCAATAAATCAGTGACGCCATTGTACGATTCGATATAAACTTGGGGCTCAACACGGGGTAAACCATGTACTTTCGCTTTCAATTGTCGAACAATTTCGTTTAAAAAGTGGCTTAAAAAGCATAAATAAATAGAATAACTGTAGTTTTAAAACAGTTATCCTCTATTTATCTAAACCATTACAGTGGCTCGGAAATGAGAGCCATGTCGGCATTGGGGATATTAAATATCCACAGAGAGATAGACTTCACAATTGATGAGAATATCAATACGTTTCCATTATTCAAATCTAGGAATTTGGAATTCATTTAATGAATTACAAATTCCTAGCTTTGACTGATGATTTAAATGTTCAATCGTAGACCTGTAAAAACCTGAGACTACACAAAAAAACTCTTGAAAAGTAAAGGTATTTTTTTGAGGACGTTTCGACCTTTTCAATCTCAGCTATCCTAGTGATTCTGGGGGCCTTCGCCCCCTCCCCATCCTCTGATCAAAAGGCAATCGCCCCTTCGAACCCCATACGGGCGTACAACTCGAATCAAGCAACCTACGCCCCTGAAACTAGATCTACAAATGTGTCGAAATATTGACAATCGAACTAAATAGATCTAGTAATATTTGTTAACATTATCAAGGTATTGGATTTATTTTCTATATGTTATTGCATTACGTGTGTTGTAAAACAAAACTCACCAGATAATTAATAACGGCAATGTTATCTTCAAAAGTGCAAGCCTTCTGAACAGGACTAGAACCGAATACTTCTTTGTCTTATGTCCGGCAGTTTCTCTAGACAACATCTTGCGCATTCCATGGAAATCAGGGACTGGGTGTTTGTTCCATTTTGAGATTCGAACCACAAGTGATTCGGCCTGGTCGTACTTGGTCTGTGTCATATACCATCTGAAACTCTCGGGCACATAGCTTTATGAAAGAAACAACATTAATATCATAACTGCCATTGCTGAAATAACGTAAGCTAGAAAAGTACCGTCCGTTTCGATGTTTGTCTTCACTGTTTGATAACGATAAGCATTAACGGGTTAATCATAGAATATATAGGGTATAAATCTATGTTGTTCATGCATTTCGATACGTTTATACAGCGGATATAGATCTATATACTTACTTTTCAATTGTATCAGTGTTTTGTCAATATAATACTGTACAACAAACACTAAATATGTTGTGGATATGATTTTCAAATTTGTTTTAATATGTTTGTCTAATTTGGGATCAAAACAATAACTTCTCGTATTGAAGTCTGATACAGTTTATGCTTGTATTTGAGAATTATATTATGTGTAAGTTTTCCCCACGACATAGCCACAGAGGGTTCGTTTTCTTGGTAACGTTTTGTTTTCGGTTTGTTTTGGGTACGTTGCGATCAAGATGTCGTAACGTTGTAATTTCGGTGCGTTTTGAATCGGTACGTTTTCACTTCAGTATGGTTTAACTATTCTCCAAATGATCTGCTGTATTGAAAAAACAATAAAGTGTTTTAATATTGCCAAATTTTAAATACATGTAGTACAGAGTTCCCTCTCTACAACGACATCCAATGGGATACATATATTGTGAATGTTGTTCGACGGGAGTCGTTATAGGAAGGGAAAATTAAGACTTGGCTTACATTTGCAAACAGCTTGAATCCATATCAGACGCCGCCTAACGCCATTATATATTTTCTATCAATATGTCCACTAATACGTAACTTTGAGAAAAAACACAGCAGACGAAATTGCAGCAGTAAAATCTTTAGACATAATTGTCCTGTTTAGGTAACTACGGCAAGGGTCATTGTAAAGAGGGAGTCGTTGTTAGGAGGGTCGTTGTATGGAGGGGACACTTTATAATGAAATATTTCAGCAAGTACTTGGTGTGAAACGGGTTAATACTTACAACCAAGCTGTTAGAGTGACAAATGACATGATCGCCATACACAATGTCAGCTGTTTCCAGTCTCTCAACCACCATGCAAAGAGTGACAACAAGGCCGACTGAATAGCCCAAGTGGGGATACCCGTTATAACAGGTCTCCACTTCGACAGGGAATACTCGGTGAGTATTGTGTAGCAAATCGCAAGGTAAAACGCACAGCCAACGCCTGAAAACAGCAACCAAATGCATGTACATGTATGACTTCTAAATACATAAGTATCAAGTAACCAACTTAAGCCTAGTGTCTACTACAGTGGACCTTGGCAAACTGTGTAGACCCTGATGACACGCCGCGTCACGTCGAGTCACACTGTGTCTCATCAGAGTCTGTACTGTTTGCTATATCATATGATCACCCTTGTATGTATACAATGAAATCGTCCGGCAGGGATACAGGGAGAGTTTATTGCAATATCCAGGCATAAATTGGTTAAGAAGATATTATCAAAACGTTTGGTTGCTTCCCTTGTTTATAGAACATTGTATCTAAAATATTTACTGTTTATTTGTATTTAATTTATCCATTAACCCTTTACCCCATAGCCCGTTTCTAGTTTTGAAAATAGGTGCCTACTTAAAGCAGGTTGGAAGTAAAGCAGAATGCGCCCTAAGGCGCATTCTGCTTTACTTTCAGCCTGCTTTAAGCTATTAACTGCTAGAATAAGGAAAGTATTTATAATGACACATATTCATTACGGTATAATTTGGAACTATTTTCTTCAGCGGATGAATAAAATGAATGTGCTAAAAGTCGCTTCTATAAGGGAAAGGGTTAACGTATAAATACACCCCTTTACGGCTTAAATTCATTCCTTCACTAAAGAAATAAGTTCCAGTTATTACAGTCATGAATATAGTTTCTAAATTCTAGAATATGATAGTTGAAAACTGGCTGACATAAACAGATTGCGCCAAAAAAGCACAGTCTGTTTTACTTTCAGTCTGCTTTAAGTGGCCACTTGTCTAAGAGATTAGACACAGGATATGCGGTGAAAGGTTAAACAAACACAACAATTGGGTTTAAACTGATTCTTTCACAATATGTCCAAGCAATATATTTCTTAAATGAAATACTGTAAAGTAACACTTAGCAGAATAAAAGTATGCTCGACTACTTAAAACCCAAATAGACGCAAAACTGCCTTGTATCGAGTACAATGGTTATTTGCACAACATTTTGGATCTTGATGAGATCAGGATCCAAACTTATGACGCTCATGACTATATCACTTTTGTCAACTACCTAAAAAGTAAGTTTAAGAAATACAATCATGCAAATGAACGCTTGTTTTAAGCATATGACGTTATGTAAGTGAAGTAGTTAAAAGAATGCTGATTACACAGCAAAGATAAGCAGAACGGTCGAATATAGAGTTTTGTGTATGGAAGTCTGTCTGTACGTCTGTCTTTGTCAGCATCAAGTTGCCACTTCTTTCAAAACTGATAATCAATGATATTTTTTAAAACGCTAAACAAATATTGATTTATATAATTAAGAATATTTGAAAGAAATTAGTGTGTCAAGTTTTGAGTAACTTTTACAATGGTCATAAAATTAGATGTAACAAACCTTCTACAAAAATGGTTTAAATATCAATAGTTCTATAGACTTTAAGCTTACAAACTATTTTCTCTTGAATTATCTGCATTACTATTGTAAAACCACGATTACCTTTACCCTTTCGGCGCCTAGTTGCAAAAGGTCGACTTTTCAAACAGTTTCGATCCAGTTCAGAAGCCGCGTAACGCGGCGTTTGATCCGGATCCAGACTGTTTGACACTCTTATCTATATTTCTTAGGTCATACAACCTTATATATACCTTTGAAACGTTCTTGCAAACAACAATACTGAAGCAGACGACAGTAAAGCGACTCCCAGGATGGGGTAAAATTCTCCTGATTAATTTGACACCAAAAGGGTTAAATCAAGACAAGGCACCGCATTACACAGCATCTCACCAGGCCCCGTTTTATCAAACATCTTACGACAAATAGTGTCGTAAGTCAAAACTTTAAAATACACATAATCTCTGATTTCTCTATCTAATCCTATCTTGTGACATCTTTTTGGAATCGTCTTTTCAAGACGATTCCAAAAGGATGTCACAAGACATGATTCGATGGAGAAATAAATAATAATTGAGACTTTTATAATCTGACCTACGACAAAATTTGTCGTACGAAGTTTTCTGAAACGGGCCCCTGGATACTATTTTCAAAAGAACTTTGCAAAATCTAAAATTTCAGAAAAGTAGCAGTCGACAATTGTTACAGACGGAAATATTACTTAGCGTGAAAAATGTCAACCACTTTACTGCCTTACACCGAGTACACTAGTTATATGCACAGATTTTGGATCCTAACCAGACACCGCGTAACGCAGGGTATGATTAGGATAAATAATGCTTCACACTCATTTCATGAATATTAAATTTTAGAAATAAAAGTAGACGATAATCAAAATTGATGACGTCATGACAGTGAAAAATAACGTCATGGCAATGAAGGGGTTAAACAACTACTTACCAATAAAGAATCTTGCCACAGCTATAATAATCCAAGTGGTGGCAAAGTATGACACCAGATGAGACAAGAACAAAATCACCATAGATGCAAACATAGGGGCTTTTCTTCCAAACATGTCGGCTAGTTGACCTGACACGATGCTACCGACACACATTCCCACCATCTGTACCGACATGATGGTCGCTGGTACCCAGGAGTTGTCACACACCAGACCAAACTAAATATAAATAGCTGGTACACAGGAACTGTCACACACTAGATCGAACTATATATAAATGACTGGTACCTAACAGGAGTCACACACTATATCAAACTAAATATAAATAGCTGATACCCAGGAAATGACATACATGTATACCAGATCAAACTAAATAAAGACAAAGTTAATATAATTGCAGTTTACATTTAAAGGATATGTCATTTATAATATCGCCTTTTCAAAAAGCCAACATCGAACGTTTGGTGCTAATTGGGGCAATAATATAATGTACGCATGCACGGCTTACACAAGTAAAACGAAGAAAAAGTGACATTTAACTATTTTAAGATACTGAAACTACTTTGCATATAAGTATCTTCCTTGGTATGGCATCGTAAACTAGCTGCTATGGAATCAATATAATTGACTTACAGTCGGACATTCATAATACATTGACTTGAATAATGCATGACGACGATAAAATGCTTTTAGAGATGGTAAAAAACTATATGAAATTTTACATATACAAGCGTTTTACATGAGCAATCAAGTTTTAAATTATTTAGAATATAACCTTATATTCGAATAGTTCTGTTTGGACTATGGCTCGTAAACTGTTTGAATCAAGATCAGACACTAAATATATTTGATAGATAATAGATTAGCATATTATACAAACACGATCACGTATTAACATTTACCTCATAGCCTGTTTCTAGTTTTGAAAATAGGAAACTACTTAAAGCAGGTTGAAAGTAAAGCAGAATGCGCCTTAAGGCGCATTATGCTTTACTTTCAGCCTGTTTTAAGCTACTATCTGCTAGAATAAAGCAAATATTTCTAATGGTATATATTCATGACTGTATAAATTGGAACTAATTTCTTCAGCGGAGGAATAAACTGGATGCGCTAAAATGCGCTCCTATTAGGGAAAGGGTTAAACGTGACCGAACAACGTTTCCTACCGTACCTCTGTAACCAGCGTCCTTGTCCCAGCTTCAAACTCGAACACGGTACAAGCCTTTCCTGTAGATGTTTTACATTGCTGTGTCCAACCTGCATCAGCTGCATTGCTACTGAAATTACTCATCATTATTGCCGAACCGTTGCCTTCAAAGATCGACTCGTTTGATGTTTGCTGGGTTATGGTATCTCCCGCACATTTCCATCTCGGCTTGTAGGCGAAGAATGCATTTCCCATCATGCTCCAGCAGACCACTGTCTTCATGGCATGTACAATCAGCACCAACAGAACCTGGAAGGTGCCACACCCTCCCAGCTGGTCGAGTATATCGTCAGGAGTGACATTGTTGTCATTGTTATCTCCTAGAGTGTCAAATAACACAATCAGCCCTAGCGACGAGTATATTCGTAATCTACAAACAGTGCACCTAAAGTGAGTAAACTTGTCCTTTGCAAACTGCGTATCCAGTTTCGATTGTACTTCTAATGGACTATACTGCTCTACTTTCAACTTGCTTTACGTTGAGCCAATAGAATCCCTCTAACCAAGGTCTGTACTGTTTGGAATATAGTAATATCTTGCAAAACATCCTTTTTTAGTAAAACTCTTGAATTGTATGAAAGAGTTTACATTCGAACAACTACAGTCAAACAGTCAGTGACTTTGACAACGATCGAATACGTGTGTACCACTTTCATTCATTGACCGCATATTTTGGTTTCCAATAACAGTCTGCCTGGTGCCGGTTTTATGAAACGTCGTCCGACAAATAATGTTGTAAGTCAGATTCTAAAATTCTCAATTATTATTTATTTCTCCATTTATTCCTGTCATGTGACATCTCTTTGGAATCGTCTTGAAAAGAAGATAAGATTTTGTTTTGACGTTCGACCTTTTTGTCGTACAACTTTTCATAAAACGGACCCTAACTTTGACGTAAAGTTCTGTCTAACACTGTATTTGCCATTTGATCGTCTGCTGATATCTTTCGTCTGCTTTTGCTTATACAATTTGAAATTTTACACATTTTCGGACATGAGAAAAATTGATATAAGTGTCAAACAGTTTGGATCCTGGTCAGCGGTCTCTGATCATGATCCAAACAAATAGCAAATAGTTGTGTTAGGTGTCTTGTCAGTGCAAATATTAAAAGAAACATTCAAACTCAGATCACTCGGATTCACTTAACACTTATCCTGCTCCAATATCGGAGTAGGGCAGTGAATGTTTTAGTTTGATTTTATACGGGAAAACATAACCAAAATTGTTATCCTTACCTGTATTTTGATGACAGGGTGTACCATTGATATTCAAATGTTTGTGCACGTCATTATCACTCTGTTCTTTTCCATGGTTCGAACTTTTTGTTGTAAGTTCCATATCATCACCATTGTTATGGACAGAAATACTCATGACTACAGTCAAGAAGACGTTATTGATTCGCGTTTAAACGCAAACGAAACGCAAAATCGTTGCAATAAATAGAAACAATTACAACGTGTTGACAATTTTATTTATCTTAATCTCAGTATTAAACAGCTTGGAGCCTGATCGGACGTGTCTGATCTGGCTACAGAATATTTGCAATGGAAATTAAAAGTTAAGCGTAAACACGTTTATTGCGAAGGAATAACGTCTTCTCCACTTTAATGATTGGTACTTTAAGATGTATTCCTTTCATCTCCTACATGTAATTATTTCGTTTGTTGTAACCCTTTCACTGACCTTAAAGCGTTTGTTTTAAAATGATTGCGTAAACTTTAAAGCGATTTTTAAAACACTTTGTAATAAGATATATGGAAACGAGTGTCAGTTTGGATCCTGATTGCTCGGCGCTGACCCCGGCCTCCTATCAGTATCAATACACACATTTGCAAAATAGACTAATTGAGTGACCCCTGGCGGTGAAAAGGGTTGATGAGGTTTACTATTTATCCGTGTGCGTGCATATTATACATAGCTTTATCTCTTGACGAAATAAGAACTTGTGATCATCAGTTTTAACCCTTTCACTGTCAAGGTCGACGAAACTGTCATTTGCAAACAGTTTGGATCCTGATCAGAAGCGTCTGATCAGAATCCAAACTGTTTGACACTCATCTGACACTCATATCAATGATTTTTAAGTGAAAACGCATAAAATAAAATAAGTCAAAGCGGACGAAATTATCAGCAGACGATACTAGTTATGACAGAGACTTTGCTATATAGACGTATATTTACGTATGTGCAGTGGAGAAAACGTTATTCTTTCCCGTTTAAACGCAAACGAAACGCAAACGCATCTGTACTAAAATGCTGAAAATGACAATTTCTTCACAATTCTGAATGTCGATTTTAACCTGGATGGCAAACAGTTTGGAGCCTGATCAGTCGCCGGGTTACCCGGCGTCTGATCTGGCTCCAAACTGTTTGCAGTGGGAATTATAGATTTAGCGTAAATGCGTTTATTGGGAAATAATAACGTTTTCTCCACTGTATGTTATGGCAGTGCCAGTGTTTAATGACCTACATTGTACATGTTAAAGTTTTCATTTTACACTGTATGTTATGGCAGTGCCAGTGTTTAATGACCTACATTGTACATGTTAAAGTTTTCATTTTACACTGTATGTTATGGCAGTGCCAGGGTTTAATGACCTACATTGTACATGTTAAAGTTTTCATTTTACACTGTATGTTATGGCAGTGCCAGGGTTTAATGACCTACATTGTACATGTTAAAGTTTTCATTTTACACTGTATGTTATGGCAGTGCCAGGGTTTAATGACCTACATTGTACATGTTAAAGTTTTCATTTTACACTGTATGTTATGGCAGTGCCAGGGTTTAATGACCTACATTGTACATGTTAAAGTTTTCATTTTACACTGTATGTTATGGCAGTGCCAGGGTTTAATGACCTACATTGTACATGTTAAAGTTTTCATTTTACACTGTATGTTATGGCAGTGCCAGGGTTTAATGACCTACATTGTACATGTTAAAGTTTTCATTTTACAGTCGTACCTTAGTTTCTCGAACTCCCTTAACCCTTTCATGATCAAATTCATCGTGAGATTTTTATTTTACCCCTTCGCCGCCATATTGCCGTCTGCCTAAATATTGTTGTCTGCAATATCGTTTCAACGTTAAGATTTAAGGCAGTATAACTTCCGTCATTTCAAAACAAGTTGCGTTACACGGCGTCTGATCTGGGTCAAAACGGTCTGCAATTGCGCTTTATGACGTCATTGAGAGTGAAATGGTTAATTGATAAAACCAGTAATGTTTCTATTTCAGGTTTCTATTGTGTAGTCATTGTTGTTGTTTTTGTAGTTGTTCAGACTTCACAACCTTATACCCTTTGTGGCGACGATTAGCAATGTCAGGATGTTGACAGTATGGTCGTTGTAGAATCTCATTATCCAATAAGTGAATGTATGTATCTGGATCAAGGCCAAAGCAAATAGTGAGGATTAAAACCCAAGGACTATATCAGGAGCCCTTGGGTCTGGATCTTTTCTGTTTGCTACTATGAAAGATGTACATAAATGGGTTATTAGAAATCACTTTCCATTATCAGTATTGTGTAAATAATTGCTAGGGGAAGGACCGTAACTTATGATTTATTTTGGAACTTGTGGCCCAAATAAATACGAAAACTCAGGCAGGAAACGCAACAGAAACAATACAACCACCTCTCAAGCAGAACACACACACAGTCATACCATAACAAACACACACACATACACACACGTGCAATACCATTCCTTCATCTAGAAACTAAATAGAAAACAACACGCAAGACAAACATAAAGCAAAGTGAACATAGGAGCCCGCCTTTGTACGGTCAGTAGCAATTAATAATTAATTATAAATTAATTATTAACAACCACTGGGGGGCGCCCAACATCACTCTTATCTCCTATATTCACCTATAAAGACGAACAGTGTACATAAAATATAAACCCTGTTCCACAACCTTACAACCAAAAAGACCGGCAACACAGTAAGTAAATACATGTAAAATATGTAACAAAAATTCTATGACAAGAAGATTATTAGTAACACGGGAAACCCCATTTCCATGTTGAGATTTTGGAAATAAAATATGTTTAAACTATACTCCCATTAAGTTAAACTTTCAAGTAACTGGTATCGCCCGTTAAATATTCATCATAGTAAGTAACGTATATCATTTACCTCTTCATGCTGCTTTCTCTCTCCTCTTTTACAAATTGTAAATGTTATGTTTGTTTTTGAGGATATCGAGTGCGTTTTCAGTATTGAATTTATTGAGACAGTTGGATAAAATAGTATGTTGCTAGCCTTTGACAAGCAACATATCATTTTATCTAACGAGTTTAATAAATTCAATGCCGAAAACACACGAATTTAATATACAATTGATCACATAAACATCAGTTAACACAAAAATTCGAACGATCGTACCGTTTTTACTTTTTCATCATCTGTTAGGAAAACTATTCGTCATTTGTGTTATTTTTATTTATCCATAGATAAAAAAGCTTATGAAACTAATCTAAAGAAAAACAATACCAATGTGTCGTGAAAATACTTATCTGATAACATATTTAATTTTTTATTTTCTTTTTGGAACTACCTACTGGAAGTCCGTTTATTTACATAGAATAGCAATCATAAAAACATAACATATACAAAGGAAACATATACAAAGCAAGTATGTTTATAAATACAAAAACAACATGCATATACGTATTAACTGAAATATTTAGATCCGTTTAAATGTTTTAACTCCGATCTCTCAATGATTTGTTGTACTTTTGAATTGTTGGATGTTTTAATTTCTTCTCAGAGTAGTATTTTTCTAAAGTTAATAAGTCGTAGTATAAAATGTTCATCATATTCACTGTATTTATCCTTCTCTCGCTTTTCATGTAACTTTTGTAGATAGCATACATAATGTTCCCTATAATAATATTAATTTCTTGATAGCCTTTGTAATGTATTTTGTATCCGACTATGAGTTCATACATAGTAATCTTTTTATTAATGCCTATTTTTAAAAGTAAATTGTATATATTGACCCAAAAGGTATCTAAATACGGACAAGAGATGAAAACATTTTCTAATGTTTCAATTGCATTACAATGTTTGCAGAATGGCGTTTGTATGAGTTTCCACATGAAAATGTTTTCATTTGTGGGAACTATTTTATGAATAAGCTTGAATTTAAGTTCTTTTATTCTGTTATCGATATAAACATTATTCATTGTGTGGTAGACTTCATGCCATTGGACTTTTCTATTCAGTGTTTCGTCCCAGAACTTGTGTATGTATGGAGGTTCACATTTGTTTGCAACAAATTTTCTCTTTATGTTTTTGTTATTTAATCTAGTGATGTTACTGTTTTTACCGAAAATCGAGTTTCTGTTAATATTAACTTGTGTTTTGATAGATTCTTCTAATTTCAAAATGGTTTTCCAGGCATTCGGAATTGCTGCTTTTAATCTGGTAAATTCAGAGATCCAGTTACTTTTATTTGTGAGTTTGTTTATTAAACTTCCATTAATTTCGCCATTATTATGTATGACGTCATTTATGAATATAATTTCCGAGTCAATCCATGAATTGAAGAGTAAGCATTTACCTTTAAATTTTATGTATTGATTTCCCCATAATACCTGGGTTCTAATATTATATAATGATTTTGGCATTGATTTTGGTCCCGAACTATTCAAGTTAATAAAGATGTTAACAATATCTTTATACAAAACTGGTAAGTTATATCTTACAGATGGGAGTGAATAAATGGAATCAATATTCATTTTCAGTATCAATAGTTTATCTCCGTATTGATTTAAAAAGATTTTTGGAATGACCTTCAAGTTTGCTTCTTCAACTGAACTAAGTGTTTTGAGCCATTTAAGTTTTAATGTTTTTGAGTAAATTCTAGGTCGGGGGTCTCAAGTCCACCGTCATCTTTATTTCCTATTAAGGTGCTTCGTTTGATTTTTTCACTTTTATTACCCCACAAAAAGGAGAAAAACATTGAATTTATTTGTTTTAAAACATTATTTGGCATTGGTAGCAATTATTAAAAAGCAATTTTTGGCAGTAGCAAAGAATTTATAATAGTTATCTTTCCATAAAACGTAAGTTTTCTTTGATTCCAGTTATTTATTAATTTTTGACATGTTTCAGTTTTTTCTCGCCAGTTAATATCGTTACTAGCATCATTCTCACTTCCAAAGTATACACCAAACGACTTTATTATCGGGCTGAATTTAATTCCATCTATCAGCAATTCAGTATTAGTTCTGAACTTGCCAATTAAAAGACCTTCAGTTTTGTTTTTGTTCAATTTTAAACCTGAATATTTCCTATATTCTTCAATTATTTGTAATGCAGTAGGAATTTCTTCAGAATTATTTAGAAATAGCGTTATTTTCAAGTGGTATGTTTTATCATGGTTTTTAACTTTAATGCCTTTAAAGTCTTCACATGATTTTATTTTATTTGCCATGATTTCAGCTACAATAATAAAAAGTAAAGCAGCCAATGGGTATCCTTGTCTGTTTCCACGCGAAATATTAAAAAAGTTTGATATCCATCCGTTGTTTGTGACTGATGAACAAATGTTTTTGTAAAGAATTTTAGTCCAATTAATAAAACCATCTTTGAAGCCAAATTTGTTTTAATACTCGATACATAAATTCCCATTCAATGGTACCAAACGCTTTTTTGAAAATAAAAAAAAAATAAAGAAAAACATCACCAATGTGTCGTGAAAATATTTATCTGATAACATATTTAAATTTTATATTAATTTTTAATCTTAAAATGGTCTTATTGACTACAAGTGATTATTTGACACGTAGTTTCGTTTTCGGGAGTTGCATCATTATTGTAGCATGACGTCATTATGATGTAACGTTAGGAATCTACAGGAACGTGTTCTGGGTCACTGTTAATACAAGAGCTCTACGTAGCCTGATTTACAGCCTGGTTTGCGGGAGAGAAAAAAGGACACTCGAAAATGTTTCAATCACTTGTGGTAGTCCAATTTTGACAACCTAGATGCTCTAAACTGTTTACAGTCGGCATGGTAATAGAGTATTGTAGATATTTGTAAATTAGTATATTATATGTAAAGTGTGCCGTACGAATTTCATTTCACTGTGAAACATTTATGAGTAATACAGTGAGAAAAATATACAGCCAGACCGGGACTCAAACCCGGGACCCCTTGTTACTGGACACGTGTTCTACGGACTGAGCTACCGGGTCGCTTACACAAATCTCTCTTTAATAATAAATTCAACCCGGCTACACACATCAACAATATACAAGAATTTGTCCCGACTTCTTACTTTAAGAACACTCCACGAAATTCTTATCATTATTTCTGTACACTCTACGAGTTACATATTACCCTATCCCTAGCCATATCTTATGATTCAAACTCATCACTGACATGACGTCATTTAGTTTTAACATTGTCGTCTGCTTTTATATTTCAAATTGAAATTTTGTGTAATATATAGAGGATCTTTAATGAGCGTTCATAGTTATTTGATTTATTAAATGAGTCTTTTTGAAACGATAAAAAAGAGCTTTAGCGAGTTTTATATCGTTTCAAAAAGACGAATTTAATATATCAAATCAAATAAATATGAACACGAATATAAGATCCTATTTATAACATATCCAACGCACACTCATATTTACAGCCAATTTCTCAGGATTAAGGTAGGTTGTAGTAAAATCTTCCTTATAATGGAAGGCGTAATGAGGTTTTCTAAGTGCCTGGGTAAAAGTAGTTACAAATTGTTCAATGTTTAATTGACTTATTGTCACTATATAAGCCATTAATCGATTTAGATTTGGATTTAGAATCTTTCTGCTAATTAAGTTAACTGTGAAAGTTGATTAAAAAGCACGTCGAAATACATTTTGAGTTACAGTTAAAAATGTCACATCATAACCTCACAAATATATTCCATATAAGAAAAAGCAGTCGTGATGTCACTGTACAAGCACTGTACAAGCACATGAGGCTGTGTTAAATGCGCGCCGTATTTTGCTTAACACAGTTGTTCTACTCATCACTGTCACTGTCTTCGTTTTGAAACATTCGGCCCTTCTTCTGTGCTATTGTGAATATGGAAATTTCAGCCGTGAATCGGAACGCCAAAAATGTTGTTGAAACCGCAAAAAAGGGTTGATGACCTAGATTCTCTATTAGCGTAGGAGTGTGCATGAATAGGATAATATTTGCTATAAACTGTCTTTGAATATAATTGTTTCGAAATCTGAGCTGTAATGGATTTAGATGACTGTAGCTGTTGATACACGAGATGTTTTAGGACCTGCTAACTGCATTATTTGATTGGATTGGATTGTTGTCATTCAGCTTTGAATCGTGAAAGGATGACTGGGACCAGAGTAGCCGGTAGGTCTTTTTTTCTGCATAAATGGTTTACAATCTTGTAGATAATGATATTAACAGGACAGCGATCAGGATTTGTATATTACCAAACTTTAGGCAGAACAGTCCGAACGTTAGGTCCCTTGGGGCTTCCCCTGACGTAGGCACTGGTTTTGATTTGTCCTCTGTAAACTGCAGGTACTCCAGGTCAATTGTATCGCAGGATCCATACCGTATAAACTGTATCGACACCTCTGAATACCGTTGACTTTATTGTTTCTAGTTCCCTTCCGTCTTTTGGCACCCGATCGTTGCTAGATAGGTCAGCCTCCGCCATGTTGTTTTGTTTTGACAGCGCGTATGAATATTATTCGGTCGTTCAGTGTAATAAAGATGTGTGTTACCAAAATTAAATGATGGTTTTATCCACGCTCAGAGCCGCGAAATATGTTAAAAGACTTAAATAATATCGTTATGAATGCTAAACTGCATGGATCCTGATCAGATGCGTACCGTGGTACGCGTCTGATCAGGATACAAACTGCTTGCAAATAACCATTGTATTAGGGGTAGGACAGTGAATGGGTTTATAACAAATATCGTATGCATGTCAAAAACTTATATTCATTGCATTCCCAATACCTCATGGTAATGATTTCTAGTTTCGAAGACATGGTCGCTTAAAGCAGGTTGAAAGGTTGTGCCTGCTTTAATATATCACCTGTTTTGACTTAAAAAAAATTACAGTACAATTTTATCACTGTGTAAAATGAAACTGTTTTCTTCAGTGGCGATATACATTAAATGCGCTTAAAGGCGCTTCTGTTGCGTAAAGGGTTAAGAAATATTGGCACGAAGGCCATTAGTTTTTATTGTGATGAGACGTCTTATATTATCCATAAGGTTTGACCTGTCAGTCATCACTTTCCGCCACCTTTCGTTGGTACCATCGGAAGTTTCCGTATACTTTATGAACACTTTAGGTAGTATATTTCAGTCGATGATCTAACGCCACTGTCGCAAAAGCTTAGTGGATAGTGTAATTGACTTGTAGTGCTTTGGCCGTTGGTTTGATTCTAGGCACTGCTTTGTAAACGTCGGCTTCAGGTTGTTGTTGTTTTTTCGATAATTATAATTTTTTATAGTTTACTAAAATAAAACAGTTAAAGTTTGGGTAACGAAAAACTTGCTGCCCAACGCAATACAGAATTAACAAAGAGTGCTATTTGACAGAGAGTTCTTTGCATAACTTAATGTTGCTACAGTGGAGAAAACGTTTTTCTTTTCCAATAAACAAGTTTACTCTAAAACTATGTTTCCATACCAAACAGTTTGGAGCCAGATCAGACGCCTGGTAACCCGGTGTCTGATCAGGCTCCAAACTGTTTGTCAACATGAATAGCAAACATTGTCGAAATTTTGTCCTGCTCTATGAGTTATTGCTATGCGTTTGCGTTTCGTTTGCGTTTAAACGGGAGAAACTAACATATCCAAGTTTCCTTAGACAAGTTCACTGTACTTTATTTTATACAATTGCATGAATATCATGGTTTGTACAGTGGAGAATCTGTTATTCTTTCCCAATAAACGCGTTTACGCTAAAACTATTTTTTGCAGTGCAAACAGTTTGGAGCTATATCAGACGCCGGGTAACCCGGCGTCTGATCAGGCTCCAAACTGTTTGCCACAAAGATAAACATGAAATATCAGAAATGTCCAAAAGTTGTACTTTTCTACGTTTTAGTGCTTTGCGTTTGCGTACGTTTGCGTTTAAACGGGAAAGAATAACGTTTTCTCCACTGTATGTGTCTACCATAAAAAGTTTTAAAAAATACACATTAAGAAATATTACAAATAATCTCTATCGGGTATCGAACCCATAACCCTTACGTTGGTAGCGCAGATACATATCCACTGAGCTATTACCGACTGTAGTTATCTTTATCAGATACTACATTGTATAATCTAATTCGAGTCATCGTTGAATGGCTTATTTACTATACACTGTTTTGTTGTTTCCGGAAGATAAAAATAGCTTAAGGAAAAAGACGGAATATTCATAAAACCTTATCGACAATAACTATTTGTCCGTTTCGAATGCACACTATTACCAAATACGACAAATCTCGTCCATCGCAGATGATAAGTTGATTGGGTTTGTATCTCTACGCAAGCTCCTTTCTCCTCCTGTCCGTCTGCTCTAGCTCATCATTGAGTGTGGTATTCCTGGTTTCCGGTAATAGACAGGTTCCCAGTATGGATAAACACGACATCACTGCCACAACAAAGTATAATAGACCAGGAACCATTTCGCTCTGTATACAGAAAAATGTTCATGATGTCTTTGAAAAATTAAACTACAGTAGAACCTATCTATTACGACCACTAAATTGTGTCAAATATTAGTCGTTTAAGACATGTGACTGCTTAAAGCAATGTGAACGAGATACAGAAAGCTCCTGTAGGAGTTTTCTGTTTCACTTTCACATTGCTTTAAGCTGTCACCTGTCTTTTATACAGACAATTAGCCTTCTTTTTATTGGTCGTAATAGAGAAGTTCTGCTGTATTATTTTGCATTGAATTGTGTAGTTCGGAAATCTCATTTTAAGTTTGAAATACTCATATACAAATGTATACATTTTGTAAGTAGAGGCTGTGAGAAACGGTCCGACAAAATTTAATGAAGATGAATTTGCAGTACAGCGCTCTGTTGAGCCGAATTATTCACACTACGAATTCTTCACACCGTAATTAGAGGTGTGAAGAATTCGTACGAAAGGGTACGAATTCTTCCACTCGTGTGACCAATGTGTGAAGATTTCGTACGAATATGTCACACAATGGCAGTGTGAGATTTTCGTACCCCCTTTTTGAACGACCTGTTGGTACCTACGGATTCTTCACACATCACCTTTCGTTTAACATTTCTTTATGAAACAAGTTCAAACAGCTTAGGCAAATCACTTTCCATAGCGCAAAAGATGGTGTATTGCGTCGTTTTGTGGGATGACACTAGAGTACTAGGGAAAACAGGCGACCCTTTCACGTACTGTCATGACCCGGGATCGAACTCGGGATGCATTGTTAAGAAGCGGGTGCGCTAAAACTGTGTTATCCACTTTTACATGCAGTGATTACGATTTGATCAAAAATGCTCTTTAACAGCCGACCTAAATCCGAAGAATTATCTGTGGATAAGTACAGCCTTTTTTATCCAATGATCAAACTTAAGTCCCGTTGAGTTTATGCTTAGTTCCCGGCTTCCTTTGAGGCATAATAGGCAGACAACCGACAAATTATTAAAAGTTTCTATTTCTCCATCTAATCCTGTCTTGTGACATCTCTTTGGAATCGTCTTAAAAAGGCAATTCCAAAGAGATGTCACAAGACAGGATTAGATAGAAAAATCAGAAATTAAATGTACATTGAATGTTAAAGTTTTGACTTACGACCGTTTTTGTCGTAGGAAGTTTTATGAAACGGGCCCCAGTAGGCCCGATCACTCCATAGAAAAGCCTAGTTTAATTTTAGAAACAGGTGATTGCTTAATACAGGATAAAGCGTCAGTAAAAGCATTCCGTATTATATTAATCTTGTATCAAGCAATCAATTGTTTCTATAAATCTCAATGTCAAATTTTAGTTAATTAATATAACCATAAACATTTTTTTAAAACGGGTTGCTAAATGTAGGTTAAAGACAATGCAGAACGCTCATGTATGAGCTTTCTGCACTACCTAATCCTGCGTTTAACAATCATCTGATTTCTGGTATTATTCCTCAAAGAAAGATCGCTTAATACATGTTTGATTGTACGGAACGTAGCGTGGAGAAGACAATATTATTTCCTAGTAAACGCGTTTACGCCAAAACTATGAATTCCATTGCAAACACTTTGGAGCCATATCAGGCGCAGGGTACCCGGCGTCTGATCAGGCTCCGAGCCTTTTGCCACTACCATTTAAATAATAGTAAGTAATATCAAAACGTTTTGTTCTGCATTTAAGTTCAATGCATTGCGTTTAAGCTGGACAGAATAATGTATTCCCCACTGTGCGTGTGCATTTATACAAATAAATCTGCATTCTGTTTTTGTGTTTTGTGTTTGAATTCCAGTTTTCAAAAATACTATTTAGCTTACATTAAGCAACATCTGAATGAAGTAGTTCGATTGTCTTGAAAGGCGAGTTACCGCTTAAATACATCTCCTGACGACCTTTTGATCATAACGCATTGCCTGATAATTTCCTTGCAAAAAGCATGGGTCTTGTGCATATTGAACCATTGAAGCGTCTTGTGCGAGACTCTACCTTTATATTTGATAGTTTGGTTAGAAACTACCATTGAAAATCACTAGAGCATGAGTATAATCTAGGTAAACTGCATGTGATTTGACAATTACATTGACACCTCAAGAACAATATGCTGGTGGTCTCTCTATGGACTGAGGAAAAGTCTTTAAGTTTGAGGTCCTTTAATGAAATCGGGCCAATGCCGGTCAATATACATGTACTCTACGGAGAGCGATCGACCATTATTGTCAACTGTTGATCCGTTCCGAACCATACTTAATAATGTTTCGGAACGAGCAGTCAGTTGACCACCAAAATAACTGACTCTTATACGTAGATGTCCTCATTAGGGGTCCTCAACCTTAATATCCTTGAATAATTTTACGAGACTCGGCCTACAATTAATTCTTCAAGTGGCACTATCCACCTTCTCTACGACAGGTTTATTCCAGCTCTGTTATGTTGAAAATTCAAGTTACTATCTTGAATTTTCAAGTTAATATCTTGAAAATTCAAGATAAGTTTCTTGAAAATTCAAGTTATTATCTTGAAAATTCAAGATATTATCTTGAATATTCAACATACTATCTTGAAAATTAAACATACTATCTTGAAAATTCAAGATAATATCAAGATATTATCGTGAATTTTAGTATCAAGATATTATCGTGAATTTTCAAGATAGTGTGTTGAATTTTCAAGATTAATATCTTGAATTTTCAAGTTATTATCTTGAATTTTTAAGATAGTATCTTGAATTTTCAAGTAACTATCTTGAATTTTCAAGATACTATCTTGAATTTTCAAGATAACAACTTCAATTTTTATGATAAAGAAATAAAAAAGATTCTTAAAGTGGCACTATCCGGCTTCCGTACAAATGCCCCCAAGCCATCACCATGCTCGGTAATGTCATGCTTATTAGCAAAAGTAGGTCAAACTTCAAGGTCGCATGGTAAAAACAAATTGGCATGGTTGGAAAAGTCTTAACACAAGAAAGCTACAATGTACATACAAAGTGTCTACTGGTTCAATGTTATAGAACTTTTAAAGACTTTTAGGGCAAAGGTCAAGGCGCCAGCATCGAGCGAGTGTGGTCTAACAGTGGAAAATACGTAATCCCCTCCCCTTTAATGGAAACTACACGCTAACCAATGCAATGTACAGAATGGAGTTTTTTTAGAAATGTAACCAGGTGTAAAAATCAATATTTAGTTAACGCGAGTGATTCCTTTTCGCTAATTTCCTTTTCGCATCATTTCTGTCGATTCGGGTCATTGATTTATAAACTCTTCATTATCACGTGAAATCTCCCGGCAAATTTGAGTGACATTTCACTTTGGCTTCTGAATTCATCGGAGAAAGACCTTTTAAATAAAGTTACATCTATTAAAGAAGATTAGGCGTGAACCAGATAGTTTACTGGGTAATGGCATGTATTGGTTCTTGTATTTCTATCGCTTCTTCTATTTTATTTCGGGAGCTGTAATTAATGTAATGTGTATTCGCGTTTACGAGATGGTAGCTCGGCATTCTATTTTAATCGCTATATTCTTATAATATTCACACCATACTTTGAATGGCACGTCTTAACTTTTTCAGTAACAAGAGCAGCTTGCACGCACGGAGTGAGAGACATGTGAGAGAACATTTAGTTCCACAAACTGGTAAGAGTTGTTTCTGTGTAAGACTGTACTGTTTAACTTTGTTATTTGGTATACCATGTTTGGTTTAGAATGGTAATTTGTGAAAGGCGTTCTGTTAAAGTTTAGACACGTGTGATAGGAGCTTTATTATTGCATTACTAAGCTACATTATAGTCATACTGTTAGTATGAGTATAATGTCACTTACTAATGTGCCATGCTTGTTATTTTAAAGTGTTTATATTATGTCCAGTGTTTAATTTACAGCCACATGCCACATTATTGAGTAGAGTTCTTAGTGTGCTTAATTTTATGTATTTTCAGGATGTTGAATCTTTGAATCTTTGAATCATTGAGTCGATTGACTATTTGTCTTGGACGGTAATGGTGTTCATGGTGTTTATGAACATGACAGTGTGCCTGTGGTACAGATAGACTTGCTAGTGGTGTGTGCTGTATATGGTATTGTGTTTGCTGGTAATTGAAGTATATTACGTGAAAGAGAAACAGAGTTGTTCAGAATTTTATACGCCTCACAACGGTCTGACCCTAACCCCAAATGAAGTCCCATTCTTAATAGAATGCTAAAACCCAAGAGGGTAACAGAAGCAAATAGTTTTGAACCTGATCAACCAACTGGTCACCAGGCGTCTGATCTTTCTCATAAGATTTAAAATGGAAATAGTTTTTAAGCATGAAAACGTCAATAATGAAAGTAAACGTAATCGTCTCTGTTCACTTTTTACGGTAATTGGTATAACCTGGCCTGAGTTGCAGTTTGGATCATCGACAGGGTCATGTCAGTTAATTAAAACAGTGGAGAATATGTTGCCTTGTGGACACCTTAATGCACAAACAACTATTTCCGTTGAAAATAGTTTGGAGTCAGATCAGACACAGGCTTAAAATTATTTACCGATCAGAAACAGTAATTCGACAGAATTTTTCAAAACAGTTTCACTTTTAGATTTGTATTGGAGTGTAGTTGCGTTTTGCTTCGTTTAAACAGCAAGAATAACTTTTCTCCGCTGTGATAGAACCTCGATCGCTTGGTGCTGTAGCTAAAATGGCATTAATTTCTTCCATACTAACTACAAAAGCCTTGCAATTGAATGTATCAAATTATGTTGAAATTTGAGGCTAACAAGTTGAACTTTCAACTTATAATAATCTTGAATTCATAACTGAGTTATCTTAAACTATTGAGATGATACTATCGAACCTTAAATTTAAAAGACAGTACATTTAAAATATTTCAAGTTATTATCTATGATTATCAAGATAATATCATGAACATTGATTGAGGAAAATAGTGATTAGCACTACCCGTAGAAACTAAACGCAAACGCAATCCAATGAAATATAAATCTTTCTGAAGATTATTTTTATCCAAGTTACAAACAGTTTTGAGCCTGTTCAGAGGACGGGTTGCCCGATATCTGATCTGTCTACAAACTCTTTTAAACATTAACACGTCAATTGCGAACGATAACGTTTTATAACAGGATCAGAAACCTGAAACTGAGCAAACAAATTTAGTTGAAGGTTGGAACCCCGGTAGGTTTATATCAAATAGTTTCATAGGTGTACAGTGGGAAATACGTTCTCATTTGCAATGTACATGTTTGTGCTTAAACGAGTATGTTCATTGAAATCAGTTTAGAGCCAGGTCAGACACAAGCTCAAACTATTTGCCACTCAGATAAAACAAATCGTCAGATTTTTTCCAATACCTGTCCCTTTATTTTTAAAAAAAATATGGAAAAGGTTAAATTTGAGGTCAGACAGACAAACTAACAAACAGACTAACAAGAAGTGTTATATAAAAATGAAGCATGACTTCTTTGAAGAATTGTTTTTACCGTTTCGTCATAAGCAGAAGTTTCTTCAAAAAAATGACCACTTTGGTCATGAGCACTGAAGGACGCTTCCAATAACAAAGCCAAAGGCAATACTCAACAACCCGATTACCATACTTTAACATCAATATAGCTCAAACGTGCACTGTGACCGTGTCCGTTGAGCTACGGATTTTAGTCTGCATCGAAACGTTTTTATTTTACAGTAAGATTTTTTCCAAATTGTTCTATAATCCTGTAGAATACAGGACACCCTATACCCCACACTGCCACCAGTAACACCACCCCACTACTTATATTTTGAAAATCAACAAGTTCAAAGTTATCTGTGCTATTGGTCTTTGTGCTGATTAGACCTGAGTTTTGCACATCACGTATGGTCGTGCTGTGATTGTTACATGTTCCGAGTTATATAACTAGAAGCGTGTTCTTCGGGAAACATGTGTCAACTGCCAGCAATGATCAGTCGAACAACTAAAAATCCCAGCTTCAGTACAGCAGAAGTTATCTGCCAGAAAATAAACTGTATAAAAAGGAAATTATTATTATTATCTCATGGTATTGATGCAAGAGTTATGAACCATGTGCAAGGCACTTCCCCTCTTCAAACTATTTCCATAAATGAAAGTTCATCTGATAAACAATAGTAGAACCGGAGTTATAGGCAGAAAACAGGGAAAGAAGGAATTACTCTCACCGCACTGATGCAGGAGTTATGATCCTCATGCAAAACACTTTTATACATCAATCTCTTTCGATTAAGGAATATCGCGCCAGTTTCAATTTTTTTACAGTCAAAGGGAAGCAACTTTTGCAAAACTTCTGATGTGTTGTCTCCCTTTAACCAATTCAATATAGTTTATATTTGAAATTTGTATTTTTTCCTACCTCAAAAAGCTTAATGGTGTGGTCATATAATTTGGCGTCCACGATAAGTTATATATACTAATAATGCTTGTAAAGTGATATATTGCTGACGATTAAACAGTGGATTTTGACACATTTTAGCATTTAAAAGTGGTTAACATATATCATTTATAGATAGCCCTATATGTAATTGGATAGACATGCGTTACTCTACATGCAGACTTTGTATTTTGTAGAAAAAATAGTTCGGGTAACCATAACTGTAATTAGTGATTTCAGTAAATTAATGCTTTATTAATATTTGTGAAACATATTGTCAAAATCTGAATGTAAGAACTGTAGGAGAAATTTTTTGAAAAATAAATATTTGATGTGTTCCCTTTATTGACGAATAAAATGTTGTTTCCATGTTTTTATGCTACTTCCTCATATTCTTTTCTTTTTTATGAAAACATATGAATAACCCAATATCTAAGGAAAATTACAAAGCTGAAGAGGGGTGTTCTGAGATTTCATTATCGACAGCAAGTGTCTCTGGATAATTAGGGGTATACCAAAAAACAAGCTATTAAGAAAAGAACCAGTTCGGGGACTCCCTATTTTATTTCATATTTCTGCACAACAGGGTATATACTAGCAACATGCAGAATTTGAAAAAAATCTGAATGGTTTGAAAATTCGAACAAACTGCCGCGATAGTCGTTAATGAAATTTTAATTTCAAAAGCTTCGGAATGGCAGAATCTCTCGGAAAATAGTAGAAAGGGGAATACCTCTCACGGTGTTTATACAATAATTATGAACTGTGTTTGCAATACACGTCTACTCATTAAGCTCTTTAAATGAAATTTCACCTTTAAAACTTCAGTAAAAAACAAAACCATGACAGTCGGACGATCGGACAGACAGTCTACGGTAAGTTGACCGACCCCGACGTGTCATTATTGCCTTCAGCTGGTGACACAGAAACCGGTCCATACATTTATAAAGTTCTTAGAATGCATCGTACAGACGGACCGAATAATATCCGATACGACGGAATTATATGGTCACCAAAGTGCTATTACTACCATGCTATTTTTCAGTTTTATGTGTCTATAATTAATTATATCGTGTGCCGAAAATGTGACATTTGTACCCCATGTGACCTTGACCTTTTACCTTATGACCCAATTTAAACAGGCAGTCTAGTACATATGTTTTGTCTTATGTGAAATATAAGACATCTATCAAGTAAAGCAAACCTAATATGTCCCCCTATCCATCTGGTGGCTAAAAGCTTTTTGGAAAGTGTGACGTTTTCGTATGCACAAATTTTTTACATTCGTTTTTAAAAAAAATCGACATGTGAAGAATTCGTATCTACTGTCAGGGGGGGGGGGGCTGAGAGTAAGTACGAATTATTCACAAATGTGTGACATATTCGTATGAAATTCCTACGAATTCCTCACAGGTGTGAAGAATTCGTAGTGTGAATAATTCGGCTCACAACAACTTGTCTTGTTTGGGGGAAGAGCGACAAGCGTCGTTGTAATGAGGGAATCGTTGTTGGGAGGGCCGTTGTAGAGAGAGAATACTGTAATACATAATCGAAACAGCTTCGGACCAGTTAAAGGTTATGCAGCAGGCTGCTATATATACTTCTTTATAACAATTTCCCTGCGTACAACCTTTAAATAACATGGGCAACTTACATAAACCTTTCAATCAGATTGGATCAGATCAAACGCTGCATGACGCGATCCTCGTCTTGAAAATAAGCCAGTATTGGATTACTAACAATATTTGGAACATTCAGCTTGAACATCTTAACGTGATGTTTGTGCCCATAAACATCTAAGAAATCTGTTCAACTATCAGAATTAACTGTTTCATCTCAAAGATGTAACCCACTAGATCTACCAGAATATGGTATGTTTTGTTAACACTCTATCATGATGGATTTAGGGCACTCAGTGCAAAAAGAAACGCACATCGTGCTCATGCGCAGATTAAGAATCTGTTCTTGAAGAAAATTAGAATACTAATACCATATCTCAAGATTAATGTAATCAGAAACAAAACACTCAAACCCAGTGTGCTGCTTTTTAACGCGGCGTCTGATCAGGATCCAAACTGTTTGACACTCGTATCGATATGTTTTAATTCATACTACATTGGATCTTACTTTGAAACGATCTTACAAACAACAAATTTGAAGCAGACGACAATGAAACGGTGAAGGGGTAAAAATCTCACGATTGATTTGGCAGCGAAAGAGAACTACAGCGTGTTTTAAAACATCGCACCAATTTGTGCAGGTTGTCTTTTTCAACATTGATACCCCAAGACAGAACTACTGACCTTAATGAAAAGATTAATTCACAAATACGTTCCTTCTACAATCAAATAGTGTAATGACACATGTGCGTTTCTTTTTGCACTGAGTGTATGCCGTACCAGTTTCAGACAGTTTGGATCCTGACCAGGCGTCGCGTTACGTGGCGTCTGATTAGGATCTAAACAGTTTTCAAGGTTGCCCTTTTGCGCTATTGACGTTGGAAAATTTAAACATCAAACAATATGTACATTCCTATTCAAATTTCTGTATTACTCTCAGTTCTTGATATTACATGAAGACACGAGGAACAAATAATTAACATAGTCAAAGCATTCATATTAACAAGCAAATAGTTTAGTGTATTATCTGTTTCAAAAGATGTGGATTTCTTATGATCATATGTACAATGTACATGTATTTGAGTCCGGGAGAGTACACAATTATACCAATACGTTTGTAACAAAGGGAAAAGTTGTCAGTATGATATTTACTTACTAAGAAGACAAACTGTGGTCCAATAACAGCTCCAATCCTAGCGAAGATACTCACGAAGCCGAAACCAGTATTCCTGAAATGATCAACATACAAAGTATGGGTTACAAGGCAAACCTTCCTATCAATTTTACCCATTACTTCATAAGTATAATACAGCCTTCCGTCTCTACAACGACATCCAATGGGAGACAACAATTATGTGCGTTGTTCGGATGTAGTCGTTATAGGGAGGGAAATTGGAGTACATTTGCAAATAGTTTAAATTCAGATCAGACGCCGCGTAACGCGGCGTCTGATCTGAATTCAAGCTGTTTGTCACTCCGCATTAAGTTTTTTCCCGTCAAAATGTCCATTATGTAAAACAGCAGACAACAACCTTAAGCAGACGACATTGCAGCAGTAAAAGCGTTAGACATAAACGTCTTATTTAGGGAACTGCAGCAAGTGTCGTTGTGAGTAGGGAGTCGTTGTTGGGAGAGCCGTTGTAGGGAAGGAGCACTGTAACTCAATTATACATGTACCAGTGACGAGTATGTTTCTGATTTCCTTTCAGCCTGCATTAGGTAGCCAACTACCCGTTCAAAACAGTTTAACGTTTGTCTTATATATGTAGATGCTACTCTTTGCCCTCTCAAAAATCCTCTTTAAGAGAACAACAGCAGCAATTGGAATACAGGTACAAAATAGTGCTGATGGTTTGATAAATGATAATAAATCTCATCAGGGCTCCTGATCAGAGGGAGTAAACTGAACAAATTCCATCATTTTCTCACTTGTTTTAGCACCAAATCCTATGATGTTACTTCTCATTAGAATCGTCTCGAAGATACGATTCTACTGAGTAGTGACACCATAGGGTTTAATGCAGAAATAAAGATTTCAGTTTTTGAAATACTCCCCTTATCTGGAGCCCTGCCTCCTACCGGACAACAGTTGGATACAGCTCCAGGGTAATTGTCTGGAGAGGTCCCCAGGTGCCATCAACACCTACACTAGCGGCTAGCGCGCAGTAATTGGTCAAACTGTCTCTCATGGGCGTATCTAATAAAAAGTCAAAGGTCATATAATCCAATAAAGCATTATTAACCTATTACTGCATGCATAAGCCTATTTAGGGTTTTTCGGCGGAGCTGACTGTTTTCTATTTAGACACACTTTATATTTGGCCACACATTTCAACCAATAATATTTTATCAGAAATTTAGAATTAAGAGCACCTGTTGAAACTGCATAGTCTGATTGGATAGTAGCCAGGGCTCCAGATAATGGAATTGTTTCAAAACTTAAAATCTTTATTTGTGCATTAAACCCTGTGGTGTCACTATACATATGAATTGTCTTTTCGAGACAATCTAAAATGAGTGGTAATACCATAGGGTTTGGTGCTAAAAGAGGTGAAAAAATGTGATTTGTTTAGTTTACTCCCTCTTATCTGGAGCCCTGTAGGCTGGTTTATGTCCCATTACAGTTTTACATGATGTGGACAGTGGGTGTAAAATTTAGAGATACAGGCTGGCTTTTACTACACTGGGCTGATGAATAGGCCACAGAAGTGTATGCTTCTATTTTAAGATCTGAAATCTATTTATAGATATACATAGGAAGCTAGGTGTTTCGTAATTGTTTACAACCAATTTGTTTTAGTTGTTAACTATTTGTACACATTTGCCATACATTAAAAGCAATATTTTATATATGAATAGCCTCAAGTGAGTTAAACACAATTGTGTTGTTTCATCATTATTTACAAGAGTGAAGTACAGTAGATTGTTGTATCTGTACATTTGTTTATGCTATAGTTTGTTTCAAGAAACTCTATGAATGAAGTTTGACATATAGAACAATAGATTAATGTGAGTTTTGTTTTGCATTTCTGTACATGATAGTTTTGCATTTTAAATAAAAGTTACTGTTTCAATTGAATACTTGTATTTTTTGCTTTTCAATCCAAGATATTTCAATTCTTTGAAAACCTCAATTTCATTCAATTTTGCACACCCATCTATATAGCCTTAGTTCAACCACACATTCCGCCTAATATCTTTTTTAAAGATATTTCTTGTTTATTTATTCATCCAGCTAAGAAATTAGTTCCTCACTACGTTATGAATAAGCACAATAAGAAATATAAAGTACATGTATATAAGAGCAGTTGGTAGTTTGAAGCAGGCTGAGAGTAAAGCAGAATGCGCCTTTAGGTTTCATCTCTTCCAAATCCATATGCAGGCTATGGGGTAATTGGGTTAATAGTGCAATACCACCATGAGTAATTTATACATCAGAGAAATGAAATTAAAGTTCTCTTAAAAAATCCATCAGGATAGTTCCAATGGAGCATCGGTAAAGAAAAAAAATCTGGATATATGCATAGAACCTTACAAATAAGATTAACGTTCTGTGGCCTTGGTGATTTCAATACTTGTAACGAAAAATTAAAACTTATTTAATAAATCGGGAAAAGGTCACTTGTCCCTTCAACCCTGTCCTGTCAAAGAAATATTAGGGAGCATTTTTCTAATGATTTGTATAAATGCCTAAGAATGGCTGCATACACCGCAGGTGCAGATACAGTGGAGAATCTGTTATTCTTTCCCGTTTAAACGCAAACGTACGCAAACGCAAAGCACCAAAACGTAGAAAAGAACAACTTTTGGACAATTCTGATAATTCTTGTTTAGCTTGGTGGCAAACAGTTTGGAGCCTGATCAGACGCCGGGTTACCCAGCGTCTGATCTGGCTCCAAACTGTTTGCACTGCAAATAAAAGTTTTAGCGTAAACGCGTTTATTGGGAAAGAATAACAGATTCTCCACTGTAAGAGGTCATGTACATAAACATGAAATTGTTTAGCAAAACGTACTCCTGTAAAATGATATACCAATCTATCAAAAGTAAAACCGTTAACACCATGCAAACTAGTCTTATCATACTTGCCTATGTATTGTATTATACCCACTGTCAGTCCGCCCAGAAGACAAACACAGAATGCGGCACTCGCAGCGAATTTTCTCCCAAACCTATAAATATGCGGAACATTGTTCTTTCAAAAATTAAACGCAATTGTCTTAAAAACAAGTTGATGTTCATTATAAACTGTTTCATGTAATAAAGCTCGAAACTGTTTGATACAAGAGATATAATTAATCGTTGTTGCGCTTGTTCTTGGTTACATTTAAGCGGAAATGAATTGCGTTTTACAAACTGTATCATAAACTATTTAAATAATTTTACGGACTCTCATCATTTAATAATATTGCACATACATATACTATATCAGTGCCAATCAAGTCGAGTTTAATATATATTCAATCATTTCTATTCATACAAAGGAATTTTGGTTCTGTCACAAAAATAACAATATTACAAATGGCCCTTCCCCTACACAATACTTGAATAAATTCTTTCACAATATCCTCCTGTCACAATTTATGAAGAACGAGAGACAGACAGACAGACAGACAGACAAACAGACAGTCAGTCGACAGACATACAGATAGAGACTGAGAAATACTGGTAGGAAGAAGAAAAGATTCATACAGGGCTACAGATAAGACTGAGTAAACTGAACAAATCCACCATGTTCTCACTTATAAATCATATGGTATTACTACTCATTAGAATCGTCTCGGAGAGACGATTCTAATGAGTAGTAACACCATAGGGTTTAATTCAGAAATAAAGATTTTAGTTTTTGAAATACCCCCCTTATCTGGAGCTCTGTTCATACACTTTTTCTGGATCGTATTATTCCCATTTTAACTCTATTTCCAAATATATGTAGATATAGTTCAATCTTAACAATCCAAAGATACATAAATCCCTAAATGACGATGCTCAACTCACAAATAATATCAATGTGTACCACGTGCGTCAAACATAGACTAAAGCGACACAGAACTCTCTTAAGACAGTTGACTGTCTAGTGTAGGACAAACTCAAAATGTTACTTTAGTATTACATCTATCCGCAGTTAATGTTTGTCAAATGTGATGCAGAACGCTCCTATACATAACCTAACATTAAGCACAATTGTGTATCAGAGAATCCATTCGTATTTAACCCCTTCACTGCCTTACCCCGAGCACAACCGTATTTTGCAAACAGTTTGGCGTCTGATCAGGATTCAAACTGTTTGACAATCATTTCAATATTTCTTCAGTCAAAATAGCAAAAAAATAAAAAATAAATAAAAGCAGACGACAATTGTTTAAGATTGATGACGTCACGGCAGTGAAGGAGTTAATGAATCGTGACTACCTACTTGTTTTGTAAAAATATTGATATAAACTTAGAAGGTGTTGATGCAATACTGAAGAGGAAGACGTTCAGGTATATGTCCCCGGACAGTTTTTGTACAGCAAAGTTGATACCATATGCGATCAAGCCCATTGTAAACCTATAACAAAAACAACACAAACCATACATTGACCATTCTCGATACATCAACAAAATGAACCCTATCGACAAATATACTCTTTATTTACAAACATTGTACCTGTAAAGAGTGCACATCTGATATGGGTCTGCACTGTTTGCCATATTGATATAAATTTAAAAATTAAATAAAAAAATGTCAATTTTGACAAGACTTAATTGGAAACTGGAATTTTTCATTTGAAGTTTCAGGGGTGAATAAGTTAACTCCGAGTCGTTTTCAAACATTGTATCTGCGAAGAGTACATTATAACTGTCCTATGCAAACATTGTACGAGCCCTCTAACAAGGGTTTTCATAGTTTGTCATTTTGCATTACATTTCTACAAAGGAATCATTATAAGTAAAGCGTGAAATGAGAAGAAATGTTTGTTAAACTGTGGTAGATATTTACCAATTTGTGCCTAGCATTTAATAAATGGGACATAGTCAAACAGTGTAGACTCAGATCAGACGCCGCATTATGCGGCGTCTGATCTGAGTCTACACTGTTTTCTAATAGGAATTTTCTATCATAAATAAGATAATATCAAGACTAGACACTCCTTGATTGAAATGGACTAATCCAATATATATGCATAGAAGAAACCATTAGGAATAAATAGGGTAAAGAGAGAACAAATGCACAATCTCACCAGATCATCATTAATGGCAACGTGATCTTCACAAGAGCCATTCGTCTAAACAGAATTAGAACAGAATACTTCTTTGTCTGTGTTGCTGCGTTTTCCTTGGATACCATTTCGCGCATGCGTTGGAAGTCAGGTGCCGGATGTTTGTTCCATTTGGATATACGATTGACCAGTGCTTCAGCTTGGTCATACTTGTTTTGAGTTATATACCACCTGAAGCTCTCGGGTACGTAGCTATTAAATAAAACACATATTTCATGACCAAATTAAAGACATCTATAACATCAAATTACATAATGACTTTAAATTAGATAAAGCACTTGTCATTACATTGCCAGTTCAGTATTTCGGTTGCTACGAGGTGGTGAATTTTAAAACAGATACTGTTTACTTGGCGTACATACACATTAATAGGATATCAAAATTGAGATTGGGTGGTTTTTAAAGGGATTGAAAGACAACATGAGAATTGATGAAAATATGACGATTTAGTCAAACAAACAGTTTGAAATGCCGTAAGATCGTTCCTCGTAGGCGCATACTTATAGGTTGAGACTGCGCGGCAACAACACTACATACGCATGTATCACTGCTCACACCAGACGGTCCATGCGGTGACCGTAGCCACCTATAATGATACCATACACTTCGCACAGATAATCATAGGTCAATAAACGTCCGTGGCAATCGTAAACGAAACATAGGGGATACATTTGTATATCTTTAAGAGGTTATCTGGCTAACGAATCTCTGTTGTGCGACCGAAACAATAATACACTTACAACCATGCTGACAGGGTGACCAGTGATATAACCACCATGGCCAGCGTTATGTCCTTCCAGTCCCTGAGCCACCAGGCTACCAGAGAGAACAAACTTGATTCTATAGCCCAGGAGGGCAGCCCCGTCACCACAGACCTCCACTTAGATAGAGAGTACTCCGTCATTACTGTGTAACAAGTGGACAGGTAAAACGCGCAGCCGATCCCTGTAAATAAGAACAACAATTTAGTAAGTACAGTCTCCATTTAATCCTTCCCCCTATAGAAGCGTTTTAGCGCCTTTAGTTTGGTTGGGTATGAAGTTATGAACTGTATTCTTTACTTGTATTCTGTTTAAAAAACGCACATAGGCGTCACTAGGGACCGATGAGTCGTCGGCGTCTAATCAGGCTCCAGACTGTTTGCTCTTTAGGTCAAAGGTAATCGGAAAATGTCCACTTTTTTAATGCATTGCGTAGTTAATTTCGAAGGGAAAATAATAAGGCTTTTCCACAGTATTTACCAATGAAAACCCTCGCCACAGCCAGCACAATCCACGTGGTGGCAAAATAGGAGACGAGATGAAATATAAACAACAAGACCATGGAGGAGAATACTGGGGCTCTCCGTCCAAACAAGTCTCCCAGCTGCCCCGCCATCAGGCTGCCCACACACATCCCCACCATCTGTACAGACGTTATAGTAGCTGGTACCCAGGAATAGTCGCACACCAGGTCAAACTGATAGAGAAACGGAAACCATATTTACCAAAATACACGTAGCTGGTACCCAGGAATAGTCGCACACCAGATCAAACTGACAGAGAAACGGAAACCAAATATAACTGGTACCCAGGAGTAGCCGCACACCAGTAGCGCGTTCACTAATGTATCGATTGCATCCATTGCATCAAAAAACGTAACAATTTAACTAAAACGGACTGTTTGCACGATATCGATTACGAACGGCACGAACAGCCTCAGAAAGTACTTAGTCAACACAAACAAGAAAAACAAAATGGCGACCAAATGAGTTTACAAAAATAAGCGAACAGTCCAGAGTTAATTTCTCATCAATAAACTAACATTGTCCAAACTTAATGTATCAAACAAAGCAGCTTACATCTGAGCAGCTAAATCTTATTTTTATATGCTGTAAAAATGATGCATTTCAGTTGATTAGTACACTTTTGCTTGTGTTATTTCGAATCGTACATACATCGTTCGTACCCTTGAAAAGTAAATAAACATGGGGGCGCAATGAGTTATTATTGAAGAGTATTGGTGAACGTTAGATGTCGTACTATAAGGTTTGTTTGCATCGGTTAACGTTGCTGTTCGCCGATACGGTACTTGCACGCGCTACAGATCAAACTGACAGAAACGGTAACCAAATACATGTTACAAACTATCCTCAAGAGCAACTTTGAACGGTCAGTGTAATAAAGTCACCACCTTTCTGATCTAACGCGCAAAAACCTTGACCAAATTACTATTCAATGTGTCCTCTGATCTGGATCTACACTGATTTTGTCTCTCGTTGATTATGAAAGAGAATGTTGGACAACCTGTGTACATAAGTGACGTCATACAGTGGAGAATCTGTTATTCTTTCCCGTTTAAACGCAAACGTACGCAAACGCAAAGCACTAAAACGTAGAAAAGTACAACTTTTGGACAATTCTGATAATTCATGTTTATCTTGGTGGCAAACAGTTTGGAGCCTGATCAGACGCCGGGTTACCCGGCGTCTGATCTGGCTCCAAACTGTTTGTAAAAGAAAAAATAGTTTTAGCGTAAACGCGTTTATCGGGAAAGAATAACAGATTCTCCACTGTACAGTGCTCCCTCTCTACAACGACACCCAATGAGGGACAAAAATATGTGCGTTGTTCGGAGGGAGTCGTTGTAGGGAGGGAAACGGCTTACACTTGCAAACAGCTTGAATCCAGATCAGACGCACCGCGTTTCATAGTAATGATTACCTCAGTAACAAACGTCTTAGTTCCGGCTTCAAACTCAAACCGTGTACACGTCTTTCCTGCTTCAGTCGTGCATCGCTCAGTCCACTCATCATCAAACGACGAGTTCCCAGAAATTGTACTGACATTCAGATATGAACTGGATACGTTCTGTGGCGTGATATCGTCCATACATTTCCACCTTGGCGTGTAGGCAAAGAAGGCATTTCCCACCATGCTCCAGCACACTACTGACTTCATGGCATGGACGATAAGGACCAGGAAGAACTGGAAGGTGCCACACCCTCCAAGCTGGTGGAGTATATCATCAGGAGTGACTTCTTCAATGTCATCTTCTGCGTCATCTGTGGATATGTTTAACCCATTACCCTTTAAATACGCCTTTTTACTCCTCTAATGTATTCCTCCACTGAAGAAAATAGTTCCAAATTATTCAATACTAAATATTTATCATAAGAAATATTATTTATTTTCTAGTAAATGGTAGCTTAAAGCAGGCTGAAAGTAAAGCAGAATGCGCCTTAAGGCGCATTCTGTTTTACTTTCAACCTGCTTTAAGTTGTCTACTATCTTCAATATTAGAAATAAGCGATGGGGTAATGGGTTAACTCATAACTCCATAAATACGCCTTGTGTGCCTAGCGTCCTATAAAAGGGACATAGGCAAACAGTGTAGACTCTGATCAGACGCCGCATAATGCGGCGTCTGATCAGTCTTTACTGTTTTCTGATAGGAATTTCTATATAAAACGAGATTTAGACAGGACACCCCTTATATAAAAAATGGACTTATCCAATATATAACCATTGAAGAATTCACTTGGCATAAGAAAATAGTTCGACTATATACAATAATGAATCTGCAACATAAAATTATTTCAAATATTCTAGTAGATGGCAGATTAAAGCTGGTTAAAGTAAAGTAGAATATGCCTTAAAGCTCATTCTATTTTACATTCAACCTGCTTTAAGTGCTCATCTATCTTCAAAGCTAGAAACGGTATACAGGGTAAATAATTAGAACAACTTTTCTTCTTAACTAATCCCTTCACCGACATGTCGTATTTTGCTTTATCACATAATTTGCGGTCTAGGAGTTGCATAAAGTGATTGTATAAATATCGTAATCCACTAGTGGAATATCGTTTTTTGGGCTCCGGCCTAACTTGTTCGTCCATAAGCGCTGCATGTAGCGGGGCGCCAAATGACGTCATTTACTATGACGTTAACGTAAACAACGTAACGTTTGGCGGAAAATATATGTAGCGGAGGGTCTACAAACTACGGCTTTAAATCAATTTAATAGGTGCTTGAACTTGTTATGTGATAAATAGAATATCACATTCGTGCTCATTATTCATCATTTTTAATAAACTCGTTGACTAAAATGAATATGACGCTCGCCAAGGCTCGCGTCATATCATTTTAGTCAACTCGTTTCTTAAAAATGGTAAATAATGAGCACTCATACAATATCCTCTATTTAAACAATAGTCTGCTTTTATTTATACAATTTAATAACATCATATTACTTAACTGAAGTACATGTAATTAATGGTTAATTTGCCGATCATTTTCTGTCGTTTTATTTCGCTTAAACGCCGAAAATATCCGTTCATGTCTTATATTTACATTATATTTGCTGTAATTTCTAATATCAAATGAACATTTTATTAGTATGCATGTACAGTGGAGAATCTATTACGTGTATTCTTTCCCATTTAAACGCAAACGTACGCAAACGCAAAGCACTAAAACGTAGAAAAGAACAACTTTTGGACAATTCTGATATTTCATGTTTATCTTGGTTTATCGGGAAAGAATAACAGATTCTCCACTGTATGTTTAATCTATATTAGTTGTTAACACGAATAATGTGTACCCTGATAGGAACAGCCATAACCGCATTACTTGAGCTTCGACATTCAAACGCAACAAAATGATTCGCGGATGACAAACCCCTAAGCCCGCCTCCTCCGCGAGAAAATAGCCACAAGTCCCGCCCCCTCCAGCATTTGCGTCACTGAAATTGAATTTGACGAATGTAAATATTATGTTTTGAATTGTATGCCCATAGCCATCGAACGCGACTTATGATGGTATGATACAGTGGAGAATCCGTTATTCTTACGTCATTAGTGACGTCATACAGTGGAGAATCTGTTATTCTTTCCCGTTTAAACGCAAACGAAACGCAAACGCAAAGCACTAAAACGTAGAAAAGTACAACTTTTAGACAATATTCTGATAATTCATCTTTATCTTGGTGTCAAACAGTTTGGAGTCTGATCTGGCTCTAAACTGTTTGCACTGCAAATAATAGTTTTAGCGTAAACGCGTTTATTCGGAAAGAATTACGTTTTCTCCACTGTATGACACGATGTCTATGAACAGACATGTACTTCAGTTAGGTAATATGTTTTGTTTTCAATTGTAGAATATGTTGAAATACGTGTAAACATATTGTCATATTTTAAATATTACAGGGAAACTACTGACAAATATTTTGAAACTGTGAAATTAGATCGGGTATCTGCATTCAAATGTGCTGAACTGATACATGCTATACATACACATTACCAGTTGACAGTGTGATACAGAGTGATGTATTTAGCTCGAAACGATTTTGGCGGAAATAGCCGATCTGACGAGCGCCTTGGCGCGAGTCTGATCGGTTGTTTCCGCCAAAAACGTCGAGAGCTAAATGCAACACTCTGTAGCACACTGCCAACTGGTGATGTGTTTATTATATGCCTTGAATACACACCAGAAACAATTAAATAGTTGTTTAAATAATTTTATAGCCAAAATTTATTAGTTATTTGAAGCAGAACAAGATTTTTTGTTTGCCACAATGAATAACGCGGCACTTGTACACGTACGTAAATGACGTCACGTTAAATCGAAGGCGAGGTCAGAGTAAAATACAAAGTGGCTGAAACAAGGTGGCTGATACATACACATAACCAGTTGACAGCGCGGTACAGAGTGATGTATTTAGCTCGATACGTTTTTGGCGGAAATAGCCGATCTGACGAGCGCCTTGGCGCGAGTCTGATCGGTTGTTTCCGCCAAAAACGTCGAGAGCTAAATGCAACACTCTGTTGCGCACTGCCAACTGGTGATGTGTTTATTATATGCCTTGAATACAAACCAGAAACAACTAAATAGTTGTTTAAATCATTTTATACCCAAAATTTATTAGTTATTTGAAGCAGAACAAGATTTTTTGTATGTCACAAAGAATAACGCGGCACTTACAAGTACATGTACGTAAATGACGTCACGTCAAATCGAAAGCGAGGTCAGAGTAAAATACAAAGTGGCTGATACAAGGTGGCTGATACAGACTCTTGTATTTTACTCTGCAAATACACGCGGAAACGCTCGATATCACTCGAAGGCATATAATAAAGGCTCTTGTATTTTACTGTGCAAATACACGCGAAAACGCTCGATATCATACAAAGGCATATAATAAATGTATGTATTTACAAATTGTACAAACATGACATATGGTAGTTTTATATCGATATTAGATGAACTATTTTAAAAAGTGCAGATCATACTGTTTGGTTGCCGGCATATTCGGGGTGGGTGGGGAGAGTTCAACAAATTCACAAAGTGTTGGCAAAAACGCGGTGATTCATTTTACATGATTTGACTTGAAATAGATATTAAATGTACTATCAACAGGCAACATTTTAAATAATTTCGTAATTACTATAAAATCGAGCACCCATTCCCTTATATGCCAGAAAGGCAGCGACAAATTGTTAACTTAAAACCATTAATCAAATAAACGTAAACTGCATGTACTTCCCTTTGTGCAAATGCCATAAAGAATCGACCTCTTGATATGAACTTAGTTTAAGGAGCTATTTTACACTTATTTCAATTTTTGAAGGTTTCAAATCTCTGATTGAGATATCTATAGTTAGCGTCGTTTCCAAAACTTTGGCTCAGTGCTCATCCGCTCAAAAAAGCAACATTCAGTTATTTCGCTTAAAAACGAAAAATTGATTAATTTTGAAAACTGTATAAGAAGAAACAGTGAAACGATTTTAAATTGATTAACTTCTAGTCAATTAACATTACATTCTGAAGTACATGTAAATAGGATAATCACAAAATTAGAAGAACTTTCTTTCACTTTCGTCAGTGTACGAATTGTATATGTTGAGGAACGCAGAATACTCTCTGTGAAGGAGATTGAGTGGGAACGTCACGTTTCGGTCCTTGACATCACAATGGTTTATTGATAATGTAAAGTATATGGCCTAATATGTGAGTACTTGTTGACGCTATATTAATATTTTCTTAAATAGTTACGGATAATTCAAGTTTTCTATTTGCTGCAGACGACATTTCTTTCAAATGACAATGACAAAGTTGTTAATGGTTTCTGTACATCCCTAGCTCGCATACCTGTATTAATTTCATTAAGTTCAAAGCTGCTGATAGGTAGTTCCTTACAATCATGATCGGTTAGTTCTCTTGTCATCTTGGAACTGTCTTTCATTATTTCTAACTCCTCACTTGTTCCATTAGCAATCGTGTTCATAGCGTTTGGTTGAACAGCCATATCCACACCAAGAAGTATCAACACCAATCTGAGTGGCACATTTGGTTTTTTTTGCTAACAGTTTGGAGATAGCCGGAATTATCCACAAGTTGTCATTTACTACATTGAATGGCAATACGTTAGCGTTTCGTTTGCGTTTAAACGGGAAATAATACAGTAAAAACTCGATTCTACGAACTCGCGTTTGTTCGAACATATCCATATTTCAAAGTTAAAACGTGGCTTAGCCACGTTTTAACTTTGAAATACGGGTATGTTCGATTAAACGAGATCGACTTATCAAAATTCAACTTACGAAATACAGATAAGATTGATTTAAGCGAGTTCGTAGTATCGAGTTTCGACTGTAACGTCTTTTCCACTTTATTAACACCAAGGTGTCCAGTGTAGCTCACTAGCTCTTACTTAGCAATAACGAGTCTTGTTTTTTTGTCTCTACTTATACGTTTACCCTTATCTGGATATTGCATTACGTGCGATGAATATTTTGTCCTTGTTTGTTTCAAATTGAAGAATCCAAACTACGAATATCAAAATTGAACCCGATCATACACCGAGTTACTTGGCATCTGATCAGTATCCAAACTGTGTCAAAACAAAAGTCAAGTTACAATTTTGTTGAACAAATGAGATAAATATCGTAGGAGATTTCATTTTCTAGTTATTTAAAAACCGGTTAGTGTGCATGAATTATGTATACATTTAGATGCATTGACCGTTAATGCAAAAGTCGTAGTTCTACTTATGGCTTATGCATAATGCATATACCCTGGTGTACATAACAGAGACAAACATCACACTCAGCTTGACGCTTCGAAACGTACTCTTTTTTAAACTCTTTCACTGCTAACGACATAAAGGTCACTTAACGAAAAGCTCGGGTTTTATTTACTGGCTACCATACAAATGTACATTCGTGTATACCAAGATACGCCGTTAATATGTATTCTTCATTTTGATTGAAAGCAAAGTTATGTGATATATTACAAGTATAGTTTTATGCATTCCTTTAGTACGACATTCCTTACAAATACGTGTAGTACATTTAGTATTCCATAAAATGTCTTGACATTTAGCCAAGTTATGGCACTTCGTCGACACTGAATAGGTCATACAGCGCATATATAGGTGTCCGGCTAAAAACATTGTTTTGTCTACTGTAGTGCTAGATCTATCATATATAAGAGAAGGTATATATATAACTTCACGGACAGGGCGACCCTGACCGGGACGAATCTATCATACTTTTTTCTCTAATCATGCAGAACTTCCAAATAAACACGGTTACGGTAGTAAAACAACTAGGTTAGACGTGTCATGGGGTCGCCGAGTCTATTTATAAGGGAGATCAGCATTTCGGATATCCTCGTGGCAATTGTTAAAAGAAAAGTTTAAGTTATTTGTACAAACAATAAACGAATTAGTTATCGGAAACATAGCGTAGTGGATAAGACGTAAGGCTAAAAGGAAGCATTATCGGGAAACATTTTATCAAGCGCGGGTTCGAATCTTGCATCAACCCGAAATATTTTTTGGCTAAAACAATATTAAGGATTCTATAATTACATTGCACTAAAGTAATGCGGAAAGCCCCCTGAAGAAAACAACTAAAAGTTGTATTGATATTTGTATTTTATCATCCCTTTGTTTTTGAAAATATGGCTAATATAGGACTCGAACTCAAGCTAGTGCACCCCTTCCCCAACATTGAAGAACATGTGCATAAATAGTCAGTATAATACAGTATGAAATAAGATAATGCTTTACTATTCATTCTAGATTTAAAAAAATGTTTGAGGTTGACGCGGGATTCGAACCCACGCTGAACAAAAATACTATTATCACTCTGGGTACCTACACGTTACCTACTGCGATAAACTGCTGACAACAATTCCGCCTTCATTTGTATCTAATATACTAAACTCGACTCTTTAAAAACGGTCCGAGAACATGCGGAATGCTGTTATCCCTAAAAAGTGGACTCGGCTGACCTTTGACACGTCAGACCTAGTTGTTTGACTATAAAAAGAGAAATAATTTGTCTTCACATTGATACCAAATATTGCACTATGACTTCTATTTCAAGCGAGAACGAGAGTCCAATTTCTGAAGAAACACCCGTTTTTTCCGAGATGGGAAAACCTATGGCCCGGGTCTCAACTCCACTTCGACATTCAAATCTTATCCGCGAGCTGTATCGGCCCTGTTTACTGCTCTTTGCTTTTAAGAAATGATATATAAGGTCCAATTCTGATGTTTATTTCAAAATACAACTAACGCTTACGACGCTTCGTAAGACAGGCCCATGTGTCTAATCAGACTGCAAACTCTTTGCCACTGAATCGTCAACATTTTCTCGATATTTCCATTTTCTATATTTAACCCTTTCGGTGCCAAATTAATCGTAGGTTTTACCCCTTCGCCGCTTTAGTGTCTTCTGCTTGAATAGTGTTGTCTGAAAGAACGTTTTAAAGTTATAGATTTAAGGTAGTATGACTTAAGACATATCGATACGAGTGTCAGAGAGTTTGGATCCTGACCAGACGTCCACTACACCGTACTATAAGGCATCTAGCTGACATCACTTTAAATCTTAGTCAGTTACCTTGAACCGTGATAACGAAAAACAGATTCGAACAGATAACACCACAACTCACACAAGGTGGCTATGTTCGATCTTTAAGGTAACACACTGCTAATCTGTTATTCTTTCCAGATAAACGCGTTTACGCTAAAACTAGTTTTTCTTTTACAAACAGTTTGAAGCCAGATCAGACGCCGGGTAACCCGGCGTCTGATCAGGCTCCAAACTGTTTGCCACCAAGATAAACATGAAATATCAGAATTTTCCCAAAATTGTTCTTTTCTACGTTTTAGTGCGTTGCGTTTGCGTACGTTTGCGTTTAAACGGGAAAGAATAACAGATTCTCCACTGTAGTATAAAAGTAAAACACAAAGTTCATTCCTCCTTTATTTTCATACTGCATTCAGCTACGTAATGGTTATATTGTATTAACTCATTCGACCCTGAAACTTTTAATGGAAAATTCAAGCTTCCAGTAAGGTCTTTTACAGCGGAGAATGTGTTATTCTTTCCCAATAAACGCGTTTACGCTAAATCTATTATTTCCAGTGCAAACAGTTTGGAGCCAGATCAGACGCCGGGTTACCCGGCGTCTGATCAGGCTCCAAACTGATTGCTACTCAGATTAAAATGAATTAGTGGAAATATCCAAAAGTTGCAATGTTCTACATTTTAGTGCACTGCGTTTGCGTTTCGTTTGCGTTTAAAGGGAAAGAATAACGTTTTCTCCACTGCATCATATTTAACTGCTTAGGGTTTTCATTGTAATATATTTCAGAATGACAAACAGTGCATACCCTAATCAGTAGTCTGTACCCCGTAACGATAAACTGCTTGTGAATGACGAGAATACTCGTCACTAGGATTAAATGTAATATGCGATCACCCAATACAAATCCCAGTTGCAGTATTTAGTACATGTGGCTGCCTAATACAGAATGAAAATAATGCAGAAAACTCCTATAGGATCTTTCTGCATTACTTATATCCTGCATTAAGATGCCTCGTGCCAATTATTTTAGCAACTTCACTGTCCTATCGCTTAATATAAGATGGAGTGTAATCATGAAATAGGACTGTTTAAATTGACCTAGATTAGGATTGCAAAGGGGTCGAAAGGTAACCGTGTTGATTTTCGGATATAAAATGGCTAACTCAGCTAAAGTAAGTTTAACTTAATTTTAGAACTAGAAGCACACCTCATGCATGAATATCTCTAATCGATATACATGTATATTGTTGTCTGCTGAAATTGTCGTCAGGAAAAAGTGGCTTATTTAGTTTTGTATGAACATCTAGTTGAGTGTAAACAGTTTGCATCCCGATCAGAGGCTAAATACTTTGCGTCTAATCCGGATCCATCTGTCTGCAAAATCCGACCTAGACGTGGCAATCAAAAGAGTTACCAATTAACGCTTGGTTAATGCAATGGGTCTCCCTAGCTTGAAAAGTTCATTATAGATAAACACAGGGGATCGAAAGACTACCATATTTGTCCCAGGGCTGCCATAAGTTGGTCATAAAATTCCTAAGATTTCAAATTTTTAATTTTTCAGACACAATTTTACTAATCGTACCTTTACCCAATAGTCTGTTTCTTGTTTTGAAGACACATGACTGCTTTAAACAGACTGAAAGTAAAGCAGAATGCGCCTTAAGGCGCATTCTGCTTTACTTTCAGCCTGTTTAAGCTACCGCCTGCCAGGATAAAAATCCGAAGACTTAGGAAAAATCCGGAGAAATGGCAGCCCTGTTGTCCATAAAGCAGAACATTGCTTACATGTATAAAAAGGAACCAGTGTAGATCCTAATGAACCGCCGTGTCACGCGGCGGCTCATCAGGATCTGTATTGTTTGTCTGTGTTCACTTTTGTAGAGGCTATGGGTATATGGGTTAAAGGAGCATTAGTTATGCAGAGGCTTGTCTATGGAGATAGTAGGATGTTTAATTGTTTATTCATATATAGACATCGAGATGGGAGTCTTACTACAGCCTGGCCTGTATACATGTATGAATCGACAGTATCATCCTGTATTTAGTTGCATAAACCCCAGACCGCATAATTATGGATCTATTTTCGAGAGGTTGCTTAATACAATATTGACTGTAACTCATGCTCAAAATCACATCACGTTTATAATAATAATAATAATAATAATAATAATAACGACTTTATTTCATGTGGATTACATATTTGGTAACAAACAAACAAACCAATTTTCAATATGGTCCACAAACAAAATTAACACATATACAACACGCATTATGTGAGACGGAAACTAAAACAGTATTTTTAAACCTTTGCAAACAGAGTGGATCCAAAAAAGACGTTTAACCTATTACCCCATAAATACGCCTTTTTACACCTCTTGTTTATTCCTCCATATAAGAAAATAGTTCTAAATGATACAATTAGGAATATTCATCAGAATAAATATTTTCTGTTTTCAAGTAGATGGTAGCTTAAAACATATTTTCAAAATTAACAAGAAATATCTTTAAAAAAGATATTCGGCGGAATGGGTGGTGAATTAAGGTAATGATGTATATGGAATTGATTTTATCCAAGTTGCAATAAATAGGATGGTAAATCAGGATATTAAAGCCACTATATTACTCCCACATAAACAGAATCAAACATTTTTCTTACATGAAATTTATGTCACTATCGTAAGCGTTCCATATAAAAAGAAGTAATACGTGGTGATATTTGAAGCAATATTGCTAACGAACAGTGAAATTTGTGGAAACAAGTAATCAAGTTTGTTTATTTTTGAATAGCGACGAAAATTTACGGACATACTCGGTAAAGCTCATTTGCATAATTCTATACAACAAGTCGAGTGCTTTACAACCAAAGAGAGACAACTCCTTTAAGTTTGGCCGTTAAACTGATGCAATGTATAAACATTGTCGCGGCCGAATCAATCACGTGACCTTTATGCGATCGATCGAGAGTTCTCGGAACCAGCCCGTAATCTTATTTGTAAACAAACCCGCTTATAATGTAAACCACCACGATAAGAATTCGACACATTTAGGTAGGATTCTTTACGAAGTGGGTGCATATGTCAGTCTTCTTACACTCGATTTCACTTAGTTTTAATACATAGAAAATGCACACATATAAGAAATTGCGCGTTTTAAACACCAATTTGAGCGGGATTGTGCCTTTAAGCTTAATATTTATCTAATAAGACACGCGCAGTAATCTACGACCACATACATATAATCAAAGACTGAAGGTCTTGAGAGTCGCCAAGAATGAGTTTTTGCAATCATTAAACTACTGGATCTGAGGTTAATCATTAGTTTGTTAAGGCAGTTGGTCTCTCAAAGACTGAAGGTGAAAGTACAGCAGAGAGCATTTACACACGTTTATGCTTTTGATCGGGCTACATTTTGCTGCAAGTTGTCAGCTGTTTGTCAGCTGTTTTTATTCCATCAATAAGTACTTTTTCAGAGGTGGTTGTAGAGATTTACATGAGAATTCTTGACAGAAGGTACAGTTTGCACATGGATCTATTGCTTGGTTCACAGGGGGGGGGTCAATTTTCCAATTCCATCTTTATAAGCCAATTGAATTGCACTTACTTCTTCCTAGGATGTGACTGAAAGTGATTAGAATTTTTAAAGACAGATCTAGATCACGGAATTATATTTCCATGTCTAGATCTACGTGTATCATTTTTATTTTGTAATTTGTAGATACAATAAATTACTAAAATTCGTATGTGTGTGCTCTTTTGTTAGTTACTTTAAATATGGTTTGATTGTTTAAATATTCTCAATCACCTGATTTTGATTTGAGATTTTTGGAAAGCACCCCCGAAATATGCCGAATATGAATTGTTTGAAACGACCCCTCAAATGAGAAAATAAAGCAAGTGTCCGCTTCAAGAATTCGTGTATGGATTTGTCTTGTAGAGTTAGTTCTATGTTCTGATTTATTATAAAAATATCTACAAAGTGTAGCAATGTACGTTTTAGGTATCTACGTGTTGTTGTGTTTTCGCATTTAACCAAGAGATTGCGATCGCGTTAAAAAATCACGGTTTGTTTAGATTTGAGGTCACAGATTTGCGCATGCGCTGGAGGAAAACGGTGTTAACACAAAAAATACCCATCATGCTCGAAATCTTTAATCTTTTCGATATCAAGGTTAAATTCAAACGCCAGTTTTCTCGTAATCTCACTGAATTGTTACTGCTATTCTTTCTTTTTCATATACTTGGTACTAGATTAAAATTATGATCAATTCTATTATGAACAATTTCGTTCTGATTTGCAGAACGCATCAAATCATTGCCGAAATTTGAGACAATATGTCATATCTTAAAATAGAAACACTATGTCATTCAAATCACTACCTAACGGTCGGGACACGTAAAATTTCTCGGTTATAACTCACTAGCAGTAGCGGAAAGTCGTGTTTACTACTGGTACCGCTACATAGCAAATCAGCCTATAACAGTCTGTGTCTCTTATTTTACAAATTTGTAAAAGGCAGTAGTCAAGTCTAACCGCTACCCAATCAGACTATTCGATTTTAAGCACGTGTCCTTAAGCTTTCATTTCTGGTCATTCACGATTGGTTGGGCCATATAAGGTTTGAGGCTCAATGAGAAATCAGACCAGCTCCGCCGAAAAACAGGATATTGGGTAATGGGTTAAATCATGGCCAGTTTTTGGTGAACATTTTACCATGGGCCTGCTGATCGCGACTTGGATGAATTTTACAAATAGTTAAGATCCGGATCAGATGCCGCGTAAGAAGCGGCGTCTAATCGTGATCAACATTGTTTGACCCTCGTCCTTAGATTTTAATGATAAAGAAATGTATTAACCTTAATCGAACAAATGTTGCGGACGACGATTTCAATGCAGGCGATCAATTAAACCCGATTAAAGGTCTTCGGGTCTTCGTACACACATGCGTCGCTCAGCAAACTTCTGAAGTCATTGTGCTACTATCATTTGAGTCTTCCTAGGAATACTAGTTCGACATCCAGATATTGCAGCCTACATGTGGCGCCCATGAAATTCAAACGTGCACAGCCTCCGCCTTTTTCAGGGAGCATCGGAGTTGCTCTTGGAAATTCACGTTGAACCAGCGCTAGGGTTTGAACCCGGGACCCTCCGGTCCCAAGTCAGACGCTCTCCCATTGGACCAACGTGCAATAGAATATACAACAAAAAACCTCTAAACGACCACTAAATGTGATTTATTTTAGATGTTTAGGCAGGTGACTGTTTAAAGCCATATAAGATATGAGGTGTTTTGTTACCCTTTCATATTTATTTAAGCTTCCACCTGTCTTGGATAGACCTAGAATAGAACCTCCCAAAACCCACCCCTCCAGGTCGAGAAATTGTTCAATTTAGATAAATGTTCGCATTGGAGAGGTTTTGCAGTCATTTAATGATCAGTCCTTCAAGGCTGCTAGAGTAAAAAAGGTTTTTATATTTGCTTTTGTCTAGCATTAAACAACCACATGATCAATGACATTTATATATCTTTTTTTAAGGATTGTTTAGCATGTATAATATGACCCGTACCATAATAAAACCAGCCTTATTGCATTGCAACATTGTACAGACCAAGCACCAATTTCATATCAGGCTCTGTATCCGAGTTTGGTCTACAATGCCAAAATCCGTATATACTACAACAACATAAAATGCTTTAGATGCATGTGGATGTCAAACAGTGTAGATCAAGGCCAGCTGCCGCGTCTTTGACGCGGCGGCTGACCTTGATCTACACTGTTTGAAATGCAATAAGGCAGGTGTTCTCATGGCACGACTCATATGTATTTTGGACCGATTTGGCCGGATTGCAGAAAATCCCGGTTTTTCATTCTAAATTTCTGTTTTAACTCAGGAATTTTACTGACATTAAACATATATATAGGGTCTGCTCTGTTTGTCATTGTCCAGTACAGTAAACCCCATCTACTACGACCACCAAAAAGAAGCAGTGTAGGAGCTATCTGTTTTCCTCCACCATGCTTTAAGCAGCCACATGCCTTTTACACTTAATAATTGATACAATTAATGGTCGTAATATAGAGTGTGTACTGTACTGTATATGAAAACAACACTGTTTAATGAAAACGGACTTAGTTTAAACATATTTTATTGCCATATATTTGTACAACCAGAGTGTGTACTGTACTGTATATGAAAACAACACTGTTTAATGAAAACGGACTTAGTTTAAACATATTTTATTGCCATATATTTGTACAACCATATGAGAAATGGACTTGACGGAATTAGAAGAAGGAATTGTCCATTAGAAGCCTGAGGTGCCTTGAAGAGGTCGCTACAGCTGAGGGTTCTTTGTTTCAGATCTTGAAGCTTTCGTCGCAAACTCTCCTACTTCTCAGACGGATCAACATCAGCGCATGCGCATTGGCCAACAAATCTGATGTAGCGCCATTTTATTACCAAGATATATTAGAATTTGAGCGACCTCCAGAGGTGCAATGGAGACGCTTGCCAGGTATGATACACAACCTATGGTTTAACAGAATATATTAACCTAATAGCCCATAGAATGTTTCTAGTTTTGAAAACAGGTGACTGCTTAAAGCAGGTTGAAAGTAAAGCAGAATGTGCCTTAATGCGCATTCTGTTTTACTTTCAGCCTGCTTAAAGCTACCATCTGTTAGAATATAGAAATTATTTCTAATGTTAAATATTGAAAACTGTATAAATTTGAACAATTTTCTTCAGTGGAGGAATAAAAAAGAGGCGTAAAAAGGCGTATTTATGGGGTAATGGGTTAAGGGTGATGACCCCAATGAGATCTGGCCATTGTTCGTCACTATCGGTATTCCACCTTTGTTCGCGAACATTGTTTTTTTAAAACATCATTTTACACATTTTATCGCATTGCGGTAAAGTTTACTTTCTTTAAATAATACATTCCTGCTGTAGGGCAAAGTTTAAGAGATCGTGAACATGTTACGTATCTTCAAAAACGTGTATTACATTTGTGGTAAAGTGTACATTATTTTAGGGGAAAATAATGCATACCCGCTGTACAGCAAAACATTATTTTGCAGCGAATTTTGATTGAATAGTTCATCGTACATTATTCTATATTCTAACATGACTTGGAAACTGTGGCATATAAAGTTAGACTTCCAGGTAATGTTCTTTAATTCGCGATAATGCACTGCACGAACGGCATTCGATCTGCTGTTCCATTTGCCCCACACGCGTAATTTATAAAAGAAATTCTTTGCACGTGACGTAAACACGTAGTAAATATGACCTCACTACGTTTCGTTTGCACACACAGTCTATAGTAATTTCTCATTTCTAGATCTGTAAAAACGATGGAACTGGAATAAACATGTTCAAACATGATGTAAGTTGTATCTGAATTCGCTTTATTGTTAAAGATGCGAATTCGTTATTTCTTAAGTACCCTATACATGTACATGTAATTCTCGATTGGAATAAGATTAATTCCGTAAAGTATTTTGCCAACAGTTTCGCGAATATTTTTAAAATTTACTCAGCCTCAACTCACCTTTTAGCATTACCACTATTTAAGAGGTTAAGGTTAAAAAACATTTCTGTTTAATTATGTTTAGGTGACTATGTGAGTAGAGAGACTTTAGGGAAACACTCATTCCTACACGTGAAGCCAGAGGCGCTGACAATGTTGAGCCAGCAGGCTATGGTGGACATGGCCCACTTGTTCAGAACCAGTCATCTACAGGTATAGTAGGATTGACCATTTCAAGAGGGGTTCATCTTTCAGGTTGAAGACCCCGAATAAGATCGGACCAAAATCGGTATTCTACGTATACAGCGATCGACCATTTTCGTCATCTGTTAGCCTGTCACGAACCAAGCTTTTGCATGGTTCGGAACAGGTCGACAGTTGGCGAGAATGGTCGATCTCTCTCCGTAGAGTACAGATATTGACAAATATTGGCCCGATCTCAACTTTACCTCTTTCTAGTCACAATGGTATGTCTTACGTTTGCCAGCAGTTTATATCCAGACCAGGGGCCCGTTTCATAAAAATTCGTAAGACAAAAACGGTCGTAAGTCAGATCATAAAAGTCTCAATTATTATTTATTTCTCCATTAAATTCTTTCTTGTGACATCTCTTTGGAATCGTCACTAGATAGGCTTAGATGGAGAAATCAGAAATTAAATGTATTTTAAAGTGTTGACTTATACGACCTTTTTTGTCGTACGGAGTTTTATGAAACGGGCCCCAGACCTCGAGTAACACGAACCTTTTTGCTTATATCCATACAATTTAAATATCAAAATTATGTTTGTTTTTCGTTGTGTTTTTTTTGTGTGGGTTTTTTTTGTTAATCTTTTTATTTTCCTTTTCAAAATAGTGCTGACGACGATTTCCGATTGGACAATATCGTTGAAGTACATGTACGTACAGTGGAGAATCTGTTATTCTTTCCCAATAAACGCGTTTACGCTAAAACTATTATTTGCAGTGCAAACAGTTTGGAGCCAGATCAGACGCCGGGTAACCCGGCGTCTGATCAGGCTCCAAACTGTTTGCCACCAAGATAAACAAGAATTATCAGAATTGTCCAAAAGTTGTTCTTTTCTACGTTTTAGTGTTTTGCGTTTGCGTACGTTTGCGTTTAAACGGGAAAGAATAACAGATTCTCCACTGTATAATGGGGTTTAATGCAAATATGATGCTATCCTATTTCTCTTATTTTAGCTACTACGCATATTCGGTTTATTACATACAAACTGGATACAAACACTTTGCAAACAACCAAGCGGAATTGAAATAGTTAAACTTTCTTTTTCTTTTTTTAAGCAATTGGCCAACATCTTGAAAGATCCAGAAGCATCGGTAAATGACAGGTTTACGGCAACGGAAATGCTAAAGAACGCATGCGTGTCCGCTGGGATGGTACTTCCGGCTTGTCAGGACACTGGAACTGCAATATGTATGGGTAAACATTAATTGTATCACCTGCACGACGACGACGAAACAATGTATGTTTCATAAACACAAACTATTTAGGCAATAACTCAAAGTCTGGGTCCGTCTTACCAAACGTCGTACGACAAAAGCGGTCGTAAGTCAAAACTTTAAGATACATCTAATTTCTGACTTCTGTCTTGTTACATTTCTTTGTAATTGTCATTTCAAGACGATTACAAAGAATTGTCACAAGACAGAATTAGATGGAGAAATAAATAATCATTGAGAATTTTAGACTCTGAATTACGACCAAATGAGTCGTACAATTTTTAATAAGACGGGTCCCTGAACATTACGGAAGACCGATTGTGACATTCTGCATGCCCACTTCATACTTTTCTGCTCCATGTCCCTACTTCTTACTTCAATATAAGTTTCTATGTGGTTAGTGTTATCTATATCGTTTATGTCCGGTTTAAAGAGAATTCCGGTATTTAGAGTTTCCGGTTTGAGGGGGAGGCGGTCTACTGTACATGCAATGTTACTAAGCCGAACTTTATTATATTATATAGGAAAGAAGGGACAGTTTGTGCTGACAGACGAGAGGGATTCCGAGACTATATCTCGTGGAGTATACAACACATATACACAGCGGAACCTTCGATATTCCCAGGTACAGTTATCGCCCAGGGGCCCGTTTCATAAAACTTCTTACGACAAATGTTGTCGTAAGTCGGATTATAAAAGTCTCAATTATTACTTTTTTCTCTATCTAATCCTGTCTTGTGACACATCTTTGGAATCGTCTTTTCAAGACGATTCCAAAGAGGTGTCACAAGACAGGATTAGATAGAGAAATCAGGAATTAAATGTATTTTTAATATTAGACTTACGATCGTTTTTGTCGTAAGCTTTTTTATGAAACAGGCACCAGATCATCAAACGCCATGGTCCGCAATGCAAATGGTGTTTAAGTTGCTCCCGGAAATGTCTAATACAATACAGTAAAGATCCTCTATAATTATTTTATCGTTAGGGAGAAAAGAATTAAAGTTGAGGATCCCTAATGAGATCGGTCAATATCGGAAACTCTACGGAGAGTGATCGGCCACTCTCGTCAACTGTCGACACCATCAGAAGCACCTTAACACATTCGTACCTAGCGAGACGAGTATAGTCGTCCATTACAAACAGTGTACCTGTGAGGATTACACTTGTCCTATACAAACAGGATATACCCTGATCAGAGGGCTCCGATCAGGGTCTACACTGTTTAGTCATTTTGTAATATCATCCAAAAATAGTCAAAAATGGACTGGACGTATTTTGAAATTGGAATTGTCTATTAAAAGTTTCATGGGTCAATGAGTTAAGGCATGGTTCGGAATGGGTCCACAGATGACGAGAATGGCCGATCGCTCTCCGTAGAGTACCGATATTGACCGAGATACAGCCCCCCCCCCCCCCCTTTTCTACAACGGCCCTCCCAACAACGACTTCCTCCTTACAACGACACTCGCCGTTATTTCCTTAACGGGATAATTAAGGCTAACTCTTTTACTGCTGCAATATCGTCTGCTTAAGATTGTCGTCTGCTGTTTTCTCTCACAGTAACATATAAGCGGAGATTTTGATAGAATACATATATTTACCAGTGACAAACAGCTTGAATCCTGATCAGACGCCGCGTTACGCGGCGTCTGATCTGGATTCAAGCTGTTTGCAAATTTAAGCCAATTCTTAATGGTCCTTCTCTATAACGACTCCCTCCGAACAACACACAATATGTGTCTCCCATTGGATGTCGTTGTAGAGAGGGAGCACTGTAGACCCAATCTGATCAGGGGTCCTGAGCCATAACTACGTATTTCAGGTTTCTCCTCTAGATATGTACAAGGAAGTGAACACGAGAACCAACCTCCCGGCGCAAATTGATATCTATTCCACCGCTGGTACCCAGTATGACTTCCTGTTTATAGCCAAAGGCGGGGGATCAGCCAATAAGGCGTTTTTGTATCAGCAGACCAAGGCTTTATTGAATCCAGAGAAGCTGTTGAAGTTTTTCGATGAAAAGATAAAGGTATGAGTAAATTGTTATATACATGTATTTTGTCAGGGCTGCCATAAATTGATCAAAAATCCTAAGATTTCAAAATTTTCAATTTTCAAGCGCAATCTTCCGAATTATACCTTTTACCCATAGTAAGTTTTTAGTTTTAAGACACGTGATGCTTAAAGCAGGTTGAAATTAAAGCATTAAGGCGCATTCTGCTTTACTTTCAGCCTGCTTTAGCTACCATGTACTGGAAAAAAAATTCCGATGATTTAGGAAAAATCCAGAGAAATTGCAGCCCTGTTTTGTACGTTAAAAATTATTTTCGGAAAAAACAACAATCTGGCAACAAAGTTAAATTCATATCTAAAAAGATTACGGTTGTGAAATTTGGAGCGAAATGGAGTTTTGAAACCCTATACAGATCTGACGGAAAAATACGTATAATTATGACATCTACCTTAAACCTCTTAAAAACGATTACGGTCGTGAAGTTCGGATTGAAAAAGAAATTTGAAACCCTACACAGATTTTGATGGGGAAAGATGCTTTATTTTGACATCTATTCTTATTCCCTTAAAAAGGATCACGGTTGTGAAGTTTGGATTAAAAAGAGATTTGAAACCCTACAACGATATGATATTAAATGACGCTTTATTTTGACATCTACTCTAACCCCCTTCACTGCCTTACCTCGAGTAACACGGCGTCTGATCAGGATCCAGATTTATTGACTCTCGTTTTTATATTTCTTAACCCCTTCAATCCTAAATATGTCTTGTGGGTATTTATTATCCTTTTGAACTCTTTTCTACAGACATTTTAAACCAGTATTCTGTTGATTTTTTATTTTGAGAACAAACACGAATGGAAATATCAAACAGTGCAGACCCTGATCAGAGGCTCCTACAGGAGCCCTCTGATCAGGGTCTTCACTGTTTGCGTATGTAATCAGTAACCTCTACAGAGGACTGTAGGGTTGAAAGGGTTAAATCAAATATCTTAAATGTTAAATTTGAGAAATAAACAAAAGAAGACAATTGTGTAAACTTAATAACGTCATGACAGTGAAGGGTTTACAATGATATAATAATAATAATAATAACGACTTTATTTCATGTGGATTACATATTTGGTATAGAACAAACAAACCAATTTCCAATATATGGTCCACAAACAAAATTAACATATATACAACATGAAGGAACACAATTACAAATCAGTATTTTTTAACCTTTGCAAACAGAGTGGACCCTGAAAAGACAGTTCCTGTAGGAGCTCTCTACAGGGACTACTCTGTTTACTTAAAGCATTTTAAAGATTAAGCTGAAAATGATAATGCATAAGTGTCATTATGAGAATTCAGGATTTGTTATCTATACATGAATATTGAATAGGTAGAGGCAATATAAAGCCAAAAAAACCCGACGATTTAACAAATAGCAAATATCTAGATCAATGAAATTTCATAACAAACGGGAAGGAATATACCAAAGATACTTCAAACCCTTTACTCCATGGTATATTTCTAGTATTGAAGAAAGGTGATCACTTAAACCAGGTTGAAAGTAAATCAAAATGAGCCTAAATGTGCACTCTGTTTTACTTTAAACCCGCTTCAAGTCACCATCTACTAGAGAACATAAAACATTTTTCATGAAACATATCTATGTAGTAAAGGGTTAAAGCAACATGTAGGTTTTGATCAATATCCATATTTCTATCATAACTTATATACATAGAAGCCCTTACAAGCAGCTAAGGCCTTGATCAGTCATTAACCCTTAGCTCAACGCATATTCAAAAGATACCCCTCATTTTATGGATACTATTCAAACCATTTATTTAAAAGTAGAATACAATGAATTTGAAAACTTAGAATGTTGTCTATTTCAGAATAATTTCTTCTTCTAGCAAACAATGTATACTCTGATCAGAGAGCTTCTTAAGGAAGTATCTCATCTGGGTCTAAACTTTCAGCAAAAACTACTATCGACATAATTAGCGGGCTAAAGGTTAATATAGTAACAGCCGATCAGGGGTTCAGCAGCAAAAACAAAGCCTACATGAAACCATCGCAACATTAACCCCTTACCGCACATGGCATAGTTCAAGTTTTGAAGACAGGTGATCACTTAAAGCAGGTTGAATAACTTGAGCGTGTCCTTGTTTGTAGACGCTTGGCACAGCGGCCTGTCCGCCGTATCACATGGCCGTCGTGGTCGGAGGGACTTCAGCAGAGTTCAACATGAAAACACTCAAGCTCGCCACCTGCCGATATCTGGACACACTACCAACTTCAGGTATTATTAAACACTCGCTAATTATGTATGGAATAGTTAGAATAGATCTACATATTTCTTTATCGTAAAAATGGAAACTGCACGATTACGCAATGTAGTAAATGTAGAAAATGTCAGAGAGTTCTTGAAGACAGTGACGCTTTAATACATTTTAAGTTGCATACAGTTTTAAACCTGATCAGTTGCCGAGTAGGTTAATAAGGTCTGCAAAAAGTATGTTATCATGGCGCCTCTCAAATAAAAGCAGGCGATATCACATCAAAATGAGGCCAATGGGCCTTTGTTTGAGTGTTCGATTTTGAACACATTCACTGGTTTATCCCGAGAATGGTGGTTATTTGCAAACCATCTGGATCTCAGTGACGCTGCGTCTGGTAAGGACCAAAAGTGTTTGACACCCATTACGGTATTACTTGAATAAAATCAAACGATAATTGTTACATCAGATGACGTCATGACAGTGAAGAGTGACGTCATGGCAGTGGAGGGTGGCGTCATAGCAGGGAAGGAGTACGCTGGTGTATCTCAGATGCAGGTCTAGCTGTAAAGGTAGACAATCAAGCAGTCGCGATTGTCTTTCTGCTAACAAGAGTAGTATCCCTTACGTTTTTAATGTTCGTTCACATGATACTTCTTGTAGGTAACGAACACGGCCGGGCATTCAGAGATATCGAATTAGAGCAACAAATTCTAAAACTGTCACAGAAAACCGGAATCGGAGCGCAGTTTGGCGGGAAGTATTTCTGTCATGACGTAAGAGCGATACGTCTCCCACGTCACGGGGCGTCATGTCCGGTCAGTGTAGGCGTCTCCTGTTCAGCTGACCGCCAGGTAACCTGACACTACAGTACATAACATACATGTATCTGATATAGAGGATCTTGTATGAGTGCTCATTATTTATCATTTTTAATAAACGAGTTGACTAAAATAATATGACGCGAGCCTTGGCGAGCGTCATATTCATTTTAGTCAACGAGTTTATTAAAAATGATAAATAATGAGCACGAATGTAAGATTCTATTTATCACATAACAAGTTTAAGCACCTATTAAATTGATTGAAGCCGTAGTTTGTAGACCCTCCGCTATATAGAATTTCCGCCAAAATTACTTTGTTTACGTTAACGTCATAGTAAATGACGTCATCTGGCGTCCCGCTACATGCAGCGCTTGTGGGCGAACAAGTTGGGCCGGAGCCCAAAAAACGATATTCCACTAGTGGATTACGATATTTATACAATCGCTTTATGCAACTCCCAGACCGCAAATTATGTGATAAAATACAGTATGCACTCTCTTTAGCGGCATATCAATAATTATAGCATGGGCATTTTAAAAACATGTGGCTAATTAGTGCTCCTACTGGAGTTTTCTGCATTACCCCTGTCATGCAATAAGCTATAATATGTTTAAATGACCGATAAGGGGATATATTGTGTCGCTCAAGAGAGGGTGTGCTGTACAGTAAAGTATACAGGTCCTGGCAAACTTATACACAGGTGGCAGCTTAAGATCGATATTGACAATCTTAAGCTTTCTACATTTCTTTCATCTTATTTTAACCATTCACTTGTCTCTAACGCCGAAGTCATGTCGGTTGTTAAAGAATATAATCTGTATATCTCTTGTATTGATGTATAAGTTATTCCTGTAAGGAGATTAATTCAATACCCTTCGCAATACTCTGTAAAACTAACTTACGAGCGTAAATATGCAAAAGGAGTGAAATTAATTGTAATTGCAAATTATACAGTTGAATATCAGCGGTCAATGAGTTAAGTAGACCATAAATTACCCTTATTTCAAAGTTGAATTGTGCAGAGCTCCAGATAAGGGGGGTATTTCAAAAACTAAAATCTTTATTTCTGCATTTAACCCTATGGTGTCACTACTCATTAACGAGTAGTAACACCATATAGGATTTGGTGCTGAAATGAGTGAGAAAATGTTAGATTTGTTCAGTTTACTCCCTCTTATCTAGAGCCCAGGGGCCCGTTTCATAAAACATCTTACGACAAATGCTGTCGTAAGTCAAAACTTTAAAATACATTTAATTTCTGATTTCTCTATCTAATCCTGTCTTGTGACATCTTTTTGGAATCGTCTTGAAAAGACGATTCCAAAAAGATGTCACAAGGCAGAATTAGATAGAGAAATAAATAATAATTGTGAGTTTTATAATCTGACTTACGACAACAATCGTCGTAAGATGTTTTATGAAACGGGCCCCTGATTGTGATTTTGAAATATGACTTAAGCGTGTTCGATTTATCGAGATATTTATATTTGAATACTGCCTTATTGTTCAGATACTGGGGAAGATAAACGACGACGGTGTGTTCATAGAGCAACTAGAAACAGATCCGTCACAGTTTTTACCCGATGTTGACGAAACTTCACTGAGCGAAAATGTAGTGCAGGTACTGTTTTTAACATATTTAAACTATATATACAATACAATACAATACAGTATCTTTATTTCCTCCTTCATAGGAGATTTGCATTGGTTATTATAGTCAATGTACAGTATTAACAATTAAACATAGTAACTAATGGTAAACAAGATATATACTATTTTACATATATGTAGATCAAGATCTATGTACAGTAAAACATTTCCATTACGACCACCAAACAGAAGCCAATCGATCGTATGAAAGACAGCTGACAACTTAAAGCAATGTGAACTTGTTTTATCTTCACACTGCTTTATGCACTCACCTGCCTTAAAGGGACTCGCAACCGGATGGTGTACTTGTCAAAATAAAATAAAATACTCAAATAAAAGCAAATTTGTGGCATTATTTGGCTTCTGACATTAAAAAAATATGATCAGTCCAAAAAAAGTCTCAAGAATCGTCACCGAATCTTAGATTTTTAGATATTTTCCATCGTTTTTCTATAGCGTTAGCTAACGGTATAGTTGTTGTTGGTGCTTCTCTACACGGGCTCAGACATAAACACGAGCCGAATTACGAAGTTGTATGCACTTTCGATCGCTACACATTGAAATACGTTAAATCGATCCGAGATAAACGGATAGTTCCGTGGTCCATTGGTCTAAGCGGTTTCCCCAATTTTGCCTTCTGTCCGCCAATGCCGGGCCCCGGGTTCGAATCCCACCAGAGACCAATATTTTTTTTTATTGAAATACATTTTTTTTAAACAGAATTTCTTATCCTAAACTAATTCTTTACCATTTATATAAGCGTTTGACACATATTTACAAATTACTATTTTTAATGCACCATCTGGTTGCGAGTCGCTTTAAACACCCAACAGTTAACACAGCTTAGTAGTCACATTGAGGGATTTTGCTGTAGATCTAGTCAGCTTTACACAGAGTTACTTTATCTTTACCGTAACAATATAATAATTTAGATATACAGTGAAACCCCTCTAAACCGGACATGTGTGAGGACAACAAAAACATCCGTTTTAGAGGGTTTTCCGGTTTAGAGGGGTTTTAACCCATAGCTTGTTTCTAGTATGGAAGGTGGCTTACCACTTAAAGCAGGTTGAAAGTAAAGCAGAATGCGCCTTAAGGCGCATTCTGCTTTACTTTCAACCTGCTTTAAGCTATCATCTGCTAGAATATAGCAAATACTTCTGATGATATATGTTCATGAATGTATTTTCTTCAGTGAAGGAACAAATCAAAGGCTTAAAAATAGGTGGGAAACGGGACCAAAGTTTTTGTCCGGTTTAGAGAAAATTCCGGTATTTAGAGGTTCCGGTTTAGAGGGGTTTTACTGTACATGTAAATATAAGTATGAATATGCACCATAAGAAATACGTTTTATATATATCCTAGCAGATGGTAGTTAAATGGTTGTTTAAAGTAGACTGAAAGAAAAACAGAATGCACGTGAAGGCTGTCCGCCTGCTTTAAGTGGTCACATGTGTTCAAAACAAAGACATAGGTTATGAAGCAAAGAGTTCAATATTCATTTAATTTAACAGTATTTCATTTATTTCAATGTAGCATGAAACGTGTACTGTGGAGAAAACGTTATTCTTTCCCAATAAACGCGTTTACATGTACGCTGACATTATTATTTTCAGTACAAACAGTTTGGAGCCAGATCAGACGCCGGGTAACCCGGCGTCTTATCAGGCCCTAAACTGTTTTCCACTCAGCTTAATGTCAATAGTCAGAATTTTCAAAAAGTTGTTATTTTCTACATTTTAGTGTATTGCGTTTGCGTTTCGTTTGCGTTTAAACGGGAAAGAATAAGGTTTTCTCCACTGTAAATTATTAATTTACTAGACTGCCTGCATGTTATTGAACCAGCATGACACTCTCAAAGGTCACGAGACTGGTAAATGTGAGAGGTATCTGTATATTGGTACATGTACACGCCATCTGAGCTGGCTCCAAACTGTTTGCAAGGAAAGAAATATTTAAATGGGGTCCCTTGAAACTGTCATACTATCGTCTGCTTATGAATATTTTACAGTGCTCCCTCCCTACAACGGCCCTCCCATCAACGAATCCCTCCTTACAACGACCCTTGGCATAGTTCCAACCTTTTCTCGGCGGCACTGTCGTCTTCTTGAAATTGCCGTCTGATGTTTTCTCAAAAGTATATAATGGACATTTTGACAGAAAAAAAACTTTTGAACGAGTGACAAACAGCTTAAATCCAGAGCGTCTGATCAGGATTCAAGCTGTTTGCAAATGTAAGCCAATTTCCCTTTCTACAACGACTCCCTCCGAACAACGCACATAATTTATGTCTCCCCTTGGGTGTCGTTGTAGAGAGGGAGCGCTGTACTTAAACATTGATATGAGTGTTGTCAGACAGTTTGAATATTGACCAGACGCCGCGGAGTCTGATCAAGATTCAACCTTTTTGTAATTGTAAATGTTGTCGAGCTTGGCAGCGAAGGTGTCAATCATTGTTGTCGTTCTTCATTTTACAGCGCTTCCTCTCTACAACGACACCCAATGGGAGACAACGATTGTGTGCGTTGTTCAGAGGGAGTCGTTGTATCGAAGGAAACTTAAGACTTGGTTTACACTTTGCAAACAGCTTGAATCCAGATAAGACGCCGCGTCACGCGGCGTCTGATCTGGATTCAAGCTGTTTGTCTCTCGTCATTATATTTATTCTATCAAAATCTCAATTTATATGTAACTTTTAGAAAAAACAACAGAGGACAATTTTAAGCAGACGATAATGCAGCAGAGCAAGCGTTATACATATTTGTCATGTTTAGGGAACTGCGGCAAGGGTCGTTGTAAGTAGGGAATCGTTGTTGGGAGGGTCGTTGAAGAGAGGGAGCACTGTATTAAGATTTCTTTCGTTTGTAAAAATTTAGATAGACTTAAACCAACCTATGACTGATGTTTTGAAACAACTGGACAAACTGGAAGTAAAATCACGTGTCAGTCTGACCGGAACTCTCATCGTTGCTAGGGACATTGCGCATGCCAAATTGAAAGAGAGGCTGGACAATGGCGAAGGTCTTCCGGAGTATTTCAAACGACACCCTGTCATATATGCTGGCCCATCTAAGACACCAGAGGTAGGTCATCCCATGATGCTGAAATAAACAATGTACATGTACATCATATTTGTTTAAACTTCTGAATGCTGCATGATATATATAGGATATTGTATGAGTGTTCATAATTTATTGGATTTATTAAACGAGTCTTTTAGAAAACGATAAAAACGAGGCTTTGCCGAGTTTTTATCGTTTTCTAAAACGACGAGTTTGACAAATCCAATAAATTATTAACACGAATGTTATATTCTGTTTATAACATAACCTAGAAAAGTTATTTATCGCAGCCTTTGAGGTCAAGTGAATGCTAAGCGCGATATAAGTAGATCTATACAGGAAAAAAGTTGTTCCAAATTAACCCCGTTCACTAGCATAATGTTTATGTTATTATATGTATAATAAGCACTTTCATGTAGATCTAATATTGATTGATTACACCAAAAATCTATAAATTGAATCTACATAATGGAAAGAAGACGTTGGAAATTGAACGCATAGAACGCATTTTAATAACGTCACAAGTAACCGACGTCGTGGCGTACCTCATTTGCATAGTTATTTAACTAGTTATATATGACATTTAAACAACGGATGTTATTCAACGGTCACGCCGTCTGTTATGTTATAAACAGTGTTCCCTCTCAACAAAAAACACCCAATGGCAGAGAAAGATTGTGTGTGTTGTTCGGAGGGAGTTGTTATAGGAACGGAGCATTAATATCCTTACAGTAAACTTGCAAACAGTTCGAACCCAGATCAGAGACCGCGTAACGCGGCCTCTGATCTGGGTTCAAACTGTTTGTCACTCGTTTTTATGTTTATTCTGTCACAATGTCAAATACTTAACTTTGAGAAACCAAGGCAGACGGCAGTTGTCAGCAGACGATATTGCAGCAGTGAAAACGTTCGACAAAAAGGTTTGGTTTGGGAATAGCGGCAAAAATTGCTGTAAGGAGGGAACGTTGTTCGGAGGGTTGTTGTAGGGAAGGAGCACTGTATCATAATAACTGTTATAAACTGTAGGAATCTGGTATTTTCTGAGCGTACATGATGATGAATAAACTCTGAGAAGTGATGGAGAAAGTCAAATCTGCAAGTAATTCAAAAAGTCTCGCGACGAAGCATCATATTTAACGTACGACTGCAGTAACAAGAATGGGTCGGTCTTATCGAAAAGAGTCGAACATGTTTTCGTTTATGTCAACACTAGTCCCTAGTTTTTGACGACAGCAATAGCCAGTCATTCATATGAACTAGCTCTGCCATTCTGTTTTATCTGAAGGGAAAACCTACGGGGTCCATAGGGCCAACTACGGGTTCCAGGATGGACCCTTACGCTGACGAGTTCCAGAAAGCTGGCGGTAGCATGGTCATGATAGCCAAAGGAAACAGGGGCAAACAGGTAAGAATCTCAACTACATCTACAGAGGAGGGTGTGGTTCTTTTCCAATAAACGCGTTTGTGATAAAGCAAGGGTTCGTTAACTTTTGCAAACAGCGTACATGTGAGGAGTATAATTGTCCTATGCAAACAGTGTAGACCCTGATCAGAGGGCTCCTTAAGGAGCCCTCTGATTAGGGTCTACATTGTTTGTCATTTTGACATATATTGTAAAATCAACCTTAATAAGTCAAAAATGGACTAGACTAAATTGATATTAAAGTTGTCCATTTGAGGTTTTAGTGGAGGAAATGGTTAAAGTGTGTTAATTGGTATGCATTGTACATGTAAATATCTGTGTAAGAGGAAATAAAACGTACATTATTTATATGTACTCCAGGGATATTTCAAACCAAACCGTCAAATGTAAGAGACGGGTCTTTCATGGAACACTTTACTGATTCTTTGCATAGCCATTATTGCAGTTACAGTGGAGAATGTGTTATTCTTTCCCAATAAACGCGTTTACGCTAAAACTATTATTTGCAATGCAAACAGTGTGGTAACCCGGCGTCTGATCAGGCTCCAAACTGTTTGCCACCAAGATAAACATGAAATATCAGAATTGTCCAAAAGTTGTTCTTTTCTACGTTTTAGTGCTTTGCGTTTGCGTACGTTTGCGTTTAAACGGGAAAGAATAACAGATTCTCCACTGTATCAACTTGATTTACCCAATTTTTAACTGACAAGACGTAAGTCACCGAAACCAGGTCAAGCAATGTGTTTAAGTCGATTGTATAAGTTTGTATAAAACGTGTTTGATACTTTCAGGCGGTAGAAGCTTGTAAGAGGAATGGTGGATTTTACTTGGCGTCTGTAGGTGGAATAGCGGGGACCTTTGCCCAGGACTGCTTCAAGTCTATAGAACTACTGGAGTACCCAGAACTAGGTTTGTAACATAATATAGTAACAGCCCATATTTTGAGTGGAGAAGACGTTCCTCTTTCCCAATAAACGCGTTTACGCTAAAGCTATTATTTCCATTGCAAACAGTTTGGATCGGATATCATACTGTTTGCTATTCAGAATAAAATAAATAGTTAGAAATGTCCAAAATTATAGATTTCTACATTTTAGTGTATTGCGTTTCATACGAGTTTGATTGGGAAAGACTAGCATCTTCTCTGCTGTATGACCATTCTAAAGTAGACAAATACAGTGTGGCTGCTTAATTCAGGTTGACAGTTAAACAGAAAGTAGGAACCTTCTGTTTTACAATCGGCTTGGTTTAAGCAACATGCGTTCTTATAAACAGAAAACAAATCCTTTTATTGAGGCGTAATAAAGAGGTTTAAATACTGTTTTTCAACTATAAGCTCGCACACAGTGTGTGTTGTAACCTGGCTATCCCGAAGCCTTACTTCCTCCCATAATACGGTCACCTTGCTTTTACGACAAACCAAAATAGTGCAATACTAATAAGTTATTCTTTTCCAAAAAACGCAATTTTGATGAAGGTCGTATGTCCTCTGCAAACGGTTTGCAGCCAGATCAGACGCCGGGTAACCCGGCGTCTGATCAGGCTCCAAACCGTTTGCCACTCAAATTGAAATGAATATTTAGACATTTTAAACATGTTGATGATTTGCGTTTGCGTTTCAATAAAGACCAACGTCTCCTCTCATGTATTTGACAGGTGGTAACTAATTGTCAGCAGGTTTACAATAAATTTAAGCTTTGTAATGTTCTTCCAACTTAATTTAGCAGCCATGTGCCTGTAAGCTTATACTCACACCCACAGGCACTCGATGACAGGATCGATATAAATTCCCGTGTCCCTTCTCATATATAAATAATACAAGGTATCTCACCCGCCATCTTTATAAGCAACGGAAGTTCTAGATATTATACCCTGACCCGGCTAGCTCGCGGGTTTTGTAAGGTCCTTTCGGGAACCAGCGTATTGTTACTCTCCGTTCATTCTCCGTTTGGTTCCCGAGATGTCCGTACAGAACCGCGCGCTAGCCGGGTCAAGGATACAATAACAGCACTTCCGTTCTTTATAAAGATGGCGTAAGGGATACCTTGTATTATTTATATATGAGAAGGGACACGGGGATTTATATCGATCCTGTCATCGAGTGCCTGTGCTCACACCCCTGTCGTATCAATGGCGTTTAATGGTAGCTTTCTTGAGATTTTTCAATTTGAATAGACAACAGGCGTGCCATCTGTAGGTCTTCTCCAGTAATTGGATAAAGGTAAGACCCCGGTCAATACAATCACAAGGGATATAGTTGGGCAATATATCGTAGGGTATATAGTCTATATATCACGGGGGATATAGTAATGTGTGATTTTAATGCATAGTAGATGGCCGATGTTCTCACCGTAATGAATTATGAAGTGTATTACATGTAGACACTTTGTGCATATTACATTTGAGCCGTACCATAGTAAATCCTGACTTATTGTATTGTGAACAATGTAGATCAAGGTCATCCGCCGCGTCAGAGACAAGCTTCCTCAATTACAAGCCGTGCCATGGTAAAACTTACTGCATTGCCAACAGCGTATATCAAGGCCAACCGTCGGCCTCGATCTTCACTGTTTGACACCCACATGCATCTAATGCATTGTATTTAGCAGTGTCATATACGGTATTTGGGCAGTGTAGACCAAACTCAAGTAAAGAGCCTCGGATGACAACGGTACATGGTCTATACAATGTTGCAATGCAATAAGGCAAGTTTTGTCATGGTACGGCTAATTTACATTTGAAAGCAGTGTATGCGACAACTCAACAGAGATAATATACAGCGATCTCAAAAGGGTATCTGCTCAGTCGAAGACGATGGTAATACCGAAAATTCCTATAGGAGTTGTTTGTATTACTTTTGACATGTATTAGTGCAATTGTTTTGAAGACTCCCGGGGCCCGTTTCATAAAACTTCTTACGACAAATGCTGTCGTAAGTCAGATTATAAAAGTATCAATTATTATTTATTTCTCCATCTAATCCTGTCTTGTGACATCTTTTTGGAATCGTCTTTTCAAGACGATTCTAAAAGGATGTCACAAGACAGGATTAGATTGAGAAATCACAGATTAAATGTATTTCAAAGTTTTGACTTACAACAACATTTGTCGTAAGGAGTTTTATGGAACCGGCCCCTGGTATACATTTTGAGTGATCTTTGAACGCAAGTAAGTCTAGAACTGCCATTGGTATTGATACACATGTAGGCAAGAGCCATGACATGCTTTTCAATTCTTTCAATTGTATTTGCTGATGTTATCGCTTTTCAGACCAAATTTCACTTAATCATTTATGAACCCTTTTGGAACTAGCGTCCCATAAAAGGGACGGATGCAAACAAGGTAGACTCTTGTCAGACGCCGCACCATGCGGCGTCTGATATGGTGCGGCGTCTGATCAGAGTCTACACTGTTTGCTGATAGGAATTCCAATATAAAACAAAACGAAATTTTAGACCAGGCACAAAGTAGATCTATATCAAAAATGGACTAATCCAATATATAAGCATAGAAGAATCCACTGGGCTCAAATGGGTTACGCGTGTGTATTTCGTGTATAAACAGTATTTTGTTGGTTTGTTTGTTCTTTTTTAAACTATTTTAGAACAGTAGCAGACGACAATTGTTGCAAACGAAAAAAATAAACTTAGTGTTCAAAGGGTTCACCCTTATCATGTCGTCTGCTTTGAATTTGTCGTCTGCAACGATTTCAAATTAAGATTTATGCATTTTCAAGTTGAAATAAAAATCTTTAAAAATAGTTTAGATCCATATCAGGCGCCGCGACACGCGGTGTCTGATCTGGATCTAGACTGTTTGCTACTACCATTGAAGTCATGATAGACGAGGTTAACCCCTTCACTGCTTTACCCCGAGCACAATGTTTATTTGCAAACAGTTTAGATTCTGATCAGACGCCGCGTAATGCGGCGTCTGATCAGAACTAAAACTGTTTGAAACTCATTTCAATATTTCTTAAGTCAAAATACCTAAAAAATAAACTTTGAAAGGTACAAGCAGACGACAATTGTTTAAAATTGATGACATCACGGCAGTGAAGGGGTTAAGATATAGAATGAGCAATAATCAATCAGAAAGTAGTGAGTGTTGTGTTGTGATAAGGATTGTAACGATTGTTTGTAATTAACCCATTCACTGCCATGACGTCATCAATTCTAAACAAGTGCCGTCTGCTTTTATTTCTCAAATTTAAAGTTGAGCAATTTTCAAGTAAAAAATATTGAAATGAGTGTCAAACCGTTTGGATCGTAACGCGGCGTCTGATTGGGATTCAAACTGTTTGCAAATATGAACAATTGCATTCGAGGTAATACAGTGGACGGGCTAACGTCAGCTCAGGACAAATGAGAAAAAGTGTTTGTGTGCAGTTATTTTTTATGGTGGCATATTTCTGACACCAGTTAACCACTTAATTATCATGATAGATTCCTGTTAATATCTCGCATAAATATTTAACTAGTTACTTATCTAGAAAACTATCGCGTTAGTTTTCAGATAAGTATCGGGTAAGTGGAATGTGGAAACTTTTCACGATAACCAGATAAATTTCTGAACACGAACTTTGTCATGATACTGCTTTAAACCGCCACCACTTAACGAATTTATCTAGTTACTTAACTAGATAATTAACTAGAAAAGTTTCGTGTTACCAGTTATCTAAAGATAGAAACATTGTATTCGTACTTTGACTATTTCGGATTCTTTTGAAAAATACACATGTAGACCTATTTACAAAATGACAAACAGCGTAGACCTTGGTCCAATAGGTTACACTGTTTGTGAAGGACGAGTCTACTCGTCGCAAGGGTCGAATGAGTTAACACAGGTGACAGCTTAAAACAAGATGAAAGTAAATCAGAAAGCTCATAGGCTACTGCTTTACCTTCATCCGCCCCAAGCAGCCACCTGATTAACAAAACAAACTATTAACGAAGTCTAAAAGCCTTTCGGTCTGGATCTACAATGTTTGCATAGGTCAGATACAGCTGTGAAAACATTATTCTTTCACGTTTAAAGGCAAATGAAATGTAGAAAATGACTACTTCTTGCCAATTCTGAATGTTAGTTTAAACTGGGAAGGCAAACAGTTTGTAGCCGGGTTACCAGGCGTCTGATCTGGTTCCAAATTGTTTGCAAAGGAAATAATAGATTTTGCGTAAAGGCCTTAATTGAGAAATAATAATATTTTCTCCACTGTATATACTTAATGAATATCATTAGTGCATTTAGTGGTGTAGAACCTTTATTAGGACTCATTTGACTCTTTAGAGAAGGAGGGTGATTATTGCAATGAATATCGCCGAACATCACCAAATCCGGGATATATTAAATTGTGGTGACAGAAAATGGCACTAACAGGTCATTTTGTCGAGTTACGATAATTATCAGGTTTTCGCGAAAAAAATCCACTTTCCACTTACTAGATAATTATGTCAGATATTAACTGGATTTTGTTCAGAAAAGCTAAGTAGTAACTGGTGTCAGAACCGTGCCACCATAATTTTTTGTTAAAGGAAACAATATAAACTCAGTTCACAGGGTGTGTCGACTTTCAGTGTCAGCAAAAATGAGTTGTGCAGAAACTCGAGCATCTCTTACGTTTTTTCGGGACATTTGCCTTTTTCTTGAAAACTATATACAATACCATTTTCAAACTTGGTATATATTATCAGTGTTATATGGGGACACTCAGTGACAGGTTTCATAACTCTTGCACAAAATTTGACAGAATTATGCCCCTTTATAACTTTACATTTTGTTCCTTAATATGCACATCTGGTGGAAAGGGAGATAACTCATCCTATATTATGTCAAGTGACTAAGAAGTGAATAGGAAGGGAGATAACTCATCCCAACTGGCCATAACACTCTGATCATGTGATCATTTCTAAATTTAGAAATAATTCCTCAATATGACATATGACAAACCTTGTTATGACAATGACGTCATCATGACGTCATGATGACATCATGATGCTATGGTGATGATGCATTTGAAAAATCTAGAAAAAACTTGTTTCTTTGTACATTTCCATCACAACAACAACAAGGAGTACAATTATAACCTGTTTTATGATTTTACTTGAAAGCCAAATGAATACACTGCAGTGACAAATCACCTCGGGGGCATTTGTCACTTTCTGTGACACCTTGGCCATAACTTTTTGATTACTTAAGATAGAGACTTTTTATTTGGTATGTGCATTCACCTCAAGAAGCTCTTGAGTTCAGTAAAATTTGAGTCATGTCCGACAAAGGTAAAGGTCATTTAATGGTCATTTAGCGGTTACTCTGGTGGAAAGGGAGATAACTCATCCTATATTATTTCCAGTGACTAAGAAGTGAGTAGGAAGGGAGATAACTCATCCTACGTAACCGGGTGGTAGTTACGTTCAGGTATTGGGACGAATAAATAACTTCCGGTTTAGTTTTGTAGAGTGATTTCCCTTTTCTGTTGTGAATGTTTTTTTTCCGTTGAGAGTAGTATTGTCTCGATTATAGAATGTGATTATTTGATTTTCTCTGGATTAGTTCAGTGTTCTTTTCCACGATCTGGTATGTCACTTTCTTACGTTATATGAAGTTGCGTATTTTTCCACGAGCATTGTCTTGGAATCGGGCGCGATTTGGTATGTCATTTTCTAACGTATGAATTCGCGTATTTTTTCTCGTGCGTTGCCTTGGAATTAACGATATATTAGTAATATCAATTAAACAAACAAAACGTTATATTACGTTATATTGGCGCCTGGTGACAGGGAGGTTTCCTGTGGGGGTATCAATCACCTTTAGTGATAGTTCTAGTTTGTTATGGTTTATAAACTTTATAACAATGCGAACATGTAACAGTTAAGAGGGCATGAGAATGAGTTTTTTCTGTTTGTATGTACTTATATGTGTATGGGCCGGAGGCCTATGATGCGAAATAAACTGGTAAACTGGCATTCTTCTCTATCATTTAAAATAGTTACGATTCTTTCTACTCTGAGTTGCAAACAGTTTGAAGCTTGATCAGACATCAGAAGTCTGATCTGGCTCCAAACTGTTTGCAGTGGAAATGATTGCTTTAGCAACAACACATTTATTGGGAGAAATGACATCTATTCCACTATATGACATCACGAATTACGTCAAAATATCTTACTGATTACAATAAGATTTGTCCACTTTATTTTCCAGGCATGGAGGCAATCTACAAAGTATATGTTGAGAATTTCCCTGCATTCCTGGTCATTGATAATAAGGGAAATGATTTTTTCAAGAAGTGGACGGTGGAGTGATGACCGAAGTGTGTTCTTGTAAAAACGAGAAAATACTCAAATAAAAGCAACCGTGTTGTATTATCGTGCTTATGACATACAGAGATCCTCAAGACAAATCACCGAAGTTAAGTTTTAGATATTTTTCCCATCGCTTTTCTATTCCTGCCTTGGATGTCCCATTTTGGTCAGCGGAGGAAACAATTATATGTGCTAAAGTGCGTATCTATGGAATAAATGGTTAAAACAGATTGAAAGTAAAGTACTGCTGAGGGAGAATTCTATATCTTAAAATAAGAAACAGGATGATGGGTAAAGAAACGTGACACAGTGTGACAAATTACGGAAAGGGTAGTTTCAAAATTGTTGATATTTTAATTCAAACTGTTTGTCAATCAGTTTGGATCCTGACCAGATGCCACCGAGTATTTTGGCATTGGCTTTGACTCTAAACTGTTTACACATAATTATTAAATTACACTTACGCAATAGTTTGAACTCTACGGGCCTTTGTCAAAGATAATCTTATCCAAATACACTTCATATGTTTGACTTTATGTCATTACCCATTACCCCATAGCCTGATTCTAGTTTTGAAAATAGGTGACCACTTAATGCAGGTGGAAAGTAAAGCAGAATGTGCCTTATAGCGCATTCTGCTTTTCTTTCAGCCTGCTTTAAGCTACCATCTGCTAGAATGTACATAGTAGTTCTTATCATGCATATTCATAACTGTATACTGATTTGAACTATTTCCTCATTGGAGGAATAAATTGAAGGCGTATTTATGGGGTAAAATCAAAATGTGACGTGTATTTGAACATGATTATCTTCGATAAAGACCCGTATTGTATCCTATAATTCCATAGCCTGTTACTAGCATTCAAAATAATTGACCACTTTCAAAAGGCATGTTAAAGAAAAAGCAGAATGCGCCTTCAGGTGCATTCTGCTTTACCTTCAGCCTGTTTTAAGGTACCGTCGTCTAGAAAATATTAACTATTTCTGATGACACATAACCTGACTGTGAAAAGGTTTGGTATTACAATGGAGGGTAAAGCATTTCACCGTCAGTGGCGCTAACGTGCGCCTTTTGCAAATAGTTTGTATCCTGATCAGATGACGCGTGACGCGGCGTCAGATCATGATCCAATCTGTTTGACCCTGGTGTCGAATTTTTGTCAAACATTCGGCTTTAAATCTATCTTTGAAACGATATTGCAGACAACAATATTGAAGCAGACGACAGTATTACGGTGAAGGGGTAAACACCTTACGAATAATTTGTTGGCGAAGAAGTTAATGGCTCTACAGAGTTTTCTTCTTCCACAGAATTAGTCAGTATCCAACTAAAATGCTCGTAAATCATTAGAAATGTATAAAGGGGGTAAGTGGTTACACAGAATGGATTGCCTCAGCGGAATACAGTGTTCCCTCTCCACAACGACACCCAGTGGGAGACAGCGATTGTGTGTCTTGTTTGGAGGGAGTTGCTATAGGGGGGAAATTGGCTTACATTTGCAAACAGCTTGAATCCAGACCAGACGCCGCGTGACGCGGCGTCTGATCTGGAGTCAAGCTGTTTGTCACTCGCCAGTATGTGTTTTCTGTCAAAATGTCCATCATGAAGACAACAATTTTAAGCAGACGATATTGCAGCAGTGCAAGCATTAGACATAACTGTCTTTGGAACAGCGGCAGATGTTGTAAGGACGGAGTCGTTGTTCGGAGGGCCGTTGCAGGGAGGGAGCACTGTTTAACCAACCAGTCGTGGTTTGCATGGAGATTGTTCAGCGGAGAAAGTTAACCTAGAGTATCCTACAATTGTATTATACAGTGGAGAAGATGTTGTTCTTTCCCAAATTACGCGTTTACGCTAAAAGATAATGTTCATTGCAAACAGTTTGGCGGGTAACCCGGCGTCTGATCAGTCCCAAACATGTTTGTCAATCAGATAAAGCGCTTTTGTACGCACAACTCCTGTGTGAAAAGAGCGCTATGTAAATCAGGTATAATAAAGTTGGTAGATCTAATTGTCTCTATTTTATTGCATTGCATTTCGTTTCGTTTAACCCTTTCCCCCATAGAAATGACTTTTAGCGTATTTAATTTATTCCTCCGCTAAAGAAAATAGTTCCAGTTAATACCATCATGAACAATTACCATAACAAATCTTTTATATAGCCTAGCAGATGGTAGTTTAAAGCAGGCTGAAAGTAAAGCAGAATGTGCCTTAAGGCACATTCTGCTTTACTTTCAACCTGCTTTAAGTAATCACCTGTATTTAATTTATAAACGGGTATAGGGTTAAACTGGAAAGAATGCCATCATTTATCGCCACCTGAAGGTGGCGATATATTGGAATGTGTTTATAAATTTACCCATGTACGAGGGGCAGCGAAAAGTTTCTTCAACACTTGATCAGCTATAATGACTGAGTTGAACCAAATGTGTGTAAATTCATTTGGTTCAACTCGGTCATTTTCCTAAGTAAAATGGGTAGCAGAGGATAGTTTCTATTGAATGTGCTACAGCAAATCTATAGTTTATTTGATGAAAGATTACCCCTTGATTAGTAACACTGGTAAACAGAGTATCTATAGTGAGATATTAGTAGCACTCCAGGTGAATAGCTTGACTATTGCTTTGCACTGTCAAATCTATAGTACATTTGATAAAAGGCTACCACTTGATTAGTAACACTGGTAAACATAATATCTATAGTAAGATTGTCCTTGAATATTTAGCAGCACTCCATAAAGCTGCTCACTCTCTGATACATGTATGCAGTTTCTGCATGTGGATCGCTGTTTTTGGTAAGAAGGAGTTTCTGTATGGACAGTATAACAAAGTTTTACTGTATAACATCTGTTGATGTTAGGGAGCCGAGGCCGCGGTTTGAATGTTATAGCATGTGCATGATAGTTAACCCCTTCACTGCATTATCCCAGGTGAACTTAGTTACAGGCAGCCTGGATAATACCCCGATGCCTAGAAAATCGGCGTCTGATCAGGATCCTAATGGTTTAATTTGGCTGTCAACATTTATGTCGCCATGACATTGTATACACTCAATAGTCACATCTTCTAAATTTAGGAAGCAGACGCAGACATCACATTATGAGATAGCATAAGATAACATCCTAGCAGTTAAAGGGTTAATATCTGTTCATTTCAAATTGGCATGTGAATTAATACTCATGGCTCCAGATAAGTAGAGTATGTCAAAATCTATATTCTTTGTGTATGCAGACAGGAAAGTTTAATCTTCGTTCCTGATGCAGAGGACACTGTGATGTCATCTACTCATTAGAATAGCCATCTGAGAAGGAGAAAAATTCTTGTGAGTGATCATGTTGGAAAACGCGTTTACTTTGGAATCACCTTATCTAAATCCATGAATATCTTTAACTTTTCAGCCGCGGCATGTATTTACAAGTAGTTTACATCCAACTCGGATGCTTAATAACTCTGCTTCCGACCAGAATGAAACTGCCTGTCAAGTGCCAGCATCCAAAAGTTATCAACAAAATTTAAAGAATAGTTTTACATTCCATTTTATAATGTATTATCATCAACCTGCTAAGATGATAAGTTGGGTCTTAATGAAAGTAAACGTTTAGTGTGCATGCTGATATCATACATTTAGTATCTTCTGTTCATAAATATTTTGCTTTGCTATAAGCATCCTGTATGATGTTTAATGCAATAAAAGACACAACAATTCCATTTAAAATCGAATTATAAGAGATTAATCTATTAAAGGGCAGGTTGCATTAGTCCAATCACATTGAAATAACAGTAGCATTTATCAGTTTTAGCAAGAATGTATTTTAGACGTTCCTGGTACAATTTTATATTATAAGATATACCAATAAAACCAGGAAAGTATATATATACATTCCTGGTTGTACTTAGTTTTAAAGGCTTACGTTTCTACATTTCCCTTGTCATAACCGTTATCTAATTGTTACCATTCAAATTATATTTCTATATTTTAAGACTGTGTTTTGATAAATAATATTAGTAAATTATTAATTGTAAGCTACTTAACAAAAATCGGAATCAGATTTTGCAGTTTGGTGTAAATAAAGTTGAGTTGAGTATGTGCAATGGCGTTTTAATCTCATTGACACCATTCACATCCTTGTACAAAAATTGTGTGGTGATGCAGATGCTTGAATAAGTGTTTGTCTTGTCTGTACTGTACGAAGATTGTTCAGTCGAGAAAGCTAACCTGGAATATATTGTATTGTACCTGAGAGACTAATTTGTAGCCCAGCCATGTAAACATCTCTACAGGCACTTGTGGTATACATGCTGTGAGAAGTCAACACAACTCCCACGAGTTGACTGAAGCTACCTAGAACGTGGCATATTTCTGACACCATGTAACACATTCAACCCTAGCGACGAGTACACACGTCATTTACAAACAGTATACCAGTTAGGATTGCACTTGCCCTATGCAAACAGTGTAGACCCTGATCACGAACAGTATACCTGTTAGGATTACACTTGCCCTATGCAAACAGTGTAGACCCTGATCACAAACAGTATACATGTGAGGATTACACTTGCCCTATGCAAACAGTGTAGACCCTGATCACAAACAGTATACCTGTTAGGATTACACTTGCCCTATGCAAACAGTGTAGACCCTGATCACAAACAGGATACCTGTGAGGATTACACTTGCCCTATGCAAACAATGTAGACCCTGATCACGAACAGTATACCTGTGAGGATTACACTTGCCCTATGCAAACAGTGTAGACCCTGATCACCAACAGGATACCTGTTAGGATTACACTTGCCCTATGCAAACAATGTAGACCCTGATCACAAACAGTTTACCTGTTAGGATTACACTTGCCCTATGCAAACAGTGTAGACCCTGATCACGAACAGTATACCTGTTAGGATTACACTTGCCCTATGCAAACAGCGTAGACCCTGATCACCAACAGGATACCTGATAGGATTACACACAGTGTAGACCCTGTAAGGATTACACTTGCCCTATGCAAACAGTTTAGACCCTGATCACCAACAGTATACCTGATAGGATTACACACAGTGTAGACCCTGTTAGGATTACACTTGCCCTATGCAAACAGTGTAGACCCTGATCAGAGGGCTCCCTAAGGAGCCCTCTGATCAGGGTCTACACTGTTTGTCATTTTGAAATATATTGTTAAAATCAACCCTAAATAGTCAAAAATGAGCTTGACTTTTTTTGAAATTGGAATTGTCTATTAAAATTTACAGGAGTGAATGAGTTAACAAGTATACAGGCAAGCTTGTATGAAGCCTCTTAATTTCATTATGGCGTCATTACCTGTACAATATGACATCATCATCAACTATGTCGTCATAACCGGTTACGCATTTATTGACATGCATTCATAAACATGCCATCGTTTTCTAAGAAACTTAGTTCTAAAATTTAGAATTTAGGCATTCTAAAATAAGTTGCAATTTTTTAACTGTCAAATAGTTTGGATCCTGGTCAGACACCGCATGATTTCTTATCAGGGTTTACATTGAAGGAAATATTCTCCGGACAAGTTTTTTTGTCATACATTAGGTCAAATGTTAAGGTCACAGAGACCTGAAAGTATTACGGAACACACCACTGTTCCAAGATATACTGAAACCAATGGTCAATGTCAAAGTCACAATGATCAGGATATGTGATACAACACTCAGGTAACAAGATGTATTTAGACTTATGGTCAAGGTCAAGGTCACAATGATCAGGATATGTGATACAACACTCAGGTATCCAAAGATGTACCAACAAGATATATTTAGACTTATGGTCAAGGTCAAGGTCAAAATAATCAGGATATGTGATATAACACTCAGGTATCCAAAGATGTACCAACAAGATTTATTTAGACTTATGGTCAAGGTCACAGTAACCAGGAATGTGATACAACACTCAGGTATCCAAAGACGTACCAACACACGAAATTTGATTACCCTACCCGATGTGGAATAGACAATGTGCTCCGGACAAAAGGTATACACACACATACGGCCGGACACACACGGTTCAATAATTTTCTGTGTCTTAACCCATGTGTGCCTACCGTCCTATGAAAACGACATAGACAAACAGTAATGCGGCGTCTGATCAGAGTCTACGCTATGGACTGATAGGAATTTCAATATAAGACAAAACGCTAATGAAAATTTAGACCAGTCATCCCTTAGATAAGAATGGACTAATCCAATAGATAAGCATGGAAGTCTTCACTGAGCCAAAGGGATTAAGCTATGTTTTAGAGATGAAATTAAAAACAAATTAAGTGGGGCCCATCATGGAGTTGGAAGAATTGAGATAAATCGAAAAACGTCTGAATGGGGTGACATCCATACAAAAATTTAAGCGTCTAGACAACTTGATCATGCTTTTTTCTACATATGGTAGCTTAAAGCAGACTGAAAGTAAAGCAGAATGCGCCTTAAGCCATATTCTTCTTTACTTCCAGCTTGCTTAATGTAGTCATTAGTCAACAAAACTAGAAACAGACGATGGGGTAAAGGTACGATTCGTAAAAACAAACTTGAAAAAATGCAAATTTGGAAATCTTAGGATTTTGCATGTCATTTTATGGCAGCCCTGACGATTTATGGTTATAAGTAAACCTATTAATCCATGTTTGCCATGCGTCCCATAAATTATACATAGGCAAACAGTTATGAGTCAGACCAGACGCCACATAATGCGGCGTCTGATCTGAGTCGGCACTGTTTGCTAACAGGGCTTTCTGTGTAAAAGATAAAGTGAAAATGAAAAATTAGACTGAGCACCTCGTAAATAAACGGAATATACCCATCCAATATAAAAGCATGGAAGAACCCAAATGGTATAAAAGAGTTTTATCACAACACACTATGTACTAAATGTCAATGCATTCAATGGCAATACAGTGCTTCCTCTTTTCAACGACACCCAATGGGAGGTGCACATTGTGTACGTTGTTCGGAGGGATTTGTTATAGAGAGGCAACATTAAGACTTGGCTTACATCTGCAAACAGCTTGAATCCAGATCAGGCGCCGTGTCACGCGGCGTCTGATCTGGATTCAGGCTGTTTGTCAGTCGTCATTAAATTTTTCTATCAAAATGTCCACTTATGTAACTTTGAGAAAAGCATCACACAACAAGTTTAAGCCATCGACATTGCAGCAGTAAAATCGTTAGACATAATGGTCCTGTATAGGGAACTGCGGTAAGGGTTGTTGTAAGAAGGGAGTCGTTGTTGGGCGGGTCGTTGTAGAGAGGGAGCACTGTACATGCAGATTATTAAGAAACAAGTGGCGGCATAATGGAAGATGGGTGATAAGCCATGTGTTTCTCTCTGTGGGGCTCATGCGGGCCATCAAGCCGATAAAATGTAGGACAAACACAGCTACCGTCTGCCGTTAACATTGATAAGTCTTTTGAGTGAAACTTAGCATAAGTTTGATTGTAATAAGCAGTTAAAGACTGTACAGTCGAACCGGGATAACTCGAACTGGTTTAAATCGAAATTGGCAGTAATCCTTCAATTCAGAATTCGATCGGTGAAATCGAACATACCTGTAGTTCAAGGTTAAGACGTGGCTAAACTACAACTTAACTTTAAAATACGCGTATGTTGCACTTAAGCGAGTCCGAGATACCGAGGGTCGAGTAAATGTTGTAATAAATTAAATGAAACCTGATATTAGTTGTACTTGAGTATTGTCAACTATACATTCACCGACCTATCATAACATGATACAAGAACAGACTTTCAGACAGATTACTAACGATTGTTAAGTGCAGGAAAACAGTAATACAGAAAGCTACCTGTGATAGCTTTCTGTATTACTCTTGTCCTGCATTAGGAGTTGATATGTCTTTATATACCACTACCCTTCTTAATTGATTATTCGCTCAACACATATTCTACTGTAGTCTTATCATAAAGCTGCGGGGGTATAATACATATATTTCACCCTTTATCATGTAATATTTGCAACTTGGCTAACATTTGCAAACTGTTGGAATCCAGACCAGATGCCTTGAATTCAGTGCCCTATAAGGATCCAAACTTTTTGACTTTCGTTTAGAGAATTTCCTCATTTTTGAAAAAGCTAGTTTGAGTTTATTTCGCGATAAGTTTGAAGCAGGCGGTAATTCGGCATTCAGGGTTAAAGCACCCGAGTAGAAACCGGATAACATGCGCTCAACCTATAGCGAGAAAGTAAGAGAACTGCTTAGAGAGTGGGTCTCGTATCATACGTTATTTATAGCAAGATCAGTGTGATGCTGTCTTGTTGTCTTGGTACTGCTGTTGTCTTACTCTTTGGACGCTAAGTAATTTTGTCGTCTGCAACCATTGTCGTCTGCTACTGTTCTAAAAATAGAATTTTCGAACTTTTCTATTCAAAATAGGATTAGAGTGTCAACAGTTTGGATCCTGATGAGACGCCGCGTCACGCGGCGTCTCATCAGGATCCAAACTGTGTGCACAGGTAATCATTGTTTCACTGCTAGCGTGCAAAGAGTTTAAGCAGTATGATTGCGTTTGTTGGTTTAAGATTCTGATAAACCGGTGCTACCGTGAATAAAGGAAAGGAGTAATAATCAGACTTAAGATAGCGCTATGCGTATGAAACGTGATAGTTAAAACAAGGATGTTAATTGGTTCTGGAATATATTGAAATAGGTGTTATTCTATAGGTGACGAGAGTTAATACTTGGGACAAGTGAAACGTTGTCGTGTATTGAGATAGTAAAGGCGACAGGATGGAGGAAGCGAAACTAGCGCCTACAGCCTCGATAGAGACCGTCATGATAGTGAGGCCTTTAAAGGTAATATAGAGTTTTATCACATAGGTAGTGTTATTTATTACATTAACTCATTGATCGACGTGTTATATAAACTCATAGTACCACATGTTCTCTCTCTCTCCGGGTGTCTGTATGTCTGTTCGTTGAGTCTCTATATGTAACCAGAGACCTAGATAACATAAGTATATAAGACTCTGGTGTAACTCTCTGTGTGCCAATATCTCTTTATCTCTGTATACCTGTTTGTTTGTTTGTTTTCTCTCTCTCACACACACACACACTCTCTCTATATATATATATATATATATCTCCATCCACCATCTCTCTCGTTTGTCTCTCTTCGCTTTTTTCTCATGTTCTCATCCTTCATTTCACCATTTCTCTCTGTCTGATTCCTTCTGTCTATTTTCTCTCTACATCTCTCACACCCAATCAAATCACATCTCTTAAATGCAACAATACACCATGTACATGTATTTTTTCTCGGTACAGTATATGCAAATTATATTTTCCCACAAACTACAACATATGTTAAGCCTACACAACTATACATTCCATACCCGCAGCACTTTCTGTCTGCCTTCTGAGACTAATCTCACGGTAACACATCAGAACAACCAACCCTATGCCAAACAGGCAATCAAAGACGATCAATTACTTCTCTTAAATACAGACATTAGCTAAATGCAGGATAAAAGTAAAGCAGAAAGCTCCTTTAGGAGCTTTCTGCTTTACTTTTATCCTGCATTAAGCTGTCCGATTTCTTGAAGATATTCTCATAATAATTCTACGCATCGCTGCTAAATACAGAATCGACTGTACAGTAAAACATCTCTATTACGACCACTAAAAGGAAGGCTAATTGAAACATAAAATACAAATAACAGCTTAAAGCAATGACACATTAAAACAAAAAGCTCCTACAGGGAGTGTTCTGTTTTACAGTCAGCTTGCTTTTTAAAGCAATCACCTGCCTTAAACACCTCATAATTAACACACGCAATTTAGTGGTCGTAATAGAGAGGTTTTACAGTACATGATATATCTACCATTAACACAGCACCAGTACCTACAGTTTATCCTACTAGGTTATTTGCACTAGTCACCGTATAATGAACAACAGGCCTAGTACCCTACATGTAGATCATGCAAAAATGCAAAATGCTCGGCACGAAACCGTTTTCGCTCGCTGATAGACAGGGTAGACAAAAACCTCCGTGTATTCACCGCTTACCTGTACTGTTTTACCCAGTTCCATTGACATAATATCGTCTGCTTAAAACTGTCGTCTGCTTCAAATATATCATCTGCGAAAAAACTCAAAATTAGTTTTATTGTTTTTTGGACTGCAGGAAAGTTGAACATGAGTAACAAACAGTTTGAATCCAGATCAGACGCCGCATTCGCCGCGTCTGATCTGGATCCAAACTGTTTGCAAATGTTAGATTATATTTCTAAATTTAGAATTTTGCGGGATGGGGGGGGGGGTCTGACTGAAGAAATGTTGGATACGTAAACTTGGATATACAGTATGGAACATGATCAGACGGCATGTTAATCTTCATCCGATCTGGATATAAACTCTTAGAAAAATTAAGTATCTTTGCGCTCAAAAGTGAAAGGATTTAACATCATGAAGCTAAAACGTCGTCTGCATCAATTTTATCGTCTGCATATTTCAAAAGTCAGTTTTTGTTGAGTATCAAGTAGTTTGGATGCAGATCAGTCTCCGAGTTTGTAGTTTACAAGTTAGTTTATTTATACAGAATCTGTTATTCTTTCCCAATAAACGCATTTACGCTAAAACTATTATTTGCAGTGCAAACAGTTTGGAGCCAGATCAGACGCCGGGTAACCCGGCGTCTGATCAGGCTCCAAACTGTTTGCCACCAAGATAAACATGAACTATCAGAATTGTCCAAAAGTTATACTTTTCTACGTTTTAGTGCTTTGCGTTTGCGTACGTTTGCGTTTAAACGGGAAAGAATAACAGATTCTCCACTGTACACAGCACGTTATTTTATAGTACGTTTTGGCACACGACGTCGCCATATGTATACTAAAAAGTGTACTACAGCGCCCCCTCTCTACAACGACACCCGATAGGAGACATAAATTGTGTACGTTGTTCGGAGGGAGTCGTTATAAGGAGGGAAATTGGTTTTCATTTGCAAACAGCTTGAATTTAGATCAGACGCCGCATAACACTAGTCATTAAGTTTTTCTCTGTAAAAATGTCCAATATGTAACTTAAAAAAACAGCAGACGACAACTTTAAGCAGACGATATATTACAGCAGTAAAAGCGTTAGACATAATTGTCTTATTTAGGAAATTGTGGCAAGGGTCGTTGTAAGGAGGGAGTCGTTGTTGGGAGGGCCGTTGTAGGGAGGGAGTCGTTGTTGGGAGGACCGTTGTAGGGAGGGAGTCGTTGTTGGGAGGGCCGTTGTAGGGAGAGAGTCGTTGTTGGGAGGGCCGTTGTAAGGAGGGAGTCGTTGTTGGGAGGGCCGTTGTAAGGAGGGAGTCGTTGTTGGGAGGGTCGTTGTAGGGAGGGAACACTGTACTCTATGTTTGCTAAGCACCAAGGGTAAACTCACCATATAAAGATACCAAAGCATTAACCCTATCACATATCATCACATAACTTTCAAATTTGGAGATGTTTTGGCTATTTGAAGGTTTACTTTACAGATTCTGATAACTTTTACCCTTATGCAGGTCATGTAGGCGAAACCCGAGGAAATTATCAAAGTGTGAAGTTTCTGAGATTTCACCGAAATTTTAAAATCCATTGAATTTTACATTTTATGTTACACGAATGGGATTCACTTGAACATTTAAAGGTAAAACATTGTTTTTACCAACGAATAGCATATCTAAGAACGTTACAATGTACAATTCAATAGATTTGAAAATTTGGGTGAATTTCACATGTTGATAATTTCCTCGAGTTTCGCCTACAGGACCTGAACAATTGTAACATTTTTAGGATCTGTAAAGTTAACCATTGGCCAAAGACTGCCCAAAGTGGAAGAAATCGAACAAAAATGTTGGAAGTTATATGATGAGAAGTGATAGGGTCAATGCATTGGTATCTATGGAGATCTTACCCTAGGTGCTTAGCAAACTTTGAATGGTATATATGTTTGCCTGCATTCGACCTTTAACACGCCTTTTACGAATTTGCAATGGCTGTGGTATAATTATAATCTAGCGTCTCGTCTGGCTTCAAACTGTTTTAGACTTCGGTGATGTTCCGTGAATTAATTGACGGAACGTTTGTAAGAGGCGACGCGTTTTTGAAGGCGAATAGCGCAAAGCATGATAAAGTATTTTACATACGTCTTTATTAACCAATAATACCGAATATACCAATCGTCTACATCCTCGGGGTTAAATTGTGTCGATGGGCCGTAAAACATTTATCATTTATTCATTAACGTCTCCTCAGAATCGTTCACTTGGTTTTAACCCATTACCCAATATCTAGTTTTGAAGAAAAGTGACCACTTTCAACCTGCTTTAAGATACCATCTCCCAGAATATAGCTAATATATCTGTATGCATATTCATTACTGTATAAATTGGAACAATTTTCATCAGTGCAGGAATAAATTAGTGGCGTAAAAGTGTATTTATGGGGTAATGGGATAAACAGATATAATTATCTGGCATTGCCTATAATGAGACATTGATGTATCATTGTCAGCACATGACTACGTTCACAAGCACAGGTTGATCATTCCTGAGCCGCAGTGTTTTGCAACAAATACCGTGGATCATGAACAACTCAACTCAACTCAATTTTATTGGCAATCGGCAACATATGATTAGATATCAACAGGTCAATTTCTTGTAGAAACTCAGAATCTGACCAGACTCAAAACTGTTTAAAACTTAGATAAAAAAGAGTACAACCGTTTCCCAAACTTTGATTTCTTGCATTTTATTCAGAGCATTTTCATTTAATTTCGTTTATCTTTCCCCCATAGCCAGAAAGTGAAAATCATTTATATTTAATGTATAGTAAAACCTCTATATAACGACCGCTATAACCCATTAAGCCATACTGACTCATTTTGACTCATTGCGCAATAGCCTCATACTAACTCATTTTGACACACTTTAATCAACTAGCATGTATTGAGATGAGCACTGATAATTGTTAATCGCTTATGAGTTAATGGGATAAAGAAGGCTGACTGATTGTATAAAAGACAGGTGACAGCTTAACCATTTACGCAATAACCCGTTTATAACATTAAATACAGGTGATCACTTAAAGCAGGTTGAAAGTAAAGCATTTACCTATCATCTGTTAGGCTACATAAAAATATTTGTTATTGTTATTGTTCATTAGGGTATAAACTGGAACTAATTTCTTCAGCGGAGGAATAAATTAAATACGCTAAAAGTCGTTTCTATGGGGGACAGGGTTAAGGCTACGTGACAGTTACATGTATACAAACAGCTCCTGTTTACTGCCACATTGCTATAAGCATTCAACTGTCTTGGCCACTTAATAATTGACAGAATTTAGTCGGGGTAATATAAAGGTTTCAGTGTCTATGCACATGACTTCTTTTAGGCAAAATAAAACTAAGCAGAAAATTCCTAAAAGAGTTTTCTTCTTTAATATCAGTTTGTTTCAAGCTGGAACCTTAATATCCATTTTTAGCCCTTATTCGAAGGAGTAGTTCTAAAGGCAGATGCGTCCAATGCAATTATGCCAAAGAAACATGTTGACCCATTTGAACCCTTAGTGTCCACTAAAGATGATGCTATCAAATAGTGTAGACCCTGATGAGACGCCGCATCATGCGGCCTCTCATCATGGTATGCACTATTTGAAACACTTTTCATGTTGGAAATGTTTTGCTTTATATATAGACACATTTTTTAGTGTTATTAGATCACCATTGTGTGTCTATAATGTAATATAATATTCGAGCAGATCTTTGCAATATCCAGGCATACATGAGATAAAGTCGACATGACAATGTTATAGTAATTGTCCCAGACTGCCAAGATACACTGTAGCACCGTTCACACTCGGCCAATAGTATTTCAATAAACCCTCTCTATTACGACCATTTTTCTATTACGACCACTCTTCTATTACAACCACTTCTCTAGTACGACCATTATTCTATTACGACCACTTCTCTATTACGACCATTATTCTATTACGACCACTTCTCTATTACGGCCATTATTCTATTACAACCACTTCTCTAGTACGACCATTATTCTATTACGACCACTTCTCTATTACGACCATTATTCTATTACGACCACTTCTCTATTACGACTACTTCTCTATTACGACCATTATTCTATTACGACCACTTCTCTATTACGACCACTTCTCTATTACGACCATTATTCTATTACGACCACTTCTCTATTACGACCACTTCTCCTATTACGACCATTATTCTATTACGACCACTCCTCTATTACGACCACTCCTCTTTCACGACCATTATTCTATTACGACCACTTCTCTATTACGACCATTATTCTATTACGACCACTTCTCTATTACGACCACTTCTCCTATTACGACCATTATTCTATTACGACCACTCCTCTATTACGACCACTCCTCTTTTACGACCATTATTCTATTACGACCACTTCTCTATTACGACCATTATTCTATTACGACCACTTCTCTATTACGACCATTATTCTATTACGACCACTTCTCTATTACGACTACTTCTCTATTACGACCATTATTTTATTACGACCACTTCTCTATTACGACCACTTCTCTATTACGACCATTATTCTATTACGACCACTTCTCTATTACGACCACTTCTCTATTACGACCATTATTCTATTACGACCACTTCTCTATTACGACCACTTCTCTATTACGACCACTTCTCAATTACGACCCCTTCTCTATTACGACCATTATTCTATTACGACCACTTCTCTATTACGACCACTTCTTTATTACGACCACTTCTCTATTACGACCATTATTCTATTACGACCACTTCTCTATTACGACCACTTCTCTATAACGACCACTTCTCTATTACGAACAAATATTCTCTATTACGACCACTTCTCTATTAAGACCACTTCCCTATTACGACCACTTCTCTATTACGACCATTATTTTATTACGACCACTTCTCTATTACGAACACTTCTCTATTACGACCACTTCTCTATTACGACCACTTCTCTATTACGAACAAATATTCTATTACGACCACTTCTCTATTACGACCACTTCTCTATACGACCACTTCTCAATTACGACCACTTCTCTATTACGACCACTTCTCTATTACGACCACTTCTCTATAACGACCACTTCTCTATTACGACCACTTCTTTATTACAACAACTTCTCTATTACGACCATTATTCTATTACCACCACTTCTCTATTACGATCACTTCTCTATTACAACAACTTCTCTATTACGACCACTTCTCTATTACGACCACTTCTCTATTGCGACCACTTCTCTATTACAACAACTTCTCTATTACGACCATTATTCTATTACGACCACTTCTCTATTACGACCACTTCTCTATTACAACAACTTCTCTATTACGACCATTATTCTATTACGACCACTTCTCTATTACGACCATTTCTCTATTACGACCACTCTTCTATTACGACCATTATTCTAGTACGACCACTTCTCTATTACGACCATTATTATATTACGACCTCACCTCTATAACAGCCACTTTTCTATTACGACCACTTCTCTATTACGACCACTCTTCTATTACGACCATTATTCTATTACGACCACTCCTCTATTACGACCATTATTCTATTACGACCACTCATCTAACACGACCACTTCTCTATTACGACCACTTCTCTATTACGACCATTATTCTATTACGACCACTCATCTAACACGACCACTTCTCTATTACGACCACTTCTCTATTACGACCATTATTCTATTACGACCACTTCTCTATTACGACCACTTCTCTATTACGACCATTATTCTATTACGACCACTCCTCTATTACGACCACTCCTCTTTTACGACCACTCCTCTATTACGACCACTCCTCTATTACTACCACTCCTCTATTACGACCACTTTTCTATTACGACCACTCCTCTATTATGACCACTTCTCTATTACGACCACTATTCTATAACGACCACTTCTCTAATACGATCGAGTCTTTTTTACGACCACTTCTTTATTACGACCACCTCTCTTTTACGACCACGAAAACGTAAGATTATTGATTCTTAAAAGACAGGTACATTGTTAAAGCTTAAAGCAACGTGAAAGTAAAATAGAAAGTTCCTTTACGAGTTTTCAGGTTTACTGTCGCCTTGCTTTAAACAGTCGACTGTCGGAAACACATAATAAATAACACAATTTAGTCGTCGTAATAGAGGAGTTTAACTGTAATTGATATTTGTATTATAAAGTACCTCGTAGAAGATACTTAAAGTACATTAGTACTTCTGTATGAGAACCACTTTGTTTAAGCTGTTTAAACACATTCAACCCTAGCGACGAGTATATTCGTCATTTACAAACAGTGTATCTGTAAAGAGGACACTTATCCTATGCTAGCAGTGTACACCCTGGTCAAAATTCCCCTACATTATGCGGCGTCTGATCTGAGGCTGCACTGTTTGATGAGACACTATACTAGTATAGGCACAAATGGCTGAGCGCTCCAGTCATATTAATCTGTAGATATGTACCGAATACCGTTGCAAACAATTTGTATGTAGATATGGCCCCCACTTATCCCCGTATCCAAACTGTTTTTACTAGGTCCTTTTTCTTTAAATCTAAAACAGTTCAAACATATCTTAGAATTTAAGCAGACGACATTGCTAAGCAGACTTCAGTTACTCTGTGCTTATAGAGTTAACTCTTTCGCTGCAAAAGTGATCGTGTGATTTTTACCCCTTCATCGTTTCATTGTCGTCTGCTTCAATATTGTTGACTACAATATCGTTCCAAAGTTAAATTTAACGCAGTATGACTGACGGAATTTCAAATAGAATGTCAAACAGTTTGGATCCTGATCAGACGCCGCGTTATGCGGCGTCTGATCAAGATCAAAACTGTTTACAAACGCGCTTTGTGACGTCATTGAGAGTGAAGGTGTTAAATGTATGCCTGCAATATGATATATACACTGCAATCTAAATACAACTTGTGCAATCTAACTACCCCTCGTTTAAATATTGACATTGAAAAGTAAAATTAATGTACTTCATCTACAAATTATGTATACAGTCGAAACTCGAAAATTCGAACTCGCGTTACTTCGAACATAGCCCAGTTAAAGTTTGATATCTCCAATTCTATTACGTCAGATATACATGTATTGCAAAGTTAAACAGTAGCTGATGTACGTTTGAAATACGAGATGTTTCGACTTAATTGATTACCCCATAACCAGTTTCTACTATAGCATTGAAGATAGATTACCACTTGAAGCAGGTTGAAGGTAAAGCGGAATGCGCATTAAGGCGCATTCTGCTTTACTTTCAACCTGCGCCAAATTATAATCTACTAGGATAAAGAAAATAGTTCTTATTGTATACACTATTGACTGTATAATATGGAACTATTTTCTTCAGTGTAGGAATAAAATAAAAGGCTTAACATGCGTATTTATGGTGTAATGGGTTAGTTAAGCTCGGATATAGAGACTATCAACTGAACTTGTTTTACACAGGAGGATTTCTTCGACTTATGATAAAATCATATACGATAAACGGATGTTACATACATGGCTCATATATACCTTATAATATCACCCTCGGCGCAGCATGCATAATGCCCTATGCAATAAGGTTCGGCATATATGAGTCGATAATCACTGGCTTATCGGAAGTTAGCACTCATTCCCAATCAGTCGGACCTTAACAGACATTATTTTACAGGTTTTTGCATATTATCTTGTCAGCTCAATTACCGAAAATCATCCACAACTTGGATATCAGATAACTAGGCCTATAAAGACACGTTTATGTGTATCTAGCACGGTGGAGAAGAAATATGCTTACCGTTCAAATGTTGAGAGTATTTATTTATTTATATATTTATTTCTCTTCAGTGTACACCATAATCATTTTTTAAAGGAAACTAAAAGTTGCGCACTGCCACACTTAAAGAAAATTATAAGAGACTATTTAAAGCATAGTTCGAACGGGTGGTTAGTTGACGAGAACGGTCGATCGCTGTACGTAGAATTACTATTTCCGATCTCATTAGGAGTCATCACCCTTAAAACAAAACATGACATTGAACACTGCTTCATATAACAGATACAAACTTTCAGATTTACAGATAGTGCCAAACTCATCCCCTCTCTGATGACCTCACCATGCAATATATTTCGCTTGCTTTGTCCGTTCTCTGATCAGGGCTCCAGATAAGAGATCTAGTAATCCGAAAATATCCAACATTTTCTCACTCGTTTCAGCACCAAACTATATGGTGTTACTACTTATTAGAATCGTCTCGAAGGGTTAAATAAAATATAAAGATTTTAATTTTTCAGATACTCTCCTTTTCTGGAGCTATGGTTTAGACTCAAGTCAAACACCGAGTAACTCAGCATCTGATGATTGTCTAAACTGTTAGACCTTTAACTAAATATTTCTGTATTCTAAATGCATAAAGATAGATAAACATATTATGTAAATGAAGGGATGACACATAGATCTAATCCTTTCACGGACATTCTGTCATGATATCGTATGCTTTAAGTCAGCATTTGCGATTTTAAATTACAAGCAAGTTAACTTAACCCCTTTTTCCGCAGCCTTAGAAGGTTGAAGTAAAGCAGACATTCTGCTTTACGTTCTGCTTTATTTAAGCTACCTTCTGCTAGGATATAGGAAATATATGATTGTACTATGTTACATATTAACCCTTTGCCTGCTGGTCGCGACTTTATTGATTTTTGCAAACAGTTTAGATCCAGATCAGACGCCGCGTAACGCGGCGTTTGATCTGGATCCAAACCGTTTGGCACTCGTCTTTAGGTTTATTTACTTAAAAAATGTATAAATCTAAATTTAACAAACTATGCAGACGACAATTTCAAAGCAGACGACATCACCGCAGGATAAGGGTTAATTACTGTATGGAATGGGACTATTTTCTTCCGAGGAGGAATTAATTAAAACAGAAGGGCGCGTATATGGAGTAAAAGGTTAAGAAAACCATCAACACTCTCGGCGTCTGATCTGCGCACGCTTTGAAAATCCAAGTTGTTGTTTTTTGCGTTTGACGGGGAAAGATTTTTATATGTGAAAACATTTATTTCTAGCAATTATTCACGGGTTGTACGTTACAAATAGTGCGACTCAATTTAAGTGTATCAATTCTTAGTACATGTACAAGGTACTGAAATAATCCAGAGTTTCTATTTCCCTATTGATGCAAGTACAACTTTCTTAAGTATTCAAAAGAACAGGAACCTACTATCGAAGCAATACCAACTTGTTGCCAAACAGTAGCACACTTTCTCTCTGTACACAATAAAATCTCTATATCAACCACTAAATAGAATGCAAATTGACTCCATGAAAATCAGGCGACAGCTTAAAGCAAGGTGAACGCAAATCAGACAGCTCCTAAAGGACCTAAAGGAGCTGTCTGTTTCGCGTTCACCTTGCTTTAAGCAGACACCTGTGTTAAACACCTGTTGATTATTATACAGTGGAGAAAACGTTATTCCTTCCCAATAAACGCGTTTACGCTTAAACTATTATTTGCAGTGCAAACAGTTTGGAGCCAGATCAGACGCCGGGTAACCCGGCGTCTGATCAGGCTCCAAACTGTTTGCCACCAAGATAAACATGAAATATCAGAATTGTCCAAAAGTTGTTCTTTTCTACGTTTTAGCGCTTTGCGTTTGCGTACGTTTGCGTTTAAACGGGAAAGAATAACAGATTCTCCACTGTAATTTAGTGATCGTAATAGAGAGTATTTACGGTACAATATGCTTATCTCCATGTTGCTATTCCTTGATAGTCTAGTTATATCAAGTTACTGATACTACACAGTCTCTGGCATACCAGTCATACGTAATGCATGCACAGATGTAATCTGTATAGTTAGTTATAACCTTGTTGCTATCCAATCAGATGAAAATTCCACAATTTTAATAATGTTTAAAATTTACCCTTATGTCACACGCAGGTTTCATTGTTTTTTAACTCCCCTAGCTGAGAAAACTATGTTGCTTTTTCGGTGAAACGAAACGTAAAAGCTATGCAGAATCTTCTGACAGAGAAAACGTTGTTATGTTTTTAAAATACCAGTGATTTTCTTACAGTTGATTGTAAAGCCGTCTGGAGTCTGATCAGATATTTGGCGTAGTTAACACATTTGAGACTAGTGTTACCAAAGTAGACATTAGTAAACAGTGTAGACCCTGATAAGACGCCGCATTTTGCGGCGTCTTATCAGGGTCTTCACTGTTTGCTATTTCATTTGAAGTATTTAGCTGTATAGACAAACACTTTAGTGTCTTTAGATCACCATTGTATATATATAATGAAATCTTCCAGCAAACACACACAGTGAGGGTTCACTGCAATCGCAAGGTATAGATGGGTTATCATTTCGATATTATAGTACGGGCGAATATGATTAACAAAATATTGTTCTACACCTAAAGCAGTTATAGAAGTACCTTGCCCATCTATACCTGGATATTGCAAATTATCCTTCCTTGGATGCTTGCCGGAAGATTCATAATAGATGCACAAGGGTGATATGCACCAATTTATCCCTGGGTGTTGCAATGATCTCTCCCCCTTGTTCTTGCTATAATAGTTCATTACATATATACAAGGGTTATGAAATAGCAAACAGTACAGGCCCGAATACGGCGCCGAAATATGCGGCTTCTCACCAAAGTCTAATGAACATGGAGGCAAAATATACTGATTCCAAATGACAATCCCTATTCCGTCAGTAGCATTTTTAATATACTGTCTTCTAACAGTTCTTTATGCATTATTACAATACCATTCACTTTATATACGCTCATACATTGGGGAAATTATTTACGATAATACAAAACAGAAAACCTGGACAGATCTTTGCCGATTCATTTCTATCTCAGTGACAAACAGACCAGTAGCTGGCTCCAAACTCTTTGCAATGGAAATACATTAGAAACTCGATCATTCGAATTTGCGTTAGTTCGAACATAACCATATTTCAAAGGTATAGCGTGGCGTAGCCACGTTGTAACTTTGAAATACGGTATGTTCAACATAAGCGAGATTGACTTATTGAAATTCAAATTATTAAATACTGTACGATCGATTTAAGCGAGATATAAGTATCGCGTTTGGATGGTAATTGTTTTAGCCCCCCCCCCCCCCCCACCCTCTGTTAAAATGTATACATATCTAAGATCTTTGTATTGCATTCTCCTCCGTGCCAACGTTGTGCATGTAATCGGTGCATCAAGATTCGGTGTTTGGCTTGATACATTTTACACTAATTCGACTATTGATGAACTGCCAAGGCGTTTGTTTATTTCAAGTTAGACTCAATAGAAACATTATAGAAGTACAGGTATCACATATTGGCCCTTTTAGTGCCAAATTACTTGTGAGGGTTTTACCCTTTCACCGCTATATTGTCGTCTGCTTCAATATTTTCTTTATCTGCAAATACGTTTCAAAGTTAGATTAAAGACTAACGAAACATCGAAAGGAGTATATCGATAGGTGTATCAAAAAGTTTGAATCCAGATCAGACGCCTTTTCGCGGCGTCTGATCTGGCTCCAAACTGACACTCGTCTTTAGATTTCCTTACTTAACAAATGTATAAATATACATTTAACAAATTTTTGCAGACGACAATTTCAAAGCAAACGACTAAGCAGCAGGAAAAGGGTTAAAGCAGACGCTATTCTAGTAGACGAGGGGTTATGACGTCTGGTCGTTTTTGCCTCCATGTTCATTTATGAGCAAATTATTCGGGAGATTTTAACCCCTTCACCGTTTCATCGTCGTCTGCTTCATTTTTGTTGTCTGCAATGTCGCTTCAAAGTAAAAACAAATAAGGCAGTATGATTGAAGAAATTTCAAAACGAGTGCCAAACAGTTTGGATCCTGATCAGACGCCGCGTCACGCGGCGTCTGATCAGGATCCAAACTGTTTGCAATCGCGCTTTGAATCGCGATTGAGAGCGCTTTCACTTTGATTATGTCGTTATAAACTGTCTACCAAAAAACAGTCGCTGCAATATTATCGCCTGTCTATGTTTTCGTCTACTTTTAATTTGGAATTTTATGCGTTTCTTACTTCAGATCTGATCTGGATCTAAACTGTTTGCAAAAATCAGCAGGCAAAGGGTTAAGAATACAGTCTGAAAAATCTGTAAATTTTCTATTCAGTTTAAACTTAAAAACGTATGGACAAGAAACAACAACTAAGTTCAAAAGCATACGCAGTGTTTACTGAGTTTCTTGAATCTGCATCCTAACTGTTTGTATATGACTGTCACGGCGGTGTCGACAGTCGAATGGATATTCAAGGTGCTCCAAGCACTGAGACACATTATACAATGACCAGTAATTTCAAAGAACTTTTTTTGTCTGGTTGGTCTTTGTTTTCGTCTGAGGTCCATATTTTGTGGTGCTCGCTTATAACGAAATTGGATAAAGCGAAACATTGGATAAAATAAAGCAAATCTTTTTCCCCATCTCTAATTAACTCTTTCCTTCCTGAAACTTTAAATGGACAATTCCAGTTTCCATTTTAGTCTAGTCCATTTCTGACTTTTAAGGGTTGTTTTTGTCAATGTTTGGCATTATGACAAACAGTGAAGACCCTGATCAGAGGGCTCCTGAAGGAGCCCTCTGATCTGGATCTTCACTTTTTGCATAGGACAAGTGTACTATTCACATGTTCACTGTTTGCAAAGGACGCCAATATGCGGGACTAGGGTTCAAAGGGTTAAGGAATAGTACAATGGACCTGATATAACGAAATTGTATAACTATAGCGAAATATTGGATATAATAGAGCAAATCTTTTTACCAGTCTCTAATTAAGGAATGGTACAATGGACCTGATATAACGAAATTGTATAACTATAGCGAAATATTGGATATAATAGAGCAAATCTTTTTACCAGTCTCTAATTAAGGAATAGTACAATGGACCTGATATAACGAAATTGTAAAACTATAGCGAAATATTGGATATAATAGAGCAAATCTGTTTACCAGTCTCTAATTAAGGAATAGTACAATGGACCTGATATAACGAAATTGTATAACTATAGCGAAATATTGGATATAATAGAGCAAATCTTTTTACCAGTCTCTATTTAAGGAATAGTACAATGGACCTGATATAACGAAATTGTATAACTATAGCGAAATATTGGATATAATAGAGCAAATCTTTTTACCAGTCCCTAATTAAAGAATAGTACAATGGACCTGATATAACGAAATTGTATAACTATAGCGAAATATTGGATATAATAGAGCAAATCTTTTTACCAGTCTCTAATTAAGGAATAGTACAATGGACCTGATATAACGAAATTGTATAACTATAGCGAAATATTGGATATAATAGAGCAAATCTTTTTACCAGTCTCTATTTAAAGAATAGTACAATGGACCTGATATAACGAAATTGTAAAACTATAGCGAAATATTGGATATAATAGAGCAAATCTTTTTACCAGTCTCTAATTAAGGAATAGTACAATGGACCTGGTATAACGAAATTGTATTACTATAGCAAAATATTGGATATAATAGAGCAAATCTTTTTACCAGTCTCTATTTAAAGAATAGTACAATGGACCTGATATAACGAAATTGTATAACTATAGCGAAATATTGGATATAATAGAGCAAATCTTTTTACCAGTCTCTATTTAAAGAATAGTACAATGGACCTGATATAACGAAATTGTATAACTATAGCGAAATATTGGATATAATAGAGCAAATCTTTTTACCAGTCTCTATTTAAAGAATAGTACAATGGACCTGATATAACGAAATTGTATAACTATAGCGAAATATTGGATATAATAGAGCAAATCTTTTTACCAGTCTCTATTTAAGGAATAGTACAATGGACCTGATATAACGAAATTGTAAAACTATAGCGAAATATTGGATATAATAGAGCAAATCTTTTTACCAGTCTCTAATTAAGGAATGGTACAATGGACCTGATATAACGAAATTGTATAACTATAGCGAAATATTGGATATAATAGAGCAAATCTTTTTACCAGTCTCTAATTAAGGAATAGTACAATGGACCTGATATAACGAAATTGTATAACTATAGCGAAATATTGGATATAATAGAGCAAATCTTTTTACCAGTCTCTAATTAAGGAATAGTACAATGGACCTGATTTAACGAAATTGTATAACTATAGCGAAATATTGGATATAATAGAGCAAATCTTTTTACCAGTCTCTAATTAAGGAATAGTACAATGGACCTGATATAACGAAATTGTATAACTATAGCTAAATATTGGATATAATAGAGCAAATCTTTTTACCAGTCTCTAATTAAAGAATAGTACAATGGACCTGATATAACGAAATTGTATAACTATAGCGAAATATTGGATATAATAGAGCAAATCTTTTTACCAGTCTCTAATTAAAGAATAGTACAATGGACCTGATATAACGAAATTGTATAACTATAGCGAAATATTGGATATAATAGAGCAAATCTTTTTACCAGTCTCTAATTAAGGAATAGTACAATGGACCTGATATAACGAAATTGTATAACTATAGCGAAATATTGGATATAATAGAGCAAATCTTTTTACCAGTCTCTAATTAAGGAATAGTACAATGGACCTGATATAACGAAATTGTATAACTATAGCGAAATATTGGATATAATAGAGCAAATATTTTTACCAGTCTCTAATTAAGGAATAGTACAATGGACCTGGTATAACGAAATTGTAAAACTATGGCGAAATATTGGATATAATAGAGCAAATCTTTTTACCAGTCTCTATTTAAAGAATAGTACAATGGACCTGATATAACGAAATTGTATAACTATAGCGAAATATTGGATATAATAGAGCAAATCTTTTTACCAGTCCCTATTTAAAGAATAGTACAATGGACCTGATATAACAACTTTAAATATAACGAAGGGAATATGACGGTTCCGACGACTTCGGCATAAGTGGAGAAAACGTTATTCTTTCCCGTTTAAACGCAAACGAAACGCAAACGCATCTCAGTAAAATGGAGAAAATGACAACCTTTCGACAATTCTGACTATCTATGTTAATCTGAGTGGCAAACAGTTTGGAGCCCGATCAGACGCCGGGTAACCCGGCGTCTGATCGGGCTCCAAACTGTTTTAAATGGAAATAACAGTTTAAGCATAAACGCGTTTATATTGGGAAATAATAACGTTTTCTCCACTGTATCAGTGAACATCACTGTATATGGCCAAATAAAAAAGAACCTGTGTTTCCTATTTCCTATGCTCAAAACATTAGGGACAGTAGGTCGGGAAATCTTCTCTCTTTTTTTCAAACCCATGGATTAATACATTCAATTTTCTGATGTAGTATTTTATATAGTTATATTAAGATATATGAAAATATATTTAAGTATTTTATTGTGCAGACCCCTGTGGTTATTCATAAAAAAAACTCTTATAACTATCCATTCAAATTGTTATTCTATTGGTAGGTCACATCACCAAAAATACCTTACACATCTAAACTGGTATCGTTGTTGTTCAATAACAGTGACTCAAACAGAAACGTAATTACATAATTGTCCCGTTTCGGGAATTGCGGCAAGGGTCGTTGTAAGGAGGGAGTCGTTGTTGGGAGGGTCGTTGTAGGGAGGGAACACTGTATATTTATCATGCTTAACCCACTGTACCCAAATGAAGCGTAATATATACATCCATTACTTGTCTGTATAAGTACACTTGCCCTTTACAAAAAATACAGACCATGATCAGATGGCTCGTACAGGAGCCCTCTGGTCATTGTATACACTGTTTGCAATTATGCAATATAATCAAACAAAAACCAGCAACCGTTAATAGTAAAACATGGGATTGACACAATAAGAAACTGGAAGCGTCCATTTTATAAAACTTTGTATGACTAATGTTGTCGTAAGTCAGATTATAAAAGTCTCAATTATAATTTATTTCTCCATTATAATTTACATAATAATGTATTGTGATATCCTTTTGGAATCGTCTTGAAAAGACGATTGCAAAGAGATGCCACAAGACAGGATTAGATAGAGATATCAGAAATTAAACGCATTTTAAAGTTTTGACTTACGACCGTTTTTGTCGTACGAAGTTTTATGAAACGGGCCCCAGGAACAAATGCCGCTATCTGCAGATAGTACCGTAAACGCGCATTGCGTTGAGCGGTGATAACAGAGTTTTGCAGCATATCGACTCTCAGGTGGATGTTATCAGTTACATATAAGCTAAGCTTTCATTTCCTTAATCTTTAGCTATAACAGAATCACTCAAATCAATACATATAATTAATATCGGAAATTAAACCATTAGTTAATGCAGAAACATGAACTAGTTTAAGACGTGACTCCCAAATGCATGTACATGTGTATTTGCACAAAAGAAAAACAGCAACAAACTCAATTTCTTTTCAATTTTATTTGTTCTGCCTTGAGCAGTTTTCCGCCCAACGCCCAAAGTATGAATACTGTTAAACCTTTCTATAAAGACCACTAAAAGGAAATCCTTATAAAGTCAGGTGAGAGCTTACAGCAATGTGATAGTAAAACAGAGAGCTTCTTTACTGTCATCCTGTTTTTTGTCTTAAGACATAATAATCCACGCAATTGAGTGGTCTTAATAGAGAGGTTTTACTTTAGTATTCTAAAAAAATGACACAGTGTAAATTATTGTTTTTCGTCAAATTAGATTTTATGTATTATGAAATGAACAAAACCTAAAACAAAAATGACAAAAAGTTTCGATCCAGATCTGGATCCAAACTTTTTGCAAATGCTTGGCAATACTAGGTTGGCGGGGAATAGTTTAGACAGAGATATCTGTAATTGCCGAGACCAAGTCAGTTACATGTAAACCCATACCCCATAAGTACGCCTTTTACGCCTCTAATATATTATTCCACTAAAGAAAACGTTTCCAATTTATTCTGTCGTGAATTTGTACCATAAGAAATATAGTTTTATCATATCAGAAGGTAGCTTAAAGCAGGTTAAAAGTAAAGCAGAATGCGCCTTAAGGCGCAGTCTGCTTTACTTTCAACCTGCTTAAAGGGGTCCCTTGTCGTCTTCAAAACTGCAAAGAAGCTATGGGTAATGGATTAAAGTATTGGAAATAGAAAGGCACGTCAAAGATGTGAACACTCACAGTTAATCATCCATCAGTCAGAGTCTATATTCTATAATAGGTAGACCTACATGTACACACATTTGCTTAGGCTTTTACATTCTTTTTAACCCTTTCAACATCCAATTTAATCGTCTGTTTTAACCAATAAAATATCGTCTGCTAAAATGTACCGTCTGCAATATTATGCAAAATTTTAATCTGTGAATTTTGACTGAGGTAATCTTGATAGAAGTGCCAAACAGTTTGGATCCTGATCAACGCGGCGTCTGATTAGGTTCCAAACTGTTTGCAAAGTCGAATTGAAAGTCGCTTATTGCGATAAAATAAGATTATAATTTAACTGGTACAGGTAAATGCCATTGACTAAGAAATGACCTGATTTTTTTCGGCGTTTAAGCAAAATAAACGACAGCAATTATCGCGCTATGGTTAATTTACCGATCATTTTCTGTCGATTATTTCGCTTTAAAAACGCCGAAAACAATGAGTTCATTTCTTATGTTTACATTCTATTTGCTGTAATTTCTAAAATTAATGAACAGTTTATTAGTACATGTAAGCATTTACATGTATGCTTAATCCACATTAGAGGTTGTTAACACGAATAATGTGTACCCTGAAAGGAACAGCATGGCCGCATTACTGATGCTGTTTACTATTCGAATCCAGGGCTGCCATTTCTCCGGATTTTTCCTAAATCTCCGGATTTTTTCCCCAGTACATAGTAGCTTAAAGCAGGCTGAAAGTAAAGCAGAATGCGCCCTAAGGCGCATTCTGCTTTACTTACAAGCTGCTTTAAGTAGCCGCATGTCAACAAAACAAGAAAAAGGCTAATGGGTGAAGGCACGATTCGTTAATTCGCAGTTGAAATTAAATATTTGGAAATCTTAGGATTTTTCATGTCAACTTATGGCAGCCCTGCGAATCCAACAAAATAAGTTCACATGTCAACATTAAACGTCATTATTTTCACAGTTTGGCACAAAAATGCCGATGTGACGTGTGTTTTATTATATTGCAGGTCTCGATTTATCGCTCTGTAGAGTGTGTCGTGCTGTATTGTAGACCCTGACTGTGACGTTTGTTTTTAGCTCACTGTACATCATTGGCATGTATGTATATCGTCTATTTTACTATAGTACAGGTCCTGGCCATGAAGCCTTGATTAATTACACTGTAAATTGGGTTGTACTTTACTGTAGGCCCTAACTGAGAAGTTTAAATATATTACACTGTAGAGTGCTATATTGTATGTTCAAACTGTGAAGTTTAAATACATTACACTGTAGAGTGCTATATTGTATGTTCAAACTGAAAAGTATAAATATATTACACTGTAGAGTGCTATATTGTATGTTCAAACTGTGAAGTTTAAATATATTACACTGTAGAGTGCTATATTGTATGTTCAAACTGTGAAGTTTAAATATATTACACTGTAGAGTGCTATATTGTATGTTCAAACTGTGAAGTTTAAATATATTACACTGTAGAGTGCTATATTGTATGTTCAAACTGAAAAGTTTAAATATATTACACTGTAGAGTGCTATATTGTATGTTCAAACTGTGAAATTTAAATATATTACACTGTAGAGTGCTATATTGTAGGTTCTGACTGTGACGTTTGTGTTTATTTCACTGTAGATTGTGTTGTACTATATTTTAGGTACTGGCTGTGACGTTTAGATGTATTACACTGTAGAGTGTGTTTAACTATAGTGTACGTCCTGTCTGTTATATTTGTTTTTATTACACTGTAGAATGTGTTTTATTTTATTGTATACCCTGGCTGTGACGTTTGTATTTATTTCACTGTATAATGTGTTTTATTATATTGCAGCTCCTGGGTGTGACGATTAGATGTACATGTATTACAATTTTATTTGTAAATAGACAGCTGTTTTATCGGGCATCACAGTTTTTAACACAGGGTATAATACGTTCCATGAGGATCCCTACCCTTATATTGGAAGAAGAAGACACTGTAGAATGTGTTTTATTATATTGCAGGTCCTGGCTGTGACGTTTGTATGCATTACACTGTACAGTGTGATATATTATAGTGTATGTGATATTTGTATTTATTTCACTGTAGAATGTGTTTTATTATATTGCAGCTCCTGGGTGTGACGATTAGATGTATTACACTGTAGAGAGTGTTTAATTATAGTGTACGTCCTGTCTGTTATATTTGTTTATATGATTATTACACTGTAGAATGTGTTTTATTATATTGCAGGTCCTGACTGTGACGTTTAGATTACACTGTAGAGTGTGATATATTATAGTGTACGTCCTGTCTGTGATATTTGTTTATATTACACTGTAGAGTGTGTTGTATTATATTGCAGGTCCTGACTGTGACGTTTGTATTTATTATACTGTAGAGTGCGGTGTACTATAATATCGGTCCTGGTCATGACGTCTTGATTTATTAAACAGTATATTGTGTTGTACACAGAGCCTGGCTGTGACGTCATGATTAGTTACACCATAGAGTGTGTTTTATGATATTGCAGGTCCTGGCTGTGACATTTGGATTTATTACGCTGGTATTGATGATTCTCTATGTTGGGGCTTCCGCCTGGGTCAGTATAGAAGGCGAAAGATTTGGGCTGTGGGAAGTGTGTGTCGTCACCGGCCCAGACCTGGTGGAATGTCACGAGGATGAAGCGAGAAGTAAGTGACGTCATGTCCATTTACAGCTAGTCCAAGTGCACGGAAAGGCGCTATCGCCTATTCTGCTCAGGGCGACTTCACTTGTATTAAATAATTGTTAGATCAGACAATACATTGTTTTACTTATATATTCTGATCCGAATCCAACGTACGACATAACGTTGCATGTAATTGACATAGTACTTTTGCTGACGATACTGGTACAGTACTGCCTCTGTACATGTGTACAACAACACCCAATAGGGATACAAAAAGTGTATGCGTTGTACGGAGGGATTCGTTATAGGGAGGGAAATTGGCTTACCTTTGCAAACCGCTTGAATCTTGATCAGATCTGAATTCAAGATGTTTGACACTCGTCATTATGGTTTTTTTTCTGTCAAAATGTCCATTATGTGACTTTGAGAAAAACAGCAGAGGACACTTTTAAGCAGACGTCATGAAAAGATTGGATATAGTTGTATTGTTAGGGAACAGCGGCAATCGTTGTTGTTAGGAGGGAATCGTTGTTCAGAGGGCCGTTGTAAGGAGAGAGCATTGTAGCACGTTTGCTGACGATTCTGTTGTCACAAAGTATAACAATAGTAACTCTTTGCATGATTGGCACTCTTTCCGTCTGCAGCAATTGTCGTCTGCTACTGTTCAAAAAATAGATTTTTCAAAATTTATTTTCAAAACAGGGTGAAAGTGTCAAACAATTCGGACCCTGATGAGATCTTATCAGGATCCAAATTGTTCACAAGAGTTAAGCTTTCTTATGGAGCGCCGTAGCTGTCTCCTGTTGTCACATTTCATGTCATTATGTAGAATCATTATGTGAACTTGTCTACAGAACGTCATATTATGTTCAACGCCTATATTATTTTGTTACAAAGTAGTTGTATCTTGTTAAAAAGCAATGTGAACTTGTCTAAATAGTATGTTATCATGTCAAATACGCGTGTTGTTGTGTCAATTAGTGTTGACATGTCCAAACTGTGTCTTATCGCGTTAAACACCTATGCTTTTATGTTAAAACATAGTTTGAACAAGACGTTTTTAGTCAGCACTGCATATTGACAACACGTACATTGAACATGATAACATATAATATAGACATGTTAACAATAAACCTTGACAAGATGAAACTGCTTTGTAACATAATGACTTAGTTGGTGAACATGATAAGACATAATCTGAACAATACGTTTTTGAATAAGATGTTTTTAGTCAACACTGCGTCATATTATTGTAGTCAACTCGTTTATTAAAAATGATAATTTATGAGCACTCATGTAAGATCCTTTATATTCTATATGATGCTATATTTATTTTCCAGCCTGGCTGTACGCCTGCAGAGGCCTATGTCTACTAGCTGTGATAATGACTCTAACAGCCAACCTGGTAGTGTGTAAGGGCCTGAATGCTGACAAGTTCCGGGCTCGATACCGCTGCTACTATATAGGAATGCTCCTCTACTTTTTAGCAGGCAAGTACTGTTTAACCCTTTCCCCAATAGAAGCGCCTTTTAGCGGATATGATTTATTCATCCGCTGGAGAAAATAGTTCCAATTTAATCAGTAATGAATATGTATTATAGGGAATATTTTCTATATTATAACACATGATAGCTTAAAGCAGGCTGAAAGTAAAGCAGAATGCGCCCTTAGGCGCATTCTGCTTTACTTTCAACCTGCTTTAAGTAGTCGCCTATCTTAAGTACTAGAAATAGGCTATCAGGTAAAGGGTTAAATGTTTGATAACAACAAAGAAGACGTTATTCTTTCCCAATGAACGCGCTTATGCTTAACAACTTGTCACCACTACAAACAGTTTGGAGCCTGATCAGACGCCGGGTAACCCGGTATCTGATCAGGCTCCAAACTGTTTGCCACTCAGCCTAATATCTATAGTCAGAATTGTCAAAAAGTTGATATTTTCTACAGTTCAGTGTACATTGTATTGCGTTTGCGTTTCGTTTGCGTTTAAACGTGAAAGAATAACGTTTTCTCCACTGTAGATTATACTGGTAAATAAGTGAGTCGCTCCATCAGCCAACTAGAATTATTTCATTACAAAACGGTGTAGATCCTGATAAGCCGTCACCTCAGACCTGGCGTCGGGTCAAGGTCTACATTGGCAATAAAGTTGGCTAACCAACTATAGTCAGATCCCCCACACACCACATCCTACATGTAACTGACTCTCTGGGGCGTCCATTTAGTCCATATATGGCAGATACAGACGTTAACAGTTTATTTTAAACATATTTTGTTTCATAAATTTACAGAGATATGGGGTTGGGCCACAAGTTATCACAACATTAGATTCGGTCCTTTGGCCCAAAGTGTGTAAACATTCAGACAATATATACAATGACTCTAAACATGTATAACTATTTATTGACAACAAACAAACCAAACGAACGTTACTCGACTTTTTTATTTTTAACATTCCTTTTTCTACATTACTGTTTCTTGCCTACCATTAACCGCTAAATGACATCTCATTGCCACTCTTTACGTAATGTTCACCGACATGCATCTATCGATCATGTTCGTTATACAGTGGATAAGATTTCAAATAGTCTTTTCAATAAACGCGTTTGTACAAAAGCCATTCTGTCCATTGCAAACAGTTTGGAACATGATCAGATGCCGGGTAACACGGCGTTTGACCACGCTCCAAACCGTTTGTCACTCAGATTATAATGATCATTTAACATTTTCAAAAACTGTAATATATTTTCTACTTTTTATTTTATTATGTGTTCGTTTCGTTTCGTTTGAACAGGTAATAATAAGGTGTTCTCAAATGTACATGTATTACTAGAACTCACAACATTTTATACAATTTAATTCTTTCACGAATGGGATATGAAGAATATGATCTGTTTTTATCTAGTTTCAAGCTTAGATTCAACCTTTTACCCCATAGCCCTTCTAGTTTTGAAAACAAGTGACCACTAAAACAGGCTGAAAGTGAGGCAGAATGTGCCTTATAGCGCATTCAGCTTCTACTTTCAGACAGCGTTAATCTATCATCTGCTAGTATGTTGAAAATATTTCATACAGTACATTTTCATGCCTGTATCAAGTAGAAACGTATTTTTCTTCAGTGGAGGAATTAATCCGAGGCGTAAAAATGCGTATTTACTGTTATGATCTTTCAACTTGTGCCTCTTTTAGTGTTGTCCTGCCTATACATGTAGCATACAATACTTTGTGATCAAAACCACATACATGATAACAGGGCTGCCATTTCTCCGGATTTTTCCAAAAGTATCTGATTTTTATTCTAGCAGATGGTAACTTAAAGCAGACTGAAAGTAAAGCAGAATGCGCCTTAAGGCGCATTCTGCTTTACTTTAAACCTGCATTTGGAAATCTTATGATTGTTCATGATCAACTTATGGCAGCCCTGTGGTAATGGTTTTAATTGTCCATTGATTAGGCCGTACTGACATGCTTCTCACATTACAATTCTCCATGGAATGTCCTCAGACATGCATCTCTCATTAGACGCTCCCCTGCTTTATTCCAAGTAGATACAGTGGCGAAAACATTATTCTTTCCCAATAAACGCGTTTACGCTAAAACTGTTATTTCCATTGCAAACCGTTTGGAGCCAGATCAGACGCCGGATAACCCGGCGTCTGATCAGGCTCCAAAATTGTTTGCCACCAAGATAAACATGAATTTTCAGAATTGTCAAAAAGTTGCACTTTTCTAAGTTTTAGTGTTTTGCATTTGCGTTTCGTTTGCGTTTAAACGGGAAAGAATAACAGATTCTCCACTGTATTGTCCTCAGACATGCATCTGTCATTAGACGCTTCTCTGCGTTATTCCAATTAGATATACATGTACAATGATTATTTGCAAACAGTTTGGATCCTGATCAGACACCACGTAACGCGGCGTCTGACCAGGATGCAAACTGTTTCACACTCGATTTTGTATTTTTATTAAGTTAAAATACTTAAAAGATACATTTAAGAAATAAAGTAATTGTTTGAAATTTATGACGTCATTGGTCTCATGGAAGTGATCAGGATCCAAACGGTTTGACACTTAATTTTGTATTGTAAGTCAAAATACTTAAAATATACATTTAACCCTTTACCTGATAGCCTGTTTCTAGTATTGAAGATATGTGACTACTTAAAGCAGGTTGAAAGTTAAGCAGAATGCGCCCTAAGGCGCATTCTGCTTTACTTTCAGCCTGCTTTAAGCTATTAACTGCTAGAATAAGCAAAGTATTAAATATGACACATATTCATTACGGTATAATTTGGAACTATTTTCTTCAGCGGATGAATAAAATGAATGTGCTAAAAGTCGCTTCTATAAGGGAAAGGGTTAAGAAAAAAAAGTAGGCGATACTTGTTTAAAGTAGATGACGTCATGGGTCTCATGGAAGTGCGTAACATTCAGTATACATCTCATCTGCTACAGTAGAGAAAACGTTATTATTTCCAAATAAATGCGTTTACACTTAAAAACTACTAATTCCATTGCAAACAGTTTGGAGCCAAATCAGACGCCGGGTAACCCGGTGTCTGATCTGGCTCCAAACTGTTTGCCACTTAGATTAATATAGACAGCCAAAAGTGTCCAAAACATTGTCATTTTGTACATTTAAGTGCAATGTTTTTGCGATTCGTTTGCTTTTAAACGGAAAAGAGTAGCGTCGTCTCCAATGTAAAACGGTGGTATAATTTCGTTCTATCAGAATTAGACATTTCATAGCTAAGTTACATGTACGAGTCGTATCATCATCATATGACATCTTCTTTTAAAAAAAATCCGCGTTCCAGTATCGTCTGCGTTAATAATGCTTTCTGCATTACTGGTTTTAAAGAAGGAAAGTATTTGGCAAAAGCACATGTATAACATGCGGCCCTCGTAACATAATTATGATATATTGTATTATATATAATTATACAATTACAAAACTCAAAATAGCAATAATTTACGCTGTTCGCTGTTCGCTATGATAATACGTTTTTCCGACTATAATGACAAGATGTGCATTGTATGTACAAATACTAATATGCAGTAAAACCTCTCTATTACGACCACCAACTCATTTTACACCGCTTATCAATTAGCCTTCTTTTTAGTGGTCGTACTGTGTTTGATTTAGTTATGTTTTTATTTTTGTTATTTCAACCAAGTTCATACAAAATCACCCCTTTCATTGGTGTCTTGAGTGCGCCTAAATGCTTATTTTAAACTATTTTGAGTGGTGATCTGTCTTCAAAACTAGAAACAAGATATTGGGTAATGGTTAACTATCTTTCTCAAAAGTAGCAGAAGTCATTTGTGTAAACCTTTACATCGTACTCTATAGCCTGTTTCTGGTAATGAAGACCGGTGACCACTTAAAGCAGGCTGAAAGTAAAGCAGAATGTCCCTTAAGGCGCATTCTGCTTTACTTTCAGCAGGCTGAAAGCTACCATCTGCTTGAATATAGAATATATTACTTTTTGTTTATATTTATGACTGTATAAAATTTGAACTACTTTCTTGAATGAAGGAATAAATCAAATGTGCTAAAAGACTCTTCTATAGGGGAAGGGGTAAGCAGACTAGTACCATTCACCTTAGCCTAGTTATTACAGCTCTCTTTGATATCCTACATGTATACTCTTATGTAGGTAACATACACATTCCTGTGTATTACGAGCGAGTTGTTAATAATTATGCTGCCGTGGCGAAAAAAAGGTCCTTATATCCCGGTCGAACAAGACGAAACACATACACAGTTTGAAATAAGCTATAGGGATTTTCTTGAAAAGTAATATTCTTATTTATTTTGTTTTTTAAATCAGAGATTTATACAGTATGGAGCCTGATCGGACTCTTAGTTTCCCGGCGTTTGGCTCACAAACTTCCAAACTATCTGCAACAAGACATTAGGTTTCGTAGTTTTCCCAGACGAGTTTGTTTGAAAAGAGTACCACAGTAAACGTGTAAATGCTACAATGGATTGATAAGGTTACATTGTGTAATTATGAGCTGTTATGTCCATGTAACTACGTTTTAAATATATAATATCTGGCTGTGCAGACTCCGAGACGCATAAAAGTGTAGCTTCCAGCCGCTTTCATTGTTCACATATACAGTGGAGAGAACGTTATTCTTTCCCAATAAACGCGTTTACGCTAAAACTGTTATTACCATTGCAAACAGTTTGGAGCCCGATCAGACTCCGGATAACCCGGCGTTTGATCGGGCTCCAAACTGTTTGCCACTCAGATTAACATAGATAGTCAGAATTGACGAAAAGTTGTCATTTTCTACATATTACTGCGTTTCGTTTGCGTTTAACCCTTTACCTGATAGCCTATTTCTAGTACTTAAGATAGGTGACTACTTAAAGCAGGTTGAAAGTAAAGCAGAATGCGCCTTAGGGCGCATTCTGCTTTACTTTCAGCCAGCTTTAAGCTATCATGTGCTATAATATAGAACATATTCCCCATAATACATATTCATTACTGATTAAATTGAACTACTTTCTTCAGCGGATGAATAAATTATATCCGCTAAAAGGCGCTTCTATTGGGTAAAGGGTTAAACTGGAAGGAATACCCTTTTCTCCACTGTATATACAGTGGAGAAGTTATTATTTTCCAAAATAAACATATATATCCCTAAACACAAACAAGCAGTAAACATTACAATTGTCAAAAAGTATAAAAGCTGCTATTTTGATTACCCGGTATATTGTACATGTAACTGCGTTTACATCGTTTAAACGGTAAGGTATAACGTTCTCTCCACTGTACAAATGAAATATACAGTGGAGAAAACGTTATTCTTTCCCGCAGTAAAATGGAGAAAATGACAACTTTTCGACAATTCTGACTATCTTTATTAATCTGAGTGACAAACAGTTTGAATCCCGGTCAGACGCCGGGTTACACGCCGTCTGATCGGGCTCCAAACTGTTTGTGCACAATGAAAATAACAGTTTTTGGGAAAGAATAACGTTTTCTCCACTGTACATGTATAAGCAAAGTATTCTAATGTATTACAGACAAGTAATACAGTGCTCCCTCCTTACAACGGCCAAACCAAAAATGATTCCCTCCTTACAACAACGCTTGCCAATGTTTCCCAAACATATCAATTATGTCTAACACTTTCACTTGTCGGTGCCATATGACCATTTCGTGTGTCGCGGTGACGTAAAACCAAACTCAATCAATCAATTCACTGCTGCAATATCGTCTGCTTAAAATTGTCGTCTGCTATTTTTTTTATCAAAGTTACATATCAGTAGACATTTTGACAAGAAATATAATGAAGGCTGCCAAACAGCTTGACTCCTGATCAGACGCCGCGTCACGCGGCGTCTGTTCTGGATTCAAGCTGTTTGCAAATGTAAGCCAAGTCTTAATTTCCCCTCCCTATAACAACCCCCGCCGAACAACACACTCGTTATAGTCTGTCTCCCATTGGGTGTTGTTGTAGATTACAGGGATTATAGGGACTACTGTACTGTTTCATTTTGTGTTTGGGAACGTGTGTAATTATATTACAAACTATTGTTATACATGTCCTTAAGTAAAAGTGCTGTTAAACTGGTAACTGAAAATGTCTGGCTTTCCCAGTATGTTTTGCTAACTTAAACATTCTGTTAATTATACCCGTATCTCTCCCGGAACCTAATAGTAAATAATCTTCTAAAATTTAACTAACTGATAATACACAAAATTAATTGTTTGTCAATATGTATGTTTTGTCTATGTATAACGTTTTCCTCATGTATTCATGTATATCATGAACTGAGTGTAATAAAGGAAAAAGGAAAACGGCTAATGCCTACCTTTCATCTCATTCATTATGGCATGGCGTAGAACACTGTTTGTTTTTCTACAGTGGAGAATCTGTTATTCTTTCCCGTTTGAACGCAAACGTACGCAAACGCAAAGCGCTAAAACGTACAAAAGAACAACTTTTGGACAATTCTGATATTTCATGTTTATCTTGGTGGCAAGTTTGGAGCCTGATCAGACGCCGGGTTACCCGGCGTCTGATCTGGCTCCAAACTGTTTGCACTGCAAATAATAGTTTAAGCGTAAACGCGTTTATTGGGAAAGAATAACGTTTTCTCCACTGTAACTTGACCTACCCTTGATTCTCCTTCCGATATGTCCGTTATTGTTTTGCTTCAAAATAAGCAAATTTCAGACGGATAGATAACGAGGGAAATTTAACCCAAAAGAAACACTACATTATGTTGAAAATGACTTAACCCTTTACTTGCTGGTCTCGACTAAACTAGAATTTGCGAACAATTTGGATCCAGATCAGACGCCGCGATATGCAAGTTGTTTGACACTGACGTTTACAATTTTTAAGCTGAACTGGGTTTATTATTCAAAACAATTAACCCTTTCCCCCATAGAAGCGATTTTTAGCGTATTTAATTTATTCTTCCGCTGGAGAAAATAGTTCCAGTTTATACCTTCATGAACAATAACCATAACAAATATTGTTACAGTACTGAACCTTATTAAATTAAATTGATAATCGCAAGCGAATTGCCATCGAATTGCCATCGAATTGCCATCGAATCGCGCGCTTCTGAAAACAAATCCTACGTTTGAATATTTTTACGCGAATTTTCCGGAGCAGTTGTGACAAAAATGGAATCGAAAACAATAACGAGGGCAAATTTGCGAACATTTGTGAGACACACCATTCAAGAAAACTTACCCGAGGGTAAAGTTAGTACTTTGAATCGCAAGCGAATTGCCATCGAATTGCAAGCGAATTGCCATCGAATTGCAAGCGAATCGCAAAAATTGTTAATTTAATAATATTCAGTACTGTATATAGCCTAGCAGATGGTAGTTTAAAGCAGGCTGAAAGTAAAGCAGAATGTGCCTCAAGGCACATTCTGCTTTACTTTCAACCTGCTTTAAGTGCTCACCTGTATTTAATGTTATAAACGGGTTATTGGGTAAAGGTTTAAACGACATCTGTGAAGCAGACGATATTTCAGAAGTCCAGTAAATTCCCCCAAACAAGACAATTATGTCTAAAGCTTTCACAGCTGCAATAGCATCTAGATACACTTAAAATTATCGTCTGCTGTTTTTCTAAAAGTCACATTTTTGACATTTTGACAGAAAAAAACCATAATGACGAGTGACAAACAGCTTGAATCTGGATTCAAGCTGTTTGAAAATTATGAATGCCATTTTTCCTCCTTATCACAACTCCCTCCGAACAACGAACACATGTATATTTAACTTCTAAAATCCGTACCAAATTTAAAAAATAGCAAAACGAAAAGTTATGCATGCCTACTTGTCTATTTTTCTTGACGATATTAGTTGAAACAAACAGTAATTTCGCCTTATCACAATCATATTAAGATCATATAAACCAGTATGTGCTTGAATATTTCCCGTGATGTCGTTTGAAGGCGATCCCCGTATACTCTAGGATTGCATAATACTACAATTTACATGTACCTGATCCCATTTCCAGGTATGCTTAAATTGTATATAATATATTGTTTGTAAACGATAAATAGTAAACGAAACTTAAATTTCAATATACAGCGTGACAAAATATTTTGCCGTATCATCATTTCACTGTCAACGCCGCCAAGATACGTTTTTGCAAATACATGTAGTTTGATCGCGTAACGCGGCGTCTGATCAGGATTCAAACTGTTTGACACTTGTTTCAAAATTCCGTGAGTCATACCGCCTTAAATATAGCGATAATGCAGACAACAATATTGAAGCAGACAGCAATATGGCGATGAATGGAGTAAAAACCTCACGATAAAATTGACGGTGGAAGGATTAATTGAAACTAAAAAAGGGTGATAAACTATAGAACATATCATATTTGTTTTAGGTCTTTATAACTGTCGTATATTTAAACACTCCGGAACCTTGGAATCTTATCGGACGCCAAGTTACGCGGCGTCTGATAGGATCCAAACTGTTTTCAAACGAGCTTTTTGGCGTCATTAAGAGTGGAAGGGTTAATATATAACTTATGTAATGCAGTCTGTAGCTATTCAAGTTTTTCTGTATTATTTAGTTAGTTCGTCGTTAATCTGCCATATGTCTAATAAAGAATACAGTCAAACCTGTGTTAAGCGACCATTTAAATAATATGAATGGTGATCGTTAAAGAGAGGTGTTCGCTGACTGCAGGGCAAACGAAATGCAGAAGTATTATAAAGAAACCTTCTCCATTACTTTTGTCCCGGTGCATTGGGCTGCCGCCTGTAGTGCATACTGACTGTACACTTCTTTCCAATGACCACGTTAGAGGGGTGTGACTGTTTGCTGTTCAGTTTCCCTCTATACAACGACATCCAATGGGAGACACAGATTGTGTGTGTGTTGTTCGGAGGAAGTCGTTATAGGGAGGGACATTAAGACTTGACTTACATTTGCAAACAGATTAAATCCATATCAGACGCCGCGTAACGCGGCGTCTGATTCTGGATTCAAGCTGTGTGCCACTCGTCATTATCTTTTTTTCTGTCTAATATGTAACTTTGATATAAAACAGCAGACGACAGTTTGTAAGCAGACGATATTGTAGCAGTAAAATAGTTAGACATAATTGTCTTGTTTACGGAACTGCGGCAAGGGTCGTTGTAAGGAGGGAGTCATTGTTAGGAGGGCCGTTGTAGGGAGGAAGTCGTTGTTTGGAGGGCCGTTGTAGGGAGGGAGTCGTTGTTGGGAGAGCCGTTGTAGGGAGGGAGTCGTTATTGGGAGGGTCGTTGTAAGGAGGGAGTTATTGTTTGGAGGGCCGTTGTAGGGAGGAAGTCGTTGTTTGGAGGGCCGTTGTAGGGAGGGAGTCGTTGTTGGGAGGGCCGTTGTAGGGAGGGAGTCGTTATTGGGAGGGTCGTTGTGAGGGGGTCGTTGTTAGGAGGGTCGTTATAGGGAGGGCCGTTGTTGGGAGGGAGTCGCTGTTGGGAGGGTCGTTGTAGCGAGGGAGTCGTTGTTGGGAGGGTCGTTGCAGGGAGGGTCGTTGTTTGGAGGGTCGTTGTAAGGAGGGAATCGTTGTTGGGAGGGTCGTTATAGGAAGGAAGCGCTGTAGTGTGATTGAGTACAATTCATTTTTGTGAACGTAACTGTTATTTTTAGAACATAACCATTATGCTGATGGTACTGAACATTATTTATTCACACATGTTTAGAGTTGAAAACATACTAACTGGAAGGTAATAACCCTCGAAACTCCAGACACCTGTACACAAAAAGATAAAAATGTGTTGTTATAGATAAGCGAAGTAGTTTGAATGTTAAAACAGTGAATCCTGGCGACGAGTATACTCGTCCGTTACAAACAGTGTACCTGTAAATAGAACATTTGTCCTATGTCAACACTGATGACCCTCTGCACCGTTTGTCATTTTGAAATATATTTTAAAAATCATCCTGAATTTGTCCGAAATGGATCAGACTGTACGCATGGGTGCCCGACTCAACAACAAAAAAATATATAATAGATCTAGCCCTACAGTAGACTAAAAAAATATTTATTTATTTATTTTTGAGCCGGGCACCTATGACTTTACGGGAATCTGGAATTGGTGCAGGGCTGCCATTTCTCCGGATTTTTCCTAAATCTCCGGATTTTTTTCCAGTACATGGTAGCTTAAAGCAGGCTGAAAGTAAAGCAGAATGCGCCTGCTTTAAGTAGTTGCATGTCAACAAAGCAAGAAAAAGGCTATGGGACAATGGTACGATTCGTAAAATCGCACTTGAAAAATGCAAAATTTGGAAATCTTAGGATTTTTTATTTCAACTTATGGCAGCCCTGTTTGTGCATTTAAAGTTTCAGGGGAGATATTGTACAGGTACAGTGCAAACTAGGCACAAATAAAATGCAACAAAACGAAGAAAATCACAATTTACTTTTTTTTTTCAAATTTGTGTGACAAACAATTTTGGGCCTCCTCTGACTTCGAATCGCTTATAGTTTGATCGGGCCCAAATGTGTTACCAATGGAAATGTTTGCTTGGCACAACCGCATTTTTGTGGGAAAGATTTACCCCTTTATTGCCTTACCTCGAGTCAATGGTTATTTTCAAACAGATTGGATTTAATATTCAGCAATAAAAACAGACGATACAATAAATCAGCCTTCATTTTAGAGGTCGTAATTGAGAGGTTTTACTGAATCTTATTGCAAACCTTCGATTTGTCATCTTAGAAACAACATGTGTCTGTATAGACCTGAAGTAACAATAATGTTTAAACGAGTATCGTCATCCACTGTGCTGGTTTTAACGACACTATCGACCTGCCATGAACCATTGATTACTTTAAATCTTTAACACTAAACAGAAATCGTTGAAATGATCTTTGTGAACAGTTTGGATACTGATAAGACGTCGACGGTTATTCGGCGTCTCATCAGGGTCCAAACTGTTTGAAAATCTAAGTACATATATATAATTATATAATGTGTGTACGGTGTATGTGTATGTTGGCAGAATTTGATAGTTTATCTACATATAAAAATAGCAGCAGAATATTATCTCGGGCACATGTACATGTACAAGACAAAACCGGGTAGAATGTAACGGATACCAATAGCATGTTAAGCGCGACCTGGGTAACATTTGCAAACAGTTTGGATCCAGATCAGATGCCGCGTATAGCGGCGTCTAATCTGGAACCAAACTGTTTTCCACTCAAATACAACTTTTAGTAAGTTTAAAAAAGTATAAAAAACGATGGGTTGTTTTTTCACCGACGATATATTTGAAGCAGACGATAGTTCAGCATGATAAGGGGTAAGATGGAAAAGTGATGTTAATCAACAATGTGTGACATATATGACTGTACACTCTACTAGACAGAGAGCAACTTGTAATTTAGCATAAGTTCAATGTCATGTATATTGTTCCTTCTCTACAAAGACACCCGCTGGGAGCATACAGTCGTCATAGGGAGGAAAATTGGCCTACATTTGCAAACAGCTTGACTCCAGATCAGACGCCGCGTAACGCGGCGTCTGATCTGGATTCAAGCTGTTTGTCACTCATCATTCAGTGTTTTCCTGTCAAAATGTCTATTATGTTACTTTGAGTAAAAAATCAGACGACAATTTTAAGCAGACGATATTGCAACTTTAAAACGCTTAAGACATAATTGTCCTGTTTAGGGAACTGCGACAAGGGTCGTTGTAAGTAGGGAGTCGTTGTTGGGAGAGCCGTTGTAGAGAGGGACCATTGTAGTATGCTAAATGGCACATACAGTGGAAACACCGTTAGTACACTAGAGAAAACGTTATTCTTTCCCAATAAACGCGTTTACGCTAAAACTATTATTTCAATTACAAACAGTTTGGAGCCAGATCAGACGCCGGGTAACCCGGCGTCTGATCAGGCTTCAAACTGTTTGCCACCAGGATAAAAATGTGCACCATAACCCCAACCATTGTAAAATACCGTTTCACAACGGTAGAACATAGATTATTTCTTATTCTAACATGACACGTGAATTCGTCCCTATAAACAAAGAACAGGTCTATCGTGGTATACCTGAGACGTTATACCACGCTCTTCCCTAACCCGCTCCTCCCGCGGTTATATGACATGACGTGACCTCGTGCGTTCATACGTTATGCTTTTTAAATTTCTTTCGTTATTCATATAGCCCGTAAAGACCATATACTTTTAACCAGTAACGTTACAGTAATTTTCTCATTCTTCTGTCTTGTTTGGTGTAATGTTTGCTCTATGCCAGATTGTGGATCGGTAAATGTAAATTTGCTTATGGGTGTTAGATTCTTGTAATGTCGCGGAAAAAGTTATTCGGTCGAAAAACTTCATCCGCTGAGGAAATAAGTATGGAACATTTGATTTCCTTTCTAATGAATTTCTTTAAATCTGGTCATGTTAGAATCGAAATAATCTATGTTCTTCGGCCTTCGTGGTCAATTCCTGCACACCACAACTCCCAACCGTTGTAAAATACCGTTTCACAACGGTAGAACATAGATTATTTCTTAAATTGAACCTTTCACTTTCTCATCGTATAACATTTTTGTTCGATTCCTTCCAAATTTAGAGATATTATTGCCAAGGGTTCTATTTACGGATTCTTGTACGTCTAGTTCTAATTTATACAGTCATCAATTTGTATCATAAGAAATGTTTTCTCTATTCTAGTTAATTGTAGCTTAAAGCAGGTGAAAAGTAAAGCATAAAGCGCCTTTAGGCGGATTCTGCTTAATATTCACTTGCTTTAAGTGATCACCTATCTTCAATACATGTACTAGAAACACGTTATGTGGTAATGTTTCAAGACGCAATCGGCTTATTTTCTTTCAACCTGCTTTAAGTGCTCACCTATCTTCAATGCTAAAAACAGGCTATGGAGTAACGTCTTAAGGCGTAACATGCTTATCTACTTTCAACCTGCTTTAATCGCTTACCTATCTTCAATACTAGGAACAGGCGATGGGAAAAGAGTTTTGCTGGAACATAAATCCACCTGCATAGAAAGCCTTTGTCTAGCTGGCATGATTTATGACCCAGTCTTTTATTCAATACTCACTCTGGCATAAACCGCAGTGGCAAGAGAAATTAGGTGATATGTTCTTTCTGGCAGCAAATTGCCAGACTGCAAAAGAAGACATTTGGAAGAAAAATGTTTCCGTTATTGTGTTTTAGCCTGAATGAGAGTCGTCTGTTTTGAAAGTATCGTGAAGTTTTTAAGTTAGTACATCATTTTATGCTTGGCCGTGTATAAGATTGGGTCGGGATTCGGATCTATGCGGAAAATGCACACAGCATTGAAAGACATGTGACCTACTATACCGCTCGATCACCGTGTCATTCTCATATGACAGGCTAACTATCTTTTCATATTTGTTAATATGCGAACTACAGTCGACCTTCGATATCTCGAACTCGGTTATATCGAACATACCCGTATTTCAAAGTTTAAACGCGTCTTGAAACACGGGTATGATCACCTAAACCGAGCTTGAAATAAGGCAAATTCATGTTTCGAAATATCGGATATTTCGAGTTAAGCGAGTTCGAGATATCAAAGTTCGACTGTACTTCGAACGAAGTTTTTTCTTCTTCTTCTTGAGGGCGTTTTCATATCTATCATATTTTACATATTTTATAATGCCATATGCACGGTAATGCCACAAAATTGCTTTCATTTGAGTAGCTTCTCTTTTTATTTACAAATACACCATCTGGTGTTCAGTCTCTCTATTAAAGTGTACATAATGATCCTCGTTACCTTCATCCGGAAATTGCTATGCTGAATACAGTGGAGAATCTGTTATTCTTTCCCGTTTAAACGCAAACGTACGCAAACGCAAAGCACTAAAACGTAGAAAAGTACAACTTTTGGACAATTCTGATAATTCATGTTTATCTTGGTGGTAAACAGTTTGGAGCCTTGGTAAACTGTTTGCACTGCAAATAATAGTTTTAGCGTAAACGCGTTTATTGGGAAAGAATAACACATTCTCCACTGTACGTTTGAAAGATAAAATAATTTGACACTGTTGACGGTTTATTGCAGGGCTGTTACATCTCCGGATTTTTCCGAAATCTTCGGATTTCTGCAATTACATGTATTTTTAAAACTTAGGAGGATTTTTATGGACAACTTATGGTAGCCCTGTTGTTGTGACATGAAAATCAAGTGAGGGTTATTTGGAATATCCCTGCCAGTCTTATTGTTGGGACCTATGTCCAAAATACTAACACATTCCTGTCAGAATGTTCTTTACCTTGATCATGGAAAAATCACATTTCTCCATGCCTTGATAATTATGATCACGTGTTGCTTTCTTATCTGCGCATGCGTCTCTCATCACAATGGTAATAACGTTCGTATGTTTTATTGTTATTATTTACTGAAATACCTGAACCATCCGGTCAGGGAGGGTGTAGTCATTTAACTCATTACGCAATATTAACGCATTTTACGCCTTTAATTTATTCATCCACAGAAGAAAATAGTTCTAACCGTAACGTAGGCCTATACATGCATGAATATGCACTATAAGAAATAATTCCAAAAACAGGCGGATAAAATAGCAGAATGCTCCTCCAGGAACAATCTGGTTTACTTTCAACCTGCTTTAAAGGTGATATAGTGCTACCGCCATACAACGGCCCTCCAAACAACGATTCCCTCATTGCAACGACCCTTGCCACAATTCCCTAAACTAGACAATTATGTCTAACGCTTTTACTGCTGCAATATCGTCTGCTTACAATTGGTGTATGCTTTTTTTCTCAAAGTTACATAATGGACATTTTGACAGAAAAAATCTTAAAGACGAGTGACAAACAGCTTGAATACAGATCAGACGCCGCGTTACGCGGCGTCTGATCTGGATTCAAGCTGTCTGCAAATGTAAATCAATTTCCCTTCCTATATCGACTCCCTCCGAACAACGCACACATTTGTTTGTTGTAGAGAGGGAGCGCTGTAATACGTCTTCAACAATAAGAACATGCTACAGATTATGGGGTGATAGGTTAAATACAAACGGATGCTTAATGCTAGACAAAAGAAATGAAAACATGTACAAGAAATAATGTGTTGTATTACTTTTGTGAGGCCTTTTAACTTGTCATTAATAAAACTATATATTTTCAAAAGGAGACTTTGGCATTATTGATTTGATCATAAAAGGGTTCATTCTAACTCAATATCGTATTTCAATTTGATATAATGTACGTTGTACGTAACGCGGCGTCTGGTCAGGATCAAAACTGTTTGCCACTTGTTTTGAAATTATATCAGTTATACTGCATTACATCTAACTTTGAAACCATATTGCAGACAACAATATTGAAGCAGACGACAATATGGCGGTGAAGGGGTAAAAACCTCACGACATATTGATCATGAAAGCGTTAAAAACGCAAAAAACATGGCACTAGGGGGGACAATAAGTTAACGTATATTGTTTCTGTGTCTTTCAGTACTCTTCAACGTGACAGCTTTAATCATATACCCTATCAAGTATTCCGAGGAGGTGGGGCGCAAACAGGGCTCATCGTGGCACTTCGGCTGGGCGTATTTCGTCGGCTGGGCGGCCACCGTCGTGCTAATCACTAGCGCCCTGCTCATCTGCCTCGACAAGGACGCCGACGAAGTCATGTACCGTGAACGAACGACGTCAGAGGAGGGAATCGAAGAAGAGGTCATCATATAAATTAAGCCTTGCTATAGATAGGATTTTTATATAATAATTTCAGTTTTGCTGGAGCAAATAATGAAGGTTTGAATTTGTATAAATTATTTTCTAGCTAAAAGCACACTGAAACGGCCCGGTTTTCAGTAAATCCATTGGAACTGGTTTCTTTCTTGATACGTTTAAATGTGGAATACAATTTTTTTAAGTAAGGGAAGTGAGTATATTTTCATATATTAATCAATCTTGCGTATTGTCATGATAGGCTAAAAACAATAGGAGTTTACAATTTATTTCTAATGGCGGTAGAAGCAGGGAAGATTGTTTAGCTATTAATATATTTCGAATGGATCTAGGAAGTTCTGACAATAAAGTGAGCTTTAACACATTACCCCATATGTATACGCCTTTTTACGCCTTTTATTTATTCCTCCAGTAAAGAACTTTATTTAGTCAGGAATATAATTTATACAGTAAGAAATATTTTCTATATCCTAGTAGATAGTAACTTAAAGCAGGCTGGAAGTAAAGCAGAATGTGCCTTAAACCTTTACCTTATAGAAGCGCCTTTTAGCGCATTCCCTTTAATCCGAAGAAAATACTTCCAATCTATACAGTCATAAATATGTATCAGAAGGAATATTTTCTTAATTCTAGTAGATGGTAGTTTAAAGCAGGCTGAAAGTACTTTAGCAGAATGCGCCTTAGGGCGCATTCTGCTTTTCTTTCAACCTGCTTTAAGTAGTCACCTATTTTCCAAACTAGAAACAGGCTATAGGGTAAAAGGTTAAGGCCCATTCTGCTTCTTCAATCTGCTTTCAGTGCTCACTTGTCTTCAAAACTAGAAATAGGCTATGGGGTAATGGGTTAAAAGAGTCTCGGCATTGATACTACATGTAACAACAACAGGTTGAAATGGTTAATGTTTAAGACAGGTTGTAGTGCAGTGCAGGGCGGCACTGGAACAGAATGATCCTATTAGAGCTTTCTGTAGTACTTTTTCCTGTATTAACCCATTACCCCATAGCCTGATTCTAGTTTTGAAAATAGTTGACCACGTAAAGCAGGTGAAAAGTAAAGCAGAATGCGCCTTAAGGCATATTCTTCTTTACTTTCAGCATGCTTTAAGCTAACATCTCCTAGAATATAGAAAAAAGTTTTGATCATACATATTCTTAACTGTATAAATTTGGACTATTTTTCTCAATGGAGGAATAAATTGAAGGCGTAAAAAGACGTATTTATGGGGTAATTGGTTAAGCTACATACGCCTTTCTCTGAAGATACGCATTATAAAGTCGCTAAAGAGACTACATGTATATGGTGTTACTGTTGAGAAGACGTTATTCTTTCCCGTTTAAACACAAACAAACGCAAATGCAATGCAATCAAATTAAAAATGATTTCTTTAAAATGCTTGTGGTTCGTTTTATTCTGGGTTGCAAACATTTAACAGCCTGATCAGACGCCGGGTAACCCGGCGTCTGATCTGGCTCCAAACTATTTGCAATAGAAGTAAATAATCTAATTGTTTTATTTAACTGTGTTTATTTGGGAAAGAATGACGTCTTCTCCACTGTGGTCAATATTTGACTTCTGTTCGACCTAACATTGTCTTAACATAACATTGTCTCAAACCCTCCATACATGCCAAAACTTCCGCCACTTAAATCTACTGAATAATTAATAATGCATAAATTATGCTCGCCCTACAAACTAGTGCGGACGTCTCGGCGTTGAAAAAGTGTACATTGAGTGAAACGGCAAAGTGCCTTAAATTGTGTTTACCCATTCAATGTATCACTCTAAGTGAAATGCAATTGCGAACAGTTTTTGATCCTGATCAGATCCCCGAGACATTCGGCATCTGACCAGGGTCGAAACTGTTTGATACTAATCCCAACAGAATTTTAGCCAATTTACCTACAATTTAAGAAATACTTTCATTCCTCTCTTAGAAAACAGTTTAAAAGTAAGATGAGGTACTTACATACCGAATTTCAAATTGATCAAATGAAGCTACATGTAACCAGAGATATAAACGGAATATCACCACAGTGTGTGATCCGGGATCTTGTATCAGTTCGAGTTGGCTGTGTATTCCAGATCACACGAGAGGCGAAGCCTCGAGTGTGATCTGGAATACACAGCCAACGAGATCACAAGAGCCCGGATCACACACTGTGGTGATGTTCCTTTTATTATATACCTTATTTCAATTTATTTATTTTCTATAAAATTTCATTTAAAGTAGCTTAAAATCGGGACTATATCTGCGATGCGCTATATATTCAACCGAATAACCATATGCATATGTTAAACCGCTGTTGCGTATTAATACATAATGACTTTTTTTGTAGAAGTCCGCCATTTTTTTATCGGCTCGATTGAGCAGTGTTTTTTCTCAAATAACCTTCATTTAAGCGTATTAGAGTATGACTTGAACTGTTTTAAGCTTAATTCTATTTGGAAGTTCCCGTAATTACTTTTCATTCCTTCCATTTTCTCTTTTGTTTGACAGCAGACGGAGAAAACGTAAGCAAGTTGAAGGTCTTCTTGTTATTAAAAATAGCATCAAAATGGGGAATTCCGAAACGTCACGCGCACCTGTTCTTTATATACATCGATTGTGTATAACTTGTGTAGCATAAAAGTAGTCCAGCAATACCGTGTAGCATATATGCCATCTGATACGGATCATCTGATACGGAAAAAGATTGTGGGGCTTGTATTTGCCTGTTTTGTAGATAGGTATGTAATAAAACAAAATTCTACGAACTTTTCGAACAACCCTCGTAAAAGTAGATAGCAATCGTTTAAAGCAAATGGCGTCATGGCAGTGAATAAATGGCAGTCAAATATGACGTCGTGGAAGTGAAGGAATTAAAAGTGTGACTTGTACGAAAGTCAAGTCTGTGTTAAACGTCCATTTGGTTAATCATCTACGCGATCACCTGGTATCCTTTTACACGTTTCCCACGTGTTTCGCTGTCACATCTCTTGAAAATGTATTGTTTCGAATAATCGTTTAACACGCAGGTTTTCATCTAGTTTTTATATTGTCAGACTGTTTAAAGTCTATTTGATTTTACCCCCATTAATTAGTCTTTACAATTTACCTCACTTCATCGATTAACGTCCAATTCTTTAAATGTTTGTACATACTTATTTACGTACTATTAATGTACAGTTTTGTAATTTATGCGTTCATATTGCCATCCATATTCCTTTTAATTGCCCAGTTTTCGGGCATTGTTCGCCATATCTGTACAGTTGTATGAATTTATACCTTTCAACCTCGATAAAACGACAACTTTAAAAAAAAAAAAATCAGTTTTCGATAAATAAGACGAATTGGCTGCTTAAAGTACAGTCGAACTTCGATATCCCGAACTCGGTTAAATCGAACATACCCGTATTTTAAAGTTAAAACGTGGCTTAACCACGTTTTAACTTTAAATTTCGGGTATGCTCGACTTAACCGAGCATGAAATAATGCAGTTTATGTGTCAAACTATCGGATAGTTCGAGTTAAACGAGTTAGAGATATCGAAGTTCGACTGTGTATGTTCGTATTATGTCAAAATGTAAATATTGTATTAACCTTTCCATCGCAAATTTCCATCATCAGATTAACCCCTTCACCACCATTATATTGTCTGTTGTTAAAATGTTGCCAAAGTAGGAATTAACTCTTTCAACAACATGGACCTGTTTAAAAATATGCTAATTACATTTGCAAACAGTGAATACCCATACCAGAGGGTCCTCTGATCAGGGTATACACTGTTTGCTAATTTAGAGCAATGGTTTGATGTTTTGGTAACTACATTGATCCACGAAGACACATAATAAGAGTTTACTAAAGTGCTGAAAGAGTTTATAACAAGTGCCTTGCCTTGAACAGATATACGAGCATTTTTCACAAGACAAGCAGAAGAATATTTCACTTTATGCAACATGTTTGAGAAAAAAGTACCGTGTAATATCATTAAATATTCCATACACATCCATTATCTAAAAAGGAACCCATGAATAAGTTATGACTGCACAGTGTACGAGTGGTATATTGCATTTTATAAACAGGTTTACTTTGCCCGCATGATGTCAGAGCTAGGCCACATTTGGCGGTGAATTAGGCAGTGCATGCTATATAGTGGAATAGACGTTATAATTTGCCATTTAAACGAACCTTAACGCAAACGTATGACAATGAAATTCTATTTGGAAATATTGATGATATGGCAAACAGTTTGGAGCCAGATCAGGCGTCTGCTCTGGTCTCAAACTGTTTGCAATGTTGTTAGCATGAAGACAATAGTAACGTATTTTCCATTGCATTAACCCTTTGAACCCTAGTCCCGCATATAGGCGTCCTTTTCAAACAGTATACATGTGAAAAGTGCACTTGTCCTATGCAAACAGTGAATACCCAGATCAGAGGGCTCCTTATGGAGCCCTCTGATCTTGGTCTTCACTGTTTGTCATAATGCAAAACATTGACAGAAACAACCCTAAAAAGGCAGAAATGGACTAGACTAAAATCGAAACTGGGATTGTCCATTTGAAGTTTTAGGGAGGAAAGAGTTAACGCTAATTGTTTTTGTTTCTTTCGAATTGAATGTAACAGTTATACTATAATATATCATAGATAAAACTGTATTACTTCAAACAGGCTTGACATAGTTAGGACAAACATGATGTTAAAGTCCCTATAGCAGGTTTTCGCATTATTTTCGTCTTGTATAAAGCAGATACCAATATTTAAGACTGAATGCCTCGCAAATCATACATTTGTATTTGAATTCAGCTACTGAAAATCGGTTGGGTCCATGCAGCACAGAATATGTGTCGTTATTCAATCAGTGGTATTTACTCTTAAAGATCAGATGTGCAAGTTCTTTTTAAACAAAATGATATAATAGCAAACGAAAATTTATATTCTTCATTCAACAATCCAATAGTTATACGTCTAATTACGTCAGACCTTCAACGCATTGATATATCATTAATTCATTCCTTCATTCTTGCAGCCCCTTGTTAGACCCGCATGTAAGACAACATCATCACCAGAGGTAATAGAACCATATTGGTTGTTGTCTAGCACCTTACATTCTATAAACATGATGTCTCACATAGCTTTATCAGTATCACTTCCATTGTAACGCTTTGTCTTACTATTCAGTATAACTGGAGCATTTAGCAAACATATACAGTCTTATATAATAAATAATAAATATAATGAAGATGACAAATTAATGCAGAACAATGGTAATACAGAAAGCTCTTTTATGAACGTTTTGCATTTCATTGCCTTGCATTTAATAATGATTTACCATGCTCTTTACTCAGTCAAACATCAATAACTTGAATTCTCTCCAAAGAACATACTCATATTTCAAAGATAAAACGTGGTCTTAGCCACGTTGTTCAACTTTAGAAATACGATTAAGTTCGACTTAATCGAGGTTCAATGTACTGTATGCTGACTACCTACATGCTTTCAGTCCTTATCCTGTAGCAAAACAAGCCTTTATAAGAGTTATCCTTTTAACCAACAAACCGAAGAACAACCAAATACAGTGGAGAATCTGTTATTCTTTCCCGTTTAAACGCAAACGTACGCAAACGCAAAGCACTAAAACGTAGAAAAGAACAACTTTTGGACAATTCTGATAATTCTTGTTTATCTTGGTGGCAAACAGTTTGGAGCCTGATCAGACGCCGGGTTACCCGGCGTCTGATCTGGCTCCAAACTGTTTGCACTGCAAATAATAGTTTTAGCGTAAAACGCGTTTATTGGGAAAGAATAACAGATTCTCCACTGTATGCTTAAATTTCTTCCACGGAAAGCGTTACCAGTTTTCATATTTCTTATGTGGATTCTGTTTTGTATTCTCTTTGCAGATCTTCTTTTATTTCCCTATGACTAACCCATGAGGAAATTCATACAGTGAAGCTCGCTTATAACGAATCTGGATATAACGAAATATTGGATATAACGAAACAACATGTATTCTTCATCTCTTAATTAACGTATGATAAAATTGACTTGATATAATAACATATGGATATAATGAAAGAAATCAGATGATACCGAGGCCTTTGTTTTAAGAATGTTTTACAGAATCTTTTCGTTTCCCTATGCAAAACCTCTATAATATTCCCTATGCAGAATCTCTTTAAAATTCCCTATGCTGAATTTCCTTATAACTTTCACTGTGTGAAACTTCTTTTATTTCCCTTAAAGAGGAAATCTTAATTTCCCCTATGTGGAACTCTTTATTTTTCCCCTATGTGGAACTCTGTATTTTCCCCTATGTGGAACTCTTTTTGATTCTCCATAAACAGTGCCTCTTTTTGTTAACACTTATTTCGGAACGTCTATGCCACGCTTTCGTTTCTATTCGCTTACAGTCGTTTTTTAAATAGTTCTTTTCACCCCAGAACTTTTGTCATTTTGATCGGAATGGACCCTACAACTATTCGCTCCCGTAACTAGTTTCAACCAGTGTCTGCTGGACGGTTACCGTCCAATAAAGTTTAGGAATAATTCCATTGTCTGGTCTAAAAATCAAACCTTATTTGATATATCCTTACTTGTTCTAAGAGCTCGTACTTTTAACCCATTTGAAGATATATGTAGTGTCTACTTATGAGATGAGAGCGTTGCCAAATAGTATACACCACGATGATACGCCACCAGACGCGGCGTCTCTTCAGGGTCTGCACTGTTTGCTATTTAATATGGAACTTCTTACTGTATAGACAAGTACTACGGTGTATTTAGATCGTCTTTGTATAGCAGGTACTGAAAAACAGGTATTTTTCGCGTCATGAATATTTCGCGCAATGCAATTTTGTATTAATTCGCGACATCATGCAATGTTTCTAGCAGGTGGAAGCTTTAAGCAGGCTGAAAGTAAATCAGAATGTGCCTTAAGGCACATTCTGATTTACTTTCAACCTGCTTTAAGAAGTCACCTATGTTCATAACTAGAGACGCGAGGCAACACATTCGCGAATTAACGCGTAAATTATATTCTCGCGAATAAAAACCAGTTTTACAGTACATAGGAGGAATCGATTGCAATATCTAGGCATAAATACGATAAAGTGTTTCAATTCTTATGATTATTTATTTCATCTATTTTCTTCGTTAAACCACATATGCTTTCTGATCTATTATATATTTTCACTGCAATGGTTGATGCACCGTAATAGAAAACGTCTAATTAGATATCAATATAAGATATTGTTTTCTGATATCTTTGTTCTGGTTTTAACTGTTTAACACGATTGGTATCTTTTTTAAACAGTGCTCCCTCCCTACAACGGCCCTCCCAACAACGACTCCCTCCTTACAACGACCATTGTCTCTGTTCCCCCAAACAAGACATGTATGTCCAACCTAATCACGACTACAATGTTGTCTGTTAAAAATTTTCGTCCGTTGTTTTTTTTTCAAAGTTACATTATGGACATTTTGACAAAAAAACATTAATAACGAGTGACAAACAGCTTGAATCCAGATCAGACGCCGCGTTACGCGGCATCTGATCTGGATTCAATCTGTTTGCAAATGTAAGTCGATTTCCGTCCCTATATCGACTCCCTTCGAACACCGCACATAGTTTTTGTCTCCCATTGGATGTCGTTGTAGAGAGGGGGCGCTGTATGTATTTTTAAATAATTGAAAACCATTTCTTTGTAAAAGCTAACATTAAAAGAGACATCGTGACAAAATGGCTCATACATTTAACCATTTCGATATAACAACCTATCTCAGCAATTGGTGAATTTCGCTTGTAGCGGTATTTACGTTTACTTTCCTTGTACACGTATAAACCGTATTGTTGTTTGATTAACCCATTACCCCATAGTATGTTTCTTCGTCTGAAGTCAAGTAACCACCTAAAGCAGTCTGAAAGTAAAAGCAGGGTGCGTCTTAAGATGCATTCTGCTTTACATTCAGCCTTCTTTAAGCTACCAGTCGCTAGGATATAGAAAATATATCTAAAAGTCCATATGCATGACCGAATATGATATATTGTTTACTGTGAAAGAATAAATTGAATGCGTTAAAAGTCGTATCCATGGAGTAATGTGTAAGATGTCAATCTACTTTGATTGTAACGTGTTTTTAAGATTATGAATGAGTCGTCATTTGCGTGGCCACAGTGACGGGACTTAAGCGCACGGCCAAAGAAACATTGCATACCAATGACGTCACACGAAGTCTTTAAAGAACAGTTAGTTAGCAACAGTGACGGGACTTAAACGCACGACCATTGTAACATTGCAGACCTTTGACGTCACACAGGTTCTTTAACGAACATTCCCAATATTGCATGCCGTCATGTGATTTTAAGCACGTGATTGGGCAGTAACAGACATTAAAACATGGCCAGCTTTGTCCGAATTTACAGTTTCGGCCCATTTATGCAAACAGCTTTCTTTGCAATTGCGAGTGAACGGTGTGTTTGTTAAATTTCGTTGCATCTCCACAAATTGCATCTTGCGAACGTAGGTACAGTGGAGAATCTGTTATTCTTTCCCAATAAACGCGTTTACGCTAAAACTATTATTTCATTTACAAACAGTTTGAAGCCAGATCAGACGCCGGGTAACCCGGCGTCTGATCAGGCTACAAACTGTTTGCCACCAACATAAAAATTAATTATTTAAATTGTCAAAAAGTTGTACTTTTCTACGTTTTAGTGCTTTGCGTTTGCGTACGTTTGCGTTTAAACGGGAAATAATAACGTTTTCTCTACTGTACAAGGGGTTTACGTCGTCTGTTGTAGCTATAAACTGTTGGCAATGACAAAGGGTATCCGTTGATAGATGGCAATAGTGTTTTTGAAATTGTTATCGCTGCTTCTCCTGTATTACATTAACCCATTGCTCCATAGATACCTATTTTTACGCAGTTTATTTATTTCTCCACTTTGGGACAATAGTTCCAATTTATGTAATCATTGATATCTATTATGAAAAAATACTTTCTATATCCTAGCAAATGGAGGCTTAAAGCATGCTGAAAGTAAAGCAGAATGCGCCTTAAGGTGCACTCTGCTGTACTTTCAACCTGCTTTAAATAGTCGACTGCCTTCAAAACTAGAAACAGGCTATGGAGTAAAGGGTTTAAACAGTAACGACCCCGTTGACAACATTATGTACATTGGAGATTACGTTATTATAAGCGAAACGCAAACACAATGCAACAAAATGTTGAAAATGACAAGATTCCTTTACAATTTTTGTCTGATTGCGTCTAACCCGTCTTCGAACTGTTTGCAATGGAAATAACTATTTCAGCACAGACCCGTTTATTTGGAAAGAATAACGTTTTGCCAACTGCACCGTGGTGTCTCCTACAAGGCTTCACCCTTTCCTCGTGTGTGTGTGTGTGTGTGTGTGTGTGTGTGTGTGTGTGTGTGTGTGTGTGTGTGTGTGTGTGTGTGTGTGTGTGCTTGCATGGCTGCCATTTCTCCGGATTTTTCCTAAATCTCCGGATTTTTCCCCAGTACATGGTAGCTTAAAGCAGGCTGAAAGTAAAGCAGAATGCGCCCTAAGGCGCATTCTGCTTTACTTACAGCCTGCTTTAAGTAGTTGCATGTCAACAAACCAAGAAAAAGGATATGGGGTAAAGGTACAATTCGTAAATTCGCACTTGAAAAATACAAATTTGGAAATCTTAGGATTGTTCATGTCAACTTAATATGGCAGCCCTGTGTTTGTAGAATCGTCAGCAGAACTTGGTATATGTGCATTCATCATTCAGCGGCAATATATGGCTAAAACGGTCAAAACAATATGTTCATTATTTTATTCATCTTTTTAAACCAGTTTTCATTGAAACATTGTTTATATTCAATGGGCCACGTCACGTTTCTTACTGCAAACCTTAAGCTGCGCCAAACTTTTGTCTAATCGCTATCATTATACAAGTAGATCTTATGAGTAGTCCAACCACAGCCTCAAAGAGGCTCGCAACCGGATTTAGCATTAAAAATAGTAGTTTGTAAATATATGTCAAATGCTTATATAAATGGGTAAGATTTAGGTTTGGATAATAAATTCTGTTAAAAAATGCATTTCAAAAAAAAAAAGGAAGAAGCTCTGGTGGGATTCGAACCCGTGACCCTCCATGCGGAGACAAACATGAAAACAAAGGCAAACGCCTTAACCACGCGGCTACTGGGACTCTCTTTCTATATGGTAGCGAATTAACGTACTTCACTGGTAGCGATTGATTTATACATATTCGGCTCGGGTTTATGTCTGAGCCCGTGTAGAGACGCAACAACAACAACTAAACCGTTAGCTAACGCTATAGAAAAACGATGGAAAATATCTAAAAAAAAAAACTAAGATTCGGTGATAATTCTGTAGACTTTTTTTGGACTGATCATATTTTTTTAATGTCAGAAGCCAAATAATGCCACAAATTTGCTTTTATTTGAGTATTTTATTTTATTTTGACAAGTACACTATCCGGTTGCGAGTCCCTTTAAAACTGGCGGTCGATCAGGCTGTTTGCTGTTTTCAACTATCGAATGATTTTACTCGTGATGTGGCTTATTTTACTACATGTATTTCTAATATCATTTTCATAGTTCACTGCTATATTCTCTAGGGGCCCGATTCATAAAAATTTCGTACGACAACAACGGTCATAAGTCAACTTTAAAAATACATGTACATTTAATTTCTGATTTCTCTGTTTTTTCTGGGGGGTCGGGGGGGGGGGGTTCAAGACGATTCCATAGAGATGTCACAAGACAGGATTAGATGGAGAAATAAATAATAATTGAGATTTTCTCTGATTTTTCTGGTTTTTTCAAACCGGTTCCAAAGAGATGTCATATGACAGGATTAGATGGAGATATAAATAATAATTGAGACTTTTATAATCTGACTTACGACAACATTTGTCTTACGAAGTTTTATGAAACGGGCTCCTGGAATGAGCGTGTACTTTGTTGTACCATACAACTGTTCAGGATTGTTTAGATAATGTTTGTTCTGTACTATCTACGCACGTGACAGTGCGTCATCGTCAGGGCTGCCATTTCTCCGGACTTTTCCTAAATCTTCGGATTTTTTTCTAGAACATGGTAGCTTAAAGCAGGCTGAAAGTAAAGCAGAATGCGCCATAAGGCGCATTCTGCTTTACTTCCAGCCTGCTTTAGGTGGTCACGTGTCAAAAAAATAGAAACAGGCTTTTGGGTAAAGGTACTATTCGTAAATTCGCACTTAAAAAATGCAAATTTGGAAATCTTAGGATTTTTCAAGTCAACTTATGGCAGCCCTGCATCGTATGTGTTTAGTCAATCAACGATAGTTCTGACTTTTCAGCAATAATCTGAATTCATGTTTAACTGTTTCGCTGCAAATTTTAACATGCGCTAAAATGTGTTATCTGCAATCTCAAATTAATTTTTGAAGTTTTGACGGACGAATTATTGATACCAGTGGCAAACAGTTTGCTTTACGCGGCGTCTGATCTGGATCCAAACTGTTTGCAAAGACGTCTGTATTCGCCTTTGGTGGAGAAAGGTTTAAGGGACTGTGTCCCTTTTTGTATTATACTTTGTTTACTACACTATGTTCCCAGTAATTTGATCTGCCATTTGAATTAATAATTTGCTTGTTCAACGTGACTTGACAGTTTTCAAACAGTTTGGACCCAGATCAGACGTCAAGTGATTCAACGTATGTTCAGGATTCAAACATATTAGTTAGTGTGCAAAGAGCTAAAAATGTATTCAGATATTCGCTGATCCGGTGTTCTATGAAATGTTGACCCTGCGTTAAGAAGCGAGACAGTGGTCCTTTTCAACGTTGAGAATCGAACCAGTGTCTTTTGTTAACGTAGAGAATTGACCCAGGGTCTTTTTAAACATTGAGAATCAATACATTGTCCTTTTAACGTTGAGAATCAACTCAGTATTTTTTTTAAACGTTGAGAATCAACTCGAGTATTCTATTAGCGTTAGGTTCGACCCTTTGGGTCAGTTTTCAATAAGGTCAAAATTTCATATAACACCGGCAGTTCTCGTTGTTTGACACGTGTTTTCTTTATAAGATAATCATGCTGTCTTCCTCCAACATTCCCGTGCCAATAAACAAACAATTAAACCAGTGAATGGGTGTGTTATGTTTGAATTTCTCTTCTACTCCACGCGTTCTGTGCACGAGAGTTCTATCCACGGGTTGTTTAACATATTTCTACAAAATTTAATATAAATATATTATACCGGTTCATTTCTTTCGCAAACGGCTAATACTAAACGGGAATGTAATTTAACATATTACGGTCTAACTTCAATATTCCGAATTACATCATTTCGGACCTCTACCAATATTGCAATTCCCATAGAAAACCCCTTTCATGTCTATATTCCACTCTGATACCAATGATATCACCCATAGAAATGTTTTCCTAAATCCTGGCGAAGCTTTCTGGATAATGATAAGCCTGCTTTATCCTACCACCAATCGCGAACTTTTAGAAGAGGTGGGGTGGGTACGGCTAAAATTAAACATCCATAGTACATTCCTCGTTCCATTAATTGCATATGACCATGATCACTGGCCACAGCACTTACATGTAATCTGCCAACTGATGCAGAAAACACGGTTATCCCACTATAATGACATCTGTAGGAAATTACCCCAGTACTCTGCTTAAAGATTGTAAACTTAGAAACATTAATTCTGATTAATACTCAGTATCTGTTTTGAATCAAATCTACGAATGCCATTTTGATCGGGTATGGCAATGAAGAGGGAAGCTTATATTCCCCTAGTGCCACGTGTTTCCTTCACAAACAGTCTACATATAAAGAGTACATAAGTCCTATGCAAACAGTGTAGACTGAGGGTCCTCTATTCTAGGTCTATACTAGAATAAAGAATAAATAGAATAAATTTATATGTACATATAATAGTACGACTTTGTGTAGGAAAGTAGTCACGTGTTTACTACTACATCTCGTGTGCATCAGTTAGTATCTATGGAAGATCATACAGCATCTGATAGTCTAGAATAGAAACAACATGTTTTTTATCTGCACATCCAACTGATTTGGATGGAAATCACTCGGCCATTTATTGGAATAGCGTTCTGATATGTTTTCGATGTTTTATATTCTGTAAATATCCCGATAGTCTGTTAATACTAACAATATTTCCGTAAAATGCCTTGGACGATATTCAAAATATAAACATGCAATCCTTGGATATTACTCCCTACAGGAAAACGTACAATATGCATTATAATTTCAGTAATTCAACAGACAAATGCGGCTACACTAGCTCAAACGATATGGTTCAAAAATGTGTGTCAATCTTAGATTTGATACTTGAACTTTGGGATCAAAAGTTTCAAATGTGAATTTCTTAAACACTCACGTCTTTATTGCACCGTTGCTCGCCGTTTGGCAAACAAAAACAAACAAAAACATTCATCACTATAACAGGTTATCCTCAAAATGGCGCGCCGCAGGTGAAATGACGAGAAGTGTCCCTCCACAGAATAATGATCCCGGGTCGTTTTTCGACATAGAAAAATGTCCTCTCGGGTCAGTTTTCTTCACATTGAGAACATATTTTGTTGAGAAATTTTCTACGTCGAAAAATGTCCTCCGGGAATACTTTTTAGAATGGGACACGTTTCGTCATTACACCGCCACTGCCAATCAGTTCTATTTTCCATACACTATTTACACCATATAATTTATATCTAAAATGTTCGACAGTCTAACATATCCTTCTCGAAAAATGTATGTACAATACAGCATAACTGTTTTACCTAAAGGCCCCTATCTCCCAAACACTCTGCTTGTTCCCTCTCGTCTGCTTCAGCTTATTCGATTCTGCGCCTGTGCGACTTCCGTTGACACGTGACTTCTGCTTTCTATCTTCAGCTGTTGACGGAGTCGGACACGGACAAGACAGAAACGGAATCGGATACAGCTTATGCAGACGAGGTGTTTAAGTGAGAGTTGGCAAAGGGATGTAACTCTGTCGTCTTGTGACGTCATTATGTGCTTCCGGTAGACTAATGTTCGGGACGCCAAGAAAAGTCTAGGACCCCCTTTCCACGTGGTAGATTGATTGAACAGTTCGATTATCACCAGAAACTTGCAGTGAAGAGTTACTAATGTAGAGTAGACGTTTAATGGCGTGTCCTAGCTTCTGATATATGTGTGATACCCTTACCACGAGCATACTTCACTAGGACATGGTCCTGATCAACCTTAGCCTGTGAAGTGGATATTAACCCTTTCACTCTCAATGACATTAAAAGGCACCTTTGCCAACAGTTTGGATTCTGATCAGACGCAGCGTAACGCGGCATCTGATCAGGATCTAAACTGTTAGACACTCGTATCGACATTTTGTCAGTCATACTGTCTTAAATTAACTTTGAAACAATATTGCAGACAACAATATTGAAGCAGAGGACAACATGGCGGTGAAGGGGTAAAGAACTCACGAAAGAGTTAGCATTGAACGGGTTAGCTGGTGTTTGCTAATAGTTTGTATACATATCAGAAACAGGGTAACTCGGCGTCTGAGTCGAATCCAAACTGTTTGACCCTCAGTTAACAGATACAGTAGAACCCCTCTATTACGACCATTAAATTGTATTAATTGGGTGGCTGCTTAAAGCAACCTGAACGTAAAACAGAAAGCTACTTTAAGAGCAACAACTTACACGTACTTGCATTTTATGCTGGTCGTACAATGGAGAATGTGTTATTCTTTCCCAATAAACGCGTTTACGCTAAAACTATTATTTGCAGTGCAAACAGTTTGGAGCCTGATCAGACGCCGGGTAACCCGGCGTCTGATCAGGCTCCAAACTGTTTGCCACCAAGATAAACATGAAATATCAGAATTGTCCAAAAGTTGTTCTTTTCTACGTTTTAGTGCTTTGCGTTTGCGTACGTTTGCGTTTAAACGGGAAAGAATAACAGATTCTCCACTGTAACAAAATTGGTGGCGATTTTATTTTGAAGCAGTCTACATCATAGCAGGATAATGGTTTAAAGGACCTTATCATGAGACCCTATTTAACCCCTTTACTGCCATGACGTCATCAATTTTAAACAATTGTCGTCTGCTTTTATTTATCAAATTATCATTCAGGTAGATATATTTAGACCTTAGAAATATTGAAATGAGTGTTAAACATGTTGGACCCTAGTCAGACGCCGCGTAACGCGTTTTCTGATAGGGACCCACGCTGTTTGCAAATACCTATTGCACTCTGGGTAAGACAGTGAAGGGGTCAAACATGATACAATATAATTTGTTCATTATAATGTTATAATGATCAGTGTTGCTATGGTACCAATGACATAATGCTTTTTCAAAACTACAGCTAAACATTTATTGTGAATTATCAGTTCACTCTGCCAGTGCCTTCGATCATTAAGGTTGGGGACCCCTAATGAGATCGGGTCATTTCGGTCTAATTCGAAAACTCTACGGAAATCGATCGGTCATTCTCGTCAACTGTCGACCCGTTCCGAACCATGTTAAAGGACGGCGCGACAGTTGACCAGAATGACCGATAACTGTACGTAGAGTACCAGTTTTGGTCCGATCGCATTAGGGGTCATCATTTTTAAAGTCTCTAATTATACAATATAGTTCAGTTACTGTGTCACATTGAATAAGGTGAAAAATATGACGTCATACTGAGATTAATTAAGAAACATGACATCATACTAAAATAATCTGGAAAATATGGCGTCATATCGATAGAAAATGAAAAGATAACGTCATAAGTAAGTAGATTTGTATGGCGTCGAGTCGAAATAGAATGTAAATATGACGTCATATCGAGATAATATAAAACAAATGGCGTCAAATCGAGATCGACTCTAGTAAGTATCATAGATTACCCAAATATCATCAGTATGTTGTGTAGAAGAAATCTGTATTGATCAACGAAAGTATCATTATAATGGTAAAACTTCAAATATACGTACACGTTAAATATGATGTTTACTCACATGACGTCACAATTTCAGAATGAAAATAGTTCTAGATCTAAGCATTTGTCACAATTATTACGAAGCTATTATTTTCCAATAAACACTTTGTCAATAGCAAACAGTTTGGAGTCTGATCAGACGGCGTGTACCTGGCGTCTGATCTGCTTTTGATAATGTGTTTATTGGAAAATAATAATTGTGACAAGTGCTAAGATTAAAATGAGTCGTCAAAATTTTTTAAACGTCATTTTGTAAGGTTTGATTTCGTTTAAACGATAAAGAATAATGTTATTACCACTATATAGAATTAACCTATGTTAAGCGATGATGCTTTAATAATGAGTTTAGTAATATAATGTTTGATATTAATTATGACTGGATTTTGGTAATTTCCATTTGAACGAGAATAAATGTTGAGTTCAAGACAAGTGATCTCCAGCGTCATGAATTAAAAGTACAGTGGAGAATGTGTTATTCTTTCCCAATTTAAACGCGTTTACGCTAAAACTATTATTTGTAGAGCAAACAGTTTGGAGCCTGATCAGACGCCGGGTAACCCGGCGTCTGATCAGGCTCCAAACTGTTTGCCACCAAGATAAACACGAATTATCAGAATTGTCCAAAGTTGTTCTTTTCTACGTTTTAGTGTTTTGCGTTTGCGTACGTTTGCGTTTAAACGGGAAAGAATAACAGATTCCCCATTGTACCAGACCTGTGTTAGTCCTTTATTCAATAGCCTATTTCTAATTTTGAAGACAGGTGACCACTTAAAACTGGTTGAAAGTAAAGCAGAACGTTCCTAAACCCTTTCACTCTCAATGACACAAGAAGGCGCATTTGCAAACAGTTTGGATCCTGATCAGACGCTGCGTAATGCCTTAAAAGTAACTTTGAAGCGATATCGCAGACAACAAAAATTAAGCAGACGACATTGAAATGGTTAATTGGGTAAAATCTCAGAACCGTTTTGCAGTGAATGGTTAAGTGGCAGTGTAAAACGGCGTCTGGTCAGTATCCAAACTGTTTGACATTCGTTTTTTGTGATGACAATAACCATAAACAACGCCAACGGTTTGGCGGGATATAATATATGATAGATGGGCAACAAAGCTACGCCTTCAATAAACTAAATACACTTTTTAAAACATTTATGTGATGAATAGAACCTTACATTCGCACTGATTTACATGTATTATCATTTGTAATACACTCATTGTCGAAAATAAATATGATGCGAACCTTGACGAACGTCATATTTATTTAAGTCAAATAGTTTATTTAAGAAATAACAAATTCGTAGGTGTTCATTACCGTGCATTAGATCACAGTTAGGAGTTGAGATATGGAGTCATTAGATCATGAGGCCTTTATTTTAATTCTAACGTGACTTTTATTATAAAAATACTATCTATGTATTACGCGTATGGAGCAAATGGAACAGCGGATGGAAACGCCGCGCGTGTATTTCATTATCGCGGCGTTATATACGTTTCTCGGTATTCTTTGTCTCTATTACGTAGGTTTCGAGACGTGTTAGAATTAAGACTTAATAACTTTTAATTCTAACGCGACTTTAATTGTAAAAATACTATTTATGTATTACGAGTATGGGGCAAATGGAACAGCGGATGGAACGACGTAATATACGTTTCTCAGTATTCTTTGTCTATATGCCGTAAGTTTCTAGTCGTGTTAGAATAGAAATGAAAATATATGTGCGCTCATGTAAGATATTCTAATAATTCCCATGTACTCATAAACTACAGGACGAAAATAGAGAAAAAGAGGTACATTGTAACTGTATTAACCACTTCACAATCATGGCGTCATCAAATTTAAACAATTATCGTCTGCTTTTGTTTCTTAATTTCAAAGGTTGGGTATTTTGATCGAAAAAAATATTGAAATGAGTGTCAATCAATTTGGATTCTGATCAGACACCTCATCAGGGTCCAAACTGTTTGCAAAGAGCCATTGTACTCGGTGTATAAGGTGGTGAAGGGGTTAAATATTCCACTGCAATTAAACATTTCACTGCCAATATTGCAAGTTCAACAATTCTAACATTTGCAAACGGTTTAGATCCTGATCAGACGCCGCATAAATTGTCTAAAACGCTTATAGATACCTATTAAGGCAAACTGCTTAAAATTCTTAACTTTCTGTTTAAAAGCAGATACAGTGGAGAAAACAATATTCTTTGCCGTTTAAACGCAAACGCATCGCATTAAAATGGAGAAAAGGACAACTTTTCGACAATTCTAAGTATCGATAATAATCTGAGTGGCAAACAGTTCGGAGCCTGATCAGACGCCGGGTTACCCGGCGTCTAATCTGGCTCCAAACTGTTTGCATTGGAAATACTAGTTTTAGCGTAAACGCGTTTATTGAGAAAGAATAACGTTTTCTCCACTGTTGTTTTGTAACCAGATTATTGAACCTTAGTGGTCACCAGTATGAGCTCGTCTCGTCATGCCAGGTAGCGTGTCGACGGGAGTACAGCCATCCTGTGTAAACTGTGTAGATCCAGATCAGAGGGATCCTACAAGAGCCCTCTGAACTGGGTCTGCACTGTTTGTAATTTTGCAGTGATATAAAATAAAACACTTTATTCCATATTATTGACAGCTGGTAACTTGCAACAGGTTGTAAGCAAAGCAGAATTGCTTAAGGCGCCTTCTGCTTTACTTTCAACCTGCGTTAAGTGGTCCCTACCGGTAGACTTGGTCGAGTGGTAAAACGTTCGACTACGATACCAGGGGTAGTGAGTTCGATCTCCCGCCAGACCAAGTCCTTCAGATGCGACTTTAAAAACAGAGGTCGGCTGTATCAGTGCTTTACACTGGGCATCCGGACGAACCAGATAATTCTGACGATAATACATGTGTATGGGTGGGATATCACGCCCGGGTTTCTGTACCCGCACCCCTTCTCTCAGGAGCGCCACACTAGTCCAAAGATGGCAGAAACGGACGTTAACCAAAGACAACCATTTAGTGGTTTCATGTATTCAAAACAAACCAGAAACAGGATATTGGGTAAATAGTAACAGTGGAGAATCTGTTATTCTTTCCCAATAAACGCGTTTACGCTAAAACTATTATTTGCAGTGCAAACAGTTTGGAGCCAGATCAGACGCCGGGTAACCCGGCTTCTGATCAGGCTCCAAACTGTTTGCCACCAAGATAAACAAGAATTATCAGAATTGTCCAAAAGTTGTTCTTTTCTACGTTTTAGTGCTTTGCGTTTGCGTTCGTTTGCGTTTAAACGGGAAAGAATAACAGATTCTCCACTGAATTAATGCAAAATGAAAGCAAAACAGAAAATCCACGATGTGTAATCTTCTGTTTATCATAATCTTGATTTAAGCTGTAACTGCCTTAAACCACAAACACATATTATTTTTCATACCAATAGACATTAGAAGCTGGGTAGACACTATTTGATCTTACTTCGGCGTAATTATAGGCAAATTAAACCCTTTACACCATAGCTTGTTTCTAGTTTTGAAGACGTGCGACCACTTAAGCAGGTTGAGAGTAAAGCAGAATGCGCCTTAAGTCACATTCTGCTTTATTTTCAACTTGCTTTAAAAAAAAACCTTTCAGTCTCAATGACGTCATATTAAGCGCTGTTGAAAACAGTTTTGATACCGATCAGACGCCGCGTAACGCGTTGTCTGATCATGATCAAAACTGTTTGCCACTTTTTTTGAAATTACGTCAGTTATACTGCCTTAAATCTAATTATGAAACGACATTGCAGACAACAATATTGAAGCAGACGACAATGTGGCAGTGAAGGGGTAAAAGTCTCACGATAAATGTGATCATGAAAGGGAAAATCTATCATCTGCTGATATAGAAACTACTTTTCTCTGATGCATATTAACTTTTGTACAAATAAGCACTATCTTCCTCGGTAGGGGAATAAATTCAAGGCGTAAAAAGGCGTATTTGTGGGGTAAAATGGTGAATTATGCAACCTTTACAGTGTACCATCTTAGTGCTATATTCACAGAGTCCTTGTTTGTTCATTGTTGTTCAATTTCAAAGTTCATCTAGACAAGCCTTTGCATAAACATAAACATGTACATGAAGCCAAATATACACAAATCCCTTAACAAAACACTCTAGACCTCTCTACTGTAATCCGATTAGAAAGACGCAGTCTCAATCGTCTAAGGGTTACCTTGACAACACTTTTGACAAAGGTGTACAAGACAAGACTATTCGACAATGCCCATATTGGTTGGGGTATTGACATATAATCAGGGCTGCCATAAGTTGACATGAAAAATCCTTAGATTTCCAAATTTGCCTTTTTCAAGTTTGATTTTACGAATAGTACCTTTACATGTACCCCATCGCCTGTTTCTAGTTTTGTTGACACGTGACAGCTTAAAACAGGCTGGAAGTAAAGCAGAATGCGCCTTAAGGCGTATTCTGCTTTACTTTCAGTCTGCTTTAAGCTACCATATACTAAAAACAAATCCGAAGATATAGGAAAAATCCGGAGAAATGGCAGCCCTGTATAATGAGATTACGATGGTTTACTTATTGACACTTAAAGATTCTATCTACGCATAACTTCCAATTCCAGTCTGCACTCAAATATACAGTGCTCCCTCTCTACAACGACACCCAGTGGGAGACACAGATTGTGTGTGTTGTTCGGATGGAGTCGTTATAGAGAGGGAAAATCAAGACTTTTTTTTTTTAAATTTTAAACTACTTGCGTAGTTTATTTTTTTTATTATCCCCGTCATTGGTGAGGATTGGGTCGGGGAACCATCCCAATCTCACCTTACAAATCTGTTTTTCAGTTTGACAGTTTAAACATACAAGATCTGTGATATACGGCGAAAAACTCTCTGACAGAAACACTAGATTTAAGTTGATTATCCCTTTACCTGATATAAGTGCCTTTTTTTAGCTTTTTTATTCATTTCTCCGCCAGAAAAAAGAGTTCAAATTTATACAGGCATGAACATGTGCAGTAAGAAATATTACTTATATACTAGCAAATTGTGGCTTAAAAAACCAAAAACCAGGGTGAAAATAAAGCAGAATGCGCCTTAAGGCGCATTCTGCTTTAGTTTTAACCCGATTTAAAGGGGTCCCTGTCTTCAAATCTAGAAACCGGCTTTGAGGTAAAGGGTTATTAGGATTCATATCGTCATCTGTATTTCGTATGATCAGTTAGGCATGTATATAGTATTCGTAAAAGAGAGATATCGCCATATATTCCAGTAAAACAGGTTCTGTTCGAGTATAGATCTATATAAGGGGGTTTTTGGTGGTGTTATTTTGTTTTGTTTTTTCCCCAAAGTTATCTTATAAACTGTATATGTCTCCATTGTAAGTGACCAAAAAGGTTCTTTTCAAAGGTTGCGTGTGGCCATTTTATTTTTATTTTAACTCACCACTTTATTATAGACATACCTATTTTTCAGACAGTGGTGACCACGATTGGGGAGCTTCAGTAGTGTCCGCCAATCTTGATCGCCACTGTCAGCCCATACAATCTTAAATATTTCCAAGGAGTAATGATAGTGGTTGCTGCAACTAATTAATAGTTATATTGGGTGGGCAAAGTAAGCACTCTACCGTAGGTTTTGGTAAACCAAACCCAAAGTAGGTTACATCCTGCATAGAACTAGAGACATTTACATAGATCTTCATTCCATATGTGGCTTGTACATTACCAATACAATGTACTATATAGGACAAAATAATCTACATACGAGATTTACCAGTTCTTATAAAATAGTTACAGTGTGTGGCATCTATACCTAATACATATAGGGAAATATGTTTATTTCCTAAGTTTAATGTGTTCTGAGGTTAGGTACAAGTATAAAGTAATTTGGTCTTTAAAGCATAATAGTTTAAAAGTTTTGGCCAGCACTGAAATTAGCCAATCTTACATAAAAACATTGACCTTTTCTATCATGACCCAAACATACTCCTTTACGACTCAAAAAGTTTCTATTTTTGGTAAATGTTCCGACTTTTCCATTAAAAACGCAAAACGTGTGATGTTCAGTCTTCCAAGACATAGGTGCATACCCAGATAAACAAGGTATATGTTCATCTTGAAACAGAAGTATAGAAGAAGCTGGTGTAAAGCTTATAAGTTACCGAGATTGATTAAAACTTTTTCCAATGTTAAACCGTAGGACTTCGTATAAGAGTGAATAAACTGAACAAATAAACAATTTCTCTATCATTTCAACACCAAAACCCCATAGTGACACCACCAATCAGAATCGTCTCGAGGAGACGATTCTAGTGATTAGTGAAACCATTGGATTTCAGGCAACCAAAAGAACTCCATTCTTGCTATAAAAGACATAGATACCACACAACTGCATACCGTTCATTCAACAGAAACAAACTATAATTATATTTCAAGGTATAAAACTGTTTGATTCGTCTTCTGCTGAATATTCATCATCTGCATCTATTACACTGGCTAATGCTATATAAGATTAGGGAGAAACGTGCAGACTCCTGTCAGATCCAGATTTATGAGACAAAACAGTGCAGTTCCCGACCAGGCAGCTCCTGTAGGAGACGATTGATCTGGGTCTACACTATTATCTAGATTCATATAAATCAGAAGCAGGAGAAGGATCAAACAAATCTTACATGTACAGTTATTAAGTATTGTATCATACAGCATATATCAGGTAAACCAGCATTGCAAGTCACATAAGGGTAGTAAACATATACAGTTTTCCAATTTTGATTTCTAAAACTTATAGGTATGAGAGGAAAATTAAAAACATTTTTTACAAAATAGGGAGAGAAGAAACAAAAAAAACATAAACAAAAAAGGAAGAAAAGAGAGGAAAGAGATTTAGAAAATCAAGGTACGAGGGGAACTGTTTTTCTTCCTGAATCAGTATTAAAAGAAATCTTCAGAAGAAAGAAATACCAAGTAATCAGTCTGTCCAGAGGTGAAGATGGAGTGGATATGTGGTCTCTCTTCAATAGTTTTGAAGATAGACTATATACAGGTATAGTAAGTTAGGAAAACAACTCTAAGTAGTATTTACTGTAAGAGTTTTGTATTTTTCCCACATTGCTTCAAATTCTGTGATTTTAAAATCTTGTGTGGCTATATACCTTTCAGTCTGATATATGTTTACAATCTTTTTTTTAAATACATTAATAGATGGTAATTGGTGATTCAATTTATTTTCGTACAAAAACAGTTTGGCCTGCAGCAGGATGATATTGATTACTCGGTCCAATTTAAGACTACCGAACAGAGTCTCAGACACAGTTAAGCGTAAACTTACATTACATTTGTCATTTATGTACTTTTGAACCCGAGTCCAAAAGTTCTTACTGATTTCACAAGTCCAAAACAGATGGAGAAGTGTTTCTGAAGAACTATTACAAAACGAAGAAAATCAAGACTTGGCTTACATGTGCAAACAGCTTGAATCCAGATCAGACTCCGCGGAACGCTGTTTGTCACTCGTCATTATATTTAATAGTATTCTATCAAATATCCGCTTATATGTAACTTTGAGAAAACAGCAAACGACAAATTTAAGCAGACGGTACTGCAGCCACGAACAGGTTGGGCATACATGTCTTGTTTGGGGAACAGCGGCTATGGTCGTTGTAAGGAGGGTCGCTGTTGGGAGGGCCGTTGTAGGGAGTCTACATGTGACGAATACGTTCGTCCTTTGCAAATTGTGTAGGCCTCAATCGGACGGCTCCTGAAATAACATTTTGACCTACATACCACGACCACTAAAATGATTTGATTTGTTATGATTTTACGTCGTTTTTAACAGTAGTTCAGTCATATCGCGACGTCCAGCTAATTACAGGTGGCGGAAGACCCAAGAAGCACTTCGTGTACTGTTTCAGGCACAAATCGGCATCTGATTTAGAACCACGGAATGTCAACTATTGATCATATAGGATATGAAATGTGCAACTAAAACATGAAACTCCTAAATGAGCTTTCTGTTTTACTTTCATCTTGCTTCAAATAGTCACCTGTATTAAACATTAGATGATAAGCAAAAATGATATGGTCGTTATACAGAGGCTTTTCTGTATACAAATGTTAATGTAAATGTAACGGGTGGATTTATGACAAGGAACCTTGGCCCGTCTTATGAAATGTCATACATGTACAACAAATATTGTCGTAAGTAAACTCTCAATTACATGTATTATATATTTTCCATCTAATCCTTAGTTAGATGCAAAAATCAGAACATAGACGTGTTTAAAAGTTTTAACGATCTTTTTTGTCGTACAACGTTTCGTAAGACAGGTCCTGGGCCCCGTTTCATAAAACATCTTACGCCAAATGTTGTCGTAAATCAGATTATAAAACTCTCAATTATTATTCATTTCTCCATCTAATCCTGTCTTGTGATATCTTTTTGGAATCGTCTTGAAAAGACGATTCCAAAAAGATGTCACAAGACAGGATTAGATAGAGAAATCACAAATTAAAAGTATTTTAAAGTTTTGACTTACGACAACATTTGTCGTAAGAAGTTTTCTGAAACGGGCCCCAGATGCAGAGAATGATGAGAATAATTATACGATAAAAATCCAAATTAGATATTTAGATAAGAATAATATAACAGCAGTATTTGTGCTCTGATTTACGGAATGTGTACATGTAAAACGGTTTATATTCAAGTATTCAACTAACCCTTAAGGGTAAAATCCATTACAAATACTGTGATGAGCCGACAATATGATAGGAAAGGTATTCGTCTAAGATAATATCTTGACATATTGAAGTGATACATGTACCTGGTTAATTTCTTTTTACCAACATTTCTTCCTAGATTGTAGAACGATAAGAAGTGTCGATATGGCCTTGATGCTATCTACATGTATCTACATGAATTGTTACAAAAAACATGAACCTTTAGTCTGCTGCAACACCCTTTGCTTCACCAGGGCTGCCATTTCTCCAGATTTTCCCTAAATCTTCGGATTTTTTTTCTAGTAGCTAGTAAAAACAAAACAAACAAGCCGGTCATACACTTGGGAAGTCGTTATTGTTTCAATTATAACCCATTAACCATTAAACACAGTTTACGTCAACAAAACTAGAAACAGGCGATGGAAAAAAAGGTACGATTCGTAAAATCGCACTTGTAAATTGCAAATTTGAAAATCTTAGGATTTTTTTATGTCAACTTATGGCAGCCTTTGCCTCACAGTTGTCGTCAACAATTATTTTTAAAATTTGATTCTAACGCACCTCGCGTACACCCCTATATTAACACAGAAGAAACGCATCAATGTTTAAATTCTTTAAAAGCTCGTACGCGCTATGGTTTCGATAATTCGTGCCCGAGAAAATATTGAAAATTCGAAAATCTTAGTATTCCTATGAGAAAGTTATAGTAGCCTCGCAGCGGCATATGTCACATGCTAACCGTACAACCAGTATCAAGTATTATTAATATTATAATTATTATTATTATTATTATTATTATTATATAGATCTATTATATTTGTATCTGTAAAGTCATCGTTCATCTTTAGACATAAACACAATATAGGCTACAACCTATTAAATGCCATATTGCAAATAAGTAAAGTTATAACCCTAACTGAGGCTTTCTCCACAGGAAGTGCCTTTTGACGTCCGAATGGAAGAACGTTTTCATACTTCTGCCATGTCCTCGCTAACCCTTTCATAATCAAATTATTCGGGAGAGTTTTACCTCTTCGCCGCTTTATTGTCGTCTGCTTCAGTATTGCTGTCTGCAAAACACGTTTCAAAGTTAGATTTAAGGTTTTATGACTTAATAAATATCCATAAGAATGTCAAACGGTTTGGGTCCTGGTCAGACGCTGCGTTACGCGGCGTCTGATCAGGACCAAAACAGTTTGAAAACGCGCTTTAAGGCGTCATTGAGAGTGAAAGGGTTAGGGGTCATAGAAGCCTTTTCTTCATTTCTAAAGCAGACTGACGATAAAGCGGAAAGTTCCGTCATAAGCTTTCTGTCTTAATGTCAACCTGTTTAAGCAACACAATGAAATTGGGGATAAACAAATCAGTTTAACCCGTTACTCCCGTAGCTTTTTTCTATTTTTAAAAACAGATCACCACTTAAAGCAGGCAGACAGTACAGCAAAGTGTTGCTTAAGGAGCACTAGATGCTTTACTTCAGTCAGTTTTTAGCTCTCATCTGGAAATGCATTGTATATTTCATGTTCGGGACTTCTTTGGTGGAGACTTAGTGTATGAATAATTAAAAGCGTAAATACGTGTATTTCTGGGGTAGTGGGTTAACCCATTACCCCATAAAACGCCTTTAATTTATACCTTCACCAAAGAAAATAGTTTTCATTTAAACATTCATAAGTATGTACTATCATAAATACTTTCTATATTCTATAAGATTTTGGCTTAAAGCAGGCTGAAAGTAAAGCAGAATGTGCCTTAAGACACATTCTGCTTTACTTTCAACCTGCTTTAAGTGGTCACTTTTCTTCAATACTAGAAACAGGCTATGGGGTAGCGGGTTAATACAACATAATCTATGTGCCCATGTACCCCGGCAAGTATTGGGCTTATCACCCGAGTGTTTATTCCAAGGCACGTGCGTATTATTACTGACAGATTTGGCACGCTGCGTGTTGCATTTTACCTGTCATCTGGGGGCTCAGTCCTGCAAATGTAATTAATGTGCACGTGAGTGTTGCCACTGAGGAACAGATACACTGTAGGGGTGTTAACTCTTTGCATGCTGGGTAATTGTTTCGTCTGCAACAATTGTCGTCTGCAACTGTTCTAAAAATAGAATTTTCTATATTTCTTTTCAAAGCAGGGGCGGAGTGTCAAACAGTTTGGATCCTGATGAGACGCCGCGTTACGCGGCGTCTCATCTGGATACAAACTTTTTGCAAAAATAATCACTGTGGCACAAATATCCCCCGTTAGCATGCAAATAGTTAATGATTATGATACAGTCGAAGTTCTTCATATATACAAACGCCTATTTAACGCATTCACCTGTTATCCCCATACAAATGCATTTTCTTCCCAGATACACAATTTTGCTTTTTTTATTTTCGGTCTGATTAAGACAAACACCGAAAACATTCTATACAGTCAACCCTAAAATACGATAAAAATGTGTTGTATTCATGATAGGTGGTAGGTTAATGTAGGACAAAAGTAAAGAAGAAGAAGCCTTCTGTGTTACAGTTACCCTGCATTAAGCGACCACTTCTCTTTAAAATAACCATATATTTCAAGGCCAAAACAGTGTCTGCTAAAGAATGTTTACATTTCTCAGACTTAGTTTAGTCTTTTTTTGCAAAGGAAGCGTCACTGCGAGGGTAAAATACATGTACATGTATTATAGTATGTAGTTTCATGTTCGATCATCAGACGTCGAGTTATTAGTTGTCTGATATGGGTTTAAGTTATTTACAAATGCACATGCATGTAGGCAGGGGCTTAGCTCATTCATCGAAATGCATATAGACCGTATAGTCTCGATCGAATAAAACCTTATCTTATAAGCCATGTATATATAGCTAGCGAACGTACTTGGAGAAATCTGTTACTGTATGTTAATAATGTCAATGCTATAACATCTTCTCTTTATTAGTTTTGCCCTCCCGGCATTTAGGCGTTGTGACTGAAGAAATGGCCAGAAAAATGTCACCTAATCTGAACCCTCATCAGATACATAGTTTCCAGGCGTCTGATCTGAATCAAAACTGTCTGGAAATGCCGAAATACTTGGTTCGATGGTAACTGTTGTTCAAACATGTGCAGTAATGGCATAAAACAAGATGACATACCAAAATCCACTCGTGGTTAATGTTGAACATGATTTATTCATTACTATCGCACGTCGACAAACGATGAGAGGAAAGCCCATTCTCTTGGCTTCAAGAGGGAGGCTGGTGTTTGGATATTCCACCCATTTGCGCCCAGTTGATAGTTCTATGCTGATATATTGGATTAGTCCATTTTTTATATAACGGGTGCCTATAGTCTAAATGCTTATTTTCTCTTTGTTTCATATTGAAAATCCTATTAGCAGACACAGTGTAGACTCTGATCAGAGTCTACACTATTTGCCTATGTCCTTTTTATATGACTGGGCACGAATGGGTTAACCGTTAAAGAAATTGGAAACCGGTGTATTTGCAAAACAAAAATATATAACAATCAAATAATCAAATTAAAACAAATGTATGCATGTGGCATTCAGAAAGTATGAGTGTTCACATTTGATGGCATACATGTTCCTTTCTTGCACGAATTCAAATCCCGACCGAGCTTATCTTGTTATCTTTGAAATGTTTAGTTTGACATAAATCCTTTTTTCTGAACTAATATGTACGTGTTTGTTTTTGGCATCCATTTACCGAAAAATGAGTTTTGTGGCCAAATTTCGTTTTTGGTATCTTCAAGTACACTCTATTTGGTCGGCAAAAATTGTTTTACCCTTTTATCGCCATATATAGGCGACTAAAGTCGACTCTGCAAACAGTTTCACCCCTTTACTGTCATGACGTCATCAAATTTAAACAAGTGTCGTCTGCTTCTATTTCTATAAGACAAAAATTAGGTATTTTGACTTAAGAAATATTGAAACGAGTGTTAAACAGTTTCGATCCTGATCGAAACTGTTTGCAAATAACTACTGTACTCGGGGTAAGGCAGTGAAGGGGTTGACTCATCATTCCATAGACACGCATGTTCACGTCTTTCAATTACGAATATTCCTGCACGGGGAAAAAATCCAATTTATACAGTCAGGATTATCTATCGTAAGAAATATATTCTATTAATGCGCATTCTGCTTTACTTTCAGCCTGCTTTGAATTGTCACCTATCTTTGACACTTATTTCGATACGCTTTTAAGTCATTTTACATGTACCATAAATCTATATTTGAAACATTCGTACAAATCAAAGTACACGTGTATATATATTGATTAAAGCAGACAATAAGAAATGACATGAAAGGGTTAAGCCCACTGTACTACAGTGGAGAATGTGTTATTCTTTCCCAATAAACGCGTTTGCGCAAATACTATTATTTGCAGTGCAAACAGTTTGGAGCCAGATCAGACGCCGGGTAACCCGGCGTCTGATCTGGCTCCAAACTGTTTGCCACCAAGATAAACATGAAATATCAAAATTGTCCAAAATTTGTTTTTTCTACGTTTTAGTGCTTTCCGTTTGCGTACGTTTGCGTATAAACGGGAAAGAATAACAGATTATCCACTGTATCAAGCGTCTCGGTATTTATTTAGGTATTTGGACGTGTTGATACAAGTCACCGTAATCCGGGCGTTCTCACCTGACATTCTTAAGGGCCTGCTGAGACGAAGCCATTGTATAATGTCAATACAGTAAAACCTCTCTATTACGACCACTAAATTATGTTAATTATTAGGGTGTTTACGGTAGGTGACCGCTTAAAGCGAGGTGACAGTGAAACAGAAAGTTCCTACAGGAGCTTTCTGTTTCATTGTCACCTTGCTTTAAGCTGCCACCTCTCTATTGTACACTCAATTAGCCTTCATTTTAGTGGTCGTTATAGCGAGGTTTTACTGAATACACATTGAAACCTCTTATAAAAACAACAATTATATCATGTGAAAACATGACAGTTTCATCAAGGTTTACTACAGTTGTAACTTCAAGTTCTTTGTGTAGGCCTAGTAATGCTAATCACCTGTGCTGGATATTAACTTGCAAAATAGATAGAATATTTATTAAAATTTCATCCGTCATTTCACATCCAGATACATATACAATAATACAAATGTAGTCTAGAGCTGGTAAAACAGCGCAATCTGAGAGAACCAGAACTGCTACATGATGCCCCAGAACTATTAAATTGCAAATTACATTAAAACCTACATAAACACTTTACTTCATAAATACACCTTTAAATGTCTCCAGTATGTTCCTCCACTGAAAAAAATAGTCCCAATTTATACAGTAAAAAATATGTATCAAAAGATATATGTTCTATATTCTAGCAGATGGCAGCTTAAAGCAGGCTGAAAGTAAAGCAGAATGCGCCTTATGACGCATTCTGTTTTACTTTCAATCTGCTTTATGACCACTAAAAAACTATAAACACTTAGTATATGTGTAGTATTCAAGACACATGGTAACTTACTGCAGGACAAAAGTAATGTACATATAAGGTTTCTATAGGAGCCCTCTGATCTAGGTCTACACTGTTTGCAAATGTAATTATTGAATTTTAAACAGGTCCATGGTGTTGAAAGAGATAACTACAGTAAAATCTTTCTATTACGACCACTAAAAAGAATGCTAATTGGCATCATAAAAGACAGGTGACAGCTGAAAGCAAGGTGAAAGTTAAGAAGGAATCTCCTGAGGGGGCTTTCTGTTTTACTGTCACATTGCTTTAAGCAGTCATCTGTCTTAAACACCTACTAGAGTGGAGAAAACGTTATTCTTTCCCGTTTAAACGCAACGCAAAGCACTAAAACCACGAAGTGCTAAAACGTAGAAAATGACAACTTATGGACACTACTGATACGCATTTATTGGGAGAGAGTGACGTCTTATCCACCGTAATACAACAGGGCCTCCATATTTTGTGTTTTGATTCTGTCATCTTTTTCTCCATTACTTTATCTATTGATTGCTTGGTTGATTGATTTACTGACAGATTGACTGAGTGAAAGAATGAGTGTTTATTTGAATCACTCATTCATTCATTCGTTAATTCATTCAGTCACTCATATTCGTTCATTCATTAATGATACATTTACATGTATTATACGCATTTTGTGCTTGGGAACGTGTGTAATTAATTATATTACAAAATATTGTTATACATGTCCTTAAGTAGAGGTGCTGTTACATATCCTAATAATTTTCATTTTTACATAATTGTAACTGAAAATGTCTGGCTTTCCCAGTATATTTTGCTAATTAAAACATTCTGTGAATTATACCCGTATCTCTCCCGGGATCTAATAGTAAACAATCTTCTAAAAAAATTACTAACTGATAATACATAATAACTATTTGTTGTCAATATGCATGTTTTGTCTATGTATATACAATGTATTACGTTTTCCTCATGTATTCATGTATATCATGAACTGAGTGTAATAAAGGAAATTGAAATTGATAATCCATGTTTATCGTGGTGGCAAACAATTTGGAGCCTGATCAGACGCCGGGTTACCCGGCGTCTGATCTGGCTCCAAACTGTTTGCATCGGAATTAACAGTTTTAGCGTAAATGCGTTATTGCGAAAGAATACGTTTTCTCCACTGTTACTGATATTATTTAGAGGTCGTTATAGAGAGGTTTTATTGTAGTACGATCCGTTAGCAGACGACAGTTGGCCAGCGGTCGCTTTCCGTTACAGTGGAGAATGTGTTATTCTTTCCCAATAAACGCGTTTACGCTAAAACTATTATTACCAGTGCAAACAGTTTGGAGCCAGATCAGACGCCGTGTAACCCGGCGTCTGATCAGGCTCCAAACTGTTTGCCACCAAGATACACATGAAATATCAGTATTGACCAAAAGTTGTTCTTTTCTACGTTTTAGCGCTTTGCGTTTGCGTACGTTTGCGTTTAAATGGGAAAGAATAACAGATTCTCCACTCTAACATCTGTCCAATATTGTGTCGCGGACTTCAAAACAATCCAAGCTGTCGATGACAACGCTTTCTCTTCAAACGTGACACGCGCAATAACTATAAAGATGAAAGCTTATGAAATTATAATAATATACAATTTCTGGACGAATATATTTATGCAAACATTGTAAAACCAGATCGGAGTGTTTTCAGCATTATCTTTGTTAGTCTTCAAGCTCCCTCCTGTCTGGAATCCTTAATTCTATTCGTATTCTGTAGAAAACCGTTTGACATAACTTGCGTTGTTTTAACCGATAAGAGCAAATCAGAACGAAATATAATTCGGGTTTGTATAAAGTATATGTCACCTCAATCACATAGAAATGCCTGCCCCATACCTGTTACTTCGACGTAATATATTGCATATATGTTCTATCGCCTATAAATGCGCTTGAATAAACAAAAAAATGTATTGTGAGAAACGTAAAATATTTACTAAACAATTCAAACAATGTGACACCATGTGTGTATTGGTATGTATCACACTTAACCCTTTACCCAATATACGCGTCGTTTAGCGCATTTAATTTATTCCTCCACTGAAGAAAATAGTTCTATTTTTGAAGTCATGAACCATGAGAAATAGTTTCTAAATCCTAGCAGATGATAGCTTAAAGCAGACTGAAAGTAAAGCAGAATGCGCCCTTAGGCGCATTCTGCTTTACTTTCAACCTGCTTTAAGTGGTCATCTGTCTTCAACTCTCTCACTGCCTTAAGGCGAGTACAAATGTTATATAGATAATAAATAATAGTAATAATAATAGTAATGCATGCTATAACAATAATAATCTTATTTGTGCACTTACATGCCAAAACATAATGATACTGAATAAACGTATTTTTAAAATATATGCGGCGTCTGATCAGAATGCAAGCCGTTTGATACCACAAGTTTAACTGCATTCCAAAGTCCTTTGCCATGGCACAAACTCTATCAAGATAGAAAAGCTTGATAATAGACGGGAAGTTAATTGTAAATTATAAAATTGCTCTATAAAGACTATTCTTATATTTCTACCTCTATGGACCTTCATCAAAGACTTGACATTTCTGTGACGAATACACGTACATGTAGAGGTCGAACTATTATAATACAGTTCAATTGTAAAATTTAAAGATAATAATTTCATGTGAAGCGCTTTGAACGCACAGCTCCTGTTTGAAAAGAGCGCTATATAAATCTTGTAAAATAATGATAAATGTAATATTTTTTCCATTTTGGTCATAGTTGTTGGTATTTATAATATTATGCATATTCGGCTCGAGAGTGGTTAGTTATCAGAATATTTCATCAGCGCTTCCCATGGAGTAATGATGTTAGACACTTTAACCATATGCTAGCCACAATTAACTAATCAAGGTGAGTAATTAACGTCCGTCTGCTGGCAGATTTATCAATTAATATACATTACTATCGCTACTTGGCTTACTTTTGAGAATATTTTGGATCAAGATCAGACGCCGCGTAACGCGGCGTCTGATCTTGACCCAAACTGTTTGCCACTCATTTTAACCTTTCGTCCGTCTGGAATGCTTAAAGACTTAATTTCTATTTTTTTTTGCAGACGATATATTTGAAGCAGAAGACAATTCAGCATGATAAGGGTTAACAGGGGTCTAGGCGTGTGCCGGAATCCCTTATGACACTGTTTGTTAACTCTATACGTCACGTGACTAATTATCGATAACCGCTGGAATGTGATTGGCTTTTCTGTTATCGCTTTCGGAACGTGTCATAACCGGTCCCTTTATGGTTCGCCGTTTCTGACACGCATTATTGACATAATTATTGATGTATTGATAAAATATTGACAGTTGCCTAGCAACGGACAGGTAATACAAAGCGGGTTATATATCTCGCCGTCATTGACTTGTGGTCATTCATTACCTGGCCGAGAGGCAAGCATATCCACACCAGAGATCACAGGAAGAACTAGACAGTCATGGGGATGGAAAAGTTTCAGATGTACGCCCAGCTGTATGAGGCTCAAACCCGCTTCACACGAGCCCGCGACCAGATCAAACTTCTTAACAACAAGATAGACGCCATTTCCCAACGCTACAACAAGGCACGTGAGGAAAACGTGAAGACGTTCCGATACAGTTTACGCATGCGCCTTGTCGTAATTGAAGGAATGCTCAACTCATACGAGGAATACGCATATCTGAAGAAACAAGAAATCCTAGATCTCCGACTGAAGCTGTACGGCGAGGCTCCTGAAGATGCTGACGAGTACTACGACGATTCTGACGACTATTCGAGTGACGAGAGTGACCAAGAAGATTAACTGACGACCGCACTGCAGAGTTAATGCAGCACAGTTACAAACCTTAGCTGAAAGGCTAAACTGGGCTTACTCGGCCCAACACAAATATTCAAGAGAGATATACCTCAGAGTTTTACCCCATCCTATATATCTATTTCTCCTTTCCTGCTACAACTTTCTACCATTCTATCTCTATTCTTCGCCTTTTTAATCTGTCTGTCTATCTGATTCTGTCTGCCTGTGTGCCTGTCATGTCCTGTCCTGCCTGAACCTGACCCCAACCCCCTCTGTCTGCCTGTCGCTCTCTCTCTCTCTGTTTCTGTCTCTCTGTCTCTTTCCCTCTCTCTCACTCTCCCTCTCTCTCCCTCTCTGTGTGTGCCGGTCTATGTTTCTCTATGTGCTTCTCTCAATCTTTCTCATCTTACTATCTTGCCTGTCTCTCTTACCATCTCTCGCTCTTTCTCTCCTTCTCATTCTGCCAATCCCTCTCTCACAGTCTCTCTGTTTCTCTCACTGTTTTTCTGTCTCTCTCCGTTTCTCTTTCTGTCTGTCTCTGTTTCTGTCTCTCTGTCTGTCTCTCTGTCTGTCTCTCAGTGTATGTCCCTCAGTGTATGTCTCTCAGTGTATGTCTCTGTCTCTATCACTCACTCCCTCACTCAATCTCTCTCTTCTTTCTCTGTCTCTCTGTTTCTGTCTCTCTGCCTGTCAGTCCGTTTCTTCCTCTCTCTCTCTCTCTCTCTCTCCCCTCTCTCTCTCTCTCTCCCCCTCTCTCTTTCTCTCTCCCTCTCTCTCTCTCCAAAATAAAAAACGTTGTAGACCCTGATCAGAGGGCTCCTTAAGGAGCTCTCTGATCAGGGTCTACACTGTTTATATGGGACAAGTGTAATCTTCACAGGTACACTGTTTGTAAATCACGAGTAAACTCGTTGTTAGGGTTGAATGTGTTAATTAAGGAGGTCATTTGTATGGCATGTGAAGTGTTGCAAAAAGAAATAGTGGTTCAATAAAAATTATTTATTCTATAAATGAAAATAATTGTTCAACAAAAAAAGTATTTGTTCTATCTGACAAATATGTGTTCAATAAAAAAATAATTTGTGCAATAAATTAAAAAAATTTTTTTTTTTGAATCAATATATTTTATTAAACATAAATATTTTTATTGAACAAATAAAATACTTTTGCAACACAAGTTACATGCGAAAAATTATTCATTCAATAATTGGAGGCGAAAGTTGTAAGCTCGGATTTCATATGACGAGAAATCGTTCAGCGCTTCAGAGGCTATTGACACGACGGTCGAGTCGATAACGTTTCTTATTCGCACAACGGTCGTGCGGATAAGGATTTATATCGGCACGGCAGTCGTGCGGATCAGAAAGCTTATTCGCACGACGGTCGTTCCTAAACAAGTCGTGCATATATGAAAGCTTATTCGCACGACGGTTGTTCCGATACATGTACTATATATAGTGACCGGGCCCGGGAATCGAACCCGGGACCTCCCACTTGAAAGGCGAGGGTTATAACCATTGAGCCAAAAGTCCGGACGTTAGGCTCGAGGGCCTAACACTGCCTATATTAACTACACTCCTCCCCATCTTAATTTTGAGGTCCTTTTTATCCCTTTCGACTTACGGTAGCTACCACGTGTCATTTCTGACGGTGATCCATGCATCGGACAAGGACAGTCACCGCCAGATGGTGCGGAAAAATCCGTTTGCCGACAAACGCCATTATAGTGACCGGGCCCGGGAATCGAACCCGGGACCCCCGCTTGAAAGGCGAGCGTTATAGCCATTGAACCAAAAGTCCGGACGTTAGGCTCGAGGGCCTAACACTGCCTATATTCACTACATATATCAACCTTTGCTACACGAAGTTCAATGTAAGTTTTGATAAACAGTCAGTCCTGGGCTGAACACATTCAACCCTAACGACGACTTTACTCGTCATTTATAACAGTGTACATGTGAAAAGTACAATAGACCTATGAAGAATGTGTAGACCTTGATCAGAGGGATCCGAAAAGGGTCCTCTGATCAGGGACTGCAACCGTGAACAATCCTAAATAGGCAAAATTAGACTGACTTAAGATATGATTGAAAATGTGGACTGTTGTTTTGAATATGCATGACTTGCGAAAACAAATCTGCAAACTCTTTGAAAGTTATATTTCAGTTGCTTTCAATAGAAAAGCCAAGTTTATCTTCGTCCAATTCATTAACAGTTTTATGTATACCAAATGGTCCACTCCAGGCCCGTAGGAACACGGTGGGAAGATACAATAATGTTGCCAATATTAGTAAAATATACCTAGTTATTTACATAGATATAAGTAGGTAGTTTACGTGTTTTGAATGTGCGAAACGCCCTCAGAACGCATCAGCTAGAGACCGTCTAAAAAACAAAATGTTCACGGGGGAGCATGCTCCCGGACCCCTAGTAATTACTGAGTTCCTGGGACTGTCTCAGGTTTGTCTGCGAAGGTCGCAGTATTGCGAAAATTCGGACATTATTCCGCACCCGACGCGGGATGGCTTGTGATCCTCTCTCTAAATGATAGCTAGATGTAAGATATGTGTCTCACATATTGTCAATATACTCATGTCTTGATGTTAACATGGTGATCGAAGCGACCATGTTCAAATTGTAAAACGAAAGTGCCTATCGGCACGACAGTCGTGCGGATAACAATTCGTATATTTACGTCAATTATTTATGTAATCGGACGCAAATTTTGTTTCATAAAAGGCAATTTTGTCGTAAATTGACAAAAAAGGTAAATTCACGATATCGAAAATTAACGATAGGTGTAGGATAATTCATGACACGGGCCCCAGAGCTGTATCCTTACGAACGTCGTTCCGATAGACACTTACCTAGACTAGAGCTGTCAGCCAATGAAAACCGCCCTTACAAAAACCGTTAGTATCCCATAATGCTAATTTAAGACAATATATTTTTTTAACATCCGTTGCAAAACGTGAAAAATATTGATTCGATAAATTTTTATTTTTTTCTATAAATTCAAATATATATGTTCATTAAAAAAATATTGATTCTAAAAAATATATTTTAAAATTTATTGAATACATATATTTTTTAAGAAACAAATATTTTGTCAGATAGAAAATTATATTTAAATTATTGAATAAATATTTTTTTCTTGACCATATATTTTTCAGATAGAATGATAAAGTTTTTATTGAACCATTATTTCTTTTTGCAACACTTCACATGCCATATATTTGTCTTCAAAACTAGAAGCGGGATTGAGGCAACGTATATTTATAAGGTGCATACTGCAGGACAAACGTAAAGCAGACCCCTTATAGGGGATCTTTCCCCAGTACATCTAACAAGCGACCACTAAAACGAAGGCTAATTGATTGTATAAAATACAGGTGACAACTTAAAGCAAGGTTCCTTTTAAAAGAGCTCTCTGTTTTACTGTCATATTGCTATTAGCAGTCGCCTGTCTTGAACACCTAACAATTAAAACACTTTATTTATGCTTTTCGGTGGATTACCACGATATAGCAGTGGATGATCACTTGGTAATCCACTGCAGTGGATTATCACCAATCGCTTTTATTATGAATTTTCCCCGTAGGGCTCCCCAAGAATCGTAGTCAATCGTGTCTTATCGTTAAATTCCGGCAGTCCGATTTGTCGCGAACTACTCACCGGAAGAGCACGAATCCAAACTCGGGAGCAACGAAGTCATTCGGATGACGTCAAATCAACAAATATACCGCCAACAGTCACGCACGTGTGTGTTCGACATAAAACGTGGGGCTCAACACGGGATAAATAATGTACGTTCGCTTTCAAATTTTAAACAATTTCGTTTAAAAAGTGGCTTAAAAGCATAAATAAATAGAATAACTGTGTTTTTTCAGTGTAAGATCGAATTTAATCCATTTCGTGAACATCAGACTGTTATATTTTCACTCGTGGCTTCGCCACTCGTGAAAATATAACGTCTGATGTTCACTCAATGGATTAAATTTCGATCTTACACTGAAAAAAACAGTTATCCTCTATGTAGTGGTCGAACTAGAGGACAGGTCGTGCTGTACAGGTGGTCGTTGAAGAGAGGCCTTACTGTATACTATTTTGAGTGGCTGTTTAATACACGTTGGGATATAAAAAGAGACCTCATTTCGTGCAGGAGCTTTCTCTTTTTACTTTCATAATGCTTAACTCTTACCATGCTGACGTTGCTTTAGTTAACATTACCAAACAGTTTTGATTCAGATAAGACACGGCGTAACGTAGCGCTTGATCTGGATCTAAACTGATTTTACATTGAATAGCTCCTGTTTTAACCAACTAATCTTTAATGACTCGCATAAACGTGTCATTTACAAACAGTGAAGCTGTTTTATAGTACATGTATATTAAGTACAGTAGAAAGTAGAAACCCTCTATTACGACCACTAAATAGAAGGCCAATTGTCCGTATAAAGGACAGGTGACAGCTTAAAGCAATGTGACAGTGAAACAGAAAGCTCCTGTAGGAGCTTTCTGTTTCACTTTCATATTGCTTTAAGCAGTCACCACGTTTTAAACGATTAATATTTGACACAACTTAGTGGTCGTAATAGATAGGTTCTACTGTATTGTCATATGCAAACAGTGTAGATCTTGATCGACATGCTCCCGCAAAAGTATTTTGATCAGGGCCTGCGCTGTTGTCATATGATAAAAAATATTGTCGCAAAAATATAGCTAGAGAATTAATGGGAAATAGGAATTGGCAAGCTTTTAACCCAAAAACTCATGCTATTTTACACTTTTAATTTATTCCTTCACTAAAGAAAACAGGTCCATGTTATACAGTCACGAATATCCACCATAAAATAATTTCCTACTTCCTTTGTGGATGAAAGCTTAAACCAGGCTGAACGAAAGGTAGGATGAGCCTAAAGACCTGCTTTAAGTGGTCACCTGTCTGTCTTCAATACACGTACATGTACTACAATCAGGAACATACTATTTATATACCCTATTCATTGTATTCAACTTGTACACACTCAGGTACCTCGTTAAATAACATACATTATTACACCTCGCTTTGAGTTACAATGTTAAATTCCCATAGACCTACAGTTAACATTTTGCATGTCTTTTACATCTATTCAAAATATACTGTCACTCTTTATGATATTCCATTTGTGACGTCACTCTAAAGGACATTACCTTTTTACTCCGTCCGAAAACGTACTGTCAGCATTGACATGACTTTCTCTATTGGCTACATTGGAACGTTTTAAAGAGTGGTAACTTCTAAGCAACTTTTGGCATTTTCTGTACAAGTTGCTTCCTTTTGTCCATTCCTTAACGATTTGCCACCCTTTCAGAAGAGGATATTTGCCACCTAGACAATGTAAAGACGCTGTTTCTTCAATTTACTCATCATAACGTTCTTCCTTGATTCTTGTAATATAATTATAAACAATATGACGTCGTAAGACGGCGTCGTCATTTCCCGCGTTATGTACATGTCCGCGCTAAATTGGTATTCACAACACATTTTATAAAAGACGAATAAAACGATTCCAAAGCCAGGGTTGATAAGCTCGGTGTAATAAAATAAATATTAGATGTCAGTTTTCGTGACATTCAAATTGTCAACACTCGAAAACAAGAATGTCACCCTCGGCTACGCCTCGGGGTGACATGCTGTGTCTCGGGTTGACAATTTGAATGCCACGCAAACTGCCATCTAATATTTATATAATATTACAAGACAAACATATGTACATGGATGAATTGGTTAATCGTATACACATGACTCTAGTTTCATAGATGTTTGCTTGCTATGCAGGAATATATAGATTTACATTATATATATACAGTATAGATGTAAAAGACATGCAAAATGTTAACTGTAGGTCTATGGGAATTTAACATTGTAACTCAAAGCGAGGTGTAATAATATGTATTATTTATATACAGTATTATTTTTATGCAAGAACATCATGTAAACAAGACTCAAATATTTGTGATGCATATGTACCAGATATCGACCCCGATTGTTATATAACCGATAACCCTCTACCAAGATGTTCTATGGACAAGGGAAATAACCCACACTGGAATAAACTAATAGATCTGTGTAAAGGCACTTCTCTTAAAATAGTAAACGGCAGACTTGGGTCCGATTTTGGGGTTGGAAAGTACACATGTTTTGATACAAATGGTTCCAGTTTAATCGATTATCTACTTGCACCAGAAACAACCTTTAAAAATATCAGAAATTTTATGGTGTGTCCTTTTAACGAGTATAGCGATCACGCCCCACTTTGTTTCGATATAGCATGTAATACGTGCGTAAGAAGATTGAATTACTATGAAAATGAGTATATTAAATGGAATACAGAAGAAAGGGAGAAATTTAGGTTAGGTTTGATTGGAAGGCTGACAGAGTTTAATAATATTTTGAATATTGATGAAAATGATTCGAATAGAGTAGATACGATGGTTAGTTCTTTTACATCAATTTTACAGGAAGTTGCAGACCCTATTTTTGTAAAACATGTTAAGAAATACCCCACTTTTGAAAAGGTCAGCATAAATGATTCTGATAAATGGTTTGACCAGGAATATAGAGAGTCAAAGCGTTTGTATAAAAGTGCACTTCATAATTTTAATTATTCAAACAGTGAAGACGACAGACTGGAGCTAGGCAGGTTAAAAAAGGTTTACAAAGCAATTGTAATTAAGAAACGTAAAGCATTTGAATTCAGGCGATGCAAAACATTTGAAGATCTTAAACGAAATAAACCAAAAGAATTTTGGAAATACTTTAGAAGTCAAAATAGAGAGGCCAATATAAATATTCCGTTAGATGATTTTAAAACACATTTCGAAGATATGTTTAGTAATTTAGGTTCAACAGTAAATGAAGAAGCCGAGGATTTTAGTTTTACCCATGACTTTAATGATTTTAAAGCGACTCGCAACCAGATGGTGCATTAAAAATAGTAATTTGTAAATATGTGTCAAACGCTTATATAAATGGTAAAGAATTAGTTTAGGATAAGAAATTCTGGTTAAAAAAATGTATTTCAATAAAAAAAAAATATTGGTCTCTGGTGGGATTCGAACCCGAGGCCCGGCATTGGCGGACAGAAGGCAAAATAGGGGAAACCGCTTAGACCAATGGACCACGGAACTATCCGTTTATCTCGGATCGATTTAACGTATTTCAATGTGTAGCGATCGAAAGTAATTCGTAATTCGGCTCGTGTTTATGTCTGAGCCCGTGTAGAGAAGCAACAACAACAACTATACCGTCTACTAGTCGGTATAGAAAAACGATGGAAAATGTCTAAAAATCTAAGATTCGGTGACGATTCTTGAGACTTTGTTTGGACTGATCATATTTTGTTAATGTCAGAAGCCAAATAATGCCACAAATTTGCTTTTATTTGAGTATTTTATTTTATTTTGACAAGTACACCATCCGGTTGCGAGTCCCTTTAACCATGTTAATGAAAGTTTAAACAGTCAAATAACATTCGAAGAGGTTTGTAAGGCTATTTCGTCACTGAAGAAAAATAAAGCGCCCGGTGAGGATAGGTTGATTAATGAATATTTCATTGAAGCATGTGATATTTTAGCAGGCTACATACATGTAACAGAAATATTTAATGAAATACTTAACACCGGCTTATTCCCGGATGCTTGGACAAAAGGTTTAATGGTACCTATACATAAAAAGGGGGATAAGTCTGATGCGTAAAACTGCAGAGGTATTACCTTACTCAGTACTTTTGGAAAACTTTTCACTAGTGTATTTAACCATCATATTACGAATTGGTGTGAGGAAAATGAAATCATTTCGGACGCACAATTTGGCTTCCGGAAAGGACGGTCAACAACTGATGCAGATTTTATTCTCCATTTATTAGTGGAAAAATATTTGAATAGCAATAAAAGGTTGCATTGTTGTTTTATTGACATGAAACGATGCTTCGATAGTATTTATTGGAACGCGCTCTGGTTTAAATTGTATAACAGTAATCTAAATGGCAAAGTTCTACGTATTATCCGAAACATGTACAAGTCTGTTAAATCATGTGTGAAATTATGCAATAATTACTCAGATTTCTTCGATATCGCGATGGGACTAAGACAGGGGGAGATAATTTCCCCGATCATGTACTCTCTGTTCGTAGAAGATCTTGAATTATACTTACAGGATAACAAAAACTGTGGTTTGAATTTCCAAGACATATGTATTATATTACTGTTATTCGCTGATGATATGGTGATCCTAGGGGACAATCCGGAAGATCTACAACTCTCACTTAACACATTACATGTCTATTGCAATAAATGGGGTCTAGAGGTTAATGTCGCTAAAACAAAAGTAATGGTTTTTAGAAAGAGAGGTAAATTAAGAAGAGACGAAACATGGATATATGCCAATGAACAGGTTTTTGTAGATGATTTTAATTACCTGGGCGTAACATTAAACTATACAGGCAATTTTAACATAAATACACAAACCTTGTATGGTAAGGGACTGAAAGCCATGAACGTATTAATATCGAATCTTAAAAAGTACGAAACCAAACCAAAAATAGCTTTACAATTATTCGATGCTTTTGTTAATTCCATTTTAACATACGGGAGTGAAATCTGGGGATTTACGAAATCTTACCAATTAGAGAGGTTGCATCTAAAATTTTGCAAAAATGTGCTTGGTGTCAGACAAACAGCATGTAATGTAGCGGTCTATGGAGAGTTGGGTAGGTACCCCTTGTATATAAATAGATATGTACGTATTATAAAATATTGGTTTAAGATATACAAATCAAACAATATCCTTACTAACACAATTATCGAGGAATCTCTTAAAGACATAATTGAGGGTAAAAGTAATTGGTTTAGTAAAGTCAGAGATTTACTCGCCAGATACGGCTTTTTGTAAGTCTGGCAAGATAACTATGGTATAAATGAAAACAACTTTTTAGCAATATTCAAACAACGTGTTATTGATGAATACTTACAGGAATGGCAATGGAATGTTACTGAAAGTAACACTCTCAGTTTGTATAAATAACGCAAGTCAAGTTTGAATTTTGAGCCATATATAGATAAAATTGTTATAGAAAGCGACGTACCATATTAACAAAGTTACGCATATCAGATCATAATTTAAGATTTCACACTGGAAGGTACGAAATAGTTGATAGAAATATGCGTTTATGCCAAATTTGCAATTCACAAGGTGTGGAAGATGAGTTTCATTTTATTTTCAAATGTGCACCATACGAACAAGTAAGAATTGATTATATTGTTACGTACCAGCTGGTACGTGGTTGTAGTTGTAACTGTTTGCTTGTTAAATCTGGATCTAGATCGGTCCAGTTTGCATAGACCTCAATACAATGGGCTATTGAATAAACAACAACGACACAGTCTCTGTTTTCTGACTTCTATTGTAGATCTAGTTATTTCTATAACTAGTTTGTAGTGATCTTGTATAAAATAGCCGCAACGTAACGCATATGTTGTTAAATCTGGATAACACGCAGATCGAAGGAAATTCCAAAATGGCTGAAGCTTGGGATTTAAGGATAAACGTCAGTAGCCTGGCTTGTAATAATTCAAATGTGTAAAATATATATAGATCTATATCAAATGTGTAGTAAAAGACATTACTTTCTACATTATCATTCGCTAATGGTCCGATGATAAAATATTCGACAACGTTGAATATATATTTACTAACTCGTAAAGTAAGGCTTTGATAAAAGTTCTATGCTGGTAGCGTCTAGCCTGATCTAACCTCTATGCTTTCAGAATCTAACTGCCTCTCGCTTCTTGGTAGCGAGCCCTTTTATACTCGAGGATAAGAATGTTACCCTTTTTGTGTAACAAAAGTGGTAACAAGTTACTTGTTACCGCTTTTGGTAACAAAATGTGTTACTTGTTACCTCTTTTAGGTAACAAATTGTTACCTCTTTTAGGTAACAATGTTACATGTTACCTGTTTTTGGTAACAAATCGAACCAAACGATAAACTAACGTTTTTTTCCTAATCTGATAGTTTGAAAACTTCCAATGTGTTAAAAATGCTATATGAACATGAAATAGCTATTAAATATGTAGAATTACCATTAAATGATGATTTAATGAAGACTTTCTTTTTGGCATCTTGAATGACAAGGAAACTGCTTAGTAACGTTGTGTAAACAACCCACAATGCACTGCAAAAACATGGCTGACGGGTTGCTTCAGCTTCCCGTCAGCCTGGAAAACAGTAGCGAATTGAAGTATTTACGGGAGATATGCGTTATGCTGCATGGCTGAATTAAATTACAATTACCTGTGTACGTTTTCTGATGTTTAAATAAAATGGTTGTTGCCATATAATGCCCAAATCAATCTCGCAAATGGAGATTGGTAAGGTCATTATATGCGCAACTCGCGGGCACCACAATAGTAAACCCTATTATAGAAATAGACCTAGTATGAATAAACTAGTTGTATTGCTCAGTACACAAAACAAAAGCGAAATGTATAAGTTATGCAAATCCATAGAGAAAGAGAATAGTTTACGTTATGAGATATTAAACGGGGGTATGTGTGATGACTAGAAATGTTTATGTATATACTATGTAAAAACTGTATGATAGTACATGTAGCGAGTCAGATATATGGTTAGAATGAGAGAATATATGTTTGTACATATATAGGCACCTCAGGTAACATATGCACACATTTCGTTGTATTGTAGGCGCTTAACACAAAGTATGGTATACATGTTAACATTTGTCATATATGTATACATGCATGTATGACAAGTGACAGGCAGTAATGTTGTCAACATACACATTTATTATTAAACATCTTTAATCGATTTGGGCCTATATAAGTACTAACGTATGAGTACGAGTGTAGTTTCTTGTAAATGATAAACGGAAAACAAATGGTACATTTAATATGCTAGATGTGTAAATGCATGTTCTGTTGAACTATCTTGGTTAAACTATATTAATGCATAGGTGTGTGTATGTAATCGAAAATTCAAATTAGATGTATTGTGTAAAATAATACTATGCATTTACACACACATATATATGTGCATTGTGTAGAGAAATACTATGCATTTACACATACATATGTTTAAGGAAATGTTTTCAAGAGCTTCATGAATGGTATATGTAGTGTATGTGTGTGGGCATAGGCCAACACATTTATGCACATATGCTCATGCGTCTATACTTGATTGTTGGACCAAACAATAGTAAAATTTAAATTAAATATATTATTGAATTAATAGTAAAATCTACATTTAATACATTTAATATATTATTGCATTAATACTTAATATTTAATGATAAAAACGTTCATCCATCTATAATGTCTTGATTATTAAAATGGATAAGATGTATATTGTAAAACACCAGAAACTGTAATGTTTACGTGTAATAAATATTCTGTTCTGTTCTGTATTTTGGAAAAGAGCAAGTGTTGCAAAGGGTCATCAACTACGAGCGTACTATGATGGTTTTTACTTTGAAGATGACATTCTAATTTATTACATATGCGAGCCGATTAGGTGTAAATGCCAAGGGGGAAAAGAACATCATCATTTAATTTACCGACATATCTCAGAGGACTCTCCTGTCATTAGACCTGAGAGTAGCGTTAGTAAATTACCAATTACATGTAATAGGTATAATAATAAAACCTGTAATTACAACCTTCGTACACATCAAAAACACAAATATACGAAGGCCGTTTAAAAAGTAATGACACTTGATCAATAGCTTCAATATAATAAGTGCAAAATGGATGTTCAATTCAATTCAATTTCTTTATTACACTCAGTTCATGATTTTACATGAAAACATGAGGAACAGACAATATACATAGACAAAACCTGAGGAACAAAACAAAATGTACATAGACAATACATACATATTCACAAACAAATAATTCAGTACATTATCAGTTTCTGTAAATGATTCCGGATTTGTATATGATTTTTGGGAGAGTTACCAGTAAAATTCAGCAAAATGTTCATAGAAAGTCAGACTATTAATGGTAAAGTCTAGTTCTCAATTTTGTTTATTACATATTTTACTTTTTATGGTTGCTTTCGTCTATACATTGCAATGTGACAAACACTGTAGATCCGGACCATAGGTTTCCTTTAGGAACCCCCTGATCCGGATCCACGCTGCATGCGTTCAGTTTTCACAGGTAAACATTGTTTACAAACAAAGAGTATACTCGTTGTTAGAGTTCATTGTGTTAACTGTGTCTATGAGAAATACATGTAGATATAGAAAGACATTTTAAGACACGTTTACTTAGTATTGCATTTAAACTATTGGTACGCAGCTCTTTTTCAAAGAAGCACAAAATGTTTTTAAGATAGGTAAATGTTAAATGGCTGATTGATTAGATCAATCAATGAATTAAACAGTCAGTGGTAGAAAGCACGTGCTTGAGCGCTCTGCTATATTCAGTACTGCATTATACCGTAAAACCTCTCTACCACGACCCCAATGAGAAAGCCATTCGATTGCACAGAAGGCAGGCGAGAGCTCCAAGCAAGGCGACAGCGCAACAAAAAGCTCCTAAAAGGTGCCCTCTGCTTCACTGTCACATCGCTCCAAGCAGCCATCCATCTAAAACAACCAACAGCTCACACAATATAGCGGTCGTGATAGAGAGACATTACTGTATGTCAAATCACTGCACAACAACTATTCCGCTATATGATTTTACATGGGTGAGAGCTATCTGAAAAGCTTCAAACCAGATAACGGTATAAGGCTTGCACGCTTACATCGGACCTCTGTCGAAAGGAAATACAGAGGTTCAATTTGCGTGAGCGTAATATAATTATGAGAAAGAGAAGAATTAAATATGACAAACAGACATACAGACATATATACGTTGACAGAATATACAATACGTATACGGTACATATACTATCAAAATTTTCACGTGTGAACTTAATTTTAATCAACGACATAAAATCTGATCCTGCCATGACCGACAGTCGTACAGTCAGTCTTGTATAACTACGACAGTCAGTTGAATCACGATAGAGATCAGTTAAAGCAGATGGCGACCAAATGCAAGAGAAAAACGATACAGTTAGCTTTAACAGGAGCTATCTGCATTATTTTTGTCCCTCATTCAGCAGACATCCGCACCAGCTACCTATAGCTTTTAATAATTTTGCTGGTTGGTCGCTTATGTATAGTCTTTCAAACAAAACGGGTCACGGAGGAAGCGTGCCCAGTTACATTTATCTATTCTATGCGGACAAGCGACATACATGTAGACGCGGCGGTTCGATTTCTCACCGCATGGAGAATAACTGTAAGGTAAGTATATATGTATGCGTGAAAGTAACAATTATATTAATGGTTATTATTACTGTTATTATCATTATTATTATTAATATAATAATAAATGATAATAATAATAATAATATTAATGGTATGTAAACATTTGTAAAAACATACTATATTCAACAACAATTAAGTATTAGCACTTATCCTACTAATAACTCGCAGGGGTTCTAATGGATGGCCTTTAAAGATTTTGTTTTCTTTACCAAGAAGGCTCTACAAGGGAAATAATGTTAACAGTGTAAACCCTCGTCTGAGGGTTCGTTCGAGTGCCCTCTGATTTTGGTGTACACCATCTGCAGGTGATTATCTACTTGGTTCAACTAGGGTTTTAACCCTTAGCCTGCCGTTTTCGACTTGACTGGATTTTGTGTTTTTCTAACAGTTTGGATCTAGATCAAACGCCGCGTTACTCGGCGTCTGATCTGTATCCAAAAATTAAAAAAAAATCTTGAACGTGTATAGTTCATATAAACACTTAGGTGGTTTTGCTGATTACTGTAGTAAGATTGGGTTAGCTTTACACAATATAATTACAAAATTATTCCACCATCACTGCATGGTGCGGTGAAAGAAGGTGACAAGGTTTGTACACACTGTTTGATCATATCATGTTTCCTTCAATAAATAGGTAAATAATAACATTTCAGTATCATTAAGGCAGTATTATTCGAACTGTATAGTTGATTTCCCCTAAGACGTGCCGTGTGTTATTGAGGGCGTCTTAGATTGTCATGTGCAGTTGGGGTCAACTGTACAGTCTGATTGAAAAAAAAGATACTTTTTTAGCAAGGAGTTATAACTTGGCCTACAGTGTGCAAGTTCCCCTAAGACGTGCCGCTTATATAGAGGGCGTCTTAGATTGTAGTGTGCAGTTGGGATTGCAAGTGCAGGCTTACATTGAATATTGACTATTTTTTTTGTAGAGTTATAATTTGTCTTTGTAATGCAAGTACCCCTAAGACGTGCCGCGTATATAGAGGGCGTCTTAGATTACAGTGTGCAGTTGGGTTCGCATTACAGACGTTTGCGCTGACTTTCTCATAGATACATATTATGTTCGGTAGGAGTGGTAAGTATTATACAGTTGTACAGGTAAGTACTGGCTTTTGGGTAAGTATATATATATATATATATATCTCTCTCTTCTCTTCCCTCTTTCTATCTCTCACTCACCCACTCTCTCTCTCTACCCCTCTCTCTCTCTCAGACACTTTCTTTCTCTAATTCTTGATAATTTATTGATGTAATTTTATTATTATTTTAATGAACTCACATAGCTTGCTAAATTCGACTTTATCAGTTGTATTAATAAGGCTTTTGAATTTCAGAATGTTTGGATTTGAATAAAAATGTCTTTTAAGGTATTTTTGTCGTAAATGCGTTAATTCTCTACAGATAAGAAGGTAATGGAATTCGTCTCCTATTTCTTGATGGCATAAAGTGCAAAATCGCTCATTTCTGTTTAGTGAGTTCCACCTTCCTGTTTCAATTGGCAGTTTATGATTTCTTGTTCTGAATCTGACTATATAATTTAAGTTTTTATATGGAGTATTTAATAAATAGTTTTCAAATTCAAAAGTTTCCTTAAAAATCCTATAAGTTGAGCAACTACTAGATGTAGCAATAGTATTATACCATTCGTTTAGGAACAAATCTTTCAGCTTTTGTTTAGTTGCTGTGATTAACCATTTTCTATTTGGAAATAGATTAGTTTGCCATATGCCAATGAATCCACACTTAATGAAAATAGTTCTTATAAAATCAAGCCAGCAGAATGATTTTTTTAGCTGGTCTTCTCTCAAATCTGATGATTGCTTTTTTAATGACAGGTACATTTTGTGGGATAGTTTGTTTGTTGTGTTGATGTCTACTACCTTCGACCAGAAGGCGACTGCACGTGTACAGATGTCTATATTGATTGGCATTACTCCCGTTTCTCCATACACAATACAGGTTGGTGTTGACTTTTTCATTTGTAAAATATGTTTTAGGAACTTTAATTGCACTCTTTCAATGACCTCATTGTTGCCAAAGCCCCATATCTCACACCCATATAAAAGGATAGGTTTGACAGTTTTATTAAATATGTCAATTTGTAAATCAATTGGTAGTAATAATTGTTTTGCCTTTTTTATCAGACTGTATACAGCCCTTGTACCTTGTTCGGCTATATGTTTTTTGGCATGATAGAAAGATCCACTGCGACTGAAAAAGATCCCTAGATATTTGTATTCACTAACATTCTCTAGATATACTCCATCATATTTAAATCGATGTTGCAGTTGCCTACCCCTAGAGAATATCAGTATTTTTGTTTTACTTATATTTACTTTAAGCCTCCACGTATCACAATATGAACTGTACGCATTAAGTGCGTTTTGTAGATCGCTGGCGCTTTCACATACTATTACAGTGTCATCTGCATATAATAAAACAAACAATTTTAGGTATGTTAAGACCGAGTCTTGATCGTATTCTATGTGCACACCGTTTAGGTTTCCACTGTCGGCAAAAAAATCATGAAGGTCATTTAGGTAAAGCGAGAATAGGATTGGTGATAGGTTTTCTCCCTGTCTTACCCCTATGTTACTTGGGAAAAAGTCAGAACATTTACCGTTTACTTTGACACAAGATTTAATATTACTATACATATTCTTTATTAGTGTGTGACATTTGCCGGTTATGTTATATTTCAATAGTTTAGACCATAGTCCTGCTCTCCAGACCGTATCAAAAGCCTGTTTTAGATCAATAAAAGCGCAAAATATTTTTGTCTTTCTGTTCTTTAGTAGCTGGATTAATGTATGTAATATAAACATGTTGTCTACTGTAGAGAAGCCATGCCTAAAACCAGCTTGGAACTCATTTATTACGTCGTTGTTTTCTGCAAACGTTTGAAGTCTATTATTAATGATTGCGGTGAATAGTTTGCCTAAGCAACTCAATAAGGTTATTGGTCTGTAGTTTTCTGCTTTCGCCTTTTCGCCTTTATTTTTATAGATTGGATTTATGATACCGATTGTCCATGTTTCAGGAATTATTCCACAGTTGAAGATCAAATTGAAGAGTTTTAGGTAAATTGGTTTCATTGTATGAAGTGTTGCTTTTATGTGTTCGTTTAGGACTGAGTCATAACCAGGTGCCTTATTATTTTTTAATGATGTAATAGCCCTTTCTATTTCTTCTGCAGTAATTTCTGAATTTATTGCGTCATTTTGATTTTCAGTTATATCATCTTGTGTCTGAATATTAACTTCGTTGATATTGTCTGTCTCATTATAATTTACGTTTTTGAAATGTTCGTGTAGATCATTTAGACTTGCAGCTATGTCATTTTGCTTTGAATCGCTGAGAGCTTTCCAGTATTTACGTGGGTTTGAATTACCAAGTCGCCTGAGTCTCGCCACGTTCTTTCTCTTGAATTCTAAATTGAATTTATTTAATATGCTTTTATATCGTTTTCCTTCAGCTTTAAGATTGTCCCTGTGTTGAGTAGTTTTCCTTAATTTGTATTGATATTTAGCCGAATGAAATCTTTTTCTTGCAGCTCTACATTGTTTACCAAACCAACGTGGGGTGGTGTTATCAGATTGTGTTACCCTAGTGTATTTTGTTTGGCTAAACACGTGAGTAGCATTATCATGGAACAGCTGTGAGATATCTTGTACAATACCATCAATATCATGCTTTATTACCTCCCTTTTATTTTCTAGGAGTGATAAAGTTTGTACAATTTCATCTAATTTGTCGCTATTTTTAAACATGTTTGCATATTCGTTTTCTTTTGACGCCTCCCACATATTTGCAGATATAACTTTCTCGCTTTGGCTTGCTTTTATCACATACTCAAAATGTAATTTTAAAATAACAGAACAATGGACATCCGAGAGTAGTGGTGAAAAATCGTTAACATGCAACGAACTGATGTCATAAAATAAATTGGCACTACATATAAAATAATCAATAGTACTGACATCGTTAGAAGTCGGCTGCCCGTTTAAGTCACCATTTGTTCTTCCGTTCAAAATAAAAAAGTTGTTAGTTTGCAAAAATTCTATCAATTTATATCCATAATTGTTCACTGAATTATCACAATTTTTTCTTTCAGTCTGGACCTGAGAATCTAGAAAGCTGTTTATTTCAGTAATGTATTCATCATATATTTCAAAGTTTTGACTTTGTTCTGAAATATCTCTATCTACATGTATATAGTCTCTTAATTGCTTAGTTCGTGAGTTGAAATCACCAAACAGACATACTGTATTGTACCTGTTAACTAACGAGTCTAGTTCTACCTGGATAGCTGAAAATGGATCAACATTTGCATAAACAGATGATTCAGGGGGTATGTATATTACACCACATAAAATATCGTCTTTTTTAGTTAATCTTTTAGAAATAACAAACCAGTAAACAAGTTCACATTCCGTCTCTATCACTGTCACAAATTGGTTTATTGTATGTTTTACCGCTATTGCTAGGCCGCCCGATTTTACGCTTGACTTTTTCAGTCTATTTTTGAAATGACATTGAAATGAATTGGTATCAAATGTATCGAAACACGTCATTTTCGTTTCTTGAAATCCAATGATATCATGCTGATTAATGAAATTTAGAAAGTCTGGACAATTTTGCTTACTAGTTAATCCGCATACATTCAAAGATAGTATATCGATATTGCTTACTTTTATCGATTTACCGTTTTTTTTCAGGGTTTTCAGGGTTAAACGTTTGATCGTCAGGTGACTCTCCCTCGCACCGTTACTCTACATGAATGGTATCGCCAGGAGAGGAGTCACGTGACACCTGTTGGGTATTGTGTATCGCCGTGCTTTCGTCTACACTATCATTTTCACGATCACTGGATGTCACGTGATTTAAAGTTTGATTTGGCACTGTTAAATTTGATTGAATGTCATTTGTTTCAAATTCTACAGGAGATTGGTCACGTGATACGTTTTGTGTATTGCGTATCGGCGTTCCATTACCTAGGCTGCCATTTTCACGGACACTGGGGGTCACGGGATTTTTGGGTGGACTCGGCACTGTTATTTGCATGTCCTCTGCTTCAGATTCACTGTCACTCGCGTTTCTGTACTTTTTTAGATCTGTATCGTCGATCGGTGACCGTGCCTTTTGCTTTGGTCTCGTAACTCTGTTTCTAGGGGGTCCCTCTGTGTCGCTGTCACTCATTCTGAATGTATCGAACCTATTTCTATTATTAAATGATGGGAATTGACGGTTTCCAAATGCTACGCGCCTGTGTTCTCGTGGTGTCTGAGACGGATATCGTCTATAATATGGAGTTTCATGAATATCTCTCTGGGATGCAATGTTAGTAGTATCATTTTGGGTCTGCATGGTTTGGTCATAGAGCCGTCCGTTAATATAGAGTTTATCTCGTATAAGAACTACTTTGTTGTTTGGGTTTTGTTGAAATTTTCGCATAACGGGGTATAATTCCTTGCGTCTTTGCTCCATTTCTATAGGGAATTGCTCGCGCACACTGTATCCTCGCCTTTGTTTATTTAGGTCAATGCCCCGTTTTCTGATTTGTTCGCGATCGCGAAATTTCTCAAATTTGGCAACAATCGGTCGTGGATTTCTTGCATCTCGACGTCTTCTGCCTAGTCTATGTACCCGGTCAAACACTATCGAGTCTATGCTGGGTGGGTCCTCACTTGCTACTTCCTCTTTTAGAAAAGATCTCAACACTAATTCTATGTTTTCACGGTCGTCTTCTGTGTTTTCTTTAATGCCGAAAAAAAGAAGGTTCTCCTGCATTGATCGTGCTTTCATTTCTTGCATATCATCATAAAGCATTTGGCTTTTGTCTTGTGATTGCTTTATTTCTCTCTTTAAATAATCATTCTCTTTTTTTAAGTTTTGTATGTCGTTATCTGTGCTGGCTTTTGATTCGAGATGCTGGTCGAAAATTGTTCCTATCGTCTGACATGAGCTTTCTACTTCTCTGATTTTGTTTGCCATATGTTTGTTATCTGTTTTTAGATTTGAGACGTCTAACCTTAACAAAGACATGTCTTTTTCCATCGGGGCAAGTTTTGATACGTTTTGTTCAATGGCTGATAACCGGGACAATACCGACATATTTGTCTCTTGCATTTGTTTCATTAGGTCAAATATACCGTTACTGTGGCCATTATTAAATTGTCCATTGTTTCCTTGTGTTGGTGGCCAGTTTGATTGTGATTGGGCTTGACCTGTATTATTTTGTTGAAAGTGTTCACCTCCATAGTATGTGGGTGGGGGTACAAACTGTTGATAGTTCGGCGATAAACCACAATTTTGGTTCATAAACTGCTGTTGGCTTTGATACTGATGTTGTTGTTGGTTATTCTGATCTGCGTTGAATTGGTTGAATGGTAACTGTGTGTTATTTGTGCAAGTTTGGATTTGCTCACCTTGTATTCCTTGTTGACCGGTAGCAATTGTTGATCCTTTGTTACCATTTTGCGCGCAAACTGAGTTTTTCAAGTTCGATTTTTTGCTGTTTTTGCCGGCCATTGTCCGTTTTAAGCATAATCACAACTATCCATGTACTAGATTTCACATTTCAAACACTCTTAAGGTCCTTTTTTTGAATATATCACCTTTTAATATGCGATTTTTTAATAAATATCTGAGACAGTTTTATAAGTCCGCCTTCTCGCTAGAGCCTCGTGTGATATATCATTTTAAAGAGCAATTCGTTGCCTACACGATGGTATAATGCACGATAAGATCACATAAGTCACAACATACAGTAAAACCTCTCTATTACGACCATTAAAACGAAGGCAAATTGAAGAAAGGTGACAGCTTTTAAAAGAGCTTTATGTTTTACGACCACATTGCTTTAAGACGTTACATGCCTTAAACACCTGCTTATTAACACACTCTTTTGGTCGGATTATAGATTACTGGATGATTTGGGTTTACTGCACTGCAACACAGTATTGGTGACAATGTGTGTACATGTATGAGTGCTATAGTGGAGAAAACGTTATTCTTTCCCAATAAACGCGTTTACGCCAAAACTATAGTTTCCAGTACAAACAGTTTGGAGCCAGACCAGATGCCGGATTACCCGGCGTCTGATCAGGCTTCAAACTGTTTGCCACTCAGCTTAATATAAATAGTCAGTATTGTCAAAAAGATTCTATTTTTTACGTTTTAGTACTTTGCGTTTGCGTTTCGTTTGCATTTAAACGGGAAAGAATAACGTTTTCTCCACTGTACCAGTACGTATATGTGTGGCAGTTTGGTGGAGTCTACACTGGTCTCTGTACTTGTGACAGTGGGTAAATTATTTCCCTCTCAAATCTAAGCTTAATCCTAGCTTTTGTGGGTATTTATTATCCCTTTGTACTCTTCTAGTACATGCATTTTGAACCAGTCTACTGTTGCATTTTTGATATGACAACAAAAACAATGAAAACATCAAACAGTGTAGACTCTGATCAGAAGGTTCCTATAGGAACCTTCTGATCAGGATCTACACTGATTGCATATGTAATCAGTAATCTCTACAGAGGGATATAGGGTTGAAAGGGTTAAGCCTGACTCGACGTCGAACAGTGGAGAAAACGTTGCTCAATTCCATGTAAATGAAAACAAACGCAATGTATTCAAATTTAGAAACTAACAATTTATTGACGGTTCGTTTTAATTTGGATGGCAAACAGTCTGGGGCCTGGACAGTTAGAATGCTGTAGATGTCGCATTGCACACTTCAGATGTCCTCTGTAAGATATTAACCCAGGGCTGCCATTTCTCCGGATTTTCCCTAAATCTTCGGATTGTTTTTCTAGTACATGCTAACTTAAAGCAGACTGAAAGTAAAGTAGAATGCGCATTCTGCTTTACTTTCAGCCTGCTTTAAGCTACCATGAACATGGAAAAAATCCGGAGATTTAGGAAAAATCCGGAGAAATGGCAGCCCTGCCGATACATAAGTATTTTGTCCTTTTACAAACAAAGTAATCCCATCATGTATCACGTTATTTCATCAAAATACTGAAATGTAAACAATATAATCTGCCGAACCAAATCCTGTTGCTTTTATTAAGCGTGAACCTGCACTGTCACCCGGGTACACTTTCATTTGTAACTGTTTGGATCCAGATCTCACGCCGCGTAGCTCGACATCTGATCAGAATCTTAACTGGTGGACTTTCGGGTTGGTGTGGGTTGGTTTTTTTGTCAATATGCTGTCTAAAATCTCACTATGAAAAATAATAGCAGACGGCAGTTTTTAAGCAGACGATAGAACAGCAGTGTAGAGGTTCATTCCCGCCCTCGTCATAATTATGTCAGAACATCATGGTAAAAATGCTGCTCGTGATGAGATCGGAAACAGTAGGCAGTGAAGAGATTATGTACAGTGGAAAAAACGTTATTCCTTCCCGTTTAAACGAAACGCAAACGCAATTCACTAAAACGTAGAGAAATGCAACTTTTTGACAATTCTGATAATTCATGTTTATGTTGGTCGCAAACAGTTTGGAGCCTGATCAGACGCCGGGTTACCCGTCTGATCTGGCTCCAAACTGTCTTCTATAAATGTCTGAGACACACACTTCTTTAAAATTTGTTATTAGAACAAAGTAGAGCAAATATCAAAGTAGGAAATAAATTATTGTTACCTCTGGACTGTGTTCTTATTGTAGATGGTGTGCGTTTAAATGGGAGTTCTGGGGCCTGTGTTACGAAACGTCGTACGACAAATATTGTCGTAAGTCAGATTATAAAATTCTCAATTATGATTTATTTCTCCATCTAATTCTGTCTTGTGATATCTCTTTGGAATCGTCTTGAAAAGACGATTCCAAAGAGATGTCACAAGACTGGATTAGATGGAGAAATCAGACATTATATGTGTTTTAAAGTTTTGACTTACGACCTTTTTGTCGTACGACGTTTCGTTGTACCGTTGACCATGTGCCTGTTGCCTGGATGTTCTTGAGTGTGGGAATGCACTGACCTCTTTGAAACCAGTTGACTAATGGGTTTATGATACAATTCCTAAACAGCTTTTTATATAAATCAATGGTGTAATTTTAGCCATGGGTTATGTAAGGCCCGGTGGGAGTGAGGAATGGATGACTGCTACCTCTAGCCTGTGTTTTTTTCTGTAGATGCTGTGGGTCTAAATGGGATTTTCAGAGTTGAACCGTTGACCCAGTGCCTGTCTGGTGGATCTTGATAGTAGTAATGACGACTCTGGTGCTTTGAAATCATCTTGCTGTGGGTCTGTTGTACAATTCTTGGGCAGCTTACTATATAGATAAAGGTGTTATTCAGCCATGAATTATGTAGGTCTCGTTGGGGGCGGTGGTTGGAACAACAATGACTTTTAAATCACTGTTTTTATCATGTCATTAATCTTTTAAATGTATGACTCATTTTAAAGTCTTTTCATAAACTAATAATAACAATTATTATATTTGAAAGAATTTCACTTATTCAAGATTTATTTCCATGTTAAACCATAAGTTAATATACATGTTTGTTTTTACTTTATTGTAAATATAGCTACATAGTATTTGTCTTTTCTCATTTTGTACATTTATATAATTTTATGTGAAGCGCTTTTTAACGCACAACTCCTGTGAGAAAAGAGTACTGTATAAATCTGGTATAATAATGATACTAATATTAATAATAAATCTCGCTATGTTAACCCTTTGAACCCTAGTCCCGCATATAGGCGTACTTTTTAAACAGTATACATATGAACAGTGCACTTGTCCTATACAAACAGTGAAAACCCAGATCAGAGGGGCTCCTTACGGAGCCCTCTGATCTGGGTCTTCACTGTTTGTCATAATGCAAAACATTGACAAAAACAACCCTTAAAAGTCAGAAATGGACTAGACTTAAATGGAAATTGGGATTGTCCATTTGAAGTTTTAGGGAGGAAATAGTTAAGTCCACTGCAACTAAAACTCATTGATGTTTTCTTAAATACAGATGAAAACTTCAAACAGGATTAACTCTTTAAACCCTAGTCACGCATCTATGCGTCATTTTCAAACAGTGTACGTGTGAGGAGTCAAACAGAGTATACTTTTCCTATGCAAACAGTGAAGATCTTGATCAGAGGGCTGCTCAAGGAGCCCTCTGATCAGGGTCTACATTGTTTGTCATTTTGACATATTATCATATATTGTAAAATTCAACCCTAAAAAGTCAAAAATAGACTGCACTAAATTGAATACTAGAATTGTCCATTTGAGGTTTCAGGGAGGAAAGAGTAAAAGTAAAGCAAAAAGCTCACAAGGGAGCTTTCAGCCAATTTACTTTCAATGTACATTAACCCTTTCACTCTCAATGACGCTATAAGACGCGTTTACAAACAGTTTTGGTCCTGATCAGACGCCGCGTTTACAGTTTTGGTCCTGATCAGACGCCGCGTTTACAAACAGTTTTGGTCCTGATCAGACGCCGCGTTTACAAACGCGGCGTCTGATCAGGACCCAAACTGTTTGACACTAGTTTTGAAATTTCTTCAGTCATACGGCCTTAATTTAACTTTAAAACGATATTGCAGACAACAATATTGAAGCAGACGACACTATGGCGGTGAAGGGGTAAACATCTCACGATAAATATGATCATGAAAGGGTTAAGCAGCCAAACTGTCTTAAACAAACAAAAACACATAAGATACATTTTATTTTAAGTCGGCAAGTCATGCAGTGTACACGAGACTTTATTATACTAGTCAAACTCAAAATAAAAACGAAACAACAAACGCCCGCTGCGCCATCCCAATGTTAAAATTCAACTAAATTGGAGACTGACTGCTTGATTTAAGGTGGGTTTTTTTCACCTCGGTCTCAAATTTCATTGCATCCTGTATTCTGCTTTATCACTTTGCCTCAAACTGTCTTCTGCTAAACAAGTAATATTTGCCTTTTCTTTTCGTTCTACTAATTTTTTAAAAGAAGGTTCAAACCAATGAATAACTATCTTATTTATCCGCCAAGACTGATAACAAACGCCTTATAGTTCAGTGACAAGTGTTTAATTCATAGGCCCTAGAACTTTTAATAGACAATTCGAGTTACCAATTAAGTGTGTATATAAAGTCCATTATTTAACTTTTGGGGTCGTTTATTCGACATATTGGAAAACGACAAGCAGTGTGGACACTGACCAGAGGGCCCATATATTAGTCTGTACTCCTCACAGGTACATTCTTTGCAAAGGATGGGTATACATTGCTCCCTCCCAACAACGACTCCCTCTTTACAACAACGCTTGCCGCATTTCCCTAAACAAGACATTTATGTCTAACACTTTTACTGCTGCAATATCGTCTGCTTAAATTTCTCGCCTGCTATTTTTTCTCAAAATTCCATATACCTCGGCATTTTAATATAATAATGAGTAAAAACAGCTTGAATCTAAATCAGACGCCGCGTAACGCGGTGTCTGGTCTGGATTTAAGCCGTTTGCAAATGTAAGCAAAATCTTAATTTTCCCTCGCTATAACGACTCCCTCCGAACAACACACACTCTCAGTGTCTCCCATTCGGTGTCATTTAAGAGAGGGAGCACTGTACTTGTTACTGGGGTACAATGTGTTAATGCAACTCAAACCCAACTCGGCTACAACAAATATCAACGAAATACCTACCGTTCTCGTCTTGTCTGAAAACGAAATCCATACATGGTTTTATCCTGACATTAGAAACCAGAACCTGTCTACTTGGGTAAATTCTTGCGTGATCCTGCGTCATTTAGTCATACATCGGCGCTGTCACTAAAGATTTGATTTCTTTACTGATTCAGGGATTGGGAAGAAAAGAAAAGCTAGCGATATCAAGTGTAACCTGAACGTGCGTGTTTGACTACTGTATTACATGTACAAAGGGATACTGTTTGATAAAGATAATAAAATACAGTCCTACTGGTGTAATTAAAACTCCAACTTAAAGTTTGGTGACTAGTTGATTGACCCACAGGTGTATGTATTATATATCTAATTCAACAACAACAAAAACTCTTGTTGTTGAGGGTATTTGGGGGGGGGGGGGGGGTGTTGTTTTTTTGTTGTTGTTGTTTTGTTTTGTTTTATTGGGGGGGGGGGATGATTTTTTATGTTCCTTCTGTTTATGTTAATTAAGCAGAAGGTATGCAACGGCCTAATGTTAATTGTCCTATGAAAACTGTACTGCTCATGTAACACCTCTACAAACCGTATATTATGTATATTATTGGCTACCAACTCAGCATTGATTTATCATAGTCTTTCCAACGGTTTATAACTTGTGTACATTTAGACATTTTAAAGACATCTAGAACTAGAATAATCAACAGAACTACACCCAGAATTCAAGCGATGTAGTTTAAACCCGGACAAAAATGCCTTAAAAAATGGCGTCGAAAAGCATTGCCCTTCGGCTTTATAATACTACGTCGCAAAATATACCACAACTCGCTTTCATACACACTCCTCATTCATTTGACACTAATCTAGGTCGTATTTAAAGTGACAATTCCCTTATCGGTGACATAAAACGTAAAATTCTTCTCGGACAGCCATCTGTATCACGTGACTTTCTGCAGAGCTTACAAATATGGAAGGTCAAATTGGATTGGATAAAAATCAACTTACTTATATGTTAAGTTAACTTCTCTTTAATTCTGACAAAAGTACTTTTTCTTCAATAATTAAAAGAATGTTATTTAATAGTATTACACATCGCTTTCAGTTACAATGTTAATTTCCCATAGACCACAGTGAAACATTTTGTTGCATGTCTTTAATATCAATCCAAAAAATACTGTCACTCTATGTGATATTCTTTTCGCTATGTGAATGTCGCAGAAAATCTATAAGGACAGATATAGTGAATCTAACACCACCGTTAGTGCCAGATAAGGATATCAAATTCAAATACTCTTTATTTTCTCAGTTTGTACATTTCTACAAATACATGAGAACTATCCTAACACACGTTCAAAACATTAGGTCAGGTACATATTTTATAATAGAAACATCAGTTATAGTTTCTTAACCGTTAGCTAACTTCGAACGGAAGAGAACAGCATTCATTTGTTTTAAAATTGCTATTTCTAGTGGGTACTAGGGTGGTCCAGGGTATATCCCGCAATTTAGCCGGGATTTAGCCATGTCCACTTTAGCCACGTCATTTAGTTGAATGGGTTAATTCACCTGGTGTAACGAGAATGTTTTTCATATTAAATGGAATTATTGTGTTCTTTTCTATTGGAAATTGGATAAAACACCGTTAAAGGTCAGTATGGTATTCAGTTTTACCGTCAAAATGTTTCACGCATGCATTAATTCATACTAGAGCTATCTCGCCCTTGGTCATTTACCGTAAGCTTCAATTTAATGCACGTGTTAGTTGGTTATTTCAGGTGGCTAACAGGTACATGTATTCATGATTGTTCAACTGGATATCGTATATATGTACAAGTATCATCACAGAATTTAAAGACGTTTCTCCCTCTCTCTCTCTCTCTTTCTCTCCATCCTCTCTCTCTCCCCCTCTTTATCCTTCACTTTCTCTCTCTCTCTCTCTCTCTCTCTTTCCATCTCTCACTGTGTCTTTCTCTCAAAACGAATCATGGGCAAAAAATATAGTAGTATTTTCTCTGATTCAAATGTTATTTCATAACAGTTGGACTCAGTTCAACCCCAACACCTGTTGTTATTGATCTGAGGGTCAATCAGGTATGACATTTTTCAGCATATCTATTTTTACTTGGTACCTGTACAAAGGTGTGATTTGATTATAGTTGGGCTCTATAGATGTAAATAAATATATCAGGGCTCCAGATAAGAGGTAGTTATTTCAACAAGTCTAACATTTTCTCACTCATTTTAGTACCAAATCCTATGGTGTTACTACTCATTAGAATCGTCTTGAAGAGACGACCCCAATGAGTAGTGACTCCATAGGGTTTAATTCAGAAATAAAGTTTTGAAAAGCTACCCCTATCTGTTGATCTGTATATATTTTCTTACCATGAGACTCTATACAAGAGGGTTGACTTGTAAATTAAACATTGAAACCTTATAGTCTACATGACTCACTCTGAGAAGAATTACTCAAGGTAATTCTTTTTTATACAATATACAATATAATTATACATCATTGCATTGTCATCGATACGCATGTGCACACAAACACCAGCAATAAGACACATACATGCATACTCTATGCACGTGCATGTCCGCCTATGCCTGCATACACATTTATGCACCAGGGCATGACCATGCCCCAATACATACATGCGCATGCATGCATTCATGCACACACCCGCCTGTCCGCATTCTTGCAAATACACTTTGTTTATTGTAATGGCTCGTTAGAAACATGGTTATAATGAAGTGGGCGCAGGACAGTGTCAACACTTATTGTTGGTTCTTGTGTACACGCACATATCTGTTTCTACCTATTACACATATTTACATATACTCTTATATACACATCTACATTATTTGGAGTGAATTTTGACAATTTTTCAGGTAAACAACCAGTGTGGATTCAGATCAGTGGGCTCCAGGTGGCGCCCTCTGGTGGAGGTCCATGCTGTATGTACAAGACAAGTGAACTCCTTGCAGGTACATTATTAAGAGTAGATTATGACTATATTTCAAACTTAGCAACAGAGTGGATTCAGATCAGTGGGTTCCTTGTGGCGTCCTCTGGTCGGGGTCCATGCTGTATACATGTACAAGACCAGTGCACTCCTTGCAGGTACATTATTTAGTGTGGATTTTGACAATATTTCAAAATTATCAACAGTGTGGATTCTGTCCAGTGGGCTCCTTGTGGTGCCCTCTGGTCGGGACAAGTGTACTCCTTGCAGGTACACTATTTAAAGTTGGTTTTGACAATGTTTCAATCTTATCAACAGTGTGGGTTCAGATCAGTGGGCTCCTTGTAGCGCCCTCTGGTCGGAATCCCACCCGAGGTTTGAAGATATTTTAGAAACACGAGGTTCCGCCGAGTGTTCTTAAATATCTTCATACCGAGGGTGGGATATCCATCTGACACTCAACTGTGGTGTTAGCTTTATTTTCTCACCTCGTCAACCCTTAAAACGCGTTCAACTTGCTATACAGTGGCGGGCTGTATTTTCGCTTTCGCCTCATGAATGGCGGACGGATATGGAAAAAAGTACACTAGTTTCAACAACTTAATATATTAACACATGTGTTATTGTTTAAAACCGTTACCCCGTTTGATTTATTAACTATATAGCCTTTATGAACTCAATATAGATCTACTAACCAGATTCGATGGCGAGAGTTTGACTGTAATGTCAAGGAGGATATTTTAATGCGCTGATGCATGCATCTTCTGTACGAGTTTCTTCCATTTGTCCACTATTTACACAATCTTTAAACGTCTAGACAACTTCATCATGCTTTTTCTGACCCAAAAACTGTCGTCAGACGATACCAAACATTGTATCCAAACGATTTGCCAAACTTTTAGAGGAGAATATGTGCCAACTAGACAATGAAAATGACAGTGTGTCTTCAATCTAATTATACAATACAATACAATTCATTTCAGCATTAAACATTACATGAATGTTCTTTAGCCTACAATACATACAAAGTAATGAGATTATTGTAACGAGAAATAAACATGTCATTTACAGGAGCAAACAAAATCTGTTAAATACAGGATCTAATTCAAATCATATCAGTGCTGTATTAAGCGACCATCGACTGATGTAACAGGTGACAGCCATATGCAGAACAGAACAATGCTGAGAGCTCCGATGGGAGCTCTCCGCACTATTCGGGCCCTGCACCAAGCACCCACCTGTCCCCAGGGTTAACCAAATGTGTATTACTGCTTGGTCGTTTAATACAAGACCGACTGTACAGTCAAACAATTGCAAATGTTTACAGTAGTTTGTAAGTCATTCTTACTTGCATTTTATCACTCAAACGTAGATCTTCGTTTTTCAGCGTAATATATGTATTTACTTAGATTATTTAAGACCTTATTGGAATTAGAAGACATCAGCATATCAAACTTTGTTAGTGTTGGCCAGCGACAATAAAAGCTTTTAAAATATTTTCTTCTTAAATCGGTGAATTGAGTACAGACCAGAAGAAAATGATATTCGTTCTCAATAGCACCTGAGTTACAAAAAATGCATGTTCTGTATTCTCTTGGAATGTTGGTATATCGTCCCTTTTCAATTGCTAAATTATGTGCTGATACTCTGAATTGAGTTAGCGCAATTCTAAATTTGGTTTCTGTGATAATATTTAAATAAGGTTCTTGTTAAAAGTGTGCTTGAAGTGATAGTAAGTTATTAGCCTTGGAGTATTATTTATTTCACTATACCAAGTTTGTTTATAAATATCTAATATTCTTTGTTTCATCATTTTAAAAGAGTACAGTAAGACATCTTGATTTAGCCACACATAGCTTAATCCATGTGAGTCTAAAAAGCACTTTATTTGCCATGCCCAATTATGATTTCCGTAGGTAACATTATTTTCAGCTTCACGTTTTAACATAAGATATATTATTTTTGGGATTTCAGTATTATTCATTTTTATTAATTTATACCAATATCTTAACATAGCAATTTTCCTGGACACATGTAAAGGTACTCTGCCTAATTCACCATAAAGACAAATCAGGCTACATGTATAGTTGATTGTCGTACACATAGAATTTTGCGGCAAAATTTTGTATGGACTTTTTCAATATCCCTTGCTTCGTGATCTCCCCAAATTTCCGCACTATAGTTAAGGACGGGTCCTACTAGAATGTCAAATATTTTGCATTCATCAGAAGTCGGCAATTCGATTTGATTAAGGACAAAAAATAAATTATGAAGCGCAAAAGAAGAATGCTCAGCAATAGACTTTTGAGTACGAAACCAGCCTCCGTTTTTGTAAAAGTATAATCCAAGGTATTTAAATGACGTCACTATTTCAAGCTTTTCATTACACATATAAAAGTCGTAGTTTGTGTGTCTACCCTTCTCAAAGATCATAACTTTGGTTTTTGAGACATTTACAGCGAGACCCCACATATTACAATAAGTTTCAATATCAGATAACATAGCCTGTAGTGTTTCTGGAGATGTAGCAAAGACTGCTTGGTCGTCGGCGTAGAGAATTAAGAATAATCTAATACAGTAAAACCTCGCTATTACGACCACTAAAACGAAGGCTAATCATCAGTGAGTGTATAATAGACAGGTGACAGCTTAAAGAAGCTCGCAACCGGATTTAGCATTTAAAATGGTAATTTTTAAATATATGTCAAATGATTATATAAATGGGTAAGATTTAGTTTAGGATAATAAATTCTGTTAAAAAATGCATTTCCAAAAAAAAAAAAGAAGAAGCTCTGGTGGGATTCGAACCCGTGACCCTCCATTGCGGAGACAAACAAGAAAAATGAGGACACGCCTTTACCGCCTCGACCACGCACGCTCTCTATATATATGGTAGCGAATTAACGTACTTCACTGGTAGCGATTAATACTACATTATTCGGCTCCGGTTTATGTCAGAGCCCGTGTAGAGAAGCAACAACAACAACAAAACGTCAGCTGACGCTATTGAAAAACGATGGAATATATCTAAAAAAAACTTAGATTCGGTGACGATTCTTGAGACTTTTTTGGACTGATCATATTTTTTTAAAGCGTCAGAAGCCAAATAATGCCACAAATTTGCTATTATTTGAGTATTTTATTTTATTTTGACAAGTACACCATCCGGTTGCGAGTCCCTTTAAAGCAAGGTGACAGTGAATCAGAAAGCTCCTATAGGCGCTTTCTGTTTCACTGTCACCTTGCTTTAAGCGGTCACCTATCGTAAACACCCTAATAATTAACATAATTTAGTGGTCGTAATAGAGAGGTTTTACTGTATCAGCTTCAGTGAAAATACCTTCTAGATTTGTATTTATGCTTTGGTTTATATCATTGATGAACATCATGAAGATCAGAGGTGAGTTGGGGTCCCCTTGTTTTAATCCGTATTTTGAGTCGATGAGGTCCGAGCGATTCCTATTGAGCCTAACATATGACTTTACTACTGTGTACATAGCTTTTAATGACCGAACAAATTTACTACTAATGTTTTCACTTGTCAGTTTATGCCATAACATGACTCTATCTAATTGTCTTAACATTCTTCTTTCTTGTTTGTAATGATATAAACAATGTGACGTCATCGACGTCATGTCCCGCGGTACGTTCACGGCGGCGCTCAATTGTTATACACAACCTTTTTTTTATATAAAATACGGACGAGACGATTCCACAGCCATGGTTGAAAAGCTCGGTGTAATAAAATAAATATTAGATGGCAGTTTGCGTGACATTCAAATTGCCAACCCTCGAAAACAAGAATGTCAATCTCGGTTTCGCCTCAGTCGACATTCTGGTTCTCGGGTTGACAATTTGGTCAGAGGGCAATTAAACAAAATAGTATGTTTCACAGTCTAGACATATACATAGAAACACGCGTACCAAGAGGAAATACCAACATCCAAGAGGATTACGCTTTACTATCTAGGTAATTTATATACAAACGGGTACTGTATTTTCCAGAACTATATAGAATACGATGGCAGCGCCTACTAGCCATCCGTGCACAAAGTAGATACCGACCGTACCATCAATATCCTTAAAAAGGATATTTCAAACATGCCTATATACTACAAGAGGTGATTCACCAATTTTGAAACACATTTGAATAGTCGATTATGATTAGTCGGACATTACTTCTGCGCGAAACTCACGTGTATGTATTGATACACTTACGTTTTACAGAAACATGACAGTTTTAATGGGCATGACTAACATTGACAGTGTAATAGAAGGTATCGTGATATACCTTTTGAAAATGAAAATGTCGTACAGAAATATACAACGAAAGAAAATTTGTCAGTGACACGACGTTTCTGAGTCTACTACTCATCATGTAAAGCACTCATAATGTAAAACGCGTGTTACTGATAGCGAACCGCCAAAACCAGAACCAAATCAGAGGACGTCCAAAACGTCAAATCCAGGGGTAATTCGAAATGTCGCAATGATGATAACCCGTTAACCCGCCGAAACCACGTGAAATGGCAACTCAACTGGGTATGTACCAGTCAACATTTCATATGATCATTAATCATGCACTGCAAGCAAAACTTTGGAAAAAGTGCAAATAACACAACTTAAATGCAGCTCAAATTGAAAAACAATGTCAACGTCTTTGGCAGCTTTACAAACGTTTAAGGTGAGGTAAATGGAAAAACTTTGTGACAATAGATGAGGCAATGGTTTACTCTGGGTGGGAATTATGGTCGACGCCGAGTTTGCTACATCCGCAAAGGACAATGCGATCTTTCAAAACTCAAGTTTACACTTTAGCAGGCCTGAACCGAGCAGTGCAGGACGAGTCGAGACAAATTGAGCAGTCTGTAATCAACAAGACAATAGAGTCATAACCTATCCGATGTAGACTGATCTATCATCTCCAACGATCCTAGATTGAACATGTTTTGCAATGAAATACTTATTTTGTGGTTTTATAATTGGAACTAAAGTGTTTCAAAATTGGTGAATCACCTCTTGTAGATCTCGCAATGAATGGCACTTCCTATAGTTTTGGAATTTGCATATTACCATCATAGGCAGGTAATCCATATGGTAACTACATCGAAGTGAAGGTACACATGTGTCAAATGGAAATATCAAAGGCCTTATAACATCTAACATGAACTGTTTTAGTGTCGAGATATATGCATTGACATACACGTGTCAAGCGAAAATAACAACGACTTTCTAACATCCTACAGTATCTGTTTCCCAGTCTAGAGGATAAAACATGGAAACACACATATCTTGGTGAATTACCAACGTCCTAGGGACACCCGAAAGTGTCTGCTCCACAGTCTAGATATAAAGATAGACACGCATGTAGCTAGCTGAAATTAATGTGTCAGGGCTGCCTTAAAAAATCCTAAGATTTCCAAATTTGCATTTTTCAAGTGCGATTTTAGGGATCGTACCTTTCCCCATCGCCTGTTTCTAGTTTTGTTGACACGTGGCTGCTCAAAGCAGACTGAAAGTAAAGCAGAGTGTGCCTTGATGCGCATTCTGCTTTACTTTCAGCCTGCTTTAAGCTACCGTGTACTAAAAAATCCGAAGATTTAGGAAAAATCCGGAGAAATGGCAGCCCTGAAGTGTCTTTGCAACATCAGTTCTTACAGTGTCTGTTTCACTATCTTACTATAAAAATAAACATATATTTAAGTATATATATAAGTTGAAATAACCAAATCTTTCTTACAGGAAAGGGTTTGTTTCACCACGACTGGCGCGTGTCTAGTTAGATAATAATGGCATTGTTATAGTCTAGAGTATCTGTCATAGACACATGTGTCCGGCTGCAATAACATTTCCTACTAACATCCTAGAGTAAATATTTTGTTGTCTTCATCTCTACATAGACACACACGTGCCGAGAGATAATAACGGCATTATGACATTCAAGTTGATTGACTTAATTGTCGAGATAAACAAAGACACACACAGGACAAGCGAAACCCCTGCAGCCTAGTAACCCCTAAGAGTATATGTTTCAATGTCTAGATATATACATAATTGCATACCCACATATGTGTCAGACTTAAACTTGAACGAGCTTAAAGTATATCCATTTCAATATCGAGATATAAACATGGATGTGTCAAAAAGCAATAGCAAATGTTATCAGTGATTATCACATAACTTGCGGTCTAGGAGTAGAATAAAACCATTATATAAATATCGTAATCCATTCGTGAAATATCGTTTTTTGGGCTACAAACATTTGTGCCCACAATATGCGCTGCATGTAGCGGGACACCAAATGGCGTCATTTGCGATGAAGTTGTCGTAAACAACGTCAGATTTTGGTGGGAAATCTATGTAGCAGAAATACTACAAGCTACGGCTTCGATTGATTTAATATTTGTTTAAAACTGTTGTGTGATAAATAGAATCTCACATGTGTGCTCATTACTCATCATTTTAATAAACTAGTTGACTAAAATGAATATGACGCCAACTCGTTTATTAAAAAATGAAAAATGATGAGCACTCATGTAATATCCTCTATGTATATAAATAACAATGTCCTTTCAACGGTCCTAGGTTATCTGCTTCCTGTTTAAGTTATAAACATAGATACATGCACCTTAAACCGGGTACTCTGGCGTCTGTTCAGGCTTCCCAATTGTTCATTAGAAGTTCCAAAATAGGGTCATTTTCAAAATCTAATCGAATTACAATTATTTTCATTGAAACGGAGAATAATATATTCTCCAATGTATTGACGCCTTCATCGCCTTGATATTCCGTCTTTTACATTTAAAAAGTTTGGCATATATCATGCCCTTGTTGTGCTATTAAAATTACATTTATTTCATTTGATATTTGTAACGTGCAAACCCAGTGACCCAGCAACAACAAACGATGCAAAGCATAAGGTCACAATAACAGGTGTTTGCTGTGCTACATGTATATATATTAACTCACTTCCCATTATACAATGATTTGGAATGGCCCATTTGCATATACCAGGGTCCAAGGGTTATAAAGTGTCTGAGTTCAGTGTGATGTGTTCTCAAGCATTTGAATGGTCAGATTTGAGCCTAGGCTCAAATCTGACCAATCAAATGCTTGAGAACTACTATAGACTCGGTTCAAAAGCTTTATAACCTTGGCCCCTGAATTCTATTAACGATATTCATCTATATATGGCGCTGGTGATTTGTTTTAATACAGCTAGTCGATATAAAATTCCATTAACGTTCTGCACGCTACCATCCATCATACGTGGAAAGACCCAAACAATTGTCGTATTCGAATCATCGAGTTTGTTGACAACGAAAAGTGGAAGGAGCAAATGCGGGAAGATTTACTGATGACAACGATTTTGGCCCGACTCGAATAGAAATTGTGGTCAACGAAGACCTTGTACTTCCGGACGAATGGAAATGAATAAAACACCCGTTAAAAACAGTCGTAACGCCTCCAATTTTTATATACGCATACAATGCCATGCGACCTGGATCCATTCGATTAATTGAGAGGGTCATCATGTTTGTTCTATCTAGTGACACAAATCACGTGGTATAAACGTGGTCACGTGACTAAATCAACGCTCGATTTTAGGGTTTGACAACATTTTGTCAACGGAAAACATCCAGTGGTGATTCGAATAGAACTTGTTGACAACTATTCCAACTATCGCGATAGTTGTCCTGATTCGAATACGACCAATAATAGACTATTTCCCGCCAATACGTTAGACGGACGGAAGGCAATTAAGTCCAAAGAGTTTTTGCTCTCGCACAAAATTATTAGTCCAAATAGATTTTGACCGGTCAATCAAATTTAATTATAATACAATAAGTGATTTTATAATGAAAATTTCACAGAAATATGTTTAAAATATATAGAATTGCTTGTTCATAAGTTAAAGTGATGTTTAAATGACCAAATTAAACGACAATGTAAACGGTACTTGCAGAACTATTTTGTTCGCCTAAATCTTTCTGAAAAGGGACCGTCTAACAAAAACTACCGAAATAGAAAGCAAATGACTTTCTGTATATGTCAGTCTGTCCGTCTTTCTGTTTGTTTTCTCACTCTGTCTGTATCTCTGTCTGTTTCCCACACTCTCTGTCTCTCTGTCTCTGTCTGTATCGATGTCTGTTTGTCTGTTTGCATGGCTGTCTTTCTCTCTCTCATTCTTGCTCACTATCTGTCTCTGTCTGTCTGTCTGTCTATCTGTTTTTCTGTATGTCTGTCTTTCTGTCTGTCTATCTGTCTGTCTCTATCTCTATATATCCACCTCTCTCTCTCGTTATTGCTGACTGTCCATCTCTGTTTGTCTGTCTGTCTGCCTCTTTATCTCTCTCTGTCTGAGTTTGTCTGTCTGTCTGTCACTCTCTCTGTCATTCTCTATTTCTTTATTTATTTCTTCTCTCTATATATATATCTCTCTCTGTTTGTCTCTCTGTTTGTCTGTTGTCTCTGTCCCTATCTCTCTCTCTCTCTCTCCCTCTCTCTCTCTCTCTCTCTCACTCTCATTATCTCTATCTCTCTTTGTTCGTCTGGTGGATCTTACTGCCTATCTAGGATTGTTACTGAGTCTGTCTGTCTGTCGCTATGTGTGTCTGTATATCAGTGTCTGTCTCTGTCTCTCTCTCTCTCTCTTTCTCTCTGCCCCTGTATCTCCCTCTACATCTCTCTCTGTTCGTCTGATGTCGGTGACTGCCTGTCTAGAGCTATTACTGTGTTTGTCTCTCCGTGTCTCTGTCTCATTCTGTCTCTGTTCTCTCTCTTTCTGTCTGTCTCATGCCACTGACTGCCTGTCTAGAGCTGTCGCTGTGTCTTTCTGTATGTATGTCTTCCATTTTCTGTCTGCCTGAATATCTGTCTCTGTCTGTAGAGATATATGTCTCTCTGTCTGTATGTCAGTTTTGTCTCCTTCTCCATTCCCCCTCTCTCATTCTCTCCCTCTCTCTATAGCGCTGTTGCTGTCTGTCTGTCTCTGTCTGTATGTATAACTGTCTGTCTCTCCTCCTCTCTCTTTGTCTCTCTATCTTGTTTGTCGCTATAACTGTCTCTTCTCTCTCTCTCTCTTTCTTTCTGTCTCTCTCTCTCTCTTTCTGTTTGTCTGATGTCTCTGATTGCCTGTCTAGAGCTGTCGATAAGTCATTCTGTATGTCTGTCTACCCTTTTACAGTCTACATGAATGTATGTGTCTGTCTGTTTCTAGAGATATTCGACTATCCCTGTCTGTATGTTTTAAATATCTCTCCCTTTCTCCCCTCTCTCTCTCTATAACGATTTCTGTATGTCTGTCTTTCTCTGTGTCTCTCTTGCTCTCTTTGTTTCTCTCTCTCCCATTATCTATCTCTCTCTATATATATATTTATGTTTGTCTGATATCTCTGACTACCTGTCTAGAGCTTTCACTCTGTCTGTCTGTCTGTGTGTCTGTCTGTCTCTCTCTCTGTTTGTCTCTCTCTCTCTCTTTCTCGCTGTCTCTTTCTCTGTCCCAGGCTATCTCTCTGTTCGTATGTTTATCTGTCTGTCTCTCTATATATATATGTCCGTCTCTCTCTTTGTTTATGTCTGTTTGTCTGTCTCTCTTAATACTATCTCTATCTCTGTATGTTCGTCTGGTGTATCTGACTGCCTGTCTCGAACTGTTACTGTAGCTGTCTGTCTGTCTATGTCTCGTTCTCTCTGCCTCTCTCACTCTCTGTCTCTCTCTCTGTTCGTCTGATATCACTGACTGCCTTCTAGAGCTGTCACTGTTTCTGTCTGTCTTTCTCTCTGTGTGTCTCTCCCTATGTCTCTCCGTGGGTGTCTCTTTCTCGTTCTCCCTCTCTGATCGTCTGATGCCTCTGACTGCCGGTTTAAAACAGTCACTGTGTCTGTCTGTCTGATTCTCTATTTGTTTTTCTCTCTCTGTCTTTAAAGTTCTCACTCTCTCTATCTTCCTCTGTTCCTCTGATGAACCTGACTGCCTGTCTAGAGTTGTCGCTGTGCATGTCTCTCTCTCTCTCTCTTTCTCTGTCTGTCTATCTCTCTGTCTGTCTCTCTCTCTCTCTGTTCGTCTGATGTCTCTGACTGCCTGTCTAGAGCTGTCACTATGTCTTTCTGTATGTATGTCTGTCCTTTTCTGTCTGAATGAATGTGTGTGTATGTCCGTTTCTAGATATCTTCGACTATCTGTCTGTATATCTGTTTTAACGCTCTTCTCCTTTCTCACTCCCCTCTCTATAACGCTGTTGCTGTCTGTCTGTCTGCCTGCCTGCCTGCCTGCCTGCCTATCTCTGTTTGTCTGATGCCTCTGACTACCTGTCTAGAAATGTCACTGTGACTGTCTGTATGTGTGTATTCCGTGTTCGGTCTGCATGGATATATAGGTCTGTCTGTAGAGACCTGTGACTATCTCTGTCTGTATTTCTGTTTTTCTCTTTCTCCTTTTCTCACACTCTCTCACATACTCTCTCTCTCTCTCTCTGTCTCTCTCTGTCCCTCTCTGTCTCTCTCTTTCACTCTCTCTCTCTCTCTCTCTCTCTCTAATGCTGTTAAAAATAGATTTTGAAGGCTACATTGAGAGTATAAACTGATCTTGACATGGGTCTCTCTCTCATATTAACTGTCCAAATAGATTTTGACAGGTTACATTGAGATTCCAAACTGATCGTGACAGGGGTCTCTCCCTCATATTAACTGTCCAAATAGATTTTGAAAGGCTACTTTGAGAGTCCAAAATTATTTTGACAGAGGTCTATCCCTCATATTAACTGTACAAATAGATTTTGACCGGCTACCTTAAGAGTCCAAACTGATCTTGACAGGGGTCTTTCCCTCATATTAACTGTCCGAATAGATTTTGACAGGCTACCTTGAGAGTATAAACTGATCTTAACATCGGTCCCTCCCTCATATTAACTGTCCAAATAGATTTTGACCGGTGACCTTGAGAGTCGAAATTGATCTTGACAGGGGTCTTTCACACATATTAACTGTCTGAATAGATTTTGACAGGCTACCTTAAAAGTCCAAACTGATCTTGAAAGGGGTCTCTCCCTCATACTAACTGTCCAAATAGATTTTGACAGGCTACATTGAGAGTCAGAACTGATCTTGACAAGAGTCTTACCTCATATTAACTGTCCAAATAGATTTTGACAGGCTACATTGAGAGTCAAAACTGATCTTGACAAGGGTCTTACCTCATATTAACTGTCCAAATAGATTTTGACAGGTTACATTGAGAGTCAAAAGTGATATTGACGGGGGTGTCTCCCACATATAAACTGTCCAAATAGATTTTGACAGGTTACATTAAGAGTCCAAAGTGATCTTGACTGGGGTCTCTCCCTCATATTAACTGTCCAAATAGATTTTGACCGGCTAACTTAAGAGTCCAAACTGATCTTGACAGGGATCTTTCCCTCATATTAACTGTCCGAAAAGATTTTGACAGGCTACCTTAAAAGTCTAAACTGATCTTGGCAGGGGTCTCTCCCTCATACTAATTGTCCAAATAGATTTTGACAGGCTACATTGAGAGTCAAAACTGATCTTGACAAGGATCTTACCTCATATTAACTGTCCAAATAGATTTTGCCAGGCTACATTGAGAGTCAAAACTGATCTTGACAAGGGTCTTACCTCATATTAACTGTCCAAATAGATTTTGACAGGTTACATTGAGAGTCAAAAGTGATATTGACCAGGGTGTCTCCCACATATAAACTGTCCAAATAGATTTTGACAGGTTACATTAAGAGTCCAAAGTGATCTTGACTGGGATCTCTCCCTCATATTAACTGTCCAAATAGATTTTGACCGGCTAACTTAAGAGTCCAAACTGATCTTGACTGGGGTCTTTCCCTCATATTAACTGTTCGAAAAGATTTTGACAGGCTACCTTAAAAGTCTAAACTCTCAAATCACAATTCTGGTGATGCTTGACCTATCAGCCGCATTTGACACAATTGATCATGAAACATTACTCAATCGCATTGAAAAAGACTTTAAAATAACTGGAAACCCTCTAAAGTAGATGACTTCGTATCTTAATGACCGTTACCAAACAATCGCAGTAGATTGATAATTATCTGCCCCAGTGCAAATGAAGTATAGTGTGCCGCAGGGTTCAGTCCTGGGGCCGAAAAACTACATCTTGTACACAAAACCTGTTGGCTCAATTTGCAGAAATCATCATCTGGATCATCATTTCTATGCAGATGATTCACAGTTGTACTTGTCATTCAAGCCTAAGACACATATTGCCAACAATTAGCCCTTTCAAAGGTCGAAGGATGTCTAAAAGACATTGTCTCATGGATGCATCAGAATATGTTGAAGCTGAACACTGACAAAACAGAGGTCATATTGTTTCACACCAAAAAGGTTAACATACCTGAACACTTTCACGTTCAAGTCGGAAGCTCTAAAATCAAACCATCATTGTGTGTGAAGAATCTTGGGGCTAGCTTCGATTCCCAAATGGATATGACACAGCACATTAACGCTGTGTGCAGGTCTAGCTATGAACAGCTGCGGCAAATAGGTCCTATTAGACAGTACCTTTCCCCTGAAGCTACAAAGACCTTGGTCAATTCTCTTTGGTCACATAAAAAAAATAACTACTGCAACTAACTGCTATATGGGATTCCCCAAAACTCACTACGAAAACTACAGCGTGTGCAAAATACAGCAGCCCGCATCATTACCAGGACGCCCCTGTACAATCACATCACTCCAGTCTTGAAGGAGCTTCACTGGCTTCCAGTTCAACACAGAATTGAATTCAAAATTCTGACACTCACATACAAAGCCATGTTCAATGATTCTCCAAAGTACATTGTCGGTATGCTTGACGTGTATAAACCTCGAAGAAAGTTGCGGTCTGCAAGTAAATCAGTATCGCTGGTTGTACCGAGAAGTTGTTTGGTGAAGTTTGGAGATAGAAGTTTCATGCATGCAGCCCGAAAGCTCTGGAACACTCTAATATCTCGGTTAGGGATTCTGATGAGATCAATATATAGCGCGAACCCTGTATAATCTGTACATAAAACCAGCAATTATAACGATAAAAATACAAGAACCTACAATTAATACAATCATTGCTGGAGAGAACATATAACATTTAACATCCGTCGGCGCTACACAGTTGTTTTCCTGATATACAAAGTTGAGTATATTATTATAAACGTTAACATTGTCATGTTTATTGTTCAGTTTTTCACACAGTTTACAGTAACTATACTTGTATACTTTATCATCTGAAGCTCTATACAGATCCTTAGTTCTCAAGTAATCTGTATACATACTTTCACTCGCATTAACTTTTATGAGATAATCTGCCAATTCTTTCGGGGATTTGAACTTCGATGAATCTATGAACCCCCCTGTTGGCAGGAGCCGTCCATAATCAGCACCACCTCTCACTACCAGAACAATATCCAAATTGTAGTTTGTGAAAAACTTCTCCGTGATATAATCTCTACAAAGACTATTTTCAAATGCAAAGTAAAACTTATATTCCGTGTTTAGTATAGTAGACATGTGTTCCCGTTTGCCATAGCTTCCACAAGTCCCAAACACATCTACTTGGACGCCGTGTTTTCTAAGTTCATAAACATACTCATCTCTGCAACTGATAGCACCGCAGTTACTGACGGCCCATGCTGCAAACTTCCTCTTACGTTGATAGAGCTGGCTATAGTTCCGTTTGACATAGTCTGTTCGTGTGAATAAAGTCCCGTATGGTAGGGGTATGTCTGAATCCAGTCTGTATGTCATCGTCCAATTAAAACTATATCTCCATTGGTCCAACAGATACAGTTTTATTGTTTTTAAGTATAACTTAATTGGCGGCTCTAAGTTAAACAATACCCATACTTGATCCTTTCTTGTAGTGGTTCGAGGTACAGGTGGGTATAATTCCAGACCCTCTGATAATGTAAACACTATAGCAGAGTGCGACGACATATTTTCAGAGTGATCTATCATTTTGCAATTATCATACATACAATTTCCCATCACATCTTGTAAAGAAATCCAGTTAGGTTTGTTATACCACAGAATAGAATGTATTTCTCTTTCCTGTATTGCTTTGCCAATTGCAACACGTCCCTTTGTGTTTTGTCGAACAGCTCTCCCGTATAAGTCGACAAGATGACTTACGTTCGATTGTGGGTGACTAACCAATGATAAATCGATCTGTCCTGCTGGTGAGTTGTTGATTCTAGCGTGCAAAAGAAATATTCCAGTATACATTAGTATACTAACCATTAAAACGACGAGCCAGATAGTTTTTGTGGTTCTTCGACGGCAAAGCACATTGGCACCTGGAAGTTAAAAATATATGAAAGATTATATAGATCTACAGAGGGTATACTTCTTCTCGTTGAAACGGAATTAAACTCAAACGCTGTGCAATACAAATAGATAAAATCAGGAAGTCAATCTCTCTATTACTAACCTAAACGCGGGCCCTAAGTTCAAGGTCAATGTCACAGGGGTCCAAATAGTTCTGTGAATGGAAAGGTTTTGTCCATATAGACACACATACCAACTATGAATACAATACTTCAAGGGACGTTTAAGTTATAGGCATTTTTCGAAACCTAAACACAGATTTCGAAACATAAAAGCAGGCCCTAAGTTCAAGGTCAAGGTCACAGGGGTCCAAATTTTTCTGTGCATGGAAAGGTCTTGTCCATAATCCATATACACTCACATACCAACTATGAAAGCAATACCTCAAGGCACATAGGAGTTATAGACATTTTCATAACATTGTTTACGCCGTTCACGACGACGCCGACGACGACAACAACTTTGACGACTACACCAGGGTATTGCAATAGCTCGTCATGTACTTCGTACAGGCGAGCTAAAAACCTTGACTGTGAGTATGTGAGGGCCTCTCTAGACAACTGGAGATTAGTTACCTGGATTTTCACATCAACTGAAATTGGTGACCATCTTGTGATTCACGCTTTTTCTCACCTATCTAATAATGGGGGGGAGAGGTTCTGTCAAAGGACTGAGGAAAAGTCTTTAAGCGGACGATATTGCGGAAGTGAAAGGGTGAGATACTTCGTTTGTAGAACGGTGGTGAATTGAAAGGAAGGAACTTAAACGCATATTTCAAAATTTAAAAGCAGGACCCGTGTCAAAGTCATCCAAAATGTCACTCGGTCGGAAAACTTATGTCCAAAGGCATATATGATACAACTATGCAACTATCAGAGATAACCAAAGACAGGGCTGCCATAAGTTGACATGAAAAATCCTAAGATTTCCAAATTTGCATTTTTCAAGTGCGATTTTACGTATCGTACCTTTACCCCATAGCCTGTTTCTTGTTTTTTTGACATGCTACTACTTAAAGCAGACTGTAAGTAAAGCAAAATGCGCCTTAAGGCGCATTCTGCATTATTTTCAGCCTGCTTTAAGCTACCATGTACTGGAAAAAATACGGAGATTTAGGAAAATCCTGAGAAATGGCAGCCCTGCAAAGACGTAGGTATAGTAGTTGCGATCACTTTTTTCAAAACTTAAAGCACATTGCGAAACGTAAATTCAGAGTATGTGGTCGAGGTCAAGTCAATGTCACAGGGGTTCGTTATATGATATGGTTGGTAAGTTCTTGTCCCAATGCATATGTGGTGCAAGCTCGAAAGCGGTAGGTAGAATGCCATAGAAGATGTGAACATTTCTTTAAAATGCAAACACTAAGAGAAACGAGATGGGGAAACAGGAATGGGAACGTCAACGACCGGACGACAACATCCATCCGGTGAGCTAAACATCAATCAGATGAAAGTGAAATATCGCATCGACACGGCTAACAACATTTTTAAGTAATGCAAATAAATAAAAGTCTGTAAAAACGGGTTCGTATGATTGAATTGATGTATATATAAGAATTCTACGTTTATGTTAAATTGATACTTAATATATTGAATTGGGGTTTTTTGGGGTTTTTTTCTCATGATCGGCTCTTTCCGTAAAACATTTTTTAAATTTATCAAATGTTATTTTCATTATTATTATTATATTTATATCAGATTTATATAGCGCTCTTTGCACACAGGGGTTGTGCGTTTAAAGGCGCTTCATATGAAATTACACAAATGTACCTACAAAGCGAGAAAAGACATATAACAACATTTAGATCTAAATATAAACATGGTACCTTATGGATTTACATGAAAACAAGTTCCGATCAAGGGGATTTTTATTCAATGTAATTACCAATATAATATCAAATACTTTATAAATAGTTTGTAAAATGAGTCAAATATTGAAAAGAGCAATGGCATGATTAACAAGAGGCCCATGCGGGCCTAAATATCGCTCACCTGGAATAACCAACACAAGGGTCACATGACCCCGAGGGCGGGATCATTTTTTATCACAGGGACATGTTTTGAACAATCTTGAAAGAAAACCTTAAGATGATGCTTTGTGCCAAATATCTAAGCTCAGGGTACTGTGGTTTCAGACAAGAAGATTTTTTAAGTTTTCATTGAAAAAATCTATTTTTAGCTCCAGTGACCTAGATATGCAACGGACCAAAACTATATTTATAATATTGGTTGAGGGCTACTGGAAGTGTCATCATACCAAATATAAAAACTCTGGCCATATTCGTTTCAGAGATAAAGATGTATGAAGATTTCACTATATAACTCTATGTAAAATTACGACCCACGGGGCGGGGTCATTGTTGACCCAAGGGACATAATTTGAATAAGCTTGATAGAGGACCTGAAAACGATGCTTTGTGCCAAATATCTAAGCTGAAGGTACTGTGGTTTCAGACAAGAAGATTTTTTAAGTTTTCATTGAAAAATCTATTTTTAGCTCCTGTGACCTAGATATGCAACGGGCCAAAACTATATTTACAATATATGTTAAGGGCTTCTAGAAGTATCCACATGCAAAATATTAAAGCTCTGGCCATATTTGTTTCTGAGATAATGATGATTGAAGATTTCACTATATAACTCCATGTAAATTAACGACCCCCGGGGCGGGGTCATTTTTAACCCCAGGGACATAATTTGAAAATCTTGATAGAGGACCTGAAGACGATGCTTTGTGTCAAATATCTAAGCTGAAGGTACTGTGGTTTCAGACAAGAAGATTTTTTAAGTTTTCATTGAAAAAATCTATTTTTAGCTCCTGTGACCTAGATATGCAACGGACCAGAACTATATTTACCATATATGTTAAGGGCTTCTAGAAGTATCCATATGCAAAATATCAAAGCTCTGGCCATATTAGTTTCAGAGAAAATGATGTTTGAAGATTTCACGATATAACTGTAAATTTACGACCCCCGGGGCGGGATCATTTTTGACCCAAGGGACATTATTTGAACAAGCTTGATAGAGAACTTAAAGACGATGCTTTGTGCCAAATATCTAAGCTCAGGGTACTACGGTTTCAGACAAGAAGATTTTTTAAGTTTTCATTGAAAAAAATCTATTTTTAGCTCCTGTGACCTAGATAAGCACCGGACCGAGACTTTATTTACAATATATGTTAAGGGCTTCTAGAAGTGTCCACATGCAAAATATCAAAGCTCTGGCCATATTAGTTTCAGAGAAATGATGTTTGAAGATTTCACTATATAACTCTATGTAAATTTACGACCCCCGGGGCGGGGTCATTTTTGACCCCAGGGACATAATTTGAACATTCTTGATAGAGGACCTGACGACGATGCTTTGTGTCAAATATCTAAGATCAGGGTACTACGGTTTCAGACAAGAAGATTTTTTAAGTTTTCCTTGAAATAATCTATTTTAGCTCCTGTGACCTAGATATGCAACGGACCGGAATTATTTGAACAACTTTGAAAGAGGACAATACAACGATCATTCCTGCCAAGTTTGGTAAATATCCATCCAGTAGTTTAGGAGGAGAAGTCGTTTGAAGAAATTGTTGACGACGACGACGACGAACACAGCACAATCAAAATAGCTCACCTTGGCACTACGTGCCAGATGAGCCAAAAATGGTGAACGGTGTCAAAGAATTATACCACAGACCAAGGGCTGGTTTCAAAAGAGATTAGAGTCGTATCCCTACCATCAAGGTCCACCAGGCAGGCACTGGTCGATGGTACAACCCCAGGGCCCGAATTCTGAAACAATCTAAGATAACTTTTACTCTAGGTAAATCAATATTCTCTTAGTTTTCGGCAATTTACTCTAAGTATTTGATGATTTACTCTTAGAAAGTGAAAAAAACTAAGAAAATTCTAAACTCGACAAATTTCACTAAGTATAACGATATACTCTTAGAAAATCAAAATAGTCTTAGTTTTCGGCCATTTCAACTAAGTACTTGGGGATTCCCTCTTAGAAAGATGAAAAAAACTAAGAAAATTCTCAACTCGCCAAATTTACTATAGAATTTTCTCAAAACTTGAGAAAACTGTGACCCTCTCTTAACTTTTTAGAATTTTTTCTAAGATGAGTACACGAGCGTTTATTAAGCAGCAATAATTGTCCCAGAATATGTAGAATTGATATTTATTGAATAAAAATCGTTTATAGACCTATAGATACGTTTAGCGGAGGTTTTAAAACGGACGTTTGTGTTTGAGTGGCTTCGTCAAATTGGGTCAAATTCGGGGTGGGGTAACGTCATTACAAAGGACTGAGATAACTGTTTAAGACATTTTTTTTTTACCTACGGTCTTCATCACGAAAACGTGGGAAAGATCGATATCTATTCAAACTCTATTTTTTAGTAATAATTGATCAGTGTATGTACCAAAATTAGCGAAAATACATAATTAGGTTCAGAATTATAATTAACTAACAAGCATATTTTCAACGCAGTCGCCGTAGCTCAATCGGTAGCGAGTATTACTGGGCCCGTATTCTGAAACACTCTTAGATAACTTTTACTCTAGGTAAATCAATATTCTCTTAGTTTTCGGCAATTTACTCTAAGTATTTGATGATATACTCTTAGAAAGTGAAAAAAACTAAGAAAATTCTAAACTCGACATTTTTAACTAAGTATAACGATATACTCTTAGAAAATCAATATAGTCTTAGTTTTCGGCCATTTCAACTAAGCATTTGGGGATTCCCTCTTAGAAAGATGAAAAAACTAAGAAATTTCTCAACTCGCCAAATTTACTATAGAATTTTCTCAAAACTTTAGAAAACTGTGACCCTCTCTTAACTTTTTAGAATTTTCTAGGATTAGAACACGAACGTTTATTAAGCAGTAATAACAGGAAGAATAGATAATTTATTGAATAAAAATCATTTATAGACCTATAGATACGTTTAGCGGATGTTTTTGAGCCGACGTTTGTGTTTGAGTGGCTTCGTGAAATTGGGTCAACGTCTGGGTGGGGTAACGTCATTACAAAGGACTGGGATTACTGTTTAAGACATTATTACATACGGTCTTCATCGCGAAAATGTGGAAAAGATCGATATCTGTTCAAATTTTATATTTTTAGTAATAAATGCCCACTGTATGTACCAAAACTAGCGTAAATCGGGTAGCCGATTCGAGCCACACAGGGTACGATCTTTTTTTTCTTAACAACCCCCTTCTTCTTTTTTTTTTTTTTAAAAAAAATCATCATTATTTCCATAGATTCGTTTCTTTAAATACAAATAACTGCTTAATTCTTTCAATGCCAAACTTTCGTAATAGTTTACTTCTTCACCGTTTCATTGTCGTCTGCTTCAATTTTGTTGTCTGCAATATCGTTTCAAAGTAAATTGTAAGGTAGTACGACTGAAAAGAATTCAGTACGAGTGCCAAATAGTTTGGATCCTGGTCAGACGCCGCGTTACGCGGCGTCTGATCAAGGTCCAAACTGATTGCAAACGTGCTTTTAGGCGCCATTGAGAGTGAAAGGATTAAAGCGTGCTAAAATTGAAATAAAAGTCTCCAATTAGAAATTTTCCTTCTTATTGTCAGCCTGCTAGTTCTAGAAATGACTTTCATGTTTCTACTATTTCTTGATATTTGAAAAGCATTAAGAAAAGTGTCCTGCAGATTGATGTTTAACCATTGTCATGTGCTGCAAACACATCATCTGCAGAAAACAACATAATCAATTTGATACTTTCAAAACTTAAAAACAGTAAAATATGACTGGCAAACAAGTTTGGATCATATCAGACGCCGCATAACGCGGCGTCTGAACTGGATCTTTATTGTATACAAACTATTAACAAATTTTATCCAAGTCGCGCTTAGCATAATAAGAGGGTTTCTTTTAAAGCAGGCTGCCAATAAGAAGGAAACCTCTAATTGGAGACTTTTACATCAATTCTAGCATGCTTTAACCCTTTCACTCTGGCGCCTAAATGCGCGTTTGCAAACAGATTGGATCTATTATCAGGATCCAAACTATTTGGCACTCGTATTGAATTATTTTCAGTCATACAATTAACTTTAAAAAGACAACGGAATTGAAGCAGACGACAATGAAACTGTCTCGCCTAAAGGAACGTTTGCAAACATTTTGCACCTTGATCAAACGCCGCGTTTCGCGAAACGCGGCGTCTGATCAGGATCCAAACTGTTTGACACTCGTATTGAATTCTTTTCAATTATACTTCCTTACATTTAAGGCTTTGAAACGATATTGCAGGCAACAAAATTGAAGCAGACGACAAGAAAATTTAAAGGAGTAAACTATCACAAAAGTTTGGCAGTGGAAGGATAAAGCAGTTATTTGTATTTAAAGAAATGAATCTATGGAACTAGTGATGATAATTAAAAAAAAAAAGGAAGGGGGTTGTTAAGAAAAAAAAGGTTAAGAAAAAAAGATCGTACCCTGTGTGGCTCGAACCGGCTACCCCCGTCATGCCAGGCAGAGTCGCTATCGATTGAGCTACGGCGACTTCGTTGAAATTTGGCTTGTTAGTTAATTATAATTGTGAACCTAATTATGTATTTACGCTTATGTATAAACACTTTTTATTCAATTAATTATCTATTCTACTTATTCTGGGACAATGCTTGCTGCTTTATAAACGGGAGAAGAAAACAAACCCGCAAACTACACCGCAAATAAACAGTCACACATGTTAGTATGCGAGAAGAGTGACGTCATTTTAGTCGGGGAAGTCCCTGACAACAGTCATATTTTACTCTTAGTTTTTTTTTCACTAACTAAATACTTAAGTATTTTCTTAGAGTAAAAGTTAGAGAAAAATAATCTTAGTTGAAAATGTTAGAGTTTAGAAAATTCTTAGTTAAATACTAAGAATGTTTCAGAATACGGCCCCAGGTTTTATATGGGAGTGTTCGGTATATTCCGTTAAACACGGAAAATGCCGAGATAACATGGAAAAAAGGCGATCTTCAGTGTTTGAATACTTTAAATAAATCTTGAAACTTCAATTAGCGGGGCAGATAACTGAAATAATCTTTCACTTCCGGAAACAAGCACCAAAATTGGCACACATACTCCTTGGGGGTTGCTCATTTGAAAAAACCCGCAGGCCACTTGAAAATCCAAAATGGCCGCCATTTTCCAAGATGGCCGCCAAGGCATATACAGAAACATTGATTTTCGCCCTAAATATGCTAAACCTTGTCTATTTCAATGGTTTATGTGTCAAAAAATGCGTTTTGGCTATGTAGAATTCAATTTGGGATCATGAAATAGCTCTATGACTTCATTTTACCCTTAAGTCACTTAAAGATTCAAGATGGCCGCCATTTTCAAGATGCCCTGCATAGAAATACTTAAGGTTTTGTAAATTGTCCTATATCAATGATCTCGCTTTGAAATTATATTTTTGACCATGTACAATTCAAGTTTGGAGCAACCGAGTGACTCACCGGCTTCCTTAACTACTTGAAACTTCAAGATGGCAGCCATTTTGTCAAGATGGCCATTACAGATATATATGCATTTCGAAAAAAACGCCAAATACTTATACAATATCAATGATTATGTGTCAAAAATACTTTTGTAAAATTCAATATTGGAACCATGAATTCACTAAATAGCTTCCTTGTACCAGGTAGCCACTTACAATCATGATGGCTGCCATTTTTCAAGATGGCCGCCACATAAATATTGCATTGCCCAATAAAATTGCATATATTTGTTATACTTCAATGATCTCTGTGTCTAATTGTACTTTTCGGACTACGAAGACATCAAAATTGGAACATTGTGATTACTCATTTGCGTCCTTGTACCCGTAAGCTACATAACGTTCAAGAAGGTAGTCATGTTCAAGTTGGCCACAATGGAATAAACAGAAATATTGCACTTCGCAATACAATTGCAAAGACTTGATCTATTTCAATGGTCTGTGTGTCAAATAAATTGAATATTATTGACTATGTAGAATTCAATTCGGAATTATATAATTGCTCAATTGCTTCCCTGCAACCGTTAGCCACTTAAACATTTATGATGGCCACCTTAGAAATATTGCATTTTGCCATACAATCGCAAAATTTTATACCTCTCCTGTATCATAATACTTTTTTGACTGTAACACTCAAATTTAGAACCATGCACTGACCCCATGGCTTCCTTGTACCAATTAACCATTTAAAAATGAAAGATAGCCGCCATTGTTTAAGATAACTATAACAGAAATATAGCATTTTTGAAATAGAATGGTCAATACTTGTCCTCTGTCTTTGGTCTTTATATAAAATAATATTTATTTTACTCTGTAAAATACAAATTTGGAACTATATAATCGCTTAATTTTATCCTTGTACCCGGAAACCTATTAAAGGTCAAGATGGCCGCCACAGGAATAATGCATTTCTAAATAAAATCACAAATACTTGTCCTATTTCAACGACATTTGTGTCTAATTATACTTCAGTTTTGAACTATGGACTTCCTCATATGTGTTCTTGTACTTGTAAGCCTCGTAAAAATCACTATTTGGCATCTTTTATGAAAGGCCTTCAGAACGTGCGGAACAAAACGACAAATACCTGTCCTATGCAATGCTATGTGTGTCAAATAATACGCTTTTGACTGTATAGAGTCCAAATTTCGAACCATGACAATACTCCTTACTGCAAAGGTTTCAGAACTAACTCACATGTTTGGTAAGTATCCCAAATGCTATCTATTAAGCCCCGCATCAGTTAACTAAATTAGTTGGATATAGCTTTACATAGCGTGTAATTAAATGTCGTGCCTGAATTGATAGGGTGTGCCAGCGCAAAAAGCCGAGCCACGGTTGATTAATTTTGAATATATGACCTATTCAGTGTTTAAGTGCCAACACATCTAACTCACTCACTCATTAATTAAATGATATATGTTGTAAAGGCATAACCACTGGCATTGATTCACTGAATGCAGATACATGAACATCTAATTATTATACTGTGACTTCATACCATTCACAAAGATGGCAAATATAGATCCGGGACGATCCAAAAGTCTGTCTTACCAGAAGAAGAAAATAAAAAAAGCTCAAATTGCTAAATACATAACAACACACATTATGAGTGCAATTAACATTCCCTTCATTCTCGCAATTAATTAGATTCATATTATTTGGGATCCAGCCTGAATTAATTATGGTGATGGTGTCAAAGAAAATTTTAGGAGGTAAAAGGCACAGCATCACCAATACTGTCAGTTATTAACAAGAACACAGAGCAGGAAACGAACAGAAATGGAAGAACAGAGCGCTCAGCCATTAGAATGCCATACCAAGCTTCTTAGAACTTGACGCAAAGGTCACACATGTTTCATATTCGACAACGACATATGACGATAAACCCCAATAGCAAGACTAAATAAATGTTCCCATCTTCCCAAATGTTAGTATGACCATCATATGACATCATAGACTACAAGCCCAATGCAACCACGGCGACCACGTCATTCCATGAAACCAGCATTTCTATTTTCCAGCACCCTTAAAACGACAGCTGAAGTTTGTGGAGGTTGAACTGAAGACGGTAAACAAAACCTTTACCAATGGGAGACCTTCCTTCTTCACAGGAGAATTATTTCCTCCTCAAAATTGTTTGAAACACAGACACCTGCCTGCTGAGATCATTTATGCAATATGATTATAAAAGGCTGTATACTATCGTAGTGACATATGGACCTGTCGCTATGACACGGTCTACCCACTATGCCTTACATAAGAGAGCAAAGCCATTTGAGGTCAGCATTACATCAATTTTGCCTCTGCTCTGATATCAGACACACACGTTTGTCACAGTCAAGCATTAGATGGAGGCATTCTTTACCCCGGCCAGGTACCAGCCATTGCTGCTGACCAGCACGAATAGCCAACAGGGGCATGATATTTACGATGAGAGCAAATATAACATAATGTTTGGATGCCATCATGAATTCCATTGTTTTTAATTTAAATATTCAATAGTCTTAAGGATATTCTTTGAAATCAAATCATCGAAATAGGACAGGTCTTTAAGTTTTTTATTGAGACATTCAATATTGTTGTGACAGCCATTTTGAGAGATGACGGCCATCTTGAACTGTAAATAACTAACAGGTACACAGAAGTCATTGAGTAATTTCATAGTTCCATATTTTATTTATACATACAATGTAGTCAAAAGCTTTTTTTTTACACAAAAATCGTTGAATAAGAACAAGTCTTTGCAACTTTATTGCGAAATTCAATAATTATGTATATACCATGGCGACCATCTTGAAAAATGACGGTCATCATGATAGTTTAAGTGGCTAACGGATGCAAGGAAGCAATTGAGCAATTCCATAATTCCGAGTTGAATTCTACATAGTCAAAATAATTTCAATTTATTTTGTCACACAGACAATTAGTCTTTGCAATTGTATGGCGCAGTGCAATATATTTCTGTTGATGCCATGGTGGCCAACTTGAACATGACTACCTTTTCGAACGTTAAGTAGCTTACGGGTACAAGGACGCAAATGAGTAATCACAATGTTCCAAATTTAATTTCTACAGAGTCGGAAAAGTACAATTAGACACAGAGATCATTGAAATATGACAAATATATGCAATTTTATTGAGAAATGCAATATTTCTGTGGCGGCCATCTTGAAAAGTGGCGGCCATGTTGATTTTAAGTGGCTACATGGTACAAGGAAGCCACTGAGCAAATTCATTGTTCCAATCTTAAAGTTTACAAAAAAATATTTGACACAAAATTATTGATATTGGATAAGTATTTGGCATTTTATTTCGAAATGCAAATATATCTGTGAAGGCCATCTTGACAAAATGGCTGCCATCTTGAAGTTTCAAGTTGTTAACGGTATATGGAAGCCGTTGAGTCACTCGGTTGCTTTAAACTTCAACTGTACATCGTCAAAAATATAATTTCAAACAAAGATCATTGATATAGGACAAGTATTTGCAAATATATTGCAAAACCTTGTATTTCTATGCAGGGCATCTTGAAAATGGCGGCCATCTTGGATATTTAAGTGACTTAAGGGTAAAAAGAAGCAATCGAGCAATTTCATGGACCCAAATTGAATTCTACATAGTCAAAACGCGTTATTTGACACATAGACCATTGAAATAGACAAGGTTTAGCATATTTAGGGCGAAAATCAATGTTTCTGTATATGCCTTGGCGGCCATCTTGGAAAATGGCGGCCATTTTGGATTTTCAAGTGGCCAGCGGGTTTTTTCAAAAGAGCAACCCCCAAGGAGTATGTGTGCCAATTTTGGTGCTTGTTTCCGGAAGTGAAAGATTCTTCTGTTATTTAGCTATTATCTGCTGCACTAAATGTAATATTTGGTGCAATGAATGTGCGTCATACCACAACGACGTTAATGTCATGGGCTATTGCATTATACAAATTGTATTTATTGTACAACTACATATGTATGTTATTGATATAGGCGACGAATGACGACTTTGCAAATAGTTTGGACCCTGATCAGACGCCGCGTTTCGCGGCATATGATCAGAGTTCAAACTATTTAATACTCGTTTCGAAATTGAGTCAGTCAAATTGTCTTAAATCTATCCTTCAAACGATATTGTAGACAACAATATTGAAGCAGACGACCCACAATATATTTAGCGGTGAATCGGTTAGTGGTTAAATAAAATAATCTTGATAAACATACAGACTGTTGAAACTTTTCGGGCCCGTTTCCTAAAACTTCGTACGACGGTCGTAAGTCAAAACTTTTAAATACATAAATTTTAATTTTTGATTTCTCTATCTAACCCTGTCTTGTCACATCTCTTTGGAATTTTCTTGAAAGGACGATTCGAAAAAGATGTCACAAGACAGGATTAGATGGAGAAATAAATAATAATTAAGACTTATATAATCTAACTTACGACAACATTTGTCGTTCGAAGTTTTATGAAACGGGGCCCTGGTAATTATACAGTAAACCCTCTTTCTGACGACCACTAAAAAGAAGGCTAATTGGTTGTATAAAAGACAGGTGGTAAATCAAAGCATTGGGACAGTAAAACAGAAAGCTCCTAAAGGAAGGAGCTTTCTGTTTTACTGGCATCTTGCTTGAAGTATTCACCTATAATTATTTCATTTTACATCAATTACGAACAAGTAATAATAACAACTTCAACATGTACAAATCATTCCCGATGGCTCGATTGGTGTCATTTATTGTCATTTCTGTTGGAAGAAACCGGATAGGAGTGTTCGGAGAAAACCCACGTGTCCAGACGAGCGGTTATTGTTTTTATAACTTATAAATTTACAAAAAAACATTGATAGTGACTGCAAAACAGTCTAGACATCGACAAGCTGCTAAGTCTCTGATGTCGCAGCGACTGGTCGAGGTCTCGACCTTGTGTAATTCAATGAGTCATGGTTTTCTTATGACACTGCTAACATACAATAAGAATGTTCTAAATACCTGATTTTGAGTAGCTTACAGTATTCACAGTGCCCATACTCCCCGGGTAGGATTTTAAGCTCGTCTGAATATCACCGATACATCAACCACAGGAGATGACACACTGGCTATTAGTCGGTGTGACGTATAGACTATATGCACTGGCGATATGCATAACATAACATAACATATTCTTTATTCGGCATAAAGTTGCACAAAGCACATATATAGCCGTACATGTATATAGCAGTATTGTGAAAAACAGGTGTATTTGACAAATTAAAATATATGTAAATCACACACATTGTGTGAAGCAACCATAAATAATTATTTCATATAGCATTTACAGAGAAAGAAAATATGGAACATCGTATACATCATTAACGAACCAAACTAAATTTATAAATCTTTTCAAACCTCAATATCCCGAACCCTCTTAAGTCGAACATTGCCGCATTTCTAAGCCAAAACGTGACCAAGCCACGTTTTAACTTGGGAATAAGGACAAGCTCGACCCAAGTCAACTGAATAATGGATTTCATCCATAGGATTACTGAAAACATCGAGTTAAGCGAGATATCAAAGTGCGTCTGTACATACATAACTGTTTAACCCTTTACCTGATAGCCTATTTCCAGTGTTGAAGATAGGTGACCACTTAAAGCAGGTTAAAAGTAAAGCAGAATGCGCCTTAAGGCGCATTCTTCTTTACTTTCAACCTGCTTTAAGCTACCATGTGCTAGAAAATAGAAAATATTCCCTATACTATAATTCATGACTAATTAAATTAGAACTATTTTATTCAGCGGATGAATAAATCATATCCCCTAAAAGGCGCTACTATGGGGGAAAGAGTTAAAGTCAGTCAGATTCTGATCTTAAGATTGAAGCAAAGTATATAAATGTTGACAAATTGGATAGAGTCGTTACTAATTCTGTTGACATAAGTGACACAAATTTATTCAGCGTTGGCCAGTGACAATAATACGGTTTAAAGTATTTGACTCGAAGATTTCTGTATTTCGGACAAACAAGTAAGAAATGATATTCGTCTTCAAAGACATTTAAACTACAGTGTTTACATTTTCTGTCTTGTATGGAAATATTATTGTGTCTACCAGTTTCAATACACAGTTGATGTGACGAATGTCTAAATTGTGTAAGTGAGATTCTATATTTATTGACACATATACAGTTAAGATATTTTTCTATGCTAAAAGTATGTTTATACAAGCAATAAGATGCTAATCGCCTAGAGTTATTGACATTGGTGTACCAACTTTGCATATAGATATCTAGAATGCGCTGTTTTATCATATTATAAATAGCCGGATTAAACATAAAGTCATTTTGAAATCGCCAAATGTCATTCATTCCAATTTCCGAAAGTATACTTTTGATTTGAAACGCCCAATTTGTATTTTTATATGATATATCATTATCTGCATCAGTTCTCAACATGTCATACAAAAACTTTATAAGTGAATTATTTGACGATAACATTTCTAACCAATATTTTATCATAGTAAGTTTTCTTTGTATTAACAGCGGATACTTTCCTGATTCTCCATATAAACCAACAAGATTTGTAGACTTTTTTACACATAAGAGTTTTCTTAAAAATTTACAATGGATCAATTCTATATCTTTGCTTTCATGGTAACCCCACGCTGCTGAGCTATAATTGAGTGTTGAACCAACAAGAGTATCAAATAGCTTGCATTTTTCTGTAACAGTTAATTCTAGTTGATTAAAAACTATAAATAAGTTATGTAGTGCACGATTGCTATGTTTTGCTAGTCTATTTTGTGTTCTTAGCCAGCTTCCATTTTTAAACAAATGTATTCCTAGATACTTAAAAGAGTCTACTATGTCTAAAATTGTATTGTTGATTGTAAAATTATGTTTACTTTGGCGCCCCTTTTCAAAAATCATTATTTTTGTCTTAGCAGTGTTAATTTTTAGGCTCTATGTCAAACAATAACGTTCGAGATCATTTAGAAGCGACTGTAAGGCTTGTGGGATTTCAGCAAACAGCACTGCATCATCACAGAAGAGTAAGATATACATCTTAATTTCATTAGTACTAAATAAACCATCAATATTTGTGGCCATGTTTTGCAATAAATCGTTAACAAAAAATAAAAACATAAGCTCTAGGCACATTCGTATAATTAGATTCCGAGCAATGAGCCGTCTCTGCACGTTTCTTTTTATGTATATACCAGTTGCAACCCTGGGTAAGCAAGGATTGAAACATTAGTTTGATAGTTAACCCGTTCACTCTCAATGACGTCATAAATCGCAATTGAAAACAGTTTTGATCCTGATCAGATGCCGCGTAACGCAATATGTAGCAATATGATAGGTTTAGTCAGATGTAACTGTATTTCAGTCAGGTGTTTCTGTATAGAAATTGATATTTGTATTTTATTTCCGGCTGTTGTAAGGAAGATAATTATGCACCTGTAGTTTGGTTTGAATTGCTGTTTATCCAAAGTAAGTAATACAATTATGAAATGCATTAGCGGACCTTAGAAAGGTCAGTAGTAGTATCTAGCGGACAGGGCCCGGGTGCATGACACATAGTTAGTGTCTACCTGTATGCTAACTCCATCGCTGAGAGTTAAATATTGATTTTTACTACTATACTCACTGTGTATACCCGTACACAGGATATTGGTACCAACGAGTCGAGAGAGTTAGCCGGTCGCTCTGCAGTGCGTGTATGTTTTTTCATGGTTTTATAGCATAAATTGTCTATGATCAACATGTATATAATACCGTATTAAAGCGTGATGTTTCTGGGATATGCTTATGTCAAAACATTTCTGTTTTATTCAGAGAAACCCTCGTTAAATATATAAATATGCTGCCTAGTACCGGTAAATAACAACGATTGCTGACGAAACATTATGATATCAACAGTTTCAAACGCTCCTGACAACAATATTTACATGAAACACTTAGTCCATTTCATAATAATTCATGTAACTCACTAATGCCACACTGTTCGGCCATGATTTTAAGAATAGAATTAAAACAAAGTTGTGTCAAGTGTACGGCATCTTGGTTGTGAATGAAATATCACTGTACGGCATATTGATGTGTCATTGTACGGGGGCTTGCTACCAGATATTTGGCCCTAAAACGTTTTCCTCTGTCACAGTTCATTCTCAGGGTGTTATGTTCAACCAAAGGTAGCTGTGTACCGAGAACAGTCTTCCTATTATAAATTATATACTTTTTATTGTTAATTTACTTAAAAGTAGATATACTAGATCGAGAGCGGGAACACCTAATAAGTTGAAATTGAAACGATGAATATACGTTAAACATATTCTAATACATGTAGCTGTGTTCGTAACAGAATACTTTTGAAGCGAACGAGTAACTGTATCGGACTATATCTAATTCTGAGATTTCTATTTAGAATCTAACAGAGAGTCAATAATGATTGCAGTCAATTTATTATATCAAACTAATCCACCCACTTCTAAAATATTGAAATACACGTACACAACTATAACTTCCATCTGTGTTTTTACATTTTGCGCGAACATATCGTGCAGCATGTTTACTGTGTTATGCGGTATCATTTACAAAAGTGCGATCAGAATAAGTTGGCCACTTTAAAGTGTGTGGTATTCAAGTTAAAGAAATTTCCTGATATTTTGTCGGTGGTAACAGCAAACCAGGTATAAAATCTTGCAGCCATGTGCGAGTTATGTCCTCACTGCTACCTTGTCTAGGGATATACTCATCCAAGCGTTTCATGTGAGGCCCGTACCGTTAGTTTGGTTAGTAAAACCCATTGAAAAAAACCTTGAGTGTGAGTATGTGAGGGCCTCTCTAGACAACTTGAGATTAATGGCATTGGCTTTTCACACTTTACTACGGTGTTACCTGTATTTTCACACATAGTGAGAACAATTGGGGGTCCATCAATGGACTGAGGAAATGTCTTTAACCTAGATTCCTTTTCTATAGAAAACTGCCGCGGTCGTGTTACACTTGCTTGTTATTCCTTATCTTGCTGAATTGTCGTCTGGTTCAATAATATCGTGTGCGAAGATACACTAAATCCTTTTTGTCAATGTGAGTGCTAACCAGTTTGAATATAGATCAGAAATCGCGTTAAAGACATTTCCTGACCTACTTTCGGTGGTAACACCAAACCAGGTATAAAAACATGCAGTCCTGTGGAAGTTGTGCAGTTAGTGTAAACTTTTCTATGGATATACTCATTGAAGTGTCTCATGTCAGGCCTGTACTTGAAATTGGGTGTGAGTATGTCAGGGCCTCTCTTGAAATTAGTGACATCTGCTAAGCACACTGTACTCCTGCTTTACCTGTATTTTCACGCATATTGGGAACAATTGGTGGGGTCCATCAAAGGACTTTAAGCGGCGTCTTGTCTTGATCCAAACAGTTTACAAATGTTATCCAGTGAACACTTAGGGTTACGTTTATTCGAATGAAAGAGTTAAAATTGATATTTAGCACACATGTTGGTCAGCACGGACAACACGCCTGTAATAATGAATAGTAACAGTAAGTGTACAATAACAGACGTTAGAAATCAGTTTTTGGATAGATCTGCGGGGTTGGTATATCCTTTAAACCCCTTTACTCCATAACATGTTTTAGTTTTGCAGACGGATGAGTACTTAAGCCAGGTTTAAAGTAAAGCAGAATGCGCCAAGGTAGGACGCATTTTGAGCTACTTTCAGTCTGCTTTCAGCTACCATGGAATAACCTACGAACTGTTCGCCAAAACTGTTTAACTTCACAACAGTACGGTGTCTCATAAAGGATGTCGACTTTTCTAAGTCGAACCAGCGAACAACATCTGTGAAAAGCAAATATGCTATGTTGTTAAGGGGAAATTTGCCTTCAGAGACCAGGCGATTGAATGCTATGTAATCCTCAAGTTTGCCAGTCTCTTTCATTTCGTCCATGACTTTTCGGACTAGGGATAGTAATTATTTATACTCTCGAGATTCCTCTACAACAGGCAATTTGGTGTCTTGCAACAAACATTCTCATGTTCTTCATTATATGCAAACTTGCACATTATTTCAACGGAGAGTTTTTGGGTGCAACGTATCGCTTAGATAGATTATTTTTTGCGTTTCGTCTATTACAGACATACATGTAACTCTCCCCTCCCCTCTACATTGTTCAGGTATAATTTAGAAGTTGCACACTTTTTCGGAAAAAACAGCGCTGGCGAAGGTATTTTAATTCCTGATAGCCATGCATCTCTTGATAGCAATGCAACCCCCCCCCCCCCCCCCAGAACGTGGATAGTTGTTGCTTACAGTACGAACATTTGTACAGGTCCATTATCTGTAAAATATAGACTACAATGTACAGAATATATATTTGTACAAATCAAACTGCCGTCGATTTCGATGTAGATTTAAGCAAGTTGCCGTACACTGGATTGAAAGGCTTTAGCAATATGCCGTTCACTACCGTAGCAAGTTGCCGTACACCTAACCAAATTTCATTTCGGTTTTTTAAAGCACATACGTCAAAAACAATAGTTAAAGTTTCATAAATGTCAATCAAGATAGCATAAATTACTCGTATAACATGAATAATTCTCTAATGCAGTTTTTAAAAACAAATTACAATGATATCTTGTCAGCAACCGTTGTTATTTACCGGTACCAGGCAGCTTGTTTATACGTCTTACGAGAGTTTCTCTCGGTAAAACTGAAATGTTGTGACACCGGCATGTTCGAGAAACATCACGCTTGAATGTAGTATTATTTTACATATTGATCCTAGACATATAATTCTAGAAAATCACGAAAGCATACCTGTACTGCAGAGCAATCTGCCAACAACTCAATAACTCTCTCGACTCGCTGGTACCAATATCCTGTGTACGAGTATACACAGTGATACTCAGTATAGCACTAACTATGTGTCATGCACCCGGGCCCAGTTGGACAGAGTCGGGGCATTGGGGCATTGGGGCATTATAACGTAACCATGACGTCACAGGGGCATTGGGGCATTATTACGTAACCATGACGTCACAGGGGCATTGGGGCACCGGGGCATTATTACTATTTTTAGATCGCGATCGTCTCCCTACGTCATCGTCTAACGGGCCCTCGACAAGAGCTCGAACCTTCGCCACACCGATCAAAACAAAATGTCGTCCGCTCGGGTTTTATTTTTAATCCCTTTCTTCCTATTTAATCCAAACCGTTCGGGTATCTTAGAGATCAACCGCTGGGATTCCGATTCGGATCCTAACTAGCTACGCCTATCCTCGTTATTAACCCGTCCACTATCCGCGCTCCGAGTAATTACATACGGCATTCTTCCCCCTAGGGCTCCGTTTACCGTTATCTATCGATATAACCAAGAAGTCAACATTCAAGTTTTCTTCAATGTATATATAAATACACACCCATATTTTGGCATGTGTATAGTTTACTTCTCTAATAAAATACATATGTATAGTCATGACATAATGTATTTCCAAACAAATTTCCATTCATAACATATTATAGCCTTATTGAAGTCATGCTCAGCAGACACACCATCTGTAGCAGACACATTCATTCATTTGGGACAATTTAGTTGCATTGTTGTTTTTTTTCTCCAATTTTGTCTTACATAGAAAAGTGAGTTGATGTGATTTAATCAGTCAGATACAAAATTTTCTTAAAGTATGAAATCCAAAGTACTTTTCATGCAGTATTTCTGCTTAAGAGTAAATAGGAATACTATTTTTAATGTTTTAAACTTTAGTTGCATACGTGATGATTTTGGTGACAATCTTGATGATTTCTTAATATAGAAAAAAATTCTTGCAAGATATTGAAGACCAATCTAACCATTTCCTTAGTAACACTAACAAAATATAGACGTCTGCAAAAGCCACATGTATTAGCTTTAGTTGTTAAATGTATTAATGTTAACTTCAAATTATTACAAACCAAATTGAACAGTCTCAAAATGATGGCATTGCATGGCTTGCATCTTATTTCATTCTTATGATTCATAATTTACATCATGCCTTGCACACTTGTCAGCAATGCAACAAACTATTCTGTATGAACTGAGCTAAAATAATCAAATGACCATACACACATTTAGTTGAAAGTTCACAAGTTGATTTATTGTAAATGAAAAGGCAAACATGAACTTCTAAGAAAGTTTGATATGTAAGACTATATACATGTATGTCCAAGTTTGTCACTAATGCAATGAAAAAATATTGATAGTTTCTGATATCAAAATGCACATATGGGCTTTGAATATGATATACTAGGACATGACTGATAAATAGGTCAACATGAATACATGTTTTAAACTATAATCAGGTATTTATTATAATGAAAATACGTTTTAGCTTTTTCAGTATATCCAGTAGCCTACAGTTGTTCACAATATTTAGGACTATTTTCAAATAAAAAATTATGCCAATTAACACTTATCTGATTAAGTTACAAGCTGATACTTATAATTGTCTGTGGCATCTGCTTGTCTGGGAAAAAATGGAAAATGCTAATGTGCAGTATTTCTATACATTAGTATACAATATAATTATTTAAGATGTATCATCTAACATGAGAGTATGAGCTACAGAAAACTTGACAGATAATGTTTAATGTTTTAGCTCAACATCTCTTTTTACAATAAAATCATTTCAAGATATAGAAGAACCCTATTTGTATGTCCAAAACAAGAATGCGTGTTCAATAAACGCATATGCTCCCGGTGGCATCCTTGACAATAATCACAATATATTCTGAATATGTAATGTGCAAGGCAGAAACTGTACAAGAATGAAAGCTTTGTAGTCAGTGTTGATGATAGATGAAACAGTAAAATATGGTTAACCAAGAAATAACCAATTTAAAATGTTTTTAAGTCCAAATTAGGTCAAGGTCAAAATCAAGGTTAGGTAATTTTGGTGGATTGGTAGTGGTTCTAGGAAAGGTATTAAAGCATTGTTGTCAGTTGTGTTGACGCTAGAAGAAACAGTAAAATCTAGCTAACCAAGAAACAGCCAATTTGACAATATTCCAAGTCCAAATTAGGTCAAGGTCAAAATCACGGTTGGGTGATATTGTTTGATTGGGAATTATCCATTTATCTCAGTACCGGATATGTGTCTTATCACAGCTCTCATACTCACCATGCAGTGAAGCAGCTTGTAATTCTTTTTAAGACCTTATTATGATAAAAAATATCCTTATTCTTAATGCAAAATTGGATTGTTCAAAGAAAGAGAAAATTTCAGAAATAGTTTTTTAAAGTCTAAAATCCAGACCATGTCTGCACCATAGTTGGCATGAAGCATACATATCATGATATATAATAATAATATCACTTCTGTGTGATCCTTGACCCCTTGATTTTAGCCTGACATGACTAAAAGTTGATCTGTGCAATTGGACGTCATCAGTAAAGTATTCATGCAAATAAAAGTACAGTTTATCATATATACTTCAAACATATTGATCATAATTATGTCCCTCTACAAAAACCAGCTAAAATGTGACCTCAAAATTATTTCCCTTGACCTTTACTTGTATGGCAAGATGTTGCATAATGTACAATTTTGGCTTCATTATAGGTGGAGATTGCAAATATGGAGGTTCTTTTCACTAGTCATAGGTGTTAGATACAACATGTTTGTCTGGATAATTCTCTAAAACAGCCTATTTGGCATCTCAATATGACCTTTGACCTGACCTAGTTGAAAGTTGTAGTCTTTATAGTGTCTTATTTCTAGGGTAAGCATTGCAAATATGAAGGTTAGATTCAACAATCCATATAATGTGTAATGGAAGATAAAATGTCACAGTATAGATGATTCTCAAAATTCAGCCCATTTGGCCTCTTGATAAAAATATGACCTATCTGACCTCTGAGTATGACCCTTGACCTTGAACTGGCATGACTAGGTGTTGCATGATGCATCAATGACTTCACTGGTTAGAATGCATTATAAATATGAAGGTTCTTTCACATGTCATTTACCAGTAAATAAAGTGTCAAAGACCGGATAATTCTCTAAAACAGCCTATTGGACCTCTAAATATGACCTTTGACCTTGACCTGACATTAATATAAGTTGAAGTCTGCAGAGAGTCTTATTTGTAGAGTAAGCATGTCAAATATAAAGTCTCTATCACATATAATTTTTAAAATTATGTGTGTTGTAAGTTTGATATTTCCCTGCTAAACTGTTGTAACTCAAGTTACTATAGTTTAGCAGGCAAAAAATCCCAAGACTTCAGCAAAATATAGCGCTAAACTGTTTTAAGTCAGCAGTGATCAAGTATCTCATTAAATATAAAGTTTACTTCTAATTTTATCAGTCTGATCTGTTTTACATGATATTTTAAGCAGTAGCTCTGAAATGTTTGTGTAAAAATACATTTAAATGAAAATTATGTTGTTTTTTGTTGTTCCTGTAAAAAATGCTGAAATGTAGTTAGTACAGTTTAGCGGGCAACCCTCGATATATATATATGCTTTTTATTTTTACAATTTTCTTATTATTCACACCTAAAGCATTTAGATCTATTTATGAAGTTTGATCAATTTTGAACCAGTCTACTGTTGCACTTTTGATATGACGACTAAAACGAATTAAAACATCAAACAGTCTGTTTGATGTTTTAATTCGTTTTAGTCGTCATATCAGTACAGACCCTGATCAGAGGGCTCCTATATATTCTACAGTGTTTGCATATGTAATCAGTAATCTCTACAGAGGGCTGTAGGGTTGAAAGGGTTAAGCCTGACTCGACGTCGAACAGTGGAGAAAACGTTGCTCAATTCCATGTAAATGAAAACAAACGCAATAAATGTAGAAGCTGACCATTTATTCTTAGGATATTGACGATTCGTTTTAATTTGGATAGCAAACAGTTTGGAGCCTGACCAGTTAGAATGCTGCAGATGCCTCATTGCAGATGTCCTCTGTAAGAAATTAACCCATAACTCTATAGCCTGTTTCTAGGGTTGAACACATGTGATTACTTAACCCATTACCCAATAAATACACCTTTTTACGTCTTCTAATTTATTCCTCCATTGAAGAAAATAGTTCAAATTTATGCATTAGAAAATGCACCCTAAGAATTATTTTCTATAGCCTGTCAGATGGTAGCTTAAAGCAGACTTTAAGTGGTCAGATTTCTTCAAATCTAGAAACCCGCTATATGGTAATTGGTTAAAGCAGGTTGAAAGTACCATCGAAATAGATTATAAATGCATTTTATTGAAATCCTGCAGTATTGAAGATCGTGTTTAAGGATCCCAGCTTGCATTTTGCTTTCTTGTTAAGAGGCGCAATCTGCTTTATTTTCAGCATGCTTTAAGCAATAATCTGCTGAGATAAAGAAAATATATCTGATAGTGCATATTCATGGATGTGTTACTTGAAACCGTTTTCTTTAGCGGGTGAATAAATTAGAGGCGTAAAAATGCGCATATAGGAAGTACATGTAATGGATAAAACACAATCTTTCGAGGGAAGAAAATATTTCTTATTGTGCATATTCGTGACTGTATAAATTGATTTTTTTTCTTTAGCGGGTGAATAAATTAGAGGTGTAAAAATGCGTATCTATTGAGTAAAGGATTCAGGCGATAAAAGGGATGAACATCCTCCCTGTATGTATCATTCCATTGGCTAATACATAAGTATTATTTTGCGCACTTTTGTTGTTAAAATATAAACAAAGTAATCCCATCATGGCGTACATGTATCACGTTATTTCATCAAAATACTAAAATGTAAACAATATAATCAGCCTAACCAAATCCTGTTGTTTTTATCAATTGTAAACCCTTCACTGTCACCCGGGTACACATTCATTTGTAACCTGTTTGGATCCAGATCAGACACCGAGCAAGTCGATATCTGATCAGAATCTTAAATGTCGGGCATTGATTGGTGTGGTGTTTTGTGTCAATATGCCGTCAAAAATCTCAGTATGAGAAATTAAAGCAGGTCACAGTTTTAAAGCAGACGATATAACAGCATTAAAGGAGTTAAGACCCGACTTCGTCATAATTATGTCAGAACATCATGGTAAATAGTAGCTCTTGATGCGAGCGGAAACAGTAGGCATGCCGTGAAGAGGTTACAGTGGAGAAAACGTTATTCTCTCCCGTTTAAACGAAACGAAACGCAAACGCAAAACACTAAACGTACAAAAGTGCAACTTTTTGACAATTCTGATAATCCATGTGTATATGGCAAACAGTTTGGAGCCTGATCAGACGCCGGGTTACCCGGCGTCTGATCTGGCTCCAAACTGTTTGCAATAGAAATAATAGTTTTAGCGTAAACGTGTTTATTGGGAAAGAATAACGTTTTCTCCACTGTACAGTAAAACCTCTCTATTCCGACCACTAACTAAAAGTGAAGGCTAATCGACTGCATAAAAAACAGGTAATAGCTTAAAGCAATGTGACCTATAGGAGCTTATTGTTTTACTGTCACATTTCTTTAAGCAGTCGCCTGTCATAGACAACTAATGATTAAGATAAGTTATAGGGCGTAATCGAGGGGTTTCATTGTATTTTAACCCTTAGCCTGCCACTCACGACTATAGCTCCATATGCAAACAGCTTGGATCCGGATGAGACGCCAAGTAACTCGGCGTCTCATCCGGATCCAAGCTGTTTGACACTCGGACAACATTTTCAGCACTTTTGAGCAACTTTGAAGCACTTTGAAACTTGAAGCAGACGAGAAATATAGCAGACGACAATTTATTTGGCGGGCTAAGGGTTAAAGTGCAAAACGTCGTTTGTGGCCTATTTTCCTACAGTTCAGTTTCTCTTGACGTCACGTCGTGGGTGGAATATTATATAAATATTTGATGGCAGTTTGCGTGACATTCAAATTGTCAACCCGAGAAACAGCATGTCACCCGAGGCGTAGCCGAGGGTGACATTCTTGTTTTCGAGGGTTGACAATTTGAATGTCACGCAAACTGACATCTAATATTTATTTTATTACACCGAGCTTATCAACCCTGGCTTTGGAATCGTTTTATTCGTCTTTTATAAAATGTGTTGTGAATACCAATTTAGCGCGGACATTTACATAACGCGGGAAATGACGTCGCCGTCTTACGACGTCATATTGTTTATAATTATATTACAGGAAACAAAGAAGAACGTTATGATAAGTAAATTGAAGAAACAGCGTCTTTATATTGTCTAGGTGGCAAATATCTTCTTCCGAAATGGTGGCAAATCGTTAAGGAATGGACAAAAGGAAGCAACTTGTACAGAAAATGCCAAAAGTTGATTAGAAGTTTCCACTCTTTAAAACGTTCCAATGTACCCAATAGCGACCGTCATGTCAAGGCTGACAGTTAGGCCATTCAATCTAGCCCAAAATAGGGCTTGACCTAGACAAAATTGCAAAAGATTTTATTCTATCATAATATGATCCCCATATACCTGTACTACAACATACTAAAATTTGCATTCCGAAATATTGGGGGAAAGTTCGAAAATCAAGATGGCCGACAAAATGGCCGCCAATTATGTAAATAAACACATATGGATCAGTTATTACCGAAATTATCATCATTTTCAATCATCTGAGGTACTTTGTGGTATTTTTACTTCATCAGTACTAAATTTCAATGCATATTATACCATTTTTATATGAATTAACATGTATATCAGAAGAAAATGCTCCTTATTCGTGGAACAGAATTGACAAAAAGACAAACTTTTATGACATACATGTATTCATATTTTATTTGTGTTTTAAGTATATAAATATTTTTGTTCGTGAATTGCATGTCAAATTTCATTTACATACATTAATACTTCATCATATTTATTATTAACATATTTATAAACAATTACATTTGAAGCTTTAAAATCTATTTAGTGGGTGGGGTAATTTAACCCCAGGAATAGTCGATTAGACACTTTAACGAAACTTATTATTTATTTTTTTTTTGTATAAAATATTTTTTCCTGAATAACAAGTCAACTTAATTTAACATGGTTAATTGGTTATGGTTAACTTCTTTATAAGCAATTACATTTCAATTATGGTGGGTGGGGTAATTTGACCCAAGACATAGTGGTTGATTGAACGGCTGAGTTGGATTTTACGGCACCGAAACACATAAAATGGAAATATTTAGAATAGATACATATAGCTGTCATTTATACATAGATATACAAATCATCATAATTGATAACTATTCACGTTATTGAATTGCATATTAATCTTCCTTTTATACCGCCACCACCTGTTGTTGGGACTATATAGGAATCCACATCGTTCGTCCGTCAGTCACGTTTTTCCGGGTCATTTGCCCTTTTCTTAAAAAACTATATGTGATACCATCTTCAAACTTCGTACACATTATCCGTGTTATGAGGTTACACTCTGTTACAAGTTTCACAACTCTTGCACACACTCTCCCAGAATTATAGCCCTTTTTAATTTGAAATTGTGTCCCCTAATTGGGATATTTTGCTTGGAACATGCCATTTTCTAGAAAATTAATTAATGATATTGTCTTCAGGCTTGGTACACATTATCAGCGTGATGTTTGGAGACTTTTTTTTAAAGTATCATAACTCTTGCAAAATGTTTGACAGAATTATGACCCTTTTAAATTTTGTTCCTTAGTGTGGACATTTTTGTAGGTACAAGAGAACTGAAAACAAGATGCTTACCCATAACACATACACGTGCACATATGCTTCCGGGACTAAATGAGTTTAAGAATATACAGTTCTAAAGAAAATGGTCAAATGTCCAGTACCATTCAATTTGATTAAGTTTTTGTGTTTAACCCTTAGCCTATTTCTTTGTTTTGAAGACAGGTGACCATGGTTAGGTTTTTTTAGTTAAGGTATGTTATTTGTATTCTGTTGCACATATACTAAGAAATGTCGAGCTTTTACTTGGTATTTATATTATGTGGGGTTTGTGACAAGGAAGTTTGGGGTGGGGCTATATATCACCTTTAGTGATAGTTGTCTACTTGTATGCAGGCCAAGTAATAACTGTTGTGGGTATCGCATTCCAATGATAAGCGATTTTTGGACTAGCGTGCATGTTTAGCTATGATAAGCATTGTAACTTAAAACATTAAATGTCATTGCTGATGTTGTTCTCGACAGCCTCAACTTCATCATGTATGGGTTCGAAGACCCATCCATCTGAGCAAACTACACCACAACACAGAGTAAATAAACACGGAGAAGAAACCAGCATGCCTGCGATTAATCTTGTCTTCCAGACGACCATTCAGCGAACGGGTCGCGATTGATCAACTGCTCACGCGCAAAAAACATGCCTTCCGTTACAAAAACTTCAATACATTTCTAATTTTTCTTCCGATTCTGTAAATAATGGCAATGGCCTTGACAGAAACCAAGACACTTATCTTTCGGTTATAGAAATACCAGAGTTTGTTCTTGCTGTAAACAGGTAGTTATGGTGACCTAATTAGAGCTGTTGGGAAGTAAGTGTGTAAAACACACAAAGAATCACTGTCTATAAATGGGTCATTTTAAAATCATGATTGTGATATGTTCCAAAACAATTATTTAAGAAAAACGTATGAGCGAAAGAACAACAACATGGTATAACAATAGAATAAATTTTGAGTGAAACGAAAACAAATCTGCATTTCTATGCCTTTGTCCCTAAAAATGACAGTACAAACAAACAAAACACCACTCTGTTTTTAATCATGCCATTGATCTTTTAATTATTTGACTCATTTTAAAAATGATCTTACAAACTTACTATAACAATTTTATAATCTTGGTAATAATATTGGAAGAAATTCCATGTTTCCATGCATCTCAATATTGTATCATTTTTATTGTGAATGTAGTTATTTGTCTTTCTCGCTTTGTAGGTACATGTATATAATTTCATGTGAAGCGCTTTTGAACGCACAACTCCTGTGTGAAAAGAGCGCTATATAAATCGGGTATAATAATAATATTGTCGAGAAATCACCATTTTCACGGCTCCACTCAAATGGAAATTACTTAACTAATCGCCTTAAATATGGCTTAGTGCAAAAGGTCATGATCTCATTAAGTATCTCTGTGTTAGATTTAGAAGAAATACATCACAGAAGATGCCCTCCTATAAACCCACAATACCATAAAGGTATAAGAGTTTTCCATATTGTGTTGAACATCGCATTTCGTCATAAATCTCGTTTATCGGCCAATACATTTGGCAACACCTCTTACTCGCCATAATATCTTTCTAGTTAAAAGAATCGACTCTCGTAGCTTTAAAGCCGTTTTAAGACCATTATTATGCGAAAAATGAGGATTTTATGTAAATTAACTAACAGTAGGTAATAATTATAACACACGGATGTCTTCGGCGTACTGAATTATCGATCGATTGAGCTATGTCGCGTTTACAGGTATCGGATTACCAACGGACGACAAAGGTTTTGGGAAAATGCATAGGATATATAGGTCGTTTCTTCTCCGTGTCCACGACATTTTGTGTCTGTATTTCCTTTGCGAATAAAGTCACGTTTACAGCTTGAATGAATACACTGGTAACGTTCTGTTTCTATGTCGGCATCTTTACGCAAGCTTGCTCTGTTAAGGCTCTTAGTTCCCTTATCCCCCAGGTTTACAACTGGTTGATTCCCAATTTCAGTAGCTGCTCACACACAATGCAGGTGTTGTCCATCTGAAACAAAAACAACCAAGCAATAAGTCAATATGATCGACACATTTTATCCACAAGTATGATGCAACTCAAAGACCTTGGATAGATTTAAACTGAACCATTGTCAAACGTGCCTTTTAAAACAAAACAAAAATACATGTAAGTATTAAGCTTTCAGAGACAGTAAAAAACCTGTATAAAACATACTATTGTAATTTATACAATCGAACACCATACATGTATACAAATTAAACGTAACTGTTATATATGTTAGATTGGTTGATATTTTGTGTATTTTTTTTTCATATACAAATTAAACGTAACTGTTAAATGCATGTTATATCTCAAAGCATAGATTAAGCAGATGGGCGGATAATTCGCATAGTTTTTATCCTATACCTTCATATCTGAACTCATCTAGAATATAGTTAATAAAGAAGCAGTCAATGACTAGAAAATATTGGACAGCACGTTTTGTTTGTACTGTTGCGCAATTGTACATGTATAGATAAAATTGTATTTTAACCTAATAAACCAAGAAAATCCGTTAAATCATAAATAAATTAGATTTGATATAAACGAAATATCACCACAGTGTGCGATCCGGGGTCTTGGATCAGTTTGAGTTGGTTGTGTATTCCAGACCTGGAATACACAAACCAATGAGGACTGATACAAGACCCGGATCACAAACTGTGATAATAATCCTTTTATTATAAACCTTATCTTTATATAATGTTCTTATCTTACTTAATTTTATTTAAAAAAAACTTAATTTAAAACTAGCTTAAAATCGGGACTACATCTTCTTGCTCAATGGAATGACTAAATATATGCATATGTTAAACTTATGTCATTCAAAACGTCATCATCTGTATTGATGACGTGTATTGATTTGTTCTCGACTTGGTCGGCTTATTTTCATCGACTCGATTTAGAATTGTTTGTTTGCAAAAAGAAAATGTCATTCAAGCGTTTTAGGGCATGCATTAAACTGTTTAAGCTTTATCCTGTGGAGGAAAACATAAGTGAAAGTGAGTTCTGTGGATTATGCACGTTTCAAACGGAAATGAAATGTTCAAAAGTCATCAACGCTTGGTTTCAACTTTTAAAAAAATTAGCATCAAAACCGGGAATACCGAACGTCATGCGCAAAGCTTCTTTATATAAATCAGAATTATGTGAGATAAGCATAATGAATTTACCTTCTACATAATGGTGTTTTCTGTTTGTCAGAGTTAAACTTTCACGTGCTGATTTCGTGTTGGGCTATCAGTTTCTGCTAAATCTGAAAAAAATATAATAAGAAATGAGTATAAATGACTTGAAATTCGTGCAAGTCCATTTTGTTGAAAACAATATATATCGCTAAATCCAGTGAATTATGACAGAAATGTGCTTCCGTAGTTTTAAAAATCGAACAAGACGCCGTTTTAGTTTCATCATAATTTCGCTTTTATCGCTCTTTTCCTAATAGTTCTTATACCGATGCTCATATCTTTAATACTATTACGCAAAAACCCAGTTATTTCATAAAAAATGAAGTAAAACCTGCAATATTGAAAATCAACAAATGTGCGGTGAGACTCGCCATTCTATTAAATTACGTGTAATAATAAATACACAGACGAAATCGTCCGTCTTCAGTGTTTCAATTGTGATACAAATATATTAATTTTGACTTACCAGTATCGCTTTATCAGCTTTGTTCGAAATAATTTACACCCGGAAGTAAATTTAAAACCTTGCGATCGCCATTTTCTTACACATAATGATGTCATATTGATGACGTCATTAACTTTTACGTCAGGAAATACTTCTACGGTGTACTGTACAGGCCATCGGATTTTGCGTAAAGTAGAGCGGTTTAAAATCGATTTTATTTAACTTTCCCCACCTACTCCAACTTCCAACTTTTTGCAGTGAGATAATATACATATCTAGTTTCGCCGACAACAATCAGAAATTCTTTTGCAATTTTGTCTAGGTCGAATTTTATATTGAATGGCCTAAGTACGTTTTCGGACGGAGTAAAAATGTAATGTCCTTTAGAGTGACGTCACAAAAAGAATAGCATAACGAGTGCCAGTATGTTTTGGATAGATGTAAAAGACATGCAAAATGTTAACTGTAGGTCTATGGGAATTTAACATTGTAACTCAAAGCGAGGTGTAATAATACATGTATATAAATATTAGATGGCAGTTTGCGTGACATTCAAATTGTCAACCCGAGAAACAGCATGTCACCCCGAGGCGTAGCCGAGGGTGACATTCTTGTTTTCGAGGGTTGACAATTTGAATGTCACGCAAACTGACATCTAATATTTATTTTATTACACCGAGCTTATCAACCCCAGCTTTAGAATAGTCTCATTTGTATTTTATAAAATGTGTTGTGAATACCAATTTAGCGCGGACATGTACGTAACGCGGGAAACGACGTCGCCGTCTCTGACGTCACATTGTTTATAATTATGTTACCACTCTTTATAGCGTTCCAATGTATCCAATAGCGATCGTCATGTCAATGCTGACAGTACGTTTTCGGACGGAGTAAAAAAGTATTATTATACTGCAAAGTAAATTCCTTACTTTTCATTGGCCAACGAGCCGTAGACATAACACGAAGTACCCTGTGAGCTGACAGGGTACATAGAAATGCAGCTGTTTCATTGGCTGACAGGTCCCTGAGTCTTGCTTTGCGGAAAATAAGATGGCCGATTGCTCGACAGGAGTGAGTGCATTCAATCGTGCATCCTCCGTTTTAATTCCATTTCGGCTAAGAACCATTCGCTGTTTGGATCTTTCAACAGTCGCATTATTTCTGGGAAAGTTTGACGACGAATATGCCCATTTTTCTAATGAATAGCAACGTCAAAAACATATGACGTCACAAGTTTGCGCTCAACGTTATCTGCTTTGGCGCGATATTGTTATATTTTATTATAAGCGCTGTACACGACAAATTCCGAAATCTTTCGTTTGTACAGTGAAAACTTTGCAGTATAATAAATTCGTTATACAGTTTCTTCACAGTGTACATGAGAATTTCTTCCTGGCTGAGGTAAATCATGTAACCCTCGCCTAACGGCTCGGGCAACATGATTTACCTCAGCCGGGAAGAAATTCTCATGTACACTGTGAAGAAACTGTATAACTAATAATGTCCTTTAGAGTGACGTCACAAAAAGAATATCCTAAAGAGTGACAGTATATTTAAGAAAGAAGTAGCGCACTATATACATGCAACAGACAGGTTCGCGGCGATACCAACAGACTGCGACCAATCTCAATCCAAAATCCACAACTAAGATACACATAATCTTACATGAGAGAAATTTACCGAAGATAAACTTACACACCAGAGACCATTACTCACCATTGAGTTGATGATACAAATCCTAAGATTTCAATTTTTCATTTTTTTTTTCAGACGCAATTTTACTAATCGTACCTTTACCCCATAATCTGTTTCTTGTTTTGAAGACACATGACTGCTTAAAACAGGTTGAAAGTAAAGCAGAATGTGACTTAAAGACATACTCGCCTATATTAAAAATGTTGAAAAATAAACTTCTTAAATACCTTGATTACTATATATTTTCTGATTTGCAATACATTTATTACCATAAAAATGAATTTTGAAAAGTTCTCATTGGTAAATTATGTAAAATATAGTCCTTTCCGTACAGGCACTGTTTCAAGATTTGAAAAACCTGTCCCGAGTAGCAGTTCTTGTAGAAATTATGTTTATGTTTTTATCAGGCTGTAAATGCTTAAGTAACTAAAGCTTTATTAAATGCTGTTGTATTCACATATACTCATATATTTACCAATTTAAGCAAATAATGACTGCTTCTCATTTTTAGGCCAACAGAGACCCAATTTGGCTATTGGGGGAGGTATATTTTCTGCATAAAATCTAAGGGGGTAGGGTTAGAATTTTGACCATATTTCATAAATGAACATGGTGACACCTAGGTTTCTTTACACCATTTGATAAGAAATACTTTAACCTAGATGCCTAGAAAGTTTAAAGAATTTTTTTCGGAACTTTTTTTTACATAATTGATGTATTTGTGAGACATTAGCAAGAAAAAATGTCTTATTTTCCGGTTTTCAGCATTCATTTTAGCCCAAAAGCTCATTAAAAACACAAGAAAGAGCTTTAAAAGGTTTATTTCACACTTGCATGTGATGAATGAATGCTAGAAAATTAAAAAGTGTACTAGAAATATGTTATTGTGTATTAATATAGGTGCATTTGTCCCTTATGACGTTTTCTGCTCTGACAATGAGCAAATGCGGCAAACGTTACACTTTTCAAAGCCAGCTAGAGCTGAAAAAAGGATGGCAACCCCCAATTTTTATTTTAGCAATTTGCTTATATAGACCTTAATTCAACTTGTAGAACTTTTCATGAGATTCTGTCGAATTTTTCAAATACGCAAGTATCCCTTTAAGGCGCATTCTGCTTTACGTTCAGCCAGTTTTAAACTACCATCTGCTAGGATAAAAATCCGAAGACTTAGTAAAATTCCGAAGAAATGGCAGCCCTGTGAACAGTATAGACCTAGATTTGATTTGATTTGTTTTGATTTTACGTCGCTTTCAACAGTATTTCAGTCATATCGCGACGTCCAGCTAATTACAGGTGGGGGAATACCCCAGAAGTCATTTACGCACTGTTTTAGGCACAAATCGGCAACTGGGTAGAACCACCGACCTTCCGCAAGCCAGCTGGAAGGCTTCCCCACATGAAAAATACTGGGATTCGAACTCACAGCGGTGAGGAGCTTAGTGATGTAAGTCACAGTGACTATACCACTAGGCCACGGAGGCCCCCAGTATAGACCTATATCATGCCACGGAATTATACACACATGTTTATAATTCCGTGATCATGCGACGTCCAGTGTCCGATAATAGCACTAAATTCAAAGGTCGTGGTTGAACGGTTTTTCTGTATAACTTTATGTACAGTGGAGAAAACGTTATTCTTTCCCGTTTAAACGCAAACGCTTCGTAATAAAACAGCGATTTTGATTTTTTTTTTACAATTCTTAATGTTCATCTTAATCTGAGTGGCACCCGGCGTCTGACCAGGCTCCAAACTGTTTGCAGTGGGAATAATAGATTGCGCGTAAACCCGTTTATTGGGAAAGAATAACGTAAGTTTTCTGCACTGTACTACTCAAAGTTTGCTAAGCACCAAAGGTATTACCTTCATAGGAGCCAATACATCGACCCTTTCACTTTCTCAGTTATAACTTTCAACCAATTTTGTTCAATTTCAACAAAATGTTCAGGAGTTGTAGATATAGGTCCATTCTACAGGTTCTAATGTGTCTTACACATGTAAATGTCCTATACATGTGCGCTGGTAAAAAAAAGATGATACATGTATATCACTTTTTTACAGAAAACTGCAAAAGTTACAAATTGTGTTTTTGAGCTAACGAGCATGGTTTACAATTCAATAATGGCACAAAGTAATGACACATGTGTTAATTAGTACTTAGTGATATTTGGTACTTCTACTTCTTTGTACGAAACACTGTCAACGATTGACCATTAGCCTACGTTTCGGTGCTAGTGGTGAATAAGAAAAGTGAAGTTATACAGGAAAGGTAGAAACAGGCAGATCAAAGTCAGAATTTAGTAAGAAAATAGATATCGACTGCTTTCCGTCCCTCAAGTTTGAACATTGAAAGGGGGACTAGGTAAAAGGCTGGCGCGTGGCAGGCATAAAGCAAATAAGAACAACTTGACAGGCAGAGGCAGGCACTGGTTAGATTATATAGTGGCCAACGGGCCGTGACCTACCTGGTCGATATGGGTGGTTGTGTGTTGCACAGGGTTTGCAGAATTCAATCTGGTAATCACTGTTGATTATGTATAATTACTAAAGAATAATTACAAACTGACGAAATTTTGTTTCTGATAATGAACAATTGAAAAAAAATATTAAATAAAAAAAATAATTTTTTTTTTTTTTTTATTAAAAATCCCTAGGTTAATTATACCTAAATAGTAAATGTAATAGATCTAGCTAATTTTTTCGAAATGGCAAACCACATAATTTTGCTAATGATAAGATAGCGAACATTGATAGGCAGGCAATAAATAGGGAGTGCAGACGAGCATTAAACTAAGAACAACTTGGCAGGCATAAAGCAAATAAGAACAAATTGACAGGCGTTGGTTAGATAGGAAGCGACTTTTTAGTAACTCCGTCAGAGTGTAAACAGTAACCATTTCGGAAAGGGTGTGTCTTAATTAGCATGGGACTGATTTTGAAGTTGATTTTTGAGAAAATTAAGCAGAATTCAACGAAAACAGAAGAGAAACATGAAGAATATATACAAAATTTATTTTTGCCGTGTTAATTTGTACAATAGAAGAAGGCTGCTTTAAACCAGCATTGAGAATTAAAGTCGGAGTAACCGCTGAAGTTCTATTTTAGGGGCGGGGCTTCGATCATCGCTACAAAATCGTAATACATTTCTAAAGAACTTCCAGAAGCGCGTTAAGCAGGGAAAACAGTTATAAACCTAGAAAACAATTTAATCCATGAATGTTTTTAATAATCTGGAACCCTAGGAATTCTAGTTATATTAATTAACGATTGTTTAAAGATTACCTTGTAATTATATGCACGGTGTCATTGTAAAATATATGCTCGTATGAATGGTCATAGTAATGATATTATTTATCACAAAAAACGGATTATTTAAAAGAATTAAAAAAGATCAAGGGAATATTTCTTTTTTTTCTATATAAAAGTGTTTATTTGATGTGTTTTTTTCGCTCTGGGAGTCAAAAATTAGCTGGTCTGAAGTGGTTACTGTCTATGTGTGGCCATGGGTCTGAAGTGGTTACTGTCTGTTTGTTGCCATGGGTCTGAAGTGGTTACTGTCTATCAGTAGCCATGGGTCTGAAGTGGTTACTGTCTGTTTGTGGCCATGGGTCTGAAGTGGTTACTGTCTATGTGAGGCCAGTGGTCTGAAGTGGTTACTGTCTATGTGAGGCCATGGGTCTGAAGTGGCTACTGTCTATGTGTGGCCAGTGGTCTAAAGTGGTTACTGTCTATGTGTGACCATGGGTCTGAAGTGGTTACTGTCTATTTGTGGACATGGGTCTGAGGTGGTTACTGTCTATGTGTGACCATGGGTCTGAAGTGGTAACTGTCTATGTGTGGCCAGTGGTCTGAGGTGGTTACTGTCTATGTGTGACCAGTGGTCTGAGGTGGTTATTCTGTCTTTGTGTGACCAGTGGTCTGAAGTGGTTACTGTCTGTTTGTTGCCATGGGTCTGAAGTGGTTACTGCCTCTTTTTGGCCAGTGGTCTGAAGTGGTTACTGTCTATCAGTGGCCAGTGGTCTGCGGTGGTTACTGTCTATGTGTGACCAGTGGTCTGAGGTGGTAACTGTCTATGTGTGACCAGTGGTCTGAGGTGGTTACTGTCAATGTGTGACCAGTGGTCAGAGGTGGTTACTGTCTATGTGTGACCAGTGGTCTAAAGTGGTTACTGTCTATCAGTGACCAGTGGTCTGAGGTGGTTACTGTCTATCAGTGACCAGTGGTCTGAGTTAGTTACTGTCTATGTGGCCAGTGGTCTGAAGTGGTTACTGTCTATGTGAGGCCAGTGGTCTGAGGTGGTTACTGTCTATGTGTGACCAGTGGTCTGAGGTGGTTACTGTCTATGTGTGACCAGTGGTCTGAGGTGGTTACTGTCTATGTGTGACCAGTGGTCTGAGGTGGTTAGTCTGTGTGTGACCAGTGGTTTCAGGTGGTTACTGTCTATGTGTGACCAGTGGTATAAAGTTGTTACTGTCTATCAGTGGCCAGTGGTCTGAGGTGATTACTGTCCACGTGTGGCCAGGGGTCTGAAGTGGTTACTGTCTATGTGTGACCAGTGGTCTGAGGTGGTTACTGTGTATCAGTGGCCAGTGGTCTGAGGTGGTTACTGTCTATGTGTGACGAGTGTTCTGAGGTGGTTACTGTCTATGTGTGACCAGTGGTCTAATGTGGTTACTGTCTATGTGTGACCAGTGGTCTGAGGTGGTTACTGTCTTTGTGTGGCCAGTGGTCTGAGGTGGTTACTGTCTATGTGTGACCAGTGGTCTAAAGTGGTTACTGTCTATCAGTGGCCAGTGGTCTGAGGTTGTTACTGTCTATGTGTGACCAGTTGTCTGAAGTGATTACTGTGTATCAGTGACCAGTGGTCTGAAGTGGTTACTGTCTATCAGTGGCCAGTGGTCTGAGGTAGTTACTTTCTATGTGTGGCCATTGGTCTAAAGTGGTTACTGTCTATGTGTGACCAGGGGTCTGAAGTGGTTACTGTCTATGTGTGACCAGTGGTCTGAGGTGGTTACTGTCTATCAGTGACCAGGGGTCTGAAGTGGTTACTGTCTATATGTGGCCAGTGGTCTGAGGTGGTTACTGTCTATGTGTGGCCAGGGGTCTGAGGTGGTTACTGTCTATGTGTGACCAGTGGTCTGAGGTGGTTACTGTCTATGTGTGACCAGTGGTCTGAGGTGGTTACTGACTATGTATGACCAGTGGTCTGAGGTGGTTACTGTCTATGTGTGACCAGTGGTCTAATGTGGTTACTGTCTATCTGTGACCAGTGGTCAGAGGTGGTTACTGTCTTTGTGTGACAAGTGGTCTGAGGTGGTTACTGTCTATGTGTGACCAGTGGTCTGAAGTGGTTATTGTCTATGTGTGGCCAGGGGTCTGAAGTGGTTGCTGTCTACGTGTGGCCATGGGTCTGAAGTGATTACTGTGTATCAGTGACCAGTGGTCTGAAGTGGTTACTGTCTATCAGTGGCCAGTGGTCTGAGGTGGTTACTGTCTATGTGTCGCCAGTGGTCTGAAGTGGTTACTGTCTATGTGTGACCAGGGGTCTGAAGTGGTTACTGTCTATGTGTGACCAGTGGTCTGATGTGGTTACTGTCTATCAGTGACCAGGGGTCTGAGGTGGTTACTGTCTATGTGTGGCCAGTGGTCTGAGGTGGTTACTGTCTATGTGTGGCCAGGGGTATGAGGTGGTTACTGTCTATGTGTGACCAGTGGTCTGAGGTGGTTACTGTCTATGTGTGACCAGTGGTCTGAGGTTGTTACTGTATATGTGTGACCAGTGGTCTGAATGTGGTTACTGTCTATCAGTGACCAGTGGTCTGAGGTGGTTACTGTCCACGTGTGGCCAGGGGTCTGAAGTGGTTACTGTCTATGTGTGACCAGTAATCTGAAGTGGTTACTGTCTATCAGTGGTCTGAGGTAGTTACTGTCTACGTGTGACCAGTGGTCTGAAGTGGTTACTGTCTATGTGTGACCAGTGGTCTGAGGTGGTTACTGTCTATTTGTGACCAGTGGTCTGAAGTGGTTACTGTCTATGTGTGGCCAGTGGTCTGAAGTGGTTACTGTCTACGTGTGGCCAGGGGTCTGAAGTGGTCACTGTTTATGTGTGGCGATGGGTCTGAAGTGGTTAATGTCTATGTGTGACCAGTGGCCTGAGGTGGTTACTGTCTATATGTTGCCATGAGACTGGAGGGCTTACCGTCTATTTGTGGCCATTAGACTTGAGCGGTTACTGTCTTTTTCTGGTCATAAAACTAGAGTGATAACTGACCACTTGTGATCATGAGACTGGTGTTGTTACTGTCTGTTTGAGACTGGAATGGCTACTTTCTGTGTGAGATGTTTCGACTTCAGTAGTAACTTTCTCTTTGTGATCATGTCGAGCCTTTACTGTCTATGTGTGGCCATGGGACTGGAGTGGTTACTGTCGTTTTATGATCATGGGATTCTAGTGGTTACTGTCTGTTTATGGTCATGCTACTTCAGTGGTAACTGTATTGTTGAGGTCCTGAGACTCTAGAGTTTACTGTCTGTTTGTTTTTGACAATGAGACTGAAGTCGTTACTATAAATATCCATTGATATTGCAGATAGAATAACAGTTAAGTTATGAACAGATATCTTAGATCTCTTATTGACAATGATACCAAAATTATATGTATACTCCTAAGTCTAGGTGGACGCAGATCTAAAGACCAAGTCAGGACGGTTTGTCTTCTTACGACATGATGTCGTCTCTGGTTCACTATGTAGTGCATCTACAGACGAAGGAACAGGCAAACGCCCCTATATTTGGTATCAAACTGTAGGTTAGGCACTAAGTTATACACTCAAATCAGACAACAATGTAGATACGCTTTAAAAAGTTGCAAACTTATTGAGTCATAGTGTCTTAATCTCTTACATTCTTAAGGACAAAAGGGGTGATGTATAGGTTTGTAAGTCCATTCATTATACAAATTTACAAGGTTCCTAGAGACGGACATACAGGGACATACCCTATATATTTACTATAAAACTATAGCTAAGATACTTAGCTAAACACCATGCAAGAAAACAGTGTAAACCTCGCTTATAAACGTCACACTTAATAGAGTCAGGGGGTCTAAATCTTTTATAATTCAAGGTCCAAACAGGATGTTATATGTGTTTGAAGGCTCGTTCAAAAAGACGGACAGCCATACGTCACATATAGTTGATACCAAACTGTAGCTAAGACGGGTTTCTATACCATCATGTACACATACAGTGTAGACCTCGCTCAAATTATATACAGAACACATTTATTGTATCAAACAGCAACAGTTTGATAAAAAATCGGCTCTAAATTACTATCAAGGACGCGTGCAGAAACACCCTATCTATTTAGCATTAAACTATAGCTAAGACATTTAGCTATACACCCATGCAAGATAACAGGGTATACATTGCTCAATAATGTCACAGTGAGCACTTAAATAGAGACAGCGGGTCTTAATACCTTATAGTTCAAAGTTTAAACTGCGTGTTACATCTGTGCGTGTTTGAAGACTCGTAGAGACAGACAGACACCTGTACAACACATATCTTGGATATCAAATGGTAGCTAAGACATGTACCTATACCATAATGTTTAAATACAGTGTATACCATGGTCAAATTTTTATACAGAACACATTTATTGCATTAATATGGCAATTTTGTTTTAATGAAAAACTAGATCCCATTCACTATCCAAGGCTCGTTAAGACAAACGCACAGGCGCACACCATATAAACATGTATTTGGTATAAAACTATAGCTAAGATATACATACACCCATGTAAGAAACCAATGTAGACCTGGTTAAAAATCGTCACAGTGATCACTTGATAGAGACAGGGGGTCTAAATCTCTTATAATTAAAAGTCCGACCTCGGTGAAATATACATGTATGTTCAAAGCCTCGTACAGACAGACGGACAGCTGTCTACCACATATATTTGGTATCAAACTGTAGCCAAGACATGTATCTATATCATCATGTATAAACACAGTGTAGAACGTGCTCAAATTATATACAAAACACGTTTAATGTATCAAATATAGCAATATTTTTTATGAAAAAACAGGCACCGATTCAATACACAAAATTCGTGCAGACAGACAGACAGACGCACAGCCTATATATTTGGTATGAAACTACAGCTATGACAATTAGCTATACACCCATGCAAACAAACAGTGAAGACCGCGCCCAATAACGTCACAGTGAGCACTTCATGGAGAACTGGGGTTAAAGCTCTTATAATTCAAAGTCCAAACAGGGTGTTATATGTGTTTGAAGGCTCGTTCAGAAAGACGGACATCCATATGTCACATATATTTGATACAAAACTGTAGCTAAGACGAGTTTCTATACCATCATGTATAAATATAGTGTAGACCCCGCTCTAATTCCATACAGAACACGTTTTTTTTGTATCAAATAAAGTAATATTTTGATCAAAATAGACTCTTACTCACACACCAAGACTCCTGCAGACAGACAGACAGACAGAGACACACACATCCTATATATTTGGCATCAAACTATAGCTAAGACACTTAGCTATACACCCATGTAAGAAAACAGTGTAGACCTTGCTCAAAAACTTCATAAGAGACAGGGGTCTAAATCTCTCATAATTCAAAGTCCAAACAAGGTGTGTTTGAAGGCCCGTGCAGACAGACGCACAGCCGTACGCCACACATCTTTGATACCAAACTGTAGCTAAGACTATTTCTATGCCATCATGTATAAAATTTAATATAGTGTAGATTCCGCTCAAATTCTATACAGAACACGTTTATTGCATCAAATATAGCAATATTTTGATGAAAAATTAGACTCTAACTCACTATCCAAGACAGACAGACAGGCAGACGCACACCCTATATATTTGACGTGAAACTACAGCTATGACATTTAGCTATACACCCATGCAAGAAACAGTGAAGAGCTCGCTCAAAATCGTCACAGTGAACACTTATTAGAGACAAGGGGTCTAAATCTCTTATAATTGAAAGTCCAAACAGGGTGTTATATATGTTTGAAGGCTTGTGCAGACAGACGGATGGCTGTCTACCGAATATATTTGATATCAAACAGTAGCCAAGACATCGCTAAAAAACGCCACAGTGAGCACTCAATAGAGACAACAAAACACTTTTACTGCATCAAATATACCAATATTTTGATGAAAAATAGACTCTTACTCACTATTCAAGGCTCGTGCAGTCAGTCAGACAGACAGACAGACATCCTATACATGTATATTTGGTTTAAAACTATAGCTAAGACACTAAACTATATACATTGTAAGAAAACAGTGCACGCCTTGCTCGATACCGTCACAATAGGTATACTTAGTAGAGACAGGGGGTATAAATCTGTTATACAGAGAGAGAAATTGTTTATTACATGTATAGTGACATGTGGTATTTACATAACAAAATACAAATTATCAACCGTTAACACATACAATCACCCGGCCCCATGGGCCTATACGTCACCTTAATAATATAAACAAAAGCAAATTACAGTAACGTTTCAAAGTGTTAATTACATATAGTATGAAACATTGATTAGTTTTTATGATTCAATCTTGCAACAATTTAAACTGGGTGTTCAATGTGCATGTACGTTTGAATGTTCGTACAGACAAACGGACAGCTATCTGCTTTTACGTTAATTGCATCAAATACATTTGATGAAAATTGGAATATAAATAATTCCTGCTTTACTGTCAGTTTTTTAGCTCACCTGGCACGTAGTGCCAATGTGAGCTATTTTGATCGTCCTCTGTCCGTCGTTGTTCGTCCGTCCGTCCGTTTGTTCGTCCGTCCTTCGTCGTCAACAATTTCTTTAAACGACATCTCCTCCGAAACTACTGGATAGATTTTTACCAAACTTGGCCTGAATGATCCTTATATGATCCTCTTTCAAACTTGTTCAAACATTTCCGGTCCCTTGCATATCTAGGTCACAGGAGCTAAAAATAGATTTTTTCAATGAAAACTTAAAAAATCTTCTTCTCTGAAACCACAGTACCCGGAGCTTAGATATTGACACAAAGCATCGTCTTCAGGTCCTCTATCAAGATTGTTCAAATTATGTCCCTGGGATCAAAAATGACCCCGCCCCGGGGGTAATAAATTTACATAGGTTTATATAGTGAAATCTTCAAACATCTTTATCTCTTAAAGTAATATGGCCAGAGCTTTAATATTTGGCATGACGACTCTTCTAGAAGCCCTTAACAAATATTGTAAATATGGTTCTGGTCAGTTGCATATCTATGTCACAGGAGCTAAAAATAGATTTTTTCAATGAAATCTTAAAAAATCTTCTTGTCTGAAACAAGAAGATATTTAGAATTATCCTTAAAAACCCAACAACAATCCCCCACCAAAACAATCCACAAAAAACCCCAACAACAATGGGTCAAACAATGATCTAAATATGAAATAGACCGGAACTGTAAGAAAAACAAAAGAAATGTTCCATCCTTACAGCTATCAAAGCCATGCTATTTTTAGATAAGGTTCATTTAGCTAGTAAACTGCTTAGTAAGAGTTATTGTTACCCTGCTATAAGTAAATTTACCCAGACAGTTCGCTTTATTACTTGCAACAGATCCGCGAAAACTGGGGTTTACCTCTCATGGTTGCTACCGGAAGTGGCCATTTTAGTTTCAGAAAAGACAGTGTTTGAAGATTTTACTATTTACATTGGAGAAAACATTATTCTTTCTCGAAAAACGTGAAAAACACGAAAACAAGTATTTCCATTTCAAACAATGTTGGGCCAGATCAGACACCGGGTAAACCGGTGTCTGATCAGGCTCCAAACTGTTGCCACTCAGATTAAAATAAATAGTCAGAATTATCAAAAAGTCATAGTCTACATTTTATTGCAATTTTGCGTTTGCGTTTCGTTTGCATTTAAATAAGAAAGAATAACATTTTCTCCATTTAAAATTGTGACTCCCGGGCGGAGTCATTCTAGACCCGAGGGGCATAAAATTATGAACAATGTTCATACAGGACATGTACATTATGATTTGTGTAAAAATATCAAAACTCACGATAATTATTGTTGATTCAGACATGACGAATTGTTAAGTTTTAAGGACGTACGCGCCCAAATGAAATCTCCGTAGGATCTCTATGAACATTTCGGCATAGGTTCTTCAAACATACCTTAGTACCATGGTAAAAAGAAAAACATAGGTTATAATGTTCTTTTGTTGTCTATGGTCATTTGAAATCTATAATTTAGCCATTCTCGGCAAAGAGTCGGCATGCATTATTTTAGCTTTCTGGAATGATGTAAAGTAATAATTGACAGAGACAAACATTAAAACATGTATAGATGTATTACTAAAGGTATGGTGCAAAGTGTATAGTTTGTTGCCTGAAATATATGCATTTTTCTTAATTGTTTCGGCTCAATTTCAATGAAAACATCAAAATCTATCCGAATGAAATTGGTTAACTTTACACAATAAATAAAAGTTGTAGGTGTGATTAATAAGAAAATGTAAAAAAGCATAATATGTTGTAATGCTTTTTTTGAAACTATAGACACTTTCATACATATACCAATGGCTTTAATAAGCAAACGATTTTTTCTATGCTTCTTGGGTTCACTGAATCTATTTGCTCTGTTTCCTCTTTTTCTTTTCCCTTTGATTGATTTGTTAGTTGAATTGGGTATTACAGCACTGTGACAGATAAAATGGTCATATGGCGCATGAGATGGTGCCCGTCTTCATCATCAACCGATGCAGTGGTAGGTTTGGCCTTCATGCCTTTTCCGGACATTCTTTGAGCTGAAGAAACGCAAATATGGGGCATTTGAATTATGATCAGCAAATAAGAAATTCACGCGCCTTTTTAATCGTATTGCGGTCGTGTGTGCACGTGTACATGTATAGTCGACAAGCGATCCAGTAGCGATCGGAAACTGATCGAGTACGATTGGGTAGCGGTCGAGTTGATCTGGATGGCACATCGAATAAAGTTCGTGTTAATCAGGACTCGATCGGGTACAGCTCGAGTAGCAGTATTGATCGGCACATTTTTCTGATACCGACCAAACTAGATCCCTACACGATCGTTTCCAGATCACCTCGATCTCTACTCGATCAATACCCGAGCAATTCTCGAACGCTTGGCTTTTCGACCCCTACTCGGAAATTTTTGACATGTCAAAAACATTCGGGTAAACCGCCGATGCGATGCCGAGTGAGGTAGACCGCCCCGAGTACTAGTGCCGAGCAAAGTAGAGCAGTCCAAAATCGCCTGATCGGGGATGATCTAGTTGATCTGATCGGCAGTGTGAACGCAGCATTACCTATAGTGCGCGCCAGTTCGTCCGTCTGTACGGGTATGTAATAGTTAATAGTATCCCATTTCTATCAAATAGCACTATATGGTATATACGACACAATAAATGTATATTGCCTCGTTATTGAGCGATATTTACAATATTTTCTTGCATGGATACATGTATCTGAGTGTTTTGCGACTGTTATTTAGTTTGTACGGACCTGGGTTAAAGTTATATACATGTAGTTCCTTTTATAAATATCAAGTTATCAATATGTATACGATACAATAAAAGAAATTGTATCTAAATTGAGCAACGTCTACATTGTTTTCGTACCATGTAGTTGAGTGTCTTGGCTACAGCTTGGTACTAACTACATGGGATGTGCGCCTGCTCATACGGAAATTCTTGAAGTGATTGGTATGATTTATAGGGATGTGTGTTTCAGAACAAAATGCTCCAAACGTTTCAGTTGGGACGACCTTGGTATGACTCCCGGTATTTCAGGAACCCCGGGATAAAGATACATACGATTTCTTTTCTAGCAAGGTTCATATGTTGAACTTGCGTTCAAAATAGGTAACATAGTGATTAGATGGATCTTACTCGACTTACAGGTTAAATCGACAATTATTAAGCCTTTCATGCTCAAGAATACTCTCGGATTCTTTTGCTGCGCTCACCAGTTATATAACCAGACAGTGTGTACCTTCCTGGGTATAGAAATATGAGTTTGTATAGATCTTACATGTTCACAAAAATACGGATTTTTTCAAGTAATTAAAATAGAATTGTTTACTATGCAGCCCCAGACATTTTCAGTGTTTATCTCTAGACGTGTAACTAGAAAAACCGACCAAGTCAAAAAGGGCAATACAAATAGAATTTTGTTGGAGGCAATATTTCTTTATTGATTCACTGTCTGAACCCTTATGTGTTTGGAAAACAGTTCCTGTGCCTTACTCATATATGATGATTCATAGATCGTATCATCAAAATCCGTCAACCCCCACAGTCGATAAACTATCAACTAATCAGAGTCAATATCCCTTAATTGCTATGCATAGATTTTATAGTTATAAAGCTACATACCAAGTATCATCAAAATCGGTCAAGAAACAGTCTTTACAGTAGATGAACAAGCAGCCAATCAGTGCCAATATCTTCTAATATGCACATTATTTTTCTCTCTAAAGTTGATATAAAGCCACATAGCAAATATCATTGACGGCTGTCAACATTAGTCTACTAGAGTAAAATTGAGGTTGCTAGAATGTAAACAAGGCCAAATACACTTTTTTCATAAAGCAGGGACAATAACTCTTACCAGTTAAATCCGATTTAAGCTAGTTATCAAACTTTATAAAAATCTTAAGCTGGTACACATTCTGTCAAAATATGATAAGGACTGATGGAAAAACGAGGTAGCTAGAGTGTAAACCGGTAAAATATGACCTTTTTTGATAATTCAAGGGCAGACAACTCTGGACCTAATAATTTTATTGAACCCAAAAACTATAGGTGTCTTCTTCTAATGATACTTCGCATATACTGTTAATATGAACCCGTTACGTGAATAATAGTTTGAGTTAACACGTCACAAGTATAAACATGGTTAAATATGACCTTGTTGATAATTAAAGGGCAGACAACTCTGGACGTAATAATTTGATTGAACACAAACACTATAGATGTTTTCCTCTCATGATACTTAGTATAATGTGTTAATATCATCTCGATACGTGAAGAACTGTATGAGTTATCGCGTCACATCAAAAGTGCCGGACAGACGGACGAACAGACGGACGGACAACCAGAAAATGTAATTCCTATAAGGCTCCTGCATTTGCAATGCAGGGCCTTAATAAGGTGAAACATTTTTCCAGGCAATGCAATATCATTTACATAAATAAAATGGATGTTGAGGCCAGTGTAGACCCTGCAAATGACCGCATGACGATATTTCAATTATTGAATTGGTATCGTTGGGATTGAAGCACCAGGCTTTGTTCAGTGTGCATTTCTAGATTTTGTTTTTTGACTGGTTGAAACATTTCTTCAGACAAAACGATATCATTTGAATAAATAAAATTGGTGTTGAGACCAGTGTACACCCAGCAAGAAAAAATATGACGATGTGCAGGTCTAGCGTTAGCTAGACAAAACTTCTAAAACATTTCATTGTTTGACCTTGGTATGAATCCCGGCATCACAGTAAAGGAGGGACCAGAAATCCTGAGTACAGAAATCCTGAGTTGTCTTTTCTTGCATGGTTCACATGTTTCGTTTGAGTTTTAAAGAGAAAACAATGTGAGTTTAGGGGTACTTGTTCGACTAACGACATCCTGAAATGTAATTTCATTTTTAGAAATTGTTTTCTTTACATAAAATGTTAAAGCGGTACCAGGTATAGTACACGTATAAGTTTTTTTTGTGCTTGGATACTCTTCTCCAGACATTATTAATTGACTTAATTGTACCTTGAAAGTTTCAGGGTTAAAGGGACCAAATACTGAGGGTTGATCAGTACTATTGGATGCTATAAAACATTAAATTAGTTTTACTGTCATAGAATAGTTCATCCCCGCAAATTAACTGTCCTTAAAACATAGTAAAAGGAAAAGGAAACAAGAGACCCATGGGCATATTTCGCTCACCTGAGAAAGCTCATGTTGAAAGCTAATTACATGTATGTTGTAAGCAATGTTTATCTCCCGGAAAGAAGTACAGTATGTATATAGTGAATTAACAAGTCAACGATTACTCGAATTGAATGCTATTATCTGGTAAAGTTAAAGATATTTCCTGACCTACTTTTGGTAATAATCCCTAGCCTGGCAGTTTCCTTGCAAATCTCATGATTCTTATGCTTACCTGTACTACAGTAAATCATTGAGGCGTTTCATGTGAGACCCGCACCATATATTTGATAGTTTGGTTAGTAAAACCCATTGAAAAGCCTCTTGAGTGTGATTATGTTTAATTCTGTTTAACCGTTACTATCACACCTATCGAGAACAATGGGGGTAGTCCATCAATGGACTGAGGAAACGTCTTTAAATATACAGACGATAATGACTGAGTGGTTATGTAACTGCACTACAAACGTAAGGGCAATTCGTTCGATCCCCTATGGAATTTGTTTTGTATTATTTCTCGATGTGTATTTTTAAATTGTTTTTTGCTGGTAGACGTATATCAAAAATTGATCAAACCATGCCATTCTTGCAATTATATAAAGTAAGCACAGTTTGGATAGAAAAGTTGTCCAAAAGAAGTTCTTTAACACAACATCACGTTATGCTTAACACTCTCCGGCAGCAAGCACTCTGGGTTTCTTTACCAACACGTTTACTGCTTTTTAAGTAATAAAATAGGTATAAAAATACCTGACCCCAACGTTTACAAAACAGTACCCGGGGCTCGTTTCATAACGCTTCGTACAACAAAAACGGTAATATTTTAAAACTTATTTTAAACTTCATTAAATTTCTAAATTAAGAAAAAAATCTATCTAACCCTGTCTTGTGATATTTCTTTGGAATCGTCTTTTCAAGATAATTCCAAAGAGATGCCGCATTACAGGATTAGATGGAGAAATAAATAATAATTTCTTCCCCCCCCCCCCCACCCATTTGTTCTCGATAGGCGCGACAGTTACTGTAAAGCAGAATTAAAGTGTGCACCACCAATGTCAACAATCTCAAGTTGTCTAGAGAGGCCCCGACATACTCACACTCAATGGGTTTTTCAGTGGGTTTTACTAACCGAACTATCAAATATAAGGTACGGGCCTCAAATGAGTCGCTTCAATGATTCACAGTAATACAAGTATGCAAGAAAATCATAATTATTGCCAGGGAACTGCCATTATAGGAATTATCACCGAAAGCAGTGCCAGGAAATATATTTAAAGACATTTCCTCAGTCCTTTGATGGACCTCAATTGTTCTAGAAAGGCGTGAAAGTAACTGTAAAAACATGCAGCACATGCCATAGCCATCTCATTATACCTAGTGAGGCTCTGACATACTCATACTCAGGTTTTTTTTTATTGGAATTTCTAACCAAACCATCAAATATAACGGGCGGGCATCACATGAGACGCTTCACTGGTTATTTGCTATATAGGTATACATGTATGTGCAAAGATTCATAAGTTTTACATTAGAACTACATGACTAGGTGTAGTAACCGAATGTAGGTCAGGAAATGGCTTTAAAGACCTTTCCTGACATACTTTCCGTTATTACAGCTAGTCAGGTAAATTAGTATGCTGCACGAGCTCTAACTGTATTACTGTCTATGCCTAGATCCAGTGAAGCGTCTCATGTGAGGCCCACCTCTTATATTTGATGATTTGGTTTGAAAATCCCCTTCAATCTGAGTTTATCAGGGCCTCACTGGACGGGATAAGACGGCTTGCGAAATATTGCGTACAGGTCCCATACTTTTACAATCAAAGGACTGAGGAAATGTCTTTAAAGACATTTCCTCGGTTCTTTGATTGAATCCGTCCCCATATTGTTCTCGACATGCGTGAAAGTAACAGTAAAGCAAGTGCAAAGTGTGAAGAGCAAATGTCACCAATCTCCAGTTGTCTAAAGAGGCCCTGGCATACATGTACTCACACTATATGGTTTTTCAATGGGGTTACTAACCAAACTATCAAATAAGACGCTTCAATGATTCACAGTAATACAGATATGCATGAAAATCATGATGTTTGCAAGGGAACTGTCTGTATAGGGAATTCCATCCGAAAGTTGGTCAGTAAATGTCTTTAAAGACACTTCTTGACCTAAGTCCGGTGGTAACGCCCTAGCAAAACATGCATCTTGTGCACATACCTATAGCAAAGAACCATTTGAGCGTTTTATGTGAGGCCCGGCTTTTATTTTTGTTTGTTTAAAAGAAATGAGTATGCGAATGTCAGGGCATTACTAGGGAGAATTAGATAGCCATGACATGTGCTGCATGATTTTACAGCTACGTTCACGCTTATCGAGAACAAATGAGAGGGTGGGGTAGGATTGAAACGAAAGCAAAGCAGCTTATTGAGTTTCTCTCCTTTGGACTAGTTGAACATTTCTAAGAGCAGGCAATGTAATATCATTTCAATAAATAAATGGGGTTTCGAGATCAGTGAAGACCCTGCAAGAGACAACAAGACCATATTGCAATTGTTTAATTGTGTATTGTTAGGATTGGGAGACCAGGCTTTGTTCATTGTGCATCTATAGTTGTTTGACTGGTTGAAACATTTATCCAGGCAATGCATTATCTTTTCAATAAACAAAATCGTTGTGGATACCAGTGTAGATGCAACAAATTCATGGTCGTCTGAGTTGTGGTCGTCCGAAATCTTAACGTTGACGGTTACTGCTTTAAACATAATCTACCAACTCCATTTAGATAAACATGAAAGAGGAAGAAGATAAACATGATCATCTTGACGAGTCCTATCCAAATAAACCAAACTATTTTACCACTTGACCTTGACCTCTGACCTAATTTTACTGTATTGTTTCACTGATCTTCAAAACCAGAGGAACGTAGACATCCGCATGCACTGCTCTTGTTCAGGTCAAATCTCAGTAAGGGAGGGACCAGAAACCACGTGTTTTCTCATCTTACAAGGTTCCCATGTTGCACATGAGTTCTAAAGCGAAAAAAACGTGAATTAAGGAGTGCTTGTTCGACTGACAATTTTCTGAAATGTCCATCAATTAGACAAAGCTTAGAAATTGTCCCGTCTTGGTACATACATTTTTTTAAAAAGGGTAATCCTCAAGGATAAGGTGGAATCGTCATTGAGAGACCAGGTGTTGAGGCGAGGAATGACGAAATATTTGCAATACACTGGATACCGAGGAAGCGTGTTTCGGAAAAACATATATTTATTAAAACAATAAACACTAGTGTAAAATAAAAAGTGATGCGCATGATGACGTTATTAATATGAAGTTCAATGCCTTAGGTACAGTTTGATACCAAATATACGAGAGTTTATGCCTGTTTGTCATTAAGTAAACAAGCCCTGTTTGTGGGTGCAATTTTGCGCGTTTTTTGCATTGAATAAGGCGTTATTTGTAATATTTCAAAATAGATAAAATAAGATCTTGTCATAATTATTCATTTGCTATAAAGAACATTGCATACTCAATAGATACATATATACGTGCATTCACTTATATCTGCGTATTCGTGTGTCCGCCTGTGTCGGGCGTCAAAGTAACACATATATTTAAAACAAAACAATGTCTTAAAATTTCACCAACTTGGTCATCCCTGTTCTACCCGAAATCGTAATTTGTGTTCTAAATAGTTACTAAATCTGGTTTTGATTCGATGAAACAGCACACCCTAGGGAATCATTTATCTTTTTATCGTATTATTTTATTATTTGCATTAAAATGTTCGATATTGCGGTACGGGTAGGCGAAACGTGCCGAAAATGCCAATTAATCTAAAGAGATACGGCTATGAAACCTTATACATATATCAACTAGATATGGTTCTACAAAAAATTGTAGCACGATCATAATTTGTGCTGTTCGTTCGTCTGTACAGACTAGATATTTAATAAAAATAGGTGAGAATCTGGTACCCCTACTCACCTTTTATGGACCATATCTGCAAAAGTCGTAAAATTTGACACAAATTGATACCATATCGGCAACATTCATTCCATACGGATTACAGAAATGCTAATTTTGTATAATACATGTAGTTTGAACGACGACTTCGAGCAAGATCTGCACTCTTTTCTTACATGGGTGTATAGCTAAGTGCCTCTTCTATATAGTTTTATACCGAATATACAGGCTGAGCGCCTGCCTGTCTGTATGAGCCTTGGATTAGTAAATCGGAGCCAATTTTTTCATCCAAATATTACTATATTTGATGCAATAAACGTGTTTTCTATCAAATTTGAGCAAGGTCGACATAATATGTATACATGCTGGCATAGATACATATCGTAGCTACAGCTTGATATCAAACATATGTGGTACACAGCTGTCCGTCTGTCTGTATGAGCCTTCAACTATATATATAACACCATGTTTGGGCATTGTATAACAACATATTTAGACACCCTGTCTCTATTAAGCAATGTATACATTGTTTTGTTTACATAGGTGTAAAGCTAAGTGTCTTAGCTATAGTTTCATACCAATATACAGGATGTACCCCTGTATGTCTGTCTGTATGTCTGTACGAGCCCTGGTTGGTGAATCTGAGACTGTTTTTCATCAAAATATTGCTATATTTGATGCAAGAGACGTAATTTTTATTAGATTGGAGCAAGGTCTACACAATTTTAATACATGATGGTAAAGATACATGTCTTAGCTACAGTCTGATATCAAATATATGTAGTAGACAGCTGTCCGTCTGTCTTCAAATATATACAATACCCTGATTGGAGTTTGTGTTATAACAGATTTAGAACCCTGTCTCTATAAAGTGCGTATTATGGGTTATTGAGCAAGGTCGATACTGTTTTCACATAGGTATATAGGTTAGTGTCTTAGCTATACCAAATATGTATATAGGGTGTGTCCCTGTCTTGACTGTCTGTCTGTACGAGTCTTGGATAGTAAATCGGAGTCTGTTTTTCATCACAATATTGCTATATTTGATGCAAGTAACGTGTTTTGTATAAAATTTGAGCGAGATCTACACAGTATTTATACATGATAGTATAGGTACATGTCTTAGCTACTGTTCAATATCAATGATAGTTGGACGGTCTGTACGAGCCTTCAAACATATATAACACCCAGTTTGGAATTCGTATTATATAAGAGATTTAGCGCCCCTGTCTCTATTAAGTGCTCACTGAGATGTTTTTGAGCGAGTTCTATACTATTTTCTTCCATAGGTGTTACAAGTAATGTAGTGTCTTAGCTATAGTTTTATATCAAATACAAGGTGTGCCCCTATATGTCTGTACAAGCATTGGATAGTGAATCGAAATCTATTTTTGATTAATAAATATGGCTATATCTTTGATTCAATTAACGTACTTTTGTATAAAATTTGAGCAAGGTCTACACATTATTTATAAAAAATGGTATAAATACATATCTTGGCTACGGTTTGATATCAAATATATGTAATAGACAACTGTCCGTCTGTCTGTACGAGCCTTCAAACATATAAAACTCGCAGTTTGGAATTTGTATCATAGGAAATTTAGACCCCCTGTCTCTATTAAGTGCACGTTGTTATGTTATCGAGCAAGGTCTACAATGTTTTATTTACATGGGTGCATGTATAGCTAAGTGTCTTAGCTTTATTTTTATTCCAAATATATAGTATGAAAGCCAGTCTGTTTTTCTGTACAAACCTTAGGTAATAGATAGTGAATAGGAGCCTATCTTTTTATTAAAAAATATTGCTATATTTGATGCAATAAACGTGTTTTGTATAACATTTGAGAAAGTTCTACACAGTTTTAATACATGATGGTATATATATACACGCCTTAGCTACAGTTTGATATCAAATATATGTGGTAGACAGCTGTCCGTCTGTATGTACTAGCCTTCCAACATTTATAACACGCAGCCTGGACTTTGAATTGTACATGTAATAGATGTCGACCCCCTGTTCCTATCAAGTGCATATAGTAACGTTATTTAGCAATGTCTATACTGTTTTCTTACATAGGTGTATAGCCAATTGTCTTAGCTATAGTTTTATACCAAATATATTGGATGTGCGTCTCTCCGTTTGTCTGCACGAACCTTAGATAATGAATAGGAGCCTATTTTCATAAAAATATTGCTATATTTGATACAATTAACGTGTTTAATATAACGTTTGAGCGATGTCTACACGGTTTTAATACATGGTGGTATATAAGCATGTGTGAGCTATAGTTTGATATCAAATATGTGTGGTAGACAGCTGTCCGTCTGTCTGTACGAGCCTTCAAACATAAATAACACCCCGTTTGGACTTTGAATTGTAAAAGATTATTTCGACCCCTGTCTCTATTAAAGACATTACTTGACCTAGCATGGGCTATAACACCTATAGATATATAATCCCATAGAAAGTTTAAGTTTAAGCATGCAGCATGTTTTTACCTGCAATAAAACCATTGAAGCGTCTCATGTGAGACCCGTACCTTTAATTTGATAGTTTGGTAAGTAAAACCCATTGGGGAAAAAACTTGAGTGTGAGTATGCCAGGGCCTCTATAGAAAACTTGAGATTGCCGACATTGGCTAAGCACACTTTTCTCATACTTTACAGTTACTTTTATGCCTAGTGAGAACAAAAAGGGGATCAATGAATGGACTGGGTAATGTCTTTAAAGACATTAATTGACCTAGCTTGGGTGGTAACACCTATCATCGTAGATAGTTTGAGTCAAAGCAAGGAGAGCATGCACTTACTTAGCTAACGTCTAGACAAAGAATCATCAAGGCGTCTCAAATGTGAGACCCGCACTTTATATTTGATAGTTTGGTTAGTAAAACCTATTGAAAAATACCTTGAGATATATTATGTAAGGGCCTCTCTACAAAACTTCAGTAAGCTGAGCCGTTGTTTGCACAATTTTTTCATGATATACAGTTAGATTCACGCCTGGTAAGAACAATTGGGGGATCAATGAATGGACTGGGGTAATGTCTTTAAGTGCATATAGTGACGTTATTGAGCGAGATATATTCTGTTTTCTTACGTGGTTGTATAGCTATGTGTCTTAGCTATAGTTTTATACCAAATATATTGGTAGTGCTTCTGTTCGTTTGTCTATACGAACCTTAGATTCGGAGCCTATGTTTCGCTGAAAATTATTGCTACATTTGAAGCAATAAACGTGCTTTGAATAAAAGTTGAGCAAGGTCTACACTGCATTGGTACGTGATGATATGATACATGTATTAGCTACAATTCGATATCATATACATATATATGTGGTAGATAGCTACAGCTTGATATCAAACGTGTGTGGTAGACAGCTGTATGGGCCTTCAATAATATATAACGAGCCTTCAATCATATATAACACCCAGTTTGGAATTTTGTATTATAAGAGGTTTAGACCACATGTCTCTATTAAGTGCCTATTTTGACGTTATAGGGCCAAGTCTATACTGTTTCTTACATGGACGTTCATAAAAGTGTCTAAGCTATAGTTTGACACCAGATATACAAGGTGTGCCCCTGTCTGTCTGTATGAGCCTTGCAAAGTGCATCGGAGCCTGTTGTTTTCATCAAACATTTCTACATTTGATGCAAAACCGTGTTTTGTAGACAGAGCGTCCTGTCTTGATGTCTGCTTCACACCAAGACTTAAGAGTAAAAGTAGAATTTTGATCATTGTCAATGTGAGATCCTAAGTTATCTATACATACCTCAACACTATTATTCTATCTGTAATATTAAGTGAGTTAGGTAGTTGTATAAAAACGGCAATAAGTATGCTAACTGTCCTTTTAAACTGACGTTATGCGCGTCAGCATTGTCTGTTACACACCAAGACTTAAGAGTAAAATTATTGCTTTGTATCATTGTCAAGGTTAGACAATAAGCTATCCATAAATACCTCATTTATAAATAAATCTACATGTAGTATATTAGTGGAGATTGACTTTTTTAGTATTTCAAAAATCATAAAGAGTGATATTTTATCAATTTATATATAGTCCTGTTATGATTCCGAGCGTACAGACGGGAGGCAGCAGACACCTGAAAACACACCAATGTCTAGCGCTTACATGTATCTTGAATTTGAAACCTTAGGTGAAAGGATATCTTTACTTAAAATGGACTTATTAAGCCAAAGGTAATAAAATAACCTGCCCCGACATAATGTATTAAGCAAACAGAGCGCCCTATCTTGTTCTTGAGGTCTAATACACACCCAGACTTAAGGGTAAAATGATTATTTGATATAATTTTCAATATAACATCAAATGCTATGTATACATAACACTTTTATCAATATATCTGGTATATTAGTGATGATGTGAACTCTAATTGTATTTCAAAAAGGGCAATAATCATGCAACTTTGCCATTTTAATGGCGTGTTCAAGGTTTGCAAGGTCGAATACATAGACTGGCGTGTTCCAGGTTTGCAAGGTCGAATACATAGAAGTAAAATAAATAAGTTGTTACCATTATCACGCTAAGATAATTAGCTAGTGGTATATACCTAAAACATGAATTTATTTGTAATATTAATGTAGTTATGGCCTGTCATTTTATATAAAAAATAAATGCTTATAATAATGCTACATTGCCTTTATATACTTAATAAAGTCAGTTCCCAACTTCCCATGAATATATTTTCAAAGTTAAGGTTTTGTCTTCAAGATTTAATTCATTACCTCTTGTAGCTGCATTTATAAGAAAGTGCGAATGTCTGTCCGTCTGTCTTGGTCTGCATTTATGCTACATGTATACATGTATATGTATTTACATGTATATCATTAATGCATATGCTAATACAAAGACGGACTATTTCTCAACTATTGTTTAATATAAACCAATATTTTTAGTATGATTGGATACCCTATGCTATCAGTATGTACATGTAATAAATATCAAACAGTGGTTGATATGATCGTCCGCATGTGCGTACGAAACTGGGCGTGTCAGAAAGGACAAAACTAGACTCAAGTGTGTCCTTTCACGTTTAAGAACTTGACTTTCAGCAAAGATATTTTGATAATTTAAGTTTAATGGTTAAGTTTAAAATATACATGTATTTGTACAAGTTGAGCAATGTACATTTGTATGTGATAAAGACCTGTTCGCGCGTTCGTACGAGCCGGCTATCCTTTATTGTGGTAATGCTATTTAGAGAAAATGGATCTTTTAAGAGCTGTTACGCTTTTTTTATAAAACAATATTGAAACTCTCACTGCACATCTGCCCTCAGCATGTCAAGAAACATCCAATTGTCTCCTGGACACAGATAGACAGTAACTACTGCAGTCTCATGACCACAAAGAGACAGTGGCAACACATAGGACGTAAGCACCCCAGAGCCATGGCCACACATAGACAGTAACCACTTCAGACCACTGGCCACACATAAACAGTAACCACTTCAGACCACTGGCCACACATAGACAGTAACCACCTCAGACTACTGGTCACACATAGACAGTAACCACCTCAGACCACTGGTCACACATAGACAGTAACCACTTCAGACCACTGGTCACTGATAGACAGTAACCACCTCAGACCACTGGTCACACGTAGACAGGAACCACCTCAGACCACTGGTCACACGTAGACAGTAACCACTTCAGACCACTGGCCACTGATAGACAGTAACCACCTCAGACCACTGGTCACACATAGACAGTAACCACCTCAGACCACTGGCCACTGATAGACAGTAACCACTTCAGACCACTGGTCACACATAGACAGTAACCACTTCAAACCACTGGCCACTGATAAACAGTAACCACCTCAGACCACTGGCCACTGATAGACAGTAACCACTTCAGACCACTGGTCACACATAGACAGTAACCACTTCAGACCACTGGTCACACATAGACAGTAACCACCTCAGACAACTGGCCACACATAGACAGTAACCACTTCAGACCCCTGGCCACACGTAAACAGTAACCACTTCAGACCATTGGCCACTGATAGACAGTAACCACTTCAGACCACTGGTCACACATAGACAGTAACCACTTCAGACCCCTGGTCACTGATAGACAGTAACCACATTAGACCACTGGTCACACATAGACAGTAACCACCTTAGACCACTGGTCACACATAGACAGTAACCACCTCAGACCACTGGTCACACATAGACAGTAACCACCTCAGACCACTGGTCACACATAGACAGTAACCACTTCAGACCCATGGTCACACATAGACAGTAACCACTTTAGACCACTGGTCACACATAGACAGTAACCACCTCAGACCACTGGTCACACGTAGACAGTAACAACTTCAGACCACTGGCCACTGATAGACAGTAACCACTTCAGACCACTGGCCACACATAGACAGTAACCACCTCAGACCATTGGCCACTGATAGACAGTAACCACTTCAGACCACTGGTCCGATATAGACAGTAACCATCTCAGACCACTGGTCACACATAGACAGTAACAACTTCAGACCACTGGCCACTGATAGACAGTAACCACCTCAGACCACTGGCCACTGATAGACAGTAACCACCTCAGACCACTGGCCACTGATAGACAGTAACCCCTCAGACCACTGGTCACACATAGACAGTAACCACTTCAGACCACTGGTCACACATAGACAGTAACCACCTCAGACCACAGGTCACACATAGACAGTAACCACTTCAGATCACTGGTGACTGATAGACAGTAACCACTTCAGACCACTGGTCACACATAGACAGTAACCACTTCAGACCACTGGCCACACGTGGACAGTAACCACCCCAGACCACTGGCCACTGATAGACAGTAACCACCTCAGACCACTGGCCACACGTAGACAGTAACCACTTCAGACCACTGGTCACTGATAGACAGTAACCACCTCAGACAACTGGTCACTGATAGACAGTAACTACCTCAGACCACTGGTCACTGATAGACAGTAACCACTTCAGACCACTGGCCACACATAGACAGTAACCACCTCAGACCACTGGTCACACATAGACAGTAACCACTTCAGACCACTGGTCACACATAGACAGTAACCACTTCAGACCACTGGTCACACATAGACAGTAACCAACTCAGACCACTGGTCACACATAGACAGTTACCACCTCAGACCACTGGTCACACATAGACAGTAACCACCTCAGACCACTGATAGACAGTAACCACCTCAGACCCCTGGCCACACATAGACAGTAACCACCTCAGACCACTGGCCACTGATAGACAGTAACCACCTCAGACCACTGGTCACACATAGACAGTAACCACTTCAGACCACTGGTCACACATAGACAGTAACCACCTCAGACCACTGGCCACTGATAGACAGTAACCACCTCAGACCACTGGCCACACGTAGACAGTAACCACTTCAGACCACTGGTCACTGATAGACAGTAACCACCTCAGACAACTGGTCACAGATAGACAGTTACTACCTCAGACCACTGGTCACTGATAGACAGTAACCACTTCAGACCACTGGCCACACATAGACAGTAACCACCTCAGACCACTGGTCACACATAGACAGTAACCACTTCAGACCACTGGTCACACATAGACAGTAACCACTTCAGACCACTGGTCACACATAGACAGTAACCAACTCAGACCACTGGTCACACATAGACAGTTACCACCTCAGACCACTGGTCACACATAGACAGTAACCACCTCAGACCATTGGCCACTGATAGACAGTAACCACTTCAGACCACTGGCCACACATAGACAGTAACCACCTCAGACCATTGGCCACTGATAGACAGTAACCACTCCAGACCACTGGTCCGATATAGACAGTAACCATCTCAGACCACTGGTCACACATAGACAGTAACAACTTCAGACCACTGGCCACTGATAGACAGTAACCACCTCAGACCACTGGCCACTGATAGACAGTAACCACCTCAGACCACTGGCCACTGATAGACAGTAACCCCTCAGACCACTGGTCACACATAGACAGTAACCACTTCAGACCACTGGTCACACATAGACAGTAACCACCTCAGACCACTGGTCACACATAGACAGTAACCACTTCAGATCACTGGTGACTGATAGACAGTAACCACTTCAGACCACTGGTCACACATAGACAGTAACCACTTCAGACCACTGGCCACAGGTGGACAGTAACCACCCAGACCACTGGCCACTGATAGACAGTAACCACCTCAGACCACTGGCCACACGTAGACAGTAACCACTTCAGACCACTGGTCACTGATAGACAGTAACCACCTCAGACAACTGGTCACTGATAGACAGTAACTACCTCAGACCACTGGTCACTGATAGACAGTAACCACTTCAGACCACTGGCCACACATAGACAGTAACCACCTCAGACCACTGGTCACACATAGACAGTAACCACTTCAGACCACTGGTCACACATAGACAGTAACCACTTCAGACCACTGGTCACACATAGACAGTAACCAACTCAGACCACTGGTCACACATAGACAGTTACCACCTCAGACCACTGGTCACACATAGACAGTAACCACCTCAGACCACTGGCCACTGATAGACAGTAACCACCTCAGACCCCTGGCCACACATAGACAGTAACCACCTCAGACCACTGGCCACTGATAGACAGTAACCACCTCAGACCACTGGTCACACATAGACAGTAACCACTTCAGACCACTGGTCACACATAGACAGTAACCACCTCAGACCACTGGCCACTGATAGACAGTAACCACCTCAGACCACTGGCCACACGTAGACAGTAACCACTTCAGACCACTGGTCACTGATAGACAATAACCACCTCAGACAACTGGTCACAGATAGACAGTAACTACCTCAGACCACTGGTCACTGATAGACAGTAACCACTTCAGACCACTGGCCACACATAGACAGTAACCACCTCAGACCACTGGTCACACATAGACAGTAACCACTTCAGACCACTGGTCACACATAGACAGTAACCACTTCAGACCACTGGTCACACATAGACAGTAACCAACTCAGACCACTGGTCACACATAGACAGTTACCACCTCAGACCACTGGTCACACATAGACAGTAACCACCTCAGACCATTGGCCACTGATAGACAGTAACCACCTCAGACCCCTGGCCACACATAGACAGTAACCACCTCAGACCACTGGCCACTGCTAGACAGTAACCACCTCAGACCACTGGTAACACATAGACAGTAACCACTTCAGACCACTGGTCACACATAGACAGTAACCACCTCAGACCACTGGCCACTGATAGACAGTAACCACTTCAGACCACTGGCCACACATAGACAGTAGCCACTTCAGACCCCTGGCCACACGTAGACAGCAACCACTTCAGACCCCTGGCCACACATAGACAGTACTTAACCACTTCAGACCCCTGGTCACACGTAGACAGTAACCACTTCAGACCCCTGGCCACACATAGACAGTAACCACTTCAGACCCCTGGCCACACGTAAACAGTAACCACTCCAGTTTCATTGCTATTGTTTAATAGTTAGCAATTATAACTGATGGAAAACCTTTGATAGATATGTACTAACTTTTTAAATCTGATAGCCAAATATTCATAGCAAAACTATTGAAATCTGCATGTCAGTTGACACAGTTTACAATTAATAGAACGGGATAAACGGATATAGGAAAAATACACATTAACACCGTTTAGCTATAAATATCTCAGATGGGCGGAGCAAAGTCGGAGGGAAAATCGGTAAAACTGACTTGAATTCCTTTAAATTTATTTAAATAATTCAGAAATTTAAAACTTATTTTATTTACTTTATATTGCATTCGTTTTTTCTCTGATTTTAGGCTTAAACTTTGCAAAAAAGCAATGTTCAAATCGGTCCCATACTAATAAGACACACCTCCTTTCCGAAATGGTTACTGTTTGCACGCTGGAAGAGTTACTATCAAGTTTTCTAGATTATATAGTGGCCAACGGGCCGTGACATACCTGGTCGATATGGGTGGTTGTGTGTTGCACAGGGTTTGCAAAATTCAATCTGGTAATCACTGTTGATTATGTATAATTACTAAAGAATAATTACAAACTGACGAGATTTTGTTTTTGATAATGAACAATTGAAAAAAAAAAAAAAAAAAAAAAAATTCTTAAATTTTTATTTTTTTTATTAAAAGTCCCTAGGTTAATTATACCTAAATAGTAAATGTAATAGCTAATTCTTTCGAAATGGCAAACCACATAATTTTGCTAATGATAAGATAGCGAACATTGATAGGCAGGCAATAAATAGGGAGTGCAGACGAGCATTAAACTAAGAACAACTTGGCAGGCATAAAGCAAATAAGAACAAATTGACAGGCGTTGGTTAGATTATATAGTGGCCAACGGGCCGTGACCTACCTGGCTGATACCTGGTCGATCTAATATGGGTGAAAAATATTAAAATAAGAACACATTGGCAGGCACTGGTTAGATTATATAGTGGCCAACGAGCCGTGAAAGGCAGGCGGTATTAAACTATGAACAAAATAGCAGGCGTTGGTTAGAATTTATAGTGGTCAGCGGGCCGTGACAAACCACGCTGGTTTTACAAGGCAATAATGAATGACTTTCGTTCTGCAATCTGATTCAGTAACCTGCCATAATTATAACACTTGTTTCTTTTAAATATTACAGTAAGATACTAAGCTTAGTTATAATAGTTAGATATAAATGTTTTTATTTATTTAAAAAAAAAAAAAAATTATTAAAAAAAACCAAGTTTATAAAATTTAGAAATTACCTATGAAACAGAATTAGTCATTAAAATTTAATCATATTTTTGAATTTGCATAAATAATGATACTAATACTTAGCTAACGAACGGTAGTCAAAATAACAAGTAAGTATTGTCCTTCTGCCAACGAATGCATTAAACTGCCTGACTTAATCCAACTTAATGAAATGAAGATTTTAGTATTTAAATTCATAAATGTTTCCTATACTAATTCGAATTTATGTGATATGAGTAGAATAAAGGAATTTTATTAGTGTTCGTAAAAAATAATGTTTTACCTTTCAATAACGAATAACACCTCTTAGAACATTAGCCTAAATCATGGAGGAAGTATACCCGGGTATACTTCCTCCATGCCTAAATGTAGATTTAATAATGGATTTTTAAATATCTTTGAAATCTCAGAATTTTCACATTTTCTAGATCCTATAGATCTAGAGGATCTAGTACATATAACAGAATAGACTAGATGTCAAGGGAAATAACTAGTCAGCCTCGAGTTGTAGTTATTAGTTGTGTATTATCTCCCCTACTGTCACTGAAGACTTGAAAAAGCGGTGTACAGGTGAGTGAATGTGTTTACCTTTAAGTTTAAGGCTTTATATAACTTTATTTTAAGTTCGTGGAAATATTTAGTCACACTTGAACATAATGCTATGATCGGGAGAGAAGAAAAATGCTAGAAAATGTGAATTTCTGCGCATTAAAATTGATTGTACGTTTGTTATGGGCTTCAAGGCATATTCGGCCTTTAACAGTTTCGCCTACAAGGGTAGAGGGTACCAGCCGTGATCCGTCTAAAGACCCAAAACCTCCCCCTAACCTCTCCAAACCTTCCCAAAGGGTTTGGGGATGATTGAGGTCTTAAGACAGACCGAGGTATCAAAGCGAGAGAAGATGTAGATCTACATGATTCAGGGCTGCCATAAATTGATAAAAAAATCCTAAGATTTCAAAATGTTCAATTTTTCAAGCGCGATCTTCCGAATTATACCTTTTACCCATAGTCTGTTTTTAGTTTTTTAGACACATGATGCTTAAAGCAGGTTGAAAGTAAAGCAGAATGTGCATTAAGGCGCATTCTGCTTTACTTTCAGCCTGCTTTAAGCTACCATACATGTGCAATACTAGAAAAAAATCCGAAGATTTAGGAAAAAAGCCCTGACATGATTAAGAATCTGGTTTCTTAAAGAGACTAAAAACCAACTGGTGTGTAAACGTATGAAAAACACTTATATAAATATTTAAATTTTAGTTTAAGACAAAAAATCATCAAATTCCGTTAAAATTTGCATTTCAAAAAGAAAAAAAACAGTGGAAAATAAAGAAAAAAAAATGATTCAGTGATTTGGTGACTTTTCTTGAGGATCTGTATCTACATATCAATACGTCGTAGAATCCTATAAAGGCTTTTACACGACGGGTAAGAAGTGTCGCCAAATTATTGACGATAATCTCGTAGGGCTGTTTAGAAAGCCTCTACGGAATCAGCATGCACTGCATGCTGTCTGGCAGTTTGTTCCATTGTACTACTGTGTCTACAAAGAACGAGTGTTTGTATTGATGGGTCTTGCTATCTGGTACGGTGAGCCCTCTTGTATTGTTGCATACTTGGTTTTCTATTATATTATAATATTTGTACTGAAATCTTTGAATTTGGTTGCTTTGATGGTTCTTTTAGGTTTTGCCGGTTTTGTGAAAGTGGATGTTGGTAGAGCTGGTACCAGGCCCTCTACTACCTTATACATTAGTATTAGTCTGAGGCTCAGTCTCCTGTCTTCAAGCGTCTCCAATTCCAGTTGTTCTCTCATTCTTGTGATTGTTCCTGTCTCTCTGTCCTTGTAGTTCTTTTTTATGAACCTTATAATAGCCCTATTCTGAATTTTCTCTAGTTTGTCTATGTCTCCCTTGAGGTATTGGATTCTAGATGGTTGCGCCATACTCCAAAATTGATCTCACTACTGAGATGTATGCCGTTTTTCTGCAATTTTCCGGTACACTTCTAAGGTTTCTTCTTAGGAACCCAAGAGTTGCATTGGCCTTTTTGCCTACTTGATTTATGTGCACATTCCATTTAAGATCTTTGGATATATGTATGCCTAAATATGGGTTATCTTGTACTTCATGAAGGAAGTGAGTATTAAATTGGTAGAATTTGGAAATCTTTTTGTTTATATTTTTTAGACTTGTATACACAATTTGGTTTTTGTTATTTTTAAAAATACATTTTTTGGTTTTCAGTGTTTTTAAGCCACAAAAAAGAATTCTTTAATAACATGTTCATGTCTGTCTGTCCGTCCATCCGTCTGTGGAAATTTTTTTGTCCGGAATGTTGCACACTTGACTGCAGTACAAGTGCACCGGACATGAGTTCGATCCCCAGTCGGACATCTTTCGGATGAGACTATAAATCGAGGCCTGATATACATGTATATGCAATTCTTTTACACTGAGAATAAGAGTAGGGCATCACGCCCAGTTTTTAGCTCGCCTATTCGGAGAATGGTGGGGCTTATGGAATCACGTCGGCGTTGGTTTTTCATGGTTAAAGTTTTGGGGTAAGTGTTGTTATGCACTAATACATCATGAAATATTTGCATTAGGAAGCTGATATTTGGATTGGAGGTGCCCTGTGGGTTGAACATTGATGTTGTGTGGTTAAAATTAAAAAAAAAGTTTAAATTTAGTCAAAATTTCACCTTTTGTGGACTTAGGTTTTTCGGCTGATTTCTCATGGTTAAAGTTTTGGGGTAAGTGTTGTTATGCACTAATACTACATGAAATATTTGTATTAGGAAGCTGATATTTGGAATGGAGGTGCCCTGTGGGTTGAACATTGATGTTGTGTAGTTAGAATTAAAAAAAAAGTTTAAATTTAGTCAAAATTTCACCTTTTGTGGACTTAGGTTTTTCGGCTGATTTCTCATGGTTAAAGTTTTGGGGTAAGTGTTGTTATACACTAATACTACATGAATTATTTGTATTAGAAAGCTGATATTTGGATTGGAGGTGCCCTGTGGGTTGAACATTGATGTTGCGTAGTTTAAATTTAAAAAAAAGTTTAAATTTAGTCGAAATTTTACCTTTTGTGGACTTAGGTTTTTCGGCTGATTTCTCATGGTTAAAGTTTTGGGGTAAGTGTTGTGATGCTCTAATACTACTTGAAATAATTGTATTAAGAAGCTGATATTGGGAATCAAGGTGCCCTGTGGGTTGAACATTGATGTTACGTAGTTAAAATTTAAAAAAAAGTTTAAATTTAGTCAAAATTTCACCTGTTGAGGACTTAGGTTTTTCGGCTGATTTCTCATGGTTAAAGTTTTGGGGTAAGAGTTGTAATGCACTAATACTACATGAAATATTTGTATTAGGAAGCTGATATTTGGAATGGAGGTGCCCTTGGGTTGAACATTGAAGTTGCGTAGTTATTTTTTTTAAAAAAAGTTTAAATTTAGTCAAAATTACACCTTTTGTGGACTTAGAGTTTTGGGACTGAAATTTCAAAGTTAGTTAAGGAGTAAGTGTTGGAATGCACTTATACTACATGACATATTTGCATTAGGAAGTTGATATTTTGAATGAAGGTTCCCTGTGGCTTGAATATCAATGTACTGATACACTTTTCTTTTGATAGTTACCTATTTAAGAAAGGTTTAATTAGGCGAGCTTTGCTGTTCTCCGACAGCTCTTGTTCTGTATCTGCTCCCCTCTCTCCGGGGGCTGGGCGTCCAATTAGCCCATAGATGGCAGAATTGTGACAGACATTAACATTTATTAAACCAAACTGCAGATTTACTCAGTCAACCTTCAACATAACTTTTAAAGCCCTGCCATGATAGTGATAATGACTCCCGTCTTCATTAGAATAGGTTAACTCTTTCCTCCCTGAAACTTTAAATGGACAATTCCAGTTTCCATTTTAGTCTAGTCCATTTCTGACTTTTAAGGGTTGTTTTTGTCAATGTTTGGCATTGTGACAAACAGTGAAGACCCTGATCAGAGGGCTCCTTTCGGAGCCCTCTGATCAGGGTCTTCACTGTTTGCATAGGACAAGTGTACTATTCACATGTACACTGTTTGAAAAGCACGCCTATAAGCGGGACTAGGGTTCAAAGAGTTAAATGGGCTATTTCTTTGTAACTATATTTTACTGTTTCATCTAGCATCAACGCTTTGATTCTTTGGTTAAACAGTTATTTCCTTGGATCATTACCAATCCACCTTGACCTTGACCTAATCCGGACTTAGAAAAGATTCAGAATACATGTATTTATAATTATTGTCAAGGATGTCACCAGAGGCGTAAGGGTTTAACCTTAAAGCACATTCTGCTTTACTTCTGGCCTGTTATAAGTGGTCACCTTCTTCATTCTTGAAAGTGTTCATTGTGTTGGTAAATCCATAGTTAGAATATATTTTTTCATCAAATCACAACACTTATTATTTCTATGTACGGAAGATTGGCGGAGAGGCCTGAGATTCAAAGCGCCGAGTGAAAAGTCGTCACACCGCCAGTAGCTTAGAGGATGTCCACAGTAATGGATGAAACAGTCAGCAATAAAAAATAGTAATTAAGTGTTGTGATTTGATGAAAAAAGATATTCTAACTAAGTGGTTACCTGTTTTCAAAACTATAGAAACAGGCTTTAGGCTGAAGGGTTGCAGAACTAAGTCTTGTTTAAATAATGCACTGTATTATTGATCACCTTCTGAAGTTGTGCACCTGCAATTGGGGTTTGATTCAAAATTTCATTCTTGAATTATCTCTCCTTTTTGTAATTTTGTCTGTCCAGAGCTTTACTCTTCCATCTTTCAATAGAACTGTTTTTAAAATTAATTCTCCAATAATTTGTTGATCACCCGCAATTGCAGTAATGTTTGGATTTATCATTTGGTTCTTGAATTATCTCCCTTTTCAATCTTAATATATGAAATAATATCCTCAGCTTTACTCTGTCAAACCTCAACAGGACTTTTTTGAAATTTTGCAGTATTTTTTTAACACCATATGAGTGTGTGCACCTTGTTTTTTTATTTGAAACTGCCTTTTTTATTTATCTCCCTTTGTATTTTTTAACAAAGGAAATGTTGTCTTTCTTGAATTATCTCCCTTTCCATAATTTAATATATAAAACTAAAGCCTGAGTTTAACTCTCTCATGCCTCAACAGAACTATTTTAAATTTTGCAATCATTTTGAACACCATCTAAATTTGATTATGGTTTTTATTTGTCTCTTCCTTTTTGACTTATCTCCCTTTTAGTCATTTTAACAACTGAAATAGTAGCCCCAACTTTATTTTGTCATGCTACAACAAAACTGTTTAAGATTTTGAAGTATTATTTAGCACCATTGTGATATTTCTTTCATATTTAGTATGCAACATTTTATGGACAAGTCCTTTCCATGGATGCTAAAAGTTTGACCCTCATGACCTTAAGAGAACTTATAACACCCATTTAAGTTTTGTAATCCGCATTAAGGTTTAAAAAATTTTTGTAACTCCTACGTCCTGTGAGGTATTGGTTTCATATTTGAGCTATAGTGCTTTCATATTTGATACACATGTGTATATGGACAAGACCTTTTTATGAACACAAAAAGTTTGACGCCCATGACCTTGACCTTAACCCTTTACCTGATAGCCTATTTTCTAGTATTGAAGATAGGTGACCACTTAAAGCAGGTTGAAAGTAAAGCAGAATGCGCTTAAAGTGCATTCTGCTTTACTTTCAACCTGCTTTAAGCCTCCATGTGCTAGAATAAAGAAAATATATTCCCTTTTCTATATATTCATGACTGATTAAATTGGAACTATTTTCTTCAGCAGAGGAATAAATAATATCCGCTAAAAGTCGCTTTTACTGGAGAAATAAAGACTGCATTTAAGTTTAGAAATCTACATTTAGGTTTTGAAAAGGACAAGACCTTTCCATGGATGTAAAGAGTTTGACCCTTATGACCTTGATCTCAGACACTGCTTGTAAGTTTCGAAATGTGCTGCTAGCAAGTTTTGTTGTCTCGCTGTCAACTTGTAATTGTTTCATGTACATCGCCCAATAACTCTGGGATGCCATTTCTCCGGATTTTTCCTAAGTATTCGGATTTTTATCCTAGCAGATCGTAGCTTAAAACAGGCTGAAAGTAAAGCAGAATGCGCCTTGAGGCGCATTCTGCTTTACTTTTAACCTGTTTTAAGAAGTCATGTGTCTTCAAAACAAGAAACAAACTATGGGGTAAAGGTACGATTAGTAAAATTGCATCTGAAAAATTGAAATCTTAGGATTTTTATTATCAACTTATGGCAGCCCTGTGACAACTTGTGTTTCATGTACATCGCCCAATAACCTCAACCTTCTGCAGGAGTAAACATTGTAAGCCCAAAATGGCCGACAAAGTAATAGCTGCGTTAGACCGTTATGATGATGATGATTACTTAAGGATTACTTAAAAACCGACTTTGTACAATCAAATGCAATAAAGGTTATAAACAGGGGCTAGTTTGTCTTCTGCCATATCACATAAAAAGTCCTCAAGGGAATACGATAAAAAAGTACACTGGTCAGCCCAGCCCTTTTAATAACTTCTATTTATCAGGATGATATCCAATAGTGTGCTAACCAAATGACTACTACTTAACTCCTTGCATACTGGGTAATTTTTTCGTCTGCCAAAATTGTCATCTGCAACTGTTCTAAACATAAGAGTTTTCTAAATTTCTTTTCAAAACAGGGTCAGAGCTAGTGGCAAACAGTTTGAATCCTGATGAGATCAGAATCCAAACTGTTTGCAAAGATAATCACAAATCCGTCACTAGCGTGCAAAAAGTTAAGTATTGAATGTAGCGAAGGGGTTAAAATCTAGACTGGACGTATATTACAGGGCTCCAGATAATGGTGGTATTTCAAAAAACTAAAATCTTTATTTCTGATTTAAACCCTATGGTGTCACTACTCATTAGAATCGTCTCGAAGAGACGATTCTATTGAGTATTAACACCATAGGATTTGATGCTTAAATAAGTGAGAAAATGTTGGATTTGTGCAGTTTACTCCCTCTTATCTGGAGCCCCAATAATGCAGTTGTTGTGTATATTGAAAATACTAGAAGAGAGTTAATAAATAGTACGTTCCACATTCACTGATAAGGGTGGTGTGTTGTGTCGGTGAAGAGGGACACTATATATTTATAGTTAGATGTGTGTGGTTTAGAGTTGTTACACACTACCGAACAGGTAAGTTTTTACTTTCACAAAGTGATGCTGTTAAATTTGATTGTTGCTAGGAAGTAAGGTTGTGATTTTTTCATTTAACTGTTTCAAGTACAACACCTGATGGACCTGTTTAAGGTATACTCATTATATTTGCAAACAATGTAGACCCAGATCAGAGGGCTCCTATAGGAACCCTCTGATCAGGGTCTACACGGTTTGCTAATTTAAAGCAGTATTTATTAAACTACCCAGAATTCCAAGCAGACTGGTTCACATTTTGGTAATTAAAAAGATCCAAAAGGAAACTTAATAACCCACAAGAGGTTACTTAGCATTGAAAGAGTTTAGTTTGGTGATGTTAATATATTAGGAAGTAAGGTTCAGATTTTGCTCATTTAACGCAATTGTACCCTAATAACAAATCAGTATATTGTACAGTACTCCCTCTCTACAACGACACCCAATGGGAGACACATATATAGTGTGTGTTGTTCGGAGGGAGTCATTATAGCCTTTATAGGGAGGGAAAATTTAGACTTGGCTTACATTTGCAAACAGCTTGAATCCAGATCAGACGCCGCGTAATGCGGCGTCTGATCTGGATTCAAGCTGTTTGTCACTTGTCATTATATGTATTCTATAAAAATCTCCACTTATATGTAACTGTGATAGAAAACAGCAGACAACAATTTTAAGCAGACGATATTGCACCAGTAAAAAAGCATTAGACATAATTGTCTTGTTTAGGGAATTGCAGCAAGGGTTATAAGGAGGGAGTTGTTGGAAGGGCCGTTGTAGAGAGGGAACACTCTAGTTCCTATTTGCAAACAGTTTGGATCCAGATGAGATGCTGCATGATACGACATCTCATCATGATCCAAACTCTGTTGACACTGATTTTTTTAAAAGAAATATGAGAAATTCTATTTCTGAGAATAGTACATTTTTAAAAAGTGCAACATTTGTTGTCTGCCACTTTTTGTAAAAATACAGTTTTCAAAGTTTCTTTTCGAAACAGGATTAGAGTGAATATTCAGCCGGAGAAGGGTTTTAAAACTAAAGAATCAAACACATGATAAAACCCTGAGTTACTCAAGGATTGATCTGGATCTATACAAGTTATACCACTTTTATTAAGCAATGTAAGATTTAATTATTATCCAGTCATTATTTTAACATGTGTCCCATTATGTATGGAGGGTGTTACTTGAATCATTATTGCCAGGTGTTGTGTTAATATATTCAATCCAGTTAATATTGGCAGTCACAGCTAGCTGATGGTCTGCTTATAGGTCAGAAAACTATTATCAAACTTACTTAATCCTATAATACTCCATAAACTGTTTCTAGTTTTGAAGACATGTGACTACTTAAAGCAGGTTGAAAGTAAAGCAGAATGTGCCTTAAGGCACATTCTGCTTTACTTTCAGTCTGCTTTAAGCTACCATCTGCTTATATTTTGTAACAAGCTTCTAGAAATAGACAATATTTCATATGGTACAATATTCATGACTGTATAGTGTATAAAGTGGAACAATTTTCTTCAGTGGAAGAATAAATCAAATGCATTAAAAGTGTATCTATGGAGTAGATGGTTAATCTGTCACTCAAGATGAAATAAATTTTATTACAAATGTCAGCTTAATGCAGGACAAAAGCTTTTAAACAGAAAAGCTTCTTTAGGAGCTTTATTTTTGTCATGCATTTAGCAGTCATCATTTATGACCACTCATAATTTAATTCTTTGCATGCTGGGTAATTTATTTTCATCTGCAACAAATATTGTCATCTGCAACTGTTCTAAAAATAGAATTTTCAAAATTTCTTTTCCAAGCAGGGTCAGAGTGTCAAACAGTTTGGATCCTGATGAGACGCCGCGTTATACGGCGTCTCATCATGATCCAAACTGTTTGCAAAGGTAATCACTGTGGCACATGTATAATAATACACTGCTAGCATGCAAAGAGTTAAATTTGAGTGTTTCCGAGACCTCCTTATAATGTTTCCGTTCATTGTATTGAATACAACTTATATTGAAGGACCACACTTCAACTTACTCTTAACCCTTATCCCTGCTGATTGTGACTTGATCCCGTGTAGTACAGCCCCTGTGAGAAGGTATTGAATTATTCTAGAACTATTTCAGAATAATTTCTTGAATATTCATGAACAATTCTAGAAGTGGCCATTTAACGTTCATAAATATTCTTCAAAAAATCTAGAAATTTTGATGGCTTAAATTAAATAGAACCATCGATTGTTCTAGAATTGCAAAAGGAGTTCATGAGTAGTTCTTGAAACTCTAGAACAATTCTAGAAGCAGCCATTAATTTTTTTTAATAACATTCATGAATATTCTAAACTTCTTGAACACTTTTCTCAGAGGATGTATTGCCAAACATGTTCGATCCAGATCGGATGATACTTAACCCTTAGCCCGCCAAATAAATTGTCGTCTGCTATATTTCTCGTCTGCTTCAAGTTTCAAAGTGCTTCAAAGTTGCTCAAAATTGCTGAAAATGTTGTCCGAGTGTCAAACAGCTTGGATCCGGATGAGACGCCGAGTTACTCGGCGTCTCATCCGGATCCAAGCTGTTTGCATATGGAGCTATAGTCGTGAGTGGCAGGCTAAGGGTTAACTCTCTGCATGCTGGGTAATTTTTTCGTCTGCAACAATTGTCGTCTGCTGACGTTCTAAAAATTAGATTTTTCTAATTTTCTTTTCAAAACACGGTCAGATTGTCAAACAGTTTGGATCCAGGTGAGACGGCGTCTCATCTCGATCCAAACTGTTTGCTAAGACAATCACTGTGGTGGATATGTCAGCCACTAGCGTGCAGTGCGTTAACCCGTTATCCCATAGCCTGTTTCTAGTTTGGAAGACAGATGACTACTTAAAGCAGGTTGAAAGTAAAACATAATGTGCCTTAACCCTCCCCCCATAGAAGCGCATTTTGGCGCATTTGATTTATTCCTCCAGTGAAGAAAATAGTCCCAAGCATTCTGCTTTACTTTCAACCTGCTTTAAGTAGTCACTTGTCATGGGCCTCTCTAGGGAGAATTAGATTACTATGACATAATTGCTGCGTTACTTTCACGCCTATCGAGAACAATGGGGGGGGGTTGACTGAGGAAATGTCTTTAAGCCTTAAAGCAAGCTGAAAGTAAAGCAGTATATATATATAACGCTCCTTTAGGATAATTTTACTTTGATCACTATCAACCTACTATCAAACTGCTTTAAACCTTAAATTTGTCATCTCTTTTCAAAACTAGAAACAGGCTATGGGGTAATGGGTTAAGGTGACTATATTGTTGTTTGCTTCTACATGGAGAAATATTATAGGGTCAGTAGTTTAAGGTTATTTATCCACATTCTAGTATAAGTGGGGTCATATTTGAAACTCATTGTCAATGAAAATGAATACAATCAAACTGTGTATTTCCTATTTTCTATCAATTTGTAGCTTAAAGCAGGTGCATTCTGCTTTACTTTCAACCTGCTTTTAGTGGTCACCAATCTTCAGTACTATAAATAGACTCTGGGGTATTGGGTTAAAACAGTGCAGTGTTTATGTCTATGGATTTTAAAACAGGTTTCATTGTATGTAATACACATATATATAGAGAGAGAGATTTACATTTAGAGTGGTATTCGGGTCAATTAGGTTGACTTTGTGTTCAGTTTTGATCTAGCTCTGTCTCATAGTTTTCAGCTGTCTGATCAGGATTGAACCTTGTGGGTACATTTACCAGCATTTATGTTTTGTGACGACAAAAGTGATAAATTGACTCCGGTTTTATTTAATGATCAATGATAACTTTGATGAATGAGAATGATATTTTATAGCATTTGAAAGTCTTTATTATATTCAGCCATGCATTTTAGCCTATTACCCCATAGCCTATGTATAGTTTTTAACCCAGGTGACCACTTAAAGCAGGTTGAAAGTAAAGCAGAATGCGCCATAAGGCGCATTCTGCTTTACTTTCAGCCTGCTTTAAGCTATACCATGTGCTAGAATATAGAAACTATTTCTGTTCATGACTGTATAAATTGGAACTATTTTCTTCCGTGAAGGAATAAATTGAAGATGTAAAAAGGCATATTTATGGGTTAATGGGTTAAAGTCTTTATTATTCAGCCATGCATGATTAGTGACACAAAATGAGACTTATAGCAAAACTAGTGAAGTAAATTAACGTTGTTTATCTTTGTATGGGGAGCTTGGAGCATGACTGTGTTTAAGGCGGGTCTGTAAATGTTACTGGACTATATTTGAAGTAGGTGACAGTCAGCTGATGTGAGTGCAGGTAAACTCTTTCAACACTAAATAGTAACTCTTGTGTGTTATTTGGTTTCCTTGTGATCGTTTAAGTTACTAAAACATGAACCAGTCTACTTGGAATTCTGGGTAGTTTAATAATAAATACTGGTCTAAATTAGCAAACAGTGCAAACACTGATCAGAGGTTTCCTACTCCTATAGCCGAGCCCTCAGATCCCAGGGTCTACACTTTTAGGTTTATGTAATGAGTATATTTCAAACAGGTCCATGGTGTTGGAGGAGTTAACCCTAATTTACTCCATAACCTGTTGCTAGTTTTGAAGACAGACAGGTGATCATCAATTTAATCACTTAACTCTTTCCTCCCTGAAACTTTAAATGGACAATTCCAGTTTCCATTTTAGTCTAGTCCATTTCTGACTTTTACGGGTTGTTTTTGTCAATGTTTGGAATTATGACAAACAGTGAAGACCCTGATCAGAGGGCTCCTTTCGGAGCCCTCTGATCTGGGTCTTCACTGTTTGCACATGACAAGTGTACTATTCACATGTACACTTAAAAGGACGCCTATATGCGGGACTAGGGTTCAAATGGGGCAAGTTGAGAGTAAAGCACATTCTGCTTTACTTTCAGCCTGCTTTAAGCTATAATCTAATTGAATAAAGAACACATAGATTATTGTACATATTCATGACTGTATGAAGTTAAACTATTTTCTTCAGTCTAGGAATAAATTGAAGGCATAAAAAGGCGTATTTATGGGGTAATGGGTTAAACGATTGTCATCCGATTTTATCTCTCAAATTTAATTTTAGGTAAACAGTGAGTGAGTGACTTAAGGAAATAGCATAATGAGTGTCAAACTGGTCAGACAGTACGAATCATTCCTCTTTCTGTGACAAAATTCTAGATAATGAACAGTCACAACATAGAATTTAACTCTTTCCTCCCTGAAACTTCAAATGGACAATCCCAGTTTCAATTTTAGTCTAGTCCATTTCTGACTTTTAAGGGTTGTTTTTGTCAATGCTTTGCATTATGACAAACAGTGAAGACCCAGATCAGAGGGCTCCGTAAGGAGCCCTCTGATCTGGGTTTTCACTGTTTGCACAGGACAAGTGCACATTTCACATGTATACTGTTTGAAAAACACGCCTATATGCGGGGCTAGGGTTCAAAGGGTTAAAGGAAATGTAATGAAGAAAAGACAGAGCTCCAGATAAGCTAGGGGAGTATTTCTAAAACTAAAATCTTTTATTTTTGCATTATACCCTATGGTGTCACTTCTCATTAGAATCGTCTCCTCGAGACAATTCTAATGAGTAGTCACACTATAGGATTTAGTGCTAAAAAAAGCCAGAAAATGTTGGAGTGGTTCAGTTTAGCCCCTTTTATCTGGAGCCATACGAGGGGTGTTCCAAAAATAATGTCACTTGCATCGGTGCTCATATAACGGAAGTGCTTTTGTTCATTTTAATTTGCTCTGCCCTTCAAAATACTCTCCGCCAGCCAGAACACACCTTTTTAGCCGGTCAATCCATTTTTGGAAGCATTTTTCATACTCTTCAATGGGGACACCCATCAGACACTGATAAACAGCAGATCCAAGGGCATTTCTCGAATTGTATCTCCTTTCAGATAAATGATATTTAAGTTTGTGAAAGAGAAAATAGTCGCAGGGGGCCAAGTCTGGCGAATACGGAGGGTGCGGAAGGACGGTAACCTTCTCTGACTCCAAAAAGTCAGTCACAATTAGTAACGTGCCTTGTGAGCGGGTGCATTATCATGCAAAAGTCGGACATACTTAAGTTCTGTTTTGGGGCGGCGACTTTTGTTGTACGCCGTTCTTCAATTTTCTCAGAACAACGTTTTTATAGTACTTACCTGTGATCGTTCTTCCTTTTGGCACCGGGATTTGAATAGCTGGACCCTTATTAGTGAAAAAATAGCATATAAAACCTTCTTTACCGTTCGTATTCGTTTGGCAATACTTGGGCGTCTGGCATTTTTAGTGGCCCATATTCGGTTGGAAACCTTCCGCTTTGGTTCAAAATAATACACCCAGGTCTCATCACCAGTGACTATATTATCAAAAGCCTTTTTATTATATTTTGGGTACATTTTGAGAATTTTTTTGCCATTGTTACACGCGTCTTCTTTTGCTCATCCGTTAACAAATGGGGTATCCATCTTGCATTTATCTTTCTAACTTTTAGGTGTTTCTTCAAAATTGCATGAACTCTTGCTAAAGACAAGTTTGTCATTCGAGCCAATTGTCTTACGGTGAATCGAGCATCAGTTTTGAGGATATTTTGGATTTTTATGCCCCCGGCATCGACAGATGCGGGAGCATATAGTAATCGTCCTGTCCGTCCGTCCGTAACAGGTTAAGTAGATTTTACCGTTTCGTCTAGCATCAACACCGCTTACTCAAATGCTTTGATACTTATACAGTTGTTGCCTTGGACCATTCCCTATCCACCAATATCACCCAACCTTGATTTTGACCTTGACCTTGACCTAATTTGGACTTAGAATATTTTGAATGGGCTATTTCTTGGTTAACTAGATTTTACAGTTTCGTCTAGCATCAACACTACTTACTACAATGCTTCTATACTTATACAGTTATTGCCTTGGACCATTACCAACCCACCAGTAATACCCAAGCTCAATTTGACCTTGACCTAATTTGGACTTAGAAAAGATTCAGAATATATTGTCAAGGATGCCACCAGGGGCATAAGCGTTTATTGAACGCAGTCTTGTTTCTATATTACCTTTGGTCGTAGTTGTTGCAAGACGACCTGGGCGAGCAGCATCTTTCAGTTGCTGCTGCCCAGCAATAAATTTAGCTACCCACCTACAAACAGTCCTGTGAGACATTTGGTCCTCCCCATAAATGTCACACACCTCGCGGTGAATATCTACAGCCTTTAGGCAGAGTAATGACCTACCTTTTATATAGGCCCTAATTTCAAGAACATTTTCAGCTCGTTTTCCTGTCATTTTGTGTATAGTCTAACGAATAGGCTATGAAACGATGTACACTGTACCGAGGCCAGTGAACTTGTGGACGAGATATTTACCTGTGTCACGAGCCAGTGATCACTCAATCGACACGAGGTGATTTTGTGCATAAATTGCACGATTTCCGCGAAATAAAGCACAGATGACATTATTTATGGAACACCCCTCATATTATATGTATTTCCTTTTTATCAGAACTCTGTCACCCGTCCTCCATGAAGGCTATCCTGAAGACTCTAATTCTTTTAGCTAATGCAGTGGAGAAAAGTTTAATTCTTTCTCAATAAACGTGTTTACGCTGAAACTACTATTTCCAGTGCAAACAGTTTGGAGCCTGATCAGACGCCAGGTAACCTGGCGTCTGATCAGGCACCAAACTGTTTGCCACTCAGATAGAAATGAAAAGTCAAAATTGTCGTAAAGCTGTCCTTTTCTACATTTTAGTGTTTTGCGTTTGCCTTGACGTTTTGTTTGCGTTTACACGGGAAAGAATAACGTATTCTCCACTGTATACCAAATTCTTTTCTTATTTCAGATTGATCTAAGACCAGTAACAGCAACACCATATCTTCAGTCATCATGCTGGCCATATTTGGAAACATGGACTTGACGTCCATGGTACCCACAGGATATCGGGCGTCGGCCTCGATGGTACTCCAGACTACTGGGATAGCTGTAGGGGTCCTCATACTCTACAAGCTGGTAGAGTACATATACAACGTTGTGAGACTGGAGAGAATCTTTGGAAACATGCCAGGGCCGAAAACAAAACACATTATACGAGGAAGTTTCATTGACGTAAGATTTTATCATGCAGATATGCATACTTTATGCATTGAATTATTCATGCTCTTAGAAGAAATTGTTTCAAAGTTAGATTTAGGGCAGTATATCTGATGCAATTTCAAAACAAGTGGCAAACAGTTTTGATCTTGATCAGACGCTGCACTACACTGATTCTGATCAGGATCAAAACTGTTTGCAAACTTTTATGCGCTTTATGACGTCATTGAGAGTAATAGGGCTAATGCTCTACAGCAGGGGCCTGTTTCATAAAACTTTATACGACAAAAATGGTTGTAAGTCAAAACTTTAAAATACATATAATAACTGTCACCTTGCTTTAACCCTTTCCTCCCTTAAACCTCAAATGGACAATTCTAGTTTTCAATTTAGTCTAGTCCATTTTTGACTTTTCTGGTTGATTTTTACAGTATATGTCAAAATGACAAACAGTGTAGACCCTGTTCAGAGGGCTCCATAAGGAGCCCTCTGATCAGGGTCCGCACTGTTTGCATAGGACAAGTACACTTACAGGTACACTGTTTGCAAACGACGCATATCTGTGTGACTTAAGGGTTCAAAGAGTTAAGTATTCACCTGCAATGTATACAAAGAATTAGCCTTCTTTTGGTGGTGGTAATAGAGAGTTTTTACTGTAGATGCCAAAAGATCCTGGGGAACGGATAATGACTTTTATTGAGTGGACCAACAAGTACTCAAAAGAGAAGGGGTTTTACTGTATGTGGGCCAACAAGACCAGACCAATCATTGTAATCTGTCACCCGTCCACCATGAAGGCTATCCTGAAAACTACAGGTAATTACAGTACTGTGCACATATAAATTGACAGATTGTAATCTGTAACCCGTTCTCTATGAAGGCTTGTAACCCTGAAAACTACAGGTAATTACAGTACTGTGTACATATAAATTGACAGATTGTAATCTATAACCCGTTCTCTATGAAGGCAATGTTGAAAACAACAGGTAATTACAGTACTGTGCACATATAAATTGACAGATTGTAATCTGTCACCTGTCCTCCATGAAGGCTATCCTGAAAACTACAGGCAATTACAGTACTGTGTACATATAAATTGACAGATTGTAATCTATAACCCGTTCTCTATGAAAGCTACCCTGAAAACTACAGGCAATTACAGTACTGTGCACATATAAATTGACAGATTGTAATCTATAACCCGTTCTCTATGAAGGCTACCCTGAAAACTACAGGCAATTACAGTACTGTGCACATATAAATTGACAGATTGTAATCTGTAACCCGTTCTCTATGAAGGCTACCCTGAAAACTACAGGCAATTACAGTACTGTGCACATATAAATTGACAGATTGTAATCTGTAACCCGTTCTCTATGAAGGCTACCCTGAAACTACAGGCAATTACAGTACTGTGCACATATAAATTGACAGATTGTAATCTGTAACCCGTCCTCTGTGAAGGCAATACTATAAACTACAGGTAATTACAGCACTGTGCATGTATCAGTTGACAGATTGTAATCTGTAACCTGTCCTCTGTAAAGGCTATCCTGAAAACTACAGGTAATTTCAGTACTGTGCACAAACCAGTTAACAGATTGTAATCTGTCAACGGTCCTCAAATAAGGCTATTCTGAAAACTACAGGTAATTACAGTACTGTGCATGTATCAGTTAACAGATTATACTCTGTCACCTGTCCTCCATGTAGGCTATCCTGAATACATGTATACAGTATTTTGCCTATCTTTAGTACAGTGGAGAATCTGTTATTCTTTCCCAATAAACGCGTTTACGCTAAAACTATTATTTGCAGTACAAACAGTTTGGAGCCAGATCAGACGCCGGGAACCCGGCGTCTGATCAGGCTCCAAACTGTTTGCCACCAAGATAAACAAGAATTATCAGAATTGTCCAAAAGTTGTTCTTTTCTACGTTTTAGCGCTTTGCGTTTGCGTACGTTTGCGTTTAAACGGGAAAGAATAACAGATTCTCCACTGTAACATACAATAACCATTTCCCCAATAGTTTATTTTCAGTATTGAAGACAAATTGCTGCTTGAAGCAGACTTCACATAAAGCAGAATGTACCTTAAGTCTAGTCCATTTATGACTATTTAGCCCTATGATCTGGGTCTTCACTGTTTTTAAAGGACAAGTGTACTCTGCACAGGTACAGTTTGTTACTGAACAGTATACTCGTTGTTACTGAACAGTATACTCGTTGCTGGGGTTGAATATATTAAGCTTCCATCTGCTATTTAGGAACTACATGTACATGTATTTCTTATTGCACACATTCATAACCAGATAGAGTGGAACTATTTTCTATACTGGAGAGTAAAAATGTGTGTCTCATAATGGAGCAGTAAGTTAAAAGATATTTGACATTCATTATAGGTGTTTTTGTACAGGTATTTGACCTACATGCTCTTCTTTTCACTTTACAGAACCGAAACACATATTTGGTATAAGTGGATATCTTTTCCTGAAGCCATGGCTGGGAGATGGTCTGTTGATCTCTCATGGACAAAAGTGGGCGCGAAACCGACGCCTGCTGACCCCGGCCTTCCACTTTGAGATTCTCAAGCCCTACATGAGTGTGTACAACAAGTCGGCTGATGTTCTCATTGTAAGTCTTCGTTTAAGCTTTATTTTACAAATCAATGTCATGATATTTATCTTTTCCCACATAGAAAACAGTAAAACCTCTGAAGGCAGGTAGCTGCTTAAGGTACTTCGCATATGCGCGTAGTTTCCATACGATTGTTATGAAAATTGTCATGAAGAATGATAATAGCCTAAGAAACAATGTGTGTAAATATAGGCAAAATTTATCGTGTGGTTTGTCTTTAAGGTCTTTTTCTGACAAAAACCTAGAATTTTGATGATTTTATTTTTCTTAAAAATGAATAAAGCTAATGACTATAATTCTCGCCCTATAAGTAGTCCACAACATTCATTACAAGAAAAGCTAAAAACATTTTGAATAAAGGTGTTCAGAAAGATGTTATCAGCTATTTAAATTTTGCAAAATGCTAAAAAATTGAATTACAAAAAACTGACTCATTCAATGTATATTTGTTTTCATTTTATTCAAATATATGGTTGATGAACTAGTCAGTCTGAAAAAATTAGAAAATATTACAGTCAGGATTTGTTGTATTAACATATTTTCTTATTAAAATGTGGGATATTTGTTGTTTAGATACAGTAACCTACCTTAGAATTAAAACTTCGTCATTAAAATGCATTATTATTTATTCATGGACTTGCATACAAGGTTTATTATATTGTTTGAACATAATTATAATGGGCAATATCGATCTTGAAAAGGTTAGCGTATTGATAAGCTTCAAGGTGTGGCTTTATAGTTCAATCAAATCGTTTACATGTATACCGATTTAATTGACTTGTAAGTCATTAAACTAAAACGTACAGGTAAGTGGACATATACTTGGACCGTAAACATCACTAGTACTAATCAACGAAGACTAAACATAACATGTCTCTTGATTACTGCGTTATGGATTGACAAGTCAATAAATCGGACACTAAAAAAAATATTTGGATCGGATGGGTCTCGAACCTATGACCTTTGGATTGCTAGTCAACCACTATAGTCAACCACTATACTAACTGCGCTATGAAGGATTATACTAATTTATATCAACATTTCCTTTATATAAATTTTCTAGTATAAACACGTACGAAAAAAGTCTGTGTCGTCCAGACGCATATCCGCTCGCCCGCAAAACCGACTTCCGGTAGCGAAATGCCTTAACCCATTACCCCATAAATACGCCTTTTTACTTTATTTAAGAAATAATAAATTCATACCAGTGTTTTATCGTGCAATTGAACACTGGTAGGAGTTGAGATGCGTAGTAATTTAATCACGAGGCCTTTAGGCCGAGTGGTTTAATTACAAGCATCTCAATGACTACCAGTGTTCGATTGCAAGATAAAACACTGGTATTAATTTATTATTTCGATTCTAACACATAATTCAAGCTTAATTTGCACCGAAGCAATGGCGCTACATTTCTTGGCGTACCCATTTTCGACGCCATATGACGTCACATTAGAACGTTTTAGCGCATGAGTGTTTTATTGAAAATTCAAACACTGAAACGTTCGTTCTTTGTTTATATAGGGGCGTGGGAGAAGTGTGTTAGAATTTACAAGTCAATATCATGATATTTATCTTTTCCCACAAAGAAAACAGTAAAACCTGTTGAAGGCAGGTAGCTACTTAACCCATTGCCTCATAAATATCCCTTTTTACGCCATTAATTTATTCCTCCACTTAAGAAAATAGTTCCACTTTATAAAGTAATGAAAATGTACCAAATGAAATATTTTCAATATTCTGGCAGATGGAAGCTTAAAACAGGCTGAAAGTAAAGCAGAATGTGCCTTGAGGCACATTCTGCTTTACTTGCAACCTTATTTAAGTAGTAACCTGTCTTCAAAACCAGAAACAGGCTATTTGGTAATTGGTTAAAGCATAGCTACCAGTAAGAGTTCTTGGGGTATGTGACTGCTCAAAGTGTACAATGGCTCCAGATATGAGCGAAAGTTCAGTCAAACAATATTAAGACATCAAGAAGAATGGATGGATGAGTTGGGTTTTACGGCACTGCAACACAAAATAGGTCATATAGCACCGATGAATGATGAGGGGTGATGAGATGAGATGATAATGATTTCAAGAAATTGATTCCGGCTACTCTCATTCGTTGCCAAGCAGCGCATGATATCAAAACCACCAACTTGTCTTCCTTTTAGTTCTTGGCAGAGGGGATACTCTTGGTCTAATCTCATAAGTCAAAACTGACAGTTGTATCTCTTAAGTTTAATTTAATTATGTCCTAACTGCTAATGTAGATATTTTTAACTCAACCCATTACTCCATAGATATGCCTTATACGCCTCTTCTTTATTCCTCCACTGAAAAAAAATAGTTCCAATTTATACAGTTATGAATATTTACCATAAGAATTATTTTCTATTTTCAAGTAGATGGTAGCTTAAAGCAGTCTGAAAGTAAATCAGAATGCACCTTAAACCTGCTTTAAATGGCCACATATCTTCAATACTAGAAATAGGCTATAGGATAATGGGTTAAGTTGAACATATAGTAAAACCTCTCTATTACGACCACTAAATTAAGTTAATTATCCCCTGCCGAAAGGCAGAGGGATACTGTTTTAGGTCTGTCCGTCCGGCTGTCCGTGCGTGCGTGCGTCACGTTTTCCGTCCGCAACTGTATCTCCGAAACCGATAAACAGATTTGGATGAAACTTGGTATACTAATTTGTCATCATAGGAGCACCGTGGGAAATCAATTTTTTTCAGAAAATTTTAGGAATTTATGAGTTAATCTGCCCTTTTTGTGTTAAAAATGTCCGTCCGTGCGTCCGTCACGTTTTCCGTCCGCAACTGTATCTCCGAAACCGATAAACAGATTTGGATGAAACTTGGTATACTTATTTGTCATCATAGGAGCACCGTGGGAAATCAATTTTTTTTCAGAAAATTATAGGAATTTATGAGTTATCTGCCCTTTTTGTATTAAAAATGCCATATTTAACAGTTTTTACACTCTAGCAACTACAGTATTCAACATATTTTGTTTATACTTGCACACAATGTCTATAAGTACAAGTTCTTGCAGGTGTGCAATTATTGTAAAAAAAGGATACTTGTGACAAGAGTTATCTGCCCTTGAAATACTTAAAAATGCTTATTTTTGATATTTTTTACATACTAGAGCCTATAAATATGCATGGATTTTGAAAAAACTTTCTTGAATTATGTATGGCTATTAGTTTTCAAATGAATTTGATTATTGTTGAAAACGGAGAAATGAGTCATGAGTTATCTGCCCTTGATAAGTAAAAAATGCCATATTTAACTGTTTTTACTCTCTGGCAACTACAATTATGAATGGATTTAAATGATACTTGCACACAATGTCTATAAGTAAAAGTTCTTGTAGGTGTTCTATTATTGTCAAAAAAGGATACTTGTGGCAAGAGTTATCTGCCCTTGATGTACTTAGAAATGCTAGAAAATGCTTTATTTTAATATTGTTTACATCCTAGTATCTATAAATATGCATGGATTTTGATAAAAAAAATCTTAAACTATGTATGGCTATTAGTTTTCAAATAATTGTTATCATTTTTGAAAACGGAGAAACTAGTCAACAGTTATCTGCCCTTGATGAGTCAAAAAACCATATCTAACAGTTTTTACCATCTAGAAACTACAGTCTTTAATGGATTTTGATTTAACTTACACACGATGTATATAAATATAAGGGTTGCAATTATTGTCAAAAAAGGATACTTTGTGGCAAGAGTTATCTGCCCTTTATGTACTTAGTAATGCTCAACATGGCTTTATTGTTTACATGCTATTGTGTACAAATGTGAATGGATTTTGAAAAAAAAAAATTAAATCATATATTGCTATTATTTATAGAATGAGTTCAATTATTGTCGAAAATGTGCAAATTAGTCAAGAATACTCTACCCTTGAAGAGTTGAAAATGTGTTTACACTCTAGTAAATTCTACAGTTCTGAATTTTTTTTAATAATACTTGCACACAATTATAAGTTCTTGAAAGTGTTTAATTACTGTTGAATTTGAATCAAGAGTTACCTGCCCCTGTCATACTTAGATTTATAATGCTACAAACGGCTTTATTTTTTGTATTGTTTAGGCTTTAACATGTACAAAATTGAATGGATTTTATAAAACTTTGTAAAAAGCTTTTGAATGTTGATCTTTAAAGACACTTAAGACAGGTGATCACCATTTGCCCCTTCCTCCCACATTAAAGTTTGCCACTTTCTTCTGGACAATCGCTGCGGCAGGGGATATCAGCTCTAAGGTGCTTGTTATTAGAGTGTTTACGGTAGGTGACCGCTTAAAGCAAGGTGACAGTGAAACAGAAAGCTCCTTTAGGAGCTTTCTGTTTCACTGTCACCTTGCTTTAAGCTGTCACCTCTCTATTATACAATCAATTAGCCTTCGTTTTAGTGGTCGTAATAGCGAGGTTTTACTGTATCTACATTTTAAAGCTAAAACATGGCATATATAGTCCTTAGGATGATACATTAAAACTGAAGTCCCAGGTATCAGTGCTATACATTGGGCACGTAAAAGAACAAGTCAGGGCTCCATTTAACTTATTACCCCATATGCTGCTGCCAGCATTGAAGATAGATGGCCATTTAACTCATTCACCCCTGAAACTTTTAATGTACAATTCACGTTTCAAAATAAGTTTAGTCTATTTTTGACTATTTTAAAAGGGTTGATTTTAACAATGTATTTCAAAATGACAAACTGTGTAGATCCTGATCAGAGGGCTCCTTAAGGAGCCCTTTGATCAGGATCTACACTGTTTGCATGGGACAAGTTTAATCATCACAGCTGCCTTGTTGGTTAATGACAAATATACACTGTGTTAAAGCAGGCTGAAAGTAAAGCAGAATGTGCACATTCTGCTTTACTTTCAGCCTGCTATAAGCTACCATCTGCTAGAATTAAGAAAAAAAATTATGGAGTATATTCATGGCTGTAAAAATTGTAATTATTTTCTTCAACAAAGGAATAAATTAGAGGCGTAAAAAGGTGTATTTATGGGGTAATTGATTAAAAAAGTGGGCATTAGGAGTAAGTGTTTCAGTGTTTGATGTATAGCTGATCTACAGCATTTTACCCGTGTTGAAATTTACTACTACAGTCGAACTTCGTTATCTCGAACTCGCTTATTTCGAAATCTCGGATATCTCGATATAAATTTCTGGTCCCGAATTATTCCCTTCTTTATCTATATAGAAATATCACGTTTATCTCGATATTTCAGCTCGATTTTTTCTTATGTCGAAGTCAAAAGTGTGGTCCCTCGAACTCGAAGTTCTCTATTTTTACAATTCATGTCTCGATATCGCCGAGAAAAATTATTGAAATCTTGAAAGAAAATTCTTTGGATTATCGATTTCACAGGTTTTCATGTGTTTGCGAGTAACTGCAGTTAATAATCACACCTTGCAAACACAGGGTCGGGAGATGAAATAAACACCGGCGTTAATGTAACTGTGTCTCACTCTTAATTACATGCAATTAAATAATCATTTTTATCAAACACTTTTATATGCACTGTCATATTAAGCATCAGCGTTTTCATGTGTATTATAGCAAATGCGTACTTTCGTTTTTGACAACGGCCGCCATTTTGCTTGAAATGTGCGTGTATCAGTAAGATTCAGTTACTCGTGAAAATCACACTTAATACCTATATCGCGATAATAACGCAGATAAAATGGGATTTTCTCGGTTGTAATGTCAAGAAACAAGTAAATGTAAATGAAAGCGAAAGAACAATGAAGTTAATTTACAGTTTACAAGTTTAATTTCATTAATTTTTTGGCCGACATTGTTCGCGTACGTTATTATCTGGTACGAATCGCAGTTATAATTGTAAGCGTCTGTTGATGTATCAAAATGCAAAGGACTGTGATTTTAACGTCTGTGGTTATCTCTCCATTGCTATTAATATGAATTAGTCGACTTTGATAGTAACTTAGTTAAAAGTCAAAGTCAATCAGGTTAGTTTTCTAATAATTGCAAAATAATTGAGCGAAACTGCACATGCGCGAGTTCACTCATTGTTTGTTGTAAGAGCATCACACCTGTCAATCAACGCAGTGGGATGACACGCTGCGCGATGACAAGTCCACAGATGGTGATAATTGACACTGATTATCGATCTCTCTCAACAACTCGCATCTCGAAACTCGGTTATATCGATATATTTATTTCAGTCCCCTGGACTTCGAGATAACGAAGTTTGACTGTACTACAGTGGTAAATACGCTATTCCTACCCACTTTACGTGTTTCTTACTCGTTTCTTAAGCGTTTCTTATGCGTTTATTATCTGTTTCATTAAACGAGTTTCCTAGCCGTTTCTTTACACGTTTTTTTACGCATTTAAAAGAGCCTGGATGAAAGGGTCATCGCTTAGCCGACAGACCCCTTAGCCGAGACTGCATTGGTATAATATTTTATTAACGCGTTAAAAATTAGGCGTTAATCGTTCGTTAACCGTTCACTTTGCGTTTCTTAGGCATAGATTAACGCGTAAATGGGTAGGAAAAGCGTATTTACCACTGTACTAAATACTGAGTTTATTTGTCAACTGCTGCGGGTGTCCCTACAGGGGTAGGCAGCAGGCGGCTAGAGTTAACCACACCTAACCTCCAGGCTTCTCTATTTTGCCGATCAATGCCGTTGAGGCATTTTGACTTTAAATTTAACTTTCAGAAAAAATTAGACCAGTTTGCGGAGAGTAAGAAGTCATTTGAGCTGTTCCAGATGATCTGTCTATGTACCCTGGACATTATACTGAAGTGTGCATTTTCCTACAATGTCGACATACAGGAGGAAGGGTAGGTGACAGATCATACCATGACTTAATACATTCAACCCTAGCGACGAGTATACTAGTCATTTACAAACAGTATGCCTCAGAAGAGTATACTTGTCTTATGCAAACAGTATAGAACCCTGATCAGAGGGCTCCATAAGGAGCCCTCTGATCAGGGTCAGCACTGTTTGTAATTTTGCAATATATATGTATTGTAATAAACACCCTTAAATAATCAAAAATAGAATTGACTTAATTAGATATTGGAATTTTCCAATTGAAGTTTCAGGGGCAAATGAGTTAACAGGGTTCCAGATCAGGCATGGGGTAATGCAAAAATGTAATTGAAATGCACTGTAATGCATTACATTTTCCAATGTAATTTAATGTAATGTGTAATGCAGGGATTTTTGCATTACATGTAATTGTAATTTAATGCATTACAGTGCTCAAAAGCAAGTAATTATAGATAGATCGATAGATAGATTTATTTCGGTAAAAAGTGTACATAACATGGCAAGGCATAATTAAAGCAAAACATATAAGGGCCATGTAATGCGCACTAGAAACCAAGGATAACACAAAAAAGGAAAAATATTTTCCTTATTTCCATTGTGGGCCTTAATTATAAGCATTACATGGCATTACTTTTGTCAGAAAACACGGTAGATCTACTAGATTAATTTGTATTAATTGGTTGAAGACAGCATGTACCAGTATTGACAAAGATACTTGTGTTTGATATGCAGTGGAGCACCAACATTCACTGTGTCAAATTAAAGTTCCAACAATGATATTTAATGTACTCAGCTGAATAGTGTATTAGATTTGCATGGGGGAAAGCATATTATTAAGTATATTAATTGATCAGGTCTAAATACAATAGGTTTATCTTCCATCATTGAACAAGTTAATCCTTAGTTATTATTCTTTATAAAGGTAGACCTAAAGGTCTTCTATTTGGACATGTTTTCTGCTCAGTTTCTGAAAGTGACCTTTCCACTGTTATCAGTTCTAACTTTTCGCACAAGTACCAAATAGTTTTGATCTGGATGGAATATAGAGTCAAACAATATCTGATTTCGATCCAAACTATTCCAGTAAGGTAGGGTTTGGGCCGGATATTAAGGGTTACAATAGGTGTGAAAACTTCACATTGCCACCCCTCGCATGAAGTTATACAGGTGTAAGCCAAGAATGGCTGAACATGCTAGTGCATTTTCCAGAATCCAGATAGGGGGAGAATTTCAAATCCTAAAACTTTTATTTCTACATTAAACCCTATCGTGTCACTACTCATTGGAATAATCTCTTCTAGACGATTTTAATGAATAGTAACTCCATAGGATTACAAAACGTTGGATGTGTTCAGTTTGAGCGCTCTTCAAATTCTCCATGAGTTATGCCCCTTTTAGAACTTAAACTATTAGAAATCCTTGTCCACACTTTTTAGCACACCTGAGCACAAAGTGCTCAAGGTGAGCTATTGTGATCGGACGTCGGTGTCGGTGTTGGTGTCGTCTGTTCACAATTTGTTTCAAACAACTTCTTCTCTGAAACCAATGGCCCAATTTTAACCAAACTTGGTCAGATACATACTGTAGTTGTGAGCTTCAAAACTTGTTAAATAAAGTGGGTTGGGCACTCGGTCTTGTTGCCATGGCAACCATGCACAATATCTAAAAAAAAAGTCTTCTTCTCAAGAATGACTGGTCTGATTTCAATTTGGTTTTTACCAAAATGTTTCACAATTGATATACTTTCAAAATTGTTCAAAGAATTTTGATCCGTCAATAAACATGGCCGCCAGAGGGCGTGGTCAATTTCCGTATTTACATAATACATGTATTGACAACCAAAGTCAAAACTTGACGATTTTTTTTGTCAAAAACCATAAGTCCTAGGGCAATCAAATTTCATATGTAGCATCATGTTGTAAACTTTTACCAAGATTATTCAAATTATGACCCCCAGGTCAAAAAAGGCCCCGCCCCGGGCTTATCAGTTTTTCATAGGAAAACCTTTAAAAATCTTCTTCTCTGAAATTGTAAGGCCCAGAGCATATATATTATATTATACTTGTAGCAATGTTTGTTGTACGAAGTTTTGTATCAATGTCTTTATTTTGTTTTTTCAGGGAGACTCACCCCTATGTTCAAGCTGTGACTGATATATCTGTGACAGTCAGTGAACGGTTCAGGTATAGTTAACCCATTACCCCATAGCCTGTTTCTAGATTTGAAGACAAGTAATTACTAAGTAGGTTGAAAGTAAAGCCATAGCCTATTTCTAGTATTGAAGATAAATGACTACTTAAAGCAGGTTGAAAGTAAAGCCATAGCCTATTTCTAGTATTGACGATAAATGACCACTTAAAGCAGGTTGAAAGTAAAGCCATAGCCTGTTTCTAGTATTGAAGATAAATGACCACTTAAAGTAGGTTGAAAGTAAAGCCATATCCTGTTTCTAGTATTGACGATAAATGACCACTTAAAGCAGGTTGAAAGTAAAGCCATAGCCTGTTTCTAATATTGAAGATAAATGACTACTTAAAGCAGGTTGAAAGTAAAGCCATAACCTGTTTCTAGTATTGAAGATAAATGACCACTTAATTAAAGCAGGTTGAAAGTAAAGCCATAGCCTGTTTCTAGTATTGAAGATAAATGACCACTTAAAGCAGGTTGAAAGTAAAGCCATATCCTGTTTCTAGTATTGAAGATAAATGACCACTTAAAGCAGGTTGAAAGTAAAGCCATAGCCTATTTCTAGTATTGAAGATAAATGACCACTTAAAGCAGGTTGAAAGTAAAGCCATACCGTGTTTCTAGTATTGAAGATAAATGACCACTTAATTAAAGCAGGTTGAAAGTAAAGCCATATCCTGTTTCTAGTATTGAAGATAAATGACCACTTAAAGCAGGTTGAAAGTAAAGCCATAGCCTATTTATAGTATTGAAGATAAGTGACCACTTAAAGCAGGTTGAAAGTAAAGCTGTAGCCTGTCTCTAGTATTGAACACAAGTGACCACTTAAAGCAGGTTGAAAGTAAAGCCATATCCAGTCTCTAGTATTGAAGACAAACGACCACTTAAAGCAGGTTGAAAGTAAAGCAGTAATGCTCCTTAAACCTGCTTTTAATGGCCACATATCTTCAGTACTAGAAATAGGCTTTAGGGTAATGGGTTAAAGAAGTTTGTTTGGCAACCAAAACATACAGCTTTCAAGGTTCATTCTGCTTTGTTTTTAGCCTTCTTTAAGTCACCATCTGCTTAGAATATAGAAACTATTTCTTTTGGTACATGTTAATGACTCTATAAATTGCAAATAGTTTCTTCATTGGAGGAATGAAATAAATAGGAATGTAATGAGAAGTCATATGTCATAGAATTTGTTGCTACATTAGGAAGTTTGTTAAATTGATATTTGTGATCCATTCTGTGCTGACTTTATCAAGGCTGCCATAAGTTCCTAAATTCCTAAGATTTCCAAATTTGCATTTTTCAAATGCAATTTTACGAATCGTACCTTTACCCCATAGCCTTTTTCTTGTTTTGTTGACATGTGACTACTTAAAGCAGGCTGTAAGTAAAGCAGAATGCACCTTAAGGCGCATTCTGCTTTACTTTCAGCCTGCTTTAACCCTTTCCCTTATAGGAGCGACTTTTAGCGCATTCATTTTATTCATCCGCCAAAGAAAAAAGTTCCATTTTAAACAGTCATAGATATGTATCATACAAAATAGTTTCTATATTCTAGCAGATGATGGCTTAAAGCAGGCTGAAAGTAAAGCAGAATGCGCTTAAGGCGCATTCTGCTTTACTTTCAACCTGCTTTAAGAGGCCACCTATATTCAATACTAGAAATATGCTATGTGGGAAAGGGTTAAGCTACCATGAACTTGGAAAAAATCTGGAGATTTAGGAAAAATCTGGAGAAATGGCAGCCCTGCTTTATTCTTGTTCAGACATCATTGATATTTATGATGCATTCTGTTCTCGCTTTATTCTTAATTAGAAATCCATTACTGATACCAGATCTGACCTTCTACTTGTCACCCACGGGGCGTAAGTTCAAGAAGGACTGTGACTATGTCCATGGTATAGCAGAGGATATCATACAGAGACGACAAGTCACCCTGGTATAGTACCTATAATCAGGGTCCAAGGTTACAAAGAATTTGAGTTGAGTTTGAGATCATTCTTAACCCATTACCCCATAGCCTGTTTCTCATTTTCAAGACAGGTGAACACTTAATGCAGGTTGAAAGTAAAGTAGAATGCACCTTAGGGCGCATTCTGCTTTACTTTCAGCCTGCTTAAAGCTACCATCTGCTAGAATATAGAAAATACATTGTTGTACATTATTCATAACTGTATAAAATAGATAATTATATTTTCTTCAGCTGGGAAGAAAATTATAGGCGTAAAAAGGCATATTTATGGGATAATGGCTTAAGCATTTGAATAGTAAGATTTGACATTTTGCTAAAATCTAACCAATCTAATGCTTGAAAACGATCTCAGACTCAACTCAGTCTCTAAAACCTTGGACCTAGGGCTCCAGACAAGGGGAAGTCAACTGAACAAATCCAACATTTTCTCATCAGTTTTAGCACTCAAGGCTATGGTGTTACTACTCATTAGATTTGTCTAGAAGAGATGATTCTAATGAGTAGTGACACCATAGGGTTTAACGCAGAAATTAAGATTTTAGTTTTTGAAATACTCCCCTTATCTGGAGCCCTGCATAATATTATTCCGTCTAGGTTAATCCTATACTCCTATCTCCTGTTTCTAGTTTTGAAGACAGGTAACCACTTAAAAGTATGTTGAAAGTAAAGCAATTCTGATTTACTTTCAGCCTGCGTTAAGCTAACATCTGCTAAATTATAGAAAATATTTTCATCATACATATTCATAACTGTACAAGTTGGAACTATTTTCTTCAGAAGAGGAATAAATTAAATGCGTAAAAAAGCATATTTATTGGGTTATGTGTTAAAAGCAAGATGGAAGTAAAGCAGAAAGCTCCTATACTTTCATCCTGCTTTGAGCAGCCATCTGCCTTTAACACACATTTTCAAAAGCTTCTTTTCAAAACGGGGTCAAAGTGTCAATACAGTTTGGATCCTGATGAGACACCACATTATGGATTGAAATGGTAATCATAATTTTTCTGCTAGGGTACAAAGATTACAACCTGAACTGTTATGTTTACAGGAAACAACCGGAGTGGAAAGTAAAAAGAACCTGGACTTTCTGGACATTCTTCTGACGGCCAAGGATGAAAACGGAGTGGGATTGTCTCCCCTTGATATCAGAAATGAAGTGGATACTTTCCTGTTTGAAGGTAAATAACAAGCATATACTCTATTTTGACCACTTTAGACATGGCTCCAGATAAGAGGGAGTAAACTGAACAAATCCAACATTTTCTCACTCATTTTAGCGCCAAATCCTATGGTGTTACTACTCATTAGAATCATCTCTTCGAGATGATTCTAAAGAGTAGTGACACCATAGGGTTTAAAGCAAATATAAAGATTTTAGTTTTCGAAATACTCCCCTTATCTAGAGCCCTGTTTAGAGAGGACTATTTGATAACAGATGGCAGCTTAAAGCAAGACAAAAGTAAAATCGAAAGCTCTTGTAATCCAAATGAACATTCAGGTGTAGAATTTTGCTGTTTGTTGTCATTTTATAAAAACTTCAAAATTACAGTAAAATTAATCCTATTTTCAAATGCATTCTGATGGCTCGTTTTCCATTGGCCACATTTGCGAAAGACTAAACATTTTCATATGCAACTAATTTTGTCAGATGAGCCAATCAGTTTGCAGGTGTCACAGGGGGAGAGGAAATATGCTGCCTGAATTGAACCTGGGGCTTGAACCGGGACCTTCGGACTACAGTTCGAGTGCTCTACCGACTGAGCTAGCCGACCACTTACAAATTTATCTCCACAAACTGTGTTAAGCTTAGTACCGTGACACAGGAAATATATACACTCCTCCCTCTCTTCCACGACACCCAATAGGAGACACACATTTTGTGTGTTGTTCGGAGGGAGTCGTTATAGAGAGGAAAAATTACAACTTGACTTACATTTGCAAACAGCTTGAATCCAGATCAGACGCCGCGTAACGCGATTCAAGCTATTTGTCACTCGTCATTGTATTTCTTCTGTCAAAATGTCCACTTTGAGGAGAAACAGCAGACAACAATTTTAAGCAGACGATATTGCAGCAGTAAAAGCGTAAAATTGTCCTGTTTAGAGAACTGCGGCAAGGGTCATACAGTGGAGAATCTGTTATTCTTTCCCGATAAACGCGTTTACGCTAAAACTAGTTTTTCTTTTACAAACAGTTTTGAGCCAGATCAGACGCCGGGTAACCCGGCGTCTGATCTGGCTCCAAACTGTTTGCCATCAAGATAAACATGAATTATCAGATTTGTCAAAAAGTTGTACTTTTCTACGTTTTAGTGCTTTGCGTTTGCGTACGTTTGCGTTTAAACGGGAAAGAATAACAGATTCTCCACTGTAATGAGGGAGGGAACACTGTAGATTATGTAAGAATATGTTTCTGTTTGTCTTTATCAGGCCATGATACTACAGCCAGTGCTATCTCATGGATTATGTATTCCCTGGCGGAACATCCAGAATACCAGAAGAAATGTCAGGAAGAAATTGATGATCTCCTGGAGGGTAGAGAAACTGACGATATTGAATGGTAAATTGTAAATCTTTCACTACCATTATGATCTCCTAGAGGGTAGAGAAACTGACGATATTGAATGGTAAATTGTTCTCTGCCATTATGACCGGAAAAACCTGTCAAGCACTATCACTATCGTCTGCTTTAACCAATTACCCCATAAATATGCCTTTTTACGCCTTAAATTTATTTCTCCACTGTAGTAAATTGTTACGATTTGTATACTAATGAATATGTATTAAAGGAAATATTTTCACTATTCTAGTAAATGAGAGCTTAACCCATTACCCCATAAATACGCCTTTTTACACCTATAATTTATTCCTCCACTGCAGAAAACAGTTCAAATTTATACAGCCACTAATACATTTCAAAAGAAATAGTTTCTATATTCTAGCAGATGGTACCTTACAAAAGGCTGAAAGTAAAGCAGAATGCGCCTTAACTCTTTCCTCCCTGAAACTTCAAATGGACAATCCCAGTTTCCATTTTAGTATAGTCCATTTCTGACTTGTAAGGGTTGTTTTAGTCAATGTTTTGCATTATGACAAACAGTGAAGACCCAGATTAGAGGGCTCCGTAAGGAGCCCTCTGATCTGGGTATTCACTGTTTGCATAGGACAAGTGCACTTTTCATATGTACACTGTTTGAAATGAACGCCTATATGCGGGACTAGGGTTCAAAGGGTTAAGGCGCATTCTGCTTTACTTTCAACCTGCTTTAAGTGGGTACCTGTCTTCAAAACTAGAAACAGGATATGGGTTAAAGCAGGCTGAAAGTAAAGTAGAATGCGCCTTAAGGCTTTACTTTCAACCTGCTTTAAGTGTCACTTGTTTTCAAAACAAGAAACAGGCTATGGGGTAATGGGTTAAAGTTTTTGTTTGATTTTATTTATGAAATTTGAAATTTTGTATGTTCCTGAAAGTAAGAAACATTGATACATTTGTAAAACAGTTTGGATCCTGATGAAACACCACGCTATACGTTTGCATTAGGAATAGTTTAACTCTTTGAACCCTAGTCACGTATATATGCGTCATTTGCAAACAGTGTACCCATGAGGAGTACACTTGTCCTATGCAAACAGTGTAGAGCCCTCTGATCAGGGTCTACACTGTTTGTCATTTTAAAAAATCAACCCTAAAAAGTCCAAATGGACTTCACTAAATTGAAAACTAGAATTGTCCATTTGAGGTTTCAGGGAGGAAAGGGTTAAGGCATCAAACTGCATTTCTATTGGATAATGGGTGACTTTAGGATGAAGGCATCGAAGGGCGTTCATGTGTGGAAAACGGTCAAAGCATTATAACCCTTTACTCCATACATGTAGTTTGTTTCTAGTTAGCTCACCGGAGCCAAAGGCTCAAGGTGAGCTATTGGGATGGCCCTGTGTCCGTCGTGCGGTGTGCGTCGTGCGTTGTCCGTGGTCGTTAACAATTGCTTCAAATGACATCTCCTCCTATACTGCTTGACAGATTTCAACCAAACTTTACAGGAATGTTCCTTGGGTCAAGCTCTTTCAAATTTGTTCAAAGAATTAAAAACAATGTAGAACTCTTGTTGCCATGGCAACCAAAGTGAAAAAATAAGGAAATCTTAAAAAATCTTCTTGTCTGAAACTACAAGGGCCAGAGCTTAGATATTTGGCACATAGCATCATCTACAGGTCCTCTATCAAGTTTGTTCAAATTATGCCCCTGGGGTCAAAATTGGCCCCGCCCCGGGGCTCACAGTTTTACATAGAGTTATATAGTGAAATTTTCAAACGTCTTCTCCTCTGAAACTAATATGGCCAGAGCTTTGATATTTAGCATGGTGACACTTCTAGATGTCCTATACCAATATTGTTCAAATGGTTCCGGTCGGTTGCATATCTAGGTCACAGGAGCTAAAAATAGATTTTTTTCAATGAAAACTTAAAAAATCTTCTTGTCTGAAACTACAAGGGCCAGAGCTTAGATATTTGACACATAGCTACGCCTACAGATCCTCTATCATGTTTGTTCAAAATATGCCCCAGGGGTCAAAATTGGCCCCGCCCCAGGGGTTACAGTTTTACATAGAGTTATATAGTGAAATTATCAAACGTCTTCTTCTCCGACACTAATATGGCCAGAGCTTTGATATTCTGTATGGTGACACTTCTAAATATCCTTTACGTATTTTGTTCAAATGGTTCCGGTCTGTTGCATATCTAGGTCACAGGAGCTAAAAATAGATTTTCCCTATAAAAACTTAAAAAAATCTTCTCGTCAAAAACTACAAGGGTCAGAGCTTAGATATTGGCATATAACAACATCTACAGGTCCTCTATAAAGTGTGTTCAAATTATGCCCCTTGGGTCAAAATTGACCCCAGCCTGGGGGTCACAGTTTTACATAGAGTTATATAGTGAAATTTTCAAACATCTTCTCCTCTGAAACTAATATGGCCAGAGCTTTGATATTTCGCATAATGACACTTCTAGATGTCCTTTACCTATATTGTTCAAATGGTTCCAGTCTGTTGCATATGTAGGTCACAGGAGCTAAAAATAGATTTTTTCAATGGAAACAAAAAAAATCTTCTTGTCTAAAACACTAGTACCCTGATCTTAGATATTTGGCACATAGCATCATTTACAGGTCCTCTATCAAGATTATTCAAAGTATGCCCATTGGCTAAAAAATGACCCCGTCCTGGACATAAATCATTACCTCCATTTTGTCAGCTATTCTCAGGTGAGCGAAATATGCCCCATGGGGCTCTTGTTTGAAAAAACAGGTGACCACATTAAGCAGGTTGAAAGGAAAGCATTCTACACTACTTTCAGTCTGCTTTAAGTTTACCATTTTCTAGGGTCTAGAAAATATATCTTATGTTGCATATTCACAACTGTGTAATATGGAACTATTTTCTTTAGTGAAGGAATGAAATAAACACATACAAAGGTGTATCTATGGAGTAAAGGGATATATATACAGTAGAACCTGTCTATAACGGCCACTAAATTATGTTAATTATTAGGGTGTTTACGATAGGTGACCGCTTAAAGCAAGGTGACAGTGAAACAGAAAGCTCCTATAGGAGCTTTCTGTTTCACTGTAACCTTGCTTTAAGCTGTCACCTAGTGTTTTAGCTAATGCGGAATGGCGGGGCGGCCCGCCCTTCTGCCCTTTTGATCCGCCCTTCTGCCCTTATTCCGGTGTAAGGATCCGCCCTAGTGCCCCTATTCTGTGCTCCTATCCATTTGATATAGACCGCCCCGCTGCCCGGAGCGATACCACTTACTGTCGCTAATCCCATTATTGCCAATCAGTGCAATGTGACACACGCGTGTCATAGACAATCAACAATTATAGTGTGTAATCGACCGATACACATATGTACCTGGTGTGGTACCCCGCATAGCGAGAGTGTACGACTGAAGCCGGATTAAACCGAAACGCATGTTTGGCCTCGTTGAAAAACAGAATATACGACACCCTTTTCCCTCAATTTAAACAATCATATGATTATTATCCATTATGAAGACTGAAAAAAAAAATCACAGATTGAAACGCAAACGCGAGTCGGATCTTAGAAAAATATGCTCGATACAGGGCCAATAAAGAATGCTCGACGAACGAACATTTTAGGTGAATATAGATCTAAAACCGAAATTAATTTTCTTAGAAGGAAATACTTTCCATACAAATCTTTATTAATATTCACGTACCAGAAACGAACAGTCTTCCAATTTCGGAAATGGAAAATTCAAACGCGCACCGTGCTTCGAACTTTTACACAAGTTGTCTTTACTCGTTTTATTGGCTATAAGAAAGGTAATTCCCCGCATCTTTTTTTTAAACATCCAATGAATGTAGACGTTATATACACCCATTTAGAAAGACAGTATTGATGATTGACGTGAAATTAACAAATTACATTTTACAGGTGTATATTTCGCTGGAGTTTCGGGAAATAAGTTACGACCGAGAGAGGTTTGGTTGGTTTGATAACGTCCGTTTCTGCCATCAAATACTACATACGCGCGAGAATCGAAGAATGGGATATTTCTATTTCTAAAAGTATCGTTTCTGTGCTGTTGTTTTTATTTTGGTAAGTTCATATTGAATGATCTATTTGAAACAGAACATCAGCGTGACAACACATATCTAAGTAGATCCTGTTTAATTTTTCCCGTGATGCAGTCTAATTAATTGTATTCTGTTTTATGACAGGTGGTTGCTTAGGGAAGGCTGGATTTTATAAATAGGAAAATCCTTAAGACACCCACTTGCCTGGATACAGCAACAATCCAATGCCAATAATTATTGTACTTTATAGTAGATCTATTTGTTTGTGTGCATGTTTAACTGTGTGCGATATTAGAAAAATCTCAAAATAATTTTAAATCAGACAAACAGGTAATACACCCTATACAAAGGACTTACCCAGGGTACTCTGATCTGGGTCTATACTATTTGCATAAAGGTAAAGACACTCCATAACCTAGTTTCTTGCTCTCTTTTTTTTTTAAAGAATTAAGTAAGAGAATTGATATTTTCTAGTATTGATCGTTTTGGGGCTTTTACACCCCTGTTTTACAAAATACATTGTTGCAAAAGAATTGAATACTAGTTTAAATGCCAACCTCAATCAACAGCTGTATTGGGAAATCATCAGGTGCTGGAGTAAAATTTAGTTGTGTAACTTTAAATATTAATAATGTGTGATTTAAAGAAAAAAAATCTTGATCTGTTAATATTCTATTTGCAAACATTGGCTGATTTCATCCATTTTCCATAATACTTGTATGCATCTGTATAATATACATGTATAGCTAAAATCCACTACATGTGCATACATGTTTATTATATATCTCTGTATAGCAAAATTGCACTATTTCATCATTTAAAGTAAAAAAAAATTCCGCCGCAGCGCAGGAGGGGACGCCCCTCCCCATTGTTCTACTGCCACATGTATAACCTTTATCTTTACAGACTTATATGCTGAATACATTAAAAGTGCTTATGGACCTATAAGACTTCGAATATGATGAAAATACACCTAGAAATGTTAACAATCCCCTCGCCGAAGTTGCGGGTCCGCACTTTGTTTGCACCCTGCCCTTTTTTGGTGCCCCCCTGCCCCTTTTTGGTGCCCCCCTGCCCTTTTTGAGAGTCTGGCTAAAACACTATGTCACCTGTCTATTATACACTCAATTAGCCTTCGTTTTAGTGGTCGTAATAGCGAGGTTTTACTGTATATAGTGTTTCTGTAACATACAGTGGAGAAAACGTTATTCTTTCCCAATAAACGTGTTTGTGCTAAATCTATTATTTCCAATGCAAACAGTTTGGAGCCTGATCAGACGCCGGGTTACCCTACATTTTAGTGTTTTGCGTTTGCGTTTCGTTTGCGTTTAAACAGGAAAGAATAACGTTTTCTCCACTGTAAGCTGCACAATGGTTGTTTGTTTTTACATGGCTGACCTACAGAAGCAGTCTGCTTTACTTTCAGCCTACTTTAAGTTTACCATCTTCTAGGGTCTAGAAAATATATCTTATGTTGCTGTATGATGTTCACAACTGTGTAAAATGGAACTATTTTATTTAGTGAAGGAATGGATTAAACACATAAGAATGTGTAAAGGGATATACATGTATAGTGTTTCTGTTACATTGTCTACACAATGGCAGGGCTCCAGATAAGGGCGAGTGAACTGAACAAAACCAACAATTTCTCACTTATTTCAGCACCAAATCCTATGGTGTTACTACTCATTAGAATCGTCTCTTCGAGACGATTCTAATTAGTAGTGACACCATAGGGTTTAAAGCAGGAATAAAGATTTAAATTTTTGAAGTACACCCCTTATCTGGAGCCCTGACAATGGTGATTGTTATTCCAGGGCTGACCTACAGAAGATGGAGTACCTGACCATGTGTATTAAGGAGGGCATGCGTCTTCACTCTCCTGTAGCTATTGTTGGCCGACAGACCTCTAAAGACTTTCTCCTCGGTGACACAGTCATACCTAAACACACCAGCATCTCAGTAAGCATTCTTCCTTTACTTTGGGCCTGAGATTATAAAGCATTTGAGATGAATTTGAGATTATAAAGCATTTGAGATGAATCTGAGATCGTTCTCAAACTTTTAACCCATTACCAATAGTCTGTTTTTAGTTTTAAAGACATATAACCACTTACAGCAGGTTCTGCTTTACTTTCAGCCTGCTTTAAGTTATAATCTGCTAGAATGTAGGGAAAAAATTATGATATATATTCATGAATGTATTAATTGGATCTATTTTCTTCAGTGAGGGAATGAATTTAAGGCATAAAAAGGTGTATTTGTGTGTTAACCCATTACCCCATAGCCTGTTTCAAATATTAAATATAGGTTACCACTTAAAGCAGGTTGAAAGTAAAGCAGAATGTGCCTTAGGCACATTCTGCTTTACTTTCAGCCAGCTTTAAGCTACAGCCAACAAGAATATAGAAAATATTTCTTATTATACGTATTAATGATTGTATAAATTGGAACTATTTTCTTTAATGAAAGAATAAATGAAAGACGTAAAAAGTCGTATTTATGGGGTAATGGGTTAATGGTCTTTATGGATTATAGATTTCACCCATTGAACCCTGGTGACATGTATATGCATCCTTTACTTACAGTGTACCAGTGAAGCATACACTTGCCCTGTGCAAACAGTGTTGACTCAGATCAGAGGACTCCTACAGGACCACTCTGATATAAGGTCTTCACTGTTTGTCATTTTTCAATATATTGTTAAAAACAACCATAAATATTAAAAGTGGACTGGATTGAACTGGAAACTGGATTTTCCCATTTGAAGTTTCCAGGGTCAATGAGTTAACTCATTCAACTCTTAAGTAACTCTTGTGGGTAATTAGGTTTCCTTGTGGATATTTTTGATTTTGATTTTGAAAACATGAACCAATCTACTTGGATTTCTGGGAAGTTTTATAAATACTGATTTTAATTGGAAAACAGTGTAGACCCTGATCAGAGGGCTCCTATAGGAGTCCTCTGATTAGGATCTACACTGTTTTCAAATGTAATGAGTATATTTTAAAAAGGTATATGGTGTTGAAAGAGTTAAAATGTCTGGTGATTGTTTTATACATCAATATGGGGGAGGGGTTAAGAGTAAACTGTTTATGATTGTTTTACAGGTCAATATTTGGGCATTACATCACAATGAAGATGTCTGGGGAAAAGACCACTTTGAGTTTAAACCAGACCGCTTCACCAAGGACAACATAGTCAAGATGGACCCCTACCAGTTTGTTCCCTTCTCAGGGGGCCCCAGGTATGTCCCATCTAGCTGATGTTTATTTAACCCATTACCCCATAGCCTGTTTCTAGTTTTCTAGATAGTTGACCACTTAAAGCAGGTTGAAAGTAAAGCAGAATGTGCCTTAAGGCTCATTCTGCTTTACTTTCAGCCTGCTTTACTTTCAGCGTGCTTTAAGCTATTATCTGCTAGAATATAGAAAATATTTCGTATGATTCTTATTTGTTACGGTATAAATTGGAACTATTTTCTTCAGTAGAGGAAAACATTAAAAGCATAAAAAGGCGTATTTATGGGATAATGGGTTAAACTAGCATATTGTGGCGAAGATTGTATTCTTTCCCAGTTAACATGTTTGTGTTAAAATAGTTGTTTCCATTGCAAACAGACCGACCGGCCACCATGTTAACCCAGTACCCCATAAATACGACTTTTTACGCCTTTAATTTATTCCTCCACTGATAAAAATACTTCCGTTTTATACAGGCATGATTTTATACCATAAGAAATATTTTCTTTTTTCTAGCAGAATGTAGCTTAAAGCAGGCTGAAAGTAAAGCAGAATATGCCTTAAGGCGCATTCTGCTTTTCTTTCAACCTGCTTTAAGTGGTCACCTGTCTTCAGTACTAGCAACAGGCTATGGGGTAATGGGTTAACCCTGTACTCAATAGCCTGTTTCTAGTTTTGAAGACAGATGACCACTTCAAGCAGGTTGAAAGTAAAACAGAATGCCTCTGCTTTAAGCTACCATCTGCTAGAATATGGAAAATATTTCCTATGATACATATCAATAACTGTATAAATTGGAACTATTTTCTTTATTGGAGGAATAAATTAAATGTGCTAAAAGGTGCTTCTATGGAGGAGAGTTAAGCCACTTTACTCCATAGATATACATTTTAATGCATTTAATTTATTCATCCATTTTGTACAAATGCAAATAGGAAACATGATAAATATTGTCTATATTCTAGCAGATAGAATCTGAAAGCAGACTGAAAGTAAACCAGAATGTGCCTTAAGGTACAGTCTGCTTTACTTTCAACCTGCATTAAGTGGTCCCCTATATTCAGTACAAGAAACAGACTTTGGAGTAAAGGGTTAAAGACAGAGCTCCAGATAAGGGGAGTATTTCAAACACTAAAATCTTTATTTTTTCATTAAACCCTATGCTGTTTCTACTCATTAGAATCGTATCGAAGAGACGATTCTAATGAGTAGTAACTCCATAGGATTTGGTTCTAAAATGATTGCAAACATGTTGGATTTGTTCAGTTTACTCCCTCTTATCTGGAGCTATGAGACACGAAAGCTGGTCTGGGTTTATTCTTTTTGACACCCATCAGCATTTACTGTGTTTTGTTACCTAAGTAGTTTCCAAGTGTAGAAAACAATGGTCATGATATATGTTAGATATTCTCATGACACTTTGCTTAACCCATTACCCCATAAATATGCCTTTTTACGTCTTTCCTTTTTTCCACTTCTGAAGAAAATAATTCCAATTTATACTGTTATAAATAAAGAATCATAAGAAATATTCTCTATATTCTGACAGATAATAGCTTTAAGAAGGTTGAAAGTAAAGCAGAATGTGCCTTAAAGCGCATTCTGCTTTACTTTCAACCTTCTTTAAGTAATCCCCTATCTTCAAAACTGGAAATAGGCTATGGGGTAATGGGTTAAATATATTGCTGTGCTCCTTACAGTCATCTTGGCAAAAATGTGTAACTCTTTCAACACCATGGACCTATTTAAAATATACACATTACATTTGCAAACATTGTAGACCCAGATCAGAGGGCTCATGTATCACTACAACTAATGTTTTTATTCAATAATCCCTTCACCTCAAACATATTACTTGTCCTACACTAGATGCGCATAATTCTAGATGGTATTTTGTATGAATTATCTCCCCTTTTGAACTTAGACATCCACGTTAAGATTTTGGATCAACCTAGAAAATGCCTTTCACTTTAGGCATGTATCACTTCAACTAATATTTTTATTCCATAACTGCTTTTAGTACAAAGGAGCAGATAGTCGAGCTTGCTCTTGTTATCTTCAATAGTGTTAAAATAAATTTCTAAATTTTGAGTTTGAAATTTCTGCTTTCTTCATTTCAGAAATTGTATTGGACAGAACTTTGCCATGAATGAAGAGAAAACAGTTATTTCCAAACTCTTATACAAGTAAGTCATAGTTACAGTCAAACTTCCCACAACTTATAATCCCCCTGTCCACTATTCATTCTCTATTTGTGCAGCAGCTAAAGCATGCTATCTCATATGTGATATCAAAAATCTGTGATGTATGAATGTATTTTATAATAGACTTTGTAGAATTTTACTGTATTAACATGATAATGTATTTCTTTTACAGGCTGTTAGTTAATTTTATTGTTAAGAAACTTATGTTATTATGTCGGTAAATAGCTTTTAGCTAATGTTATAAATGTTGTGAAAACACCCGACTATAAATAAAGTTTCTTGTATCTTGCTTCTTGTATCCTGCACGTTAATTTAAATACCGATGATGATGAAGAAACTTGATTCTTCGAAGTTGCTTAAATCCATCTTACCAGTATAACATAAGGTGAATTTCGATAAGTCGATCTCGCTTATGTCAAACATACCCATATTTCAAAGTTAAAACATGGCTTAGCCACATTATAACTTTGAAATATGGTTGCTTTTGTACTGACACGATCTCAAATTATTAAGTTTCGACTGTACTTTGTATACAAAAGATTGAAACACATGCAGGGCTCCAGATAAGAAGGAGTAAACTGAACAAATTCAACATTTTCTCACTCTATCTGCACTTATGATATAAATCCTTTGGTGTCACTACTATAAGTAGTGACATCATAGGGTTTAATGCAGAAATGAAGATTTTATTTTTGAATACTCCCCTTATCTGGAGCTCTGGACAGATGTATGTTGAGTGACCATTCAAATGAACTCTTTCCTCCCTGAAACTTCAAATGGACAATCCAAGTTTCCCTTTTAGTCTAGTCCATTTCTGACTTTTAAGGGTTGTTTTTGTCAATGTTTTGCATTATGACAAACAGTGAAGACCCAGATCAGAGGGCTCCGTACGGAGCCCTCTGATCTGGATATTCACTGTTTGCATAGGACAAGTGCACTTTTTAGCTCACCTGAGCCGAAGGCTCAATGTGAGCTGTTGTGATCGCCCGCCGTCCGTCGTCCGTCTGTCCATCCGTTCAAATTTTACTTCAAGCGACATCTCCTCTGAAACCGCGAGTTTGAGGGAAAAACTAAATTGCTGATGGTGTTCCTTGGATGCTTCTCTACAGAAATCGTTAAAATAAAATTCAAATGTTGACTACTTATTGAAATTTATTAAAAAAAGTGAAAAACTTTAAACAATTTTTTGTAAAAAAACCACTGTTCCCACACCTTAGATATTGCAGGAATAGTATCTTCTACTAAATCACTTTCAAAATTGTAAAAAATCAAAACCCTAGGGTCAAATTTGACTCAACCCTGGCCGTATCAGTGCTTTTTGATGCAGGTCTGACAGTAAAAACTCCCTAATGATCGGTTTTTATACAGACCCATTGTATCTTCCAGGCTAAGAAGCTACCCTTATACTAAATGCAACATTTTTGCAAACAGTTTGGATCCAGGTCAGATGCCACATAATGCAGCATCTAATCTGGATCTAAACTATTTGCCACTCATTCACATATTTTCTTATATTTAGAAAATATAAGTTATTATTTTTTACATATTTCACATACAAACATTTGGAGCAGACAACAGTTCAGCATGATAATAGTCATTTCTCCCTGAGACCGTCTCTTATTGCATAACTGACCCATAGCTAGCTCTGAACTCAGGTCACTGAGATACATAGCAGAAATGATGATGTCTGCTATTTTATGCTCAAGCACAACTTAGTTCAAGGCATATTACTTTTGGTCTGTCTGTTTGTTTGTTTATCTTTCTGTCTATCAGTCCACAATTAATTCTTGGCCATAAACAGTATGGATCCAGGTCAGATGCCACATAATGCTGCATCTAATCTGGATCCAAACTATTTGCCACTCATTTACATATAGTTTCTTATATTTAGAAAATGTAAATAATGATATTTATTAACCTATTAACCCATACATATTCCTTTTTATGTCTTTAATTTATTCTTCCACAGAAGAAAATAATTTCACTTTATACAGTCATTGTTGTCTTTAACAATTGCTTCAAATGACATCTCCTCATATACCGCTGAAAAGATTTCAACCAAACTTTACACGAATGTTCCTTGGGTCAAGTTGTTTCAAAATTGTTCAAAGAATTAAAAACAATGTAGAACTCTGGTTGCCATGGCAACCAAGTGAAAAAATAAGGAAATCTTAAAAAATCTTCTTGTCTGAAACTACAAGGGCCAGATCTTAGAAATTTGTCACATAGCATCATCTACAGGTCCTCTATCAAGTTTGTACAAACTATGCCCCTGGGGTCAAAATTGGCCCCGCCCCGGGGGTCACAGTTTTACATAGAGTTATATAGTGAAATTTTCAAACGTCTTCTCCTCTGAAACTAATATGGCCAAGGCTTTGATATTTGGCATGGTGACACTTTTAGATGTCCTATACCAATAAGGTTCAAATGGTTCTGGTCGATTGCATATCATCTACAGGTCCTCTATCAAGTTTGTACAAATTATGCCCCTGGGGTCAAAATTAGCCCCACCCGGGGGTCACAGTTTTCAAACGTCTTCTTTTCTGAAGCTAATATAGCCAGAGCTTTGATATTCGGCATGGTGTTACTTCTAGATGTCCTTTATCTATTTTGTTCAAATGGTTCCAGTCTGTTGCATATGTAGGTCACAGGAGCTAAAAATAGATTTTTTTCAATGGAAACTTAAAAAAAAATCTTCATGTCTAGAACCCTAGTACCCTGATCTTAGATATTTGGAACATAGCATTATCTACAGGTCCTCTATTAAGATTGTTCAAATTATGCCCCTCGGGTAAAAAATGACCCCCGTCCTGGACATAAATCATTATCTCCATTTTGATGTACAGCTATTCTCAGGTGAGCGACATATGCCCCATGGGGCTCTTGTCATATGTACACTGTTTGAAAAGAATGCCTGACTAGGGTTCAAAGGGTTAAGACAAAATCATGCTTGAAATTTTTAAGGATTTTTAAAAGCAACGTATAGTTAGTATAATATAGTAAGAGTCTTTCCTGTAATAGTAGCCATGCAAATGAAGAAGAATCCAATTTCACTCTTTCTCTAATAGAACCGCCTTTTAGTGCATTTAATTCCTGAAAGAAAATGCCTTTGCTTGCTTCTAGCATGTCATGTTAAAGAGCAATAGATAAATTTCGCTGGATCTTGACAGGTAAATGTTTAAAGCAGGCTAAAATTAAAACGTTCAGCCTGCTTTAACACATTACTCCATACTCCAGCATGTTTATAGTTTTGAAGACAGGTGACCACTCAAAGCAGGATGAAAGTAAAGCAGAATTTTGCTTTACTTTCAGCCTGATTTATGCTACTATATCTACATGGATCTAGAAAATATTTATGCTTAATATTCATGACTATATAAAGTTGAATTGATTATTCTCCAGTGGAGGAATAAATTAGAGACGTAAAAAGGTATATTTATGGGGTAATTGGTTAAGTAACCTACTTTCTAAACACTGACAACATTCCATTTAGAGAAAGTCTTAAAGTTATAGAATATATTTAGCACTTACGATTTTCTTGAAATAATTATCAATATATATTCCCACAGCTTCACATTTCGCTTGGACCCGGACCACGTGGTTAAGAGGAGACTGGCTGCTGTGATGCGTACACAAACTGGCATGAAGATGTTTGTGGAGCGACGACAACACTAAACTACGTTCACAGATGGTTGGTTGAGAGAAGATATGGAATCTAGAACTGAAATGTTACACTAGAACAATAACCCTTCACTCCATTGATAGGCCTTTCTAATATGAAAATGTTTGTGGAAAGAAAACAACACTGAAATACGCTTCACCGATTCTTTGCCTAAACATTTTTACAGAAATAGCATTCTTCGCATGGTTTACAGCGAACTTTTTACTGCACAAGGCAGGGCTGCCATTTCTCCGGATTTTTCCTAAATCTTCGAAAAAAAATTCTAGAACATGGTAGCTTAAAATAGTCTGCTTTAAGTAGTCACGTGTCAACAAAACTAGAAATAGGCTATGGGGTAAAGGTACGATTCGTAAATTTGCACTTCAAAAATGCAAATTTGGAAATCTTAGGATTTTTCATGTCAACTTATGGCACCCCTGACAAGATGTAACCACCCAAGCTATGTAAAGTAATGTCTTTAACTCATTATCCCATATCCTGATTCTAGTCTTGAAAATAGGTCACCACTTAAAGCATGTTGAAAGTAAAGCAGAATGCACCTTAAGGTGCATTCTGCTTTACTTTCAGCCTGATTTAAGTTATAATCTCCTAGGTTATAGAAAATATTTCTTATAATACATATTCACAACTGTTTAAAATGGAACTATTTTCATTCGTGATGAAATAAATTAACGGCGTAAAAAGGCGTACTTATGAGGTAATGGGTTAAGGTGCATTCTGGGGAAGCAGACAATAGGCATTTCTATCGGGGTGTAAGGGTTAAAGGGCATTTAAACAATATTTATTGCTAACTACTGCAAATGACAACAACTTAACCCTGAGCCCGCCAAAAAAATTGTCGTCTGCTATATTTCTCGTCTGCTTCAAGTTTCAAAGCGCTTCAAAGTTGCTCAAAATTGCTGAAAATGTTGTTTGAGTGTCAAACAGCTTGGATCCGGATGAGACGCCGAGTTACTCGGCGTCTCATCCGGATCCAAGCTGTTTGCATATGGAGCTATAGTCGTGATTGGCAGGCTAAGGGTTAATATTACAATTGATATGTTGTCTTTCAAAATTGTAATAAGCAGCTGACATCATCATATATTTGTTGATAATCAGAGTAACTATGATCGTTTCTTACATTTTACGTAATCTGTGTTCATTAGATAAATTTGAAAATTTAATCAAATCAAATTCATGTGTTACCTCTATCTTACATCTGTAACTACAGCCGAAACTCGATCATTTAAACTTGCTTTACTTTGAAAATACCCATATCTCTAAGTCAAAACTTTGCTTTAGCGAGATTGGTATTATAAAAAATAAACATGTGAAAATCCGAAAGGTCAATTTAAGCAATTTCAAAGTATCAAGTTTTGACTGTTTTATACCACTGAAAATTTGTTAAATTTAGAACTGATTATGATAAATTTTAGAACTGAAAAGTTCTGTATCAAATCAAAACCGTGTGCTACCAGTATCTTTATGGAACTTCTATTATGTGTATTTCAGGTCTGGAATATATTACCTTCTTGTTGTTTACAAACGTTGTACCTGTGAAAAGTACATTTGTCCTATGCAAACAGTGAAGACCCTGGTCAGATGGCTCCTTAAGGAGCCCTCTGATCAGGGTATGCACTGTTTACCGTTCTACAACAAATTGTTAAACAAACAAACCACACTTGGAGTTTATGGATTGAATGAGCTAACCCATTACCCCATAGCCTGTTTCTAGTATTGAAGATATGTGACCAATTAAAGCAGGTTGAAAGTAAAGCAGAATGTGCCTTAAGGCACATTCTGCTTTACTTTCAGCCTGCTTTAAGTTACCACCTTCTAGAATATTGAAAATATATCTCATAATACATATTCATGACTGTATAAATTGGAACTATTTTCTTCATTGGAGGAATAAATTAAATGTGCTAAAAGACGCTTCTATGGGGGTAACAGATTAAGAGGTGATGGGTTAAACCCCATTAACATCTTCTATTGAGTAGTTGCTACAGTGGAGGAAACGTTCTTTCCCAATAAACCCATTTACGCTAAATCTATTACCTCCTGTGCAAACAGTTCGGAGCCAGATCAGATGCCGGGAAATCCGGTGACGGATCAGGCTTCAAACTGTTTGCCGTCAAGAATAAAATCAACTTTTGGAATTGTCAAAAAACAAAAAGTTATCATTTTCTTCATTTTTCTGCGATGCGATTGCGTTTCGTTTGCGTTTTAACGGGAAAGAATAACGTTTTCTCTACTGTATAGTGGTGTACTGTGAATGTTGTATGTTCATATACATGTATGTGTTTATCTTGTAAAGTTTGTGTACAGTCAATATTATATTGAGCGACCACAAATTGTAGTAGTGCTGATATCTCTTAACCCTTTACCTGATAGTCTATTTCTAGTATTGAAGATAGGTGACTCCTTAAATCAGGTTGAAAGTAAAGCAGAATGCGCCTTAGGGCGCATTCTGCTTTACTTTCAGCCTGCTTTAAGCTATCCTGTGCTAGAATATAGAAAATATTCCCTATAATAGATATTCATGACTAATTAAATTGGAACTATTTTCTTCAGCGGAGGAATAAATTAAATACGCTAAAAGTCGCTTCTATGGGGGAAAGGGTTAAGACAGGGCACTGTTTAATATAGAATAATAACAGAAAGCTTGTATATGCTTTACTTTTATCCTAAATTAAGCAACCATCCTTTTGATAAACTACCTCACAGGGTTTCTGTTAGGTCTCTAATTCAATATAGACTGTATATATATGTGGGTTACAAGTACTTATATTTGAACATGAAATGGATGTGATATATAAGAATATTGTGATAATGCATTACGAGAAGTTTGTATAGTTTCAGATTTCTATGTATTTTTCAATGTACAGAAACATTTCTCTCTGTGTCTTTATTTATAACACTGCTTGTGCTATTAGTGTAAACATTTATTTTAGCTTTGTGAAAAAAGATCAGACAGCTCCTTTAGGTCTGCACTGTTTTCTCATAGAATCTGTGACATGAGTCTGCACTCATGCAATATCTGTTAACTCTTTGAACCCTAGTCCCGCATATAGGCGTCCTTTTCAAACAGTGTACATGTGGATAGTACATATGTCCTATGCAAACAGTGAAGACCCAGATCAGAGGACTCCGAAAGGAGCCCTCTGATCAGGGTCTTCACTGTTTGTCATAATGCTATACATTGACAAAAACAACCCTTAAAATTCAGAAATGGACTAGACTAAAATGGAAACTGGAATTGTCCATTTAAAGTTCTAGGGAGGAAAGAGTTAAGATATACAACCATGGTTGAAGAGTCATTATGGGATTTTTGTCAATGGTTGCTGTGTCTAGATCCACAAAGTTTCTAGCAACTTATTTATGAAGAATCAGGGACTTCAGGGCCCGGGTGCATGACACACAGCTAAATCTCCTCGCTAAACTATCCGATAAATTCTACCTGTCCGTTAGTTACCTGTCAGCTACAGCGACCCACTAACTGGCATGCACATGTCGAATTTACCTTGTAGGTAGTTACCTTAGAGCTAGTACACTTAGTAGCCAGCTAAAGTCGGGTTAAATGTGGTGAATGCATTGAACATGAGTGAACATAAGCGTTTTTGGCTAAAAATGCACTTCATACTTTGTTTTCCATTCTGTTTATACATGTGTACACTGGGATGGGGGCGGGGGGGGGGGGGGGGGGGGGGGGGGGGCGGGGGCGTTCGTTCACCAAAATGGGGGGGGGGCTCTAATGATGTAAGAACTTGTTATCCGAACCCGTTTTCTTGTTCACTATAATGCCAACGTACAGTATAGGGTCTGTGACGCATCAAGCAAATCATAAACTTTAATTGCTGACTTTAGTTAAGTTTGGATCATGATATGACAGCTAGACTTTGCAGCTGATCAGGATCAAAACTATTTGGCACTCATGTTGGGTTAAATCTAAACAATGCAGTAAAATTCAGACGACATTATGGGTTGAAAAGGTTAGTAGAAACAATACTATCATATGAAAGTAGATTCTATTCAGATTTAAAAAACAACAAAACCAGAAAAAAGGAAGGACAGACATACAGGGACAGAAAGACGACAGGCAGGGTAACAATGACATACAGAGAAAGGGAAGAGAGAGGAAGCAAGAGTAGTTAGGAGAGCACGTAATACTCATTTGAGGGTGTATGCCGTATGAATAGATAGAAATAGATAGATAGAGAGTGAGAGAGAGAGAGAAAGAGAGAGAGAGAGAGGTGTACAGACGGACAGGAGAGATAGAGGAAGAGAGAGGGAGATATAGTTTTAAAAGGCAGGTATACAGATACACGTACAGAAATGGCGCAGACAATAGAGAGATAGCGAGAGAGAGAGAGAGAGAGATAGGGGAGAAAAAGATAGGGTAGACAGTGACATACATACAGATGTGCGAACAGACAGTTGCTAAGCTGTTTAGTTACTACGCATTACACCTAACGCGAAAATATGGTACATTTTAAGTATTCTTGTTCTGACCCGTAGTTGATCAAGATCCTAAATGATTGACCCTCGTACCGATATTCAATTCTGAAGATTATTCCATTGTAGAGTTATTTGTGTGTTATCATTATTGATTTATTGCATTCTTCTTTAACTCATTGTGCCCTAGTGACGCATATATGCGTCTTTTACCAAAAGTGTACACGTGAAGAGTACACTTGTCCTATGCAAACAGTGAAGTCCCTGATCAGAGGGCTCCTACAGGAGCCCTCTGATCAGGGTCTTTACTGTTTGTCATTATGTAAAATATTATAAAAAAACAACCTTAAATAGTTGAAAATGGACCAGACTTTATTGCAACCTAGACTTGTCCATTGGAAGTTGCAGGGGATAATGTGTTAAAGATGTGCTTTATGGGAATCTCTTGTTTCATAGACATGCTTTAGCAACTCTTTCACCGCCGGAGTCGCATAAAGTCGGCTTTACAAACAATTTGGATCCAGACCAGACGCCGAGTAACGCGACGTCTGATTAGGATCCAAACTGTTTTACACTCGTATCGACATTTTCTAAGTCATTCTAAATTGGATCTTTCTTTGAAACGATATTACAAATAAGAATATTAAAGCAGACGACAATAAAACGGTGTAGGGGTAAACACTCACGATTAATTGGCGCCGAAAGGACTAAAAGAAAACATTACGGCAACACATACTAAAGTGTTTCGTTGTTACTACATGTAACAGAGCTTTCTGCGGTAATGTACCAATTATTATTATGTATTGTAGATTCATATGTATTCTGAAATTGGTTCGTACTTCTTTATGTTACAGAAAACAGGATCTCAGAAAAAACAGTTTGGACCCTGATCAGGACCCGCTTTTCCAAAATACAGGTTTCAAACGTGGAATTGGTTGACACATTTCAATGCAACCAACATCCTATGGCGTACATTTGTATCACATCCATACAAATTGTTTTACATGTATCTTCTTTGCTTACAGTACAATGTTGGAGCCATATCAGATAACGGGTAACCCGGCGTCTGATCAAACTCCAAACTGTTTGCCTCTCAGATAAATATCAATCATTATCATCGACATATTCCGTTGTCAATTAAAATATTTTATTGTATTGCGTTTAGTAAAATGTAAATCTCAAACATAGAAAATGAAAAATGAAATAAAATAACAAAAATAATCAAACAATATTGACCTTGATAAATCACCGATGTGTTATGTTTCTGATCTGGATCCCAAATGCTTCTTTAACGCGGCTATGTAAGCTGATTTAACTGGCTACTAGAGGATTTATCGTTGCACTGAGTACCTCTAAATTTAGCGGTAAAACTTAACTTGTAGTTAGTCAATTTGGCGCTCGTGCAACACTAGTTATCTTACCTGTCTACTAAAATCAATATTTAACTATCAACTAAAACTTTAGTATGTTACTAGAATTTAGCGGTGTGTCATGCAACACAGTTAGTTTATCTTGTAGTTAAAAATCGATATTTATCTCTCGGCGAGGGATTTAGTATACAGGTAAGCTCTAACTATGTGTCATGCACCCGGGCCCAGATTGCTTCAAATTCAGTTAATATACCCCTGTAACTGACTAACTGTTGATGATGGCATTTATTTCAGAGTGCTCTTTTATCTCAAAGAATTTGTTTTTCAAAACGTTTGTATATAATTATTGTTGATGTATTTGAATAAACAGATGGTTTTTAAAAGTGTTATAATATCTATTTAGCCTTTAAAGACATCAAGCCAGTCCATTCATTGATAACCACCCCATTGTCCTCACTACGTGTGAAAATACAGGTAGTTTACCGTATAGCATGAGAAAATTGTTTAGGCAACTGCTCAGCCATCTGAGAGCTTACATAATAGATCTCAATAGGTTTTTCAATGGGTTTTACTAACCAAGCTATCAAATATTCGGTGCGGGCCTCACATGAGACGCCTGAATGATTCTTTGCCTAGACACTACCACCGTTAGTGCATGCTCTCCATGCTTTGACTCAAACTATCTAAGGGAGTAGGTGTTACCACCCAAGCTAGATCATGTGATGTCTTTAAATGTTTTGAAAAGGTGTGACTTGTTTAATGTGGAAATGTTGCACAGTTAATTGCTACAAGTTTTTCCTCTAAGGATAAGTCCTGTATCCCTTAACTCAATTAAGACTCTGAGAAAAATAGCTCTAGTTTATATTATCATGAATGTATACCGTTAGAACTATTTTCTATATTCTAGCAGATGGTAGCTTAAAACAGGCTGCTTTTTAAAAGAAGTCACCTGTCTTCATAACTAGAAACAGGCTATGGGGTAAAGGATGGCTGAAAGTAAAGCTAAAGCAGAATGCTCCTAAATTGGGTTGAGTTATATATAATAGATGGTCATCCCAGCAGAAAAGGGTAGATCTATAAGCAGGAAAGTGAAAAACAACAAATGATTTGATACTATGACATGAAGTTTAATAAATAACAAAATAGCACATAAAACAAAGTCAAAGTCTCATTAAAATCGTAAAACATGAATCTCCTATCTCAGTTTTTCAACATTTACAAACAAGTACCCTTGTGCACCTCGAGAATTTATATCTCTCAGCATTGTTTCTGTGTCAGTACTTAGGTAAAAGAACAATGGGGAAGACAAAGACCTAACGCTTTCCCAGTAAATGTGTGTACTAACTACTAAAACATGTTTTCCATTGCAAACAGTTTAGAGCCAGATCAGACCCTGGGTAACCCGGCGTCTGATCAGGCTCCAAACTGTTTGTAACTCTTTCCCAGTAGATTCTACTAGATCTAAACATTTTTCATCTTAAAAGTTTCACGACATCTATCAGACGCAGGTTGACCCGGCGTCTGATCAGGCTCCAAACTGTTACCCACTCAGATTAGAATAAATATAATAGTCTATAGTTTGCGTTATATGGGAAACTTCTGGTCTTCTCCACTGTACATATGCAGTGATAATATTTTACCTGTGCATACTCATTAAATTTGCCAGGGACTCATGATTCATAAAGTTGCGAGTCCCATGGACCCATAGCTTTTCTGATCTGTATTAACCTATTACTCATAAGCACTAAGCAGGTTGAAAGTAAAGCAGAATGTTCCTTAAGGCACATTCTGCTTTACTTTCAACCAGCTTTAAGTGGTCACCTGTCTTCAAAACTGAAAATAATTTATGGGATACTGGGTATATTTTTCACCTCAAGGACTCAATGTTTGTCTCAAGGACTCATTGTTTTACAGAATATGCATCCCTAGAACTCTCATTCATCTGATTTCTAAAATTATCACTGTCATATGTAGCTTGGACACTGTCGAGAAGTCAGCCTGTTTCTACCACGGTCTCCATGGCGTCTCCTCGCTCATGATCTCTTCTAGCACAATATCACTAGCACTAGATACCCCCAAACCACTGTCCGCCGACACGTCCGTACTGTAGCCATAACTATCTGACGATGCACTAGAAACACTCGACATCCTCCGACAGCGGCTAGATCTGGAGAGGTCCATCACACTGTAGACTGGTGCACTCTGCTGACTAAACATAGAACTGTAGACTGGTGCACTATACATCGAACTGTCACTGGCACTGTAGACTGATGCACTATACATAGAGCTGTCACTAGCACTGTCTGTGTCGCTGTAGGCAGACGTGTTGAGTACACTGTGTAGACCCTGTACTGGAGTACTGCAATGCTGTGGTGAGGTCTGGACCGCTGGTGAGGATGCCCGGCTTGCTGCTGCTACTGACTCTACAGGCGATCTCTCTGTCTTCTTGACGTACACAGTACGGAGATGGTTGCTCAGATGTCCCAGGGACTCAGCAGTCACTGCTCTGGTGGAACTCAGGTAGCATATCGTCTCCTTGGCGCAGTCCTTGAAGCCGCTGTTGTAAGATGACGCTTCTGTTGCCATGGATACAGATGCTTGCTGGTGCTTCAGTTGCTGAAGATGACTCACTGTGAGGTCCAGTATATCAGCTTTGTCCATCTTAGGGGAGGTAACCTGTAAGAGAATACAACATCAGTAAATGTAACAATTGAGTTTATAACTCAGGCACTTCATCCGTATTTCTAAGATAGTCAAACTTGTATTAACCTTTTACCCCATAAATGCCCCTTTTTACACCTTTAGGTTAATACCTCCACTGAAGGAAATAGTTCCACTTAATACAGTCATAAATATGCTCCATAAGAAATATTTTCTATATCTTAGCAACTGGTACATGTAGTTTAAAGCAGGCTTCTTTACCATCCCAAACAAAAAAACAGGGTAACAAATAACTATAACAATGAACTAATTCTGTACAGTTCATTATTAATACATACTCGACCTCTGAACTATAGAATAATGCCTGTACTGTTTATCTAGATAGAAGTTTAACGTTTTGTTATAGGCTGCCGCATATTCTTTTTACAAATCAAAAGTTTCATTGAAGGAAAATTGCTTGTTTTAAATTGACAAAGGGGTCAATGAAATCTGCATGCCTATGTAGCTCAGAAATGGTGCAGAATTAGTACATTGTTAACAGTTCATCATTAGTACATTGTTATGAGTACATGATTAGTACATTGTTATAAGTACATAATTAGTACATTGTTAACAGTGCATGGTTGTGATCGACAGTAAACAATTGGTTCATTGTTAGTTCTTTATTAGTTCATTGTTGGAAGTTCATTATTAGTACATTGTTACTAGTACATTGTTAACCTCATTTGCATGTGATTTGACAACCAATTATGTATTAATAATGAACTGTACAGAATAAGTTCATTGTTATAGTTATTTGTTACCCTGGTTTTTTTTGTTTGGGGCAGCATCGATCGCTCGCTGTTGGTTACAATTTTCCAGATTTTTGAATTTCCTGCGAAATTCTCCCAAAGTGGAGAGTAGATTCAAAAAGGGGAATAACCGCACGTATAAACAAGGATGAACTATTAATGTACTATTCAGATTGTTCAAGTTTAATTATGAACCAATGCTGAACAGTTATAGAAGAACTATGTTAAATGATGAACTATTAATGTACTATCCAGATTTTTTAAGTTTAATGAAGAACCAATGATGTACAGTAGAAGAAAGTTAATCATATATGTTCAATGCTGAATTAATAATGAACTGTCTGCTTAATGCTGAACTATCAAAGTACTCTGGTGAATCTGAAATATAGTACATTGTTAGGGGTCTAATCGTGTACTTTTCAATGATGTACTAATACTGAACCACAACTATGTATTAAACAGTACAGTATTGGTTCATTATTGGTTCATAATTAGTTATTTGATTCATTTTATTTTTGTTTGGGATCAGCCTGCTTTAAGTGGCCACCTGTCTTCAAAACTTGAAACAAGCTTTTGGGTAGGGGTTCGGTTAATACGCCCCTGAAAGAATTCCAATTTAGCCTAGTCCACTATATTGGTTACACATTGTAAAATGACAAACAGTGCAGAACCTGATCAGAGGGATCCTGCATGAGCTCTCTAATTTGAATAGCCCATAACTAATGAATGATTACTACTTAAATATTAATTATTTCTCATTTAGTATAAGTTGGTTCTGATTAAGCACGGCACGACCTTTTAAGTATTTTTCCGTTAGAAACTTAAAGCAGGTTGAAAGTAAAGCAGAATGCTCTAAAGTGAGCATCCTGTTTAAGTTTCAACCTACAGCGAAACCTCTCTAGTATGACCGATAAAACAAATACTAATTGATTGTATACTTGAAAGTCAGGTGACAGACTGGCAGCTTAAAGTAGTGTGACAGTAAAACAGAAAGCTTTGTTTAACTGTCATCTTGCTTTAAGCAGTAACATGTCGTAATCACCTATTCATTAACGTATTTAAGTGGTCGTTATAGAGGTTTTACTGTACATAGCGAGTACTCGTGTAAGATCATGCATTTGAGGTTTCCCAGCAGTAAACAAGGGCCTTAAATAGGGTTCAAAAAGTTGGACTGTACTTTAAGTGATAGCATCCACACAACGCTGTTTAAACGTTGTAACAACATGTGCCTGCTGGTAGGGGTGTTTAACCCTTCCACTCTCAATGACGCTTTAAGGTGGTTAGCGGGTCAGCTTATTCGAATAAAAAAAATTTACAGTGCCGTTTTTTTCTGACAGGACCATTTGTCGAGAAAAGCTCCTTTTTTAATGAACAGGATTTTCTTTATACAATGATATAACTCAATAATTTCTGTATATTCATGTAAACTGTTCAGAGACAATACGATATTGTGCAAACAAAAATATTTCATGACACATTTTCTGGAAATATCAATATTTTAAAAATTCTGAAAAAGTCACTTAATCTCAAATTACAAAAAAAAATCTATTTAGATAGATCATAACTTAATTCTACTAGTCCCAAAAATTTAATGAAACTCAACAATGGAATTTACATTTTATACATGATTTCCAGTTCTGACAAAATGTTACACAAAATGAATTACCTCCCTTGAGTTCAACTTTAAAATGCTGTCAGCTCTAAATAATACCAGAAGTCAAACCTGTTATAAAGGAACCATTGAATACGGTAGCCTGTGGATCACAGGTCACTGCTTAATGCATAACAAAAGTAATGCATAAAAGCTCCTTTAAGATCTATCTTTTAGCACTACTTTTGTCCTGTGCTCATTCATTATTACGTGACTAGACATAGCTTGTCCTCTGGTCAATGCGTTATGAATTGACTATAGTCAATAAAAATCGGACAATTTTTTTTTTTTAAAAAAAGATTTGTAGCGAGTGGTAATCGATCCTGGAACCTTTAGTTTGCTAGTCAATCACTTTACCAATTGCGCTAACAAAGAAGACACTGAAGCTTATCAAACTTTTCTTTATGTAATTTTTCTACTATAAGCACGTGCCGAAAAGATCATGCGAAAGTCATCAGCATTTTGAGAATTCGAGATGCGGGCCGTCCGCTGTCGAACCACCTTAAAGCGCGATTGCAAACAGTTTGGGTCCTGATCAGACGCCGCGTTACGCTGTTTGACACTCTTATCGATATTTTTTAAGTCATACAACCATAAATATAACGTGTCTTGCAGGCAACAATACTGAAGCAGACGACAATAAAGCGGTGATGGGGTAAAAAAAAACTCGCGGAAGATTTGGGAGTGAAAGGGTTAATTGTTTCAGATACTTACATCCACTAAGGAGTCAGCTATCAACATCTTCAACATCTCAATACTCTTGTTCATACGATCTCTCCGATTCTTCTCCACCAGGGGCTTACGAATCTGAAATAAGAAAATACATTTCTGTATTCTGTATAACCCGTGAGACTTTAAAAGAACAATTCCAGTGACCATTTATAATTGAAGCCTAGTCAATTTACGACCATTTATGGTTGTTTTCTACATTTGTAATACGACCTTGTCCAGATGTTTCAATAAACCTTTGTCCAATAACCTGTTTAAGTTTGGAAATAGTTTACCCCTTATAGCAGTTCAAAATAAGATGGCATTATATGATTAAAAACAAGACTGCGCGTTCAATAAACGCTTATGCCCCCGGTGGCAACCTTGACAGTATATTTTGAATTTTTTCTAAGTCCAAATTAGGTCAAGGTCAAGGTCAAAATCAAGGTTGGGTGATATTGGTGGATAGGGATTGGTCCAAGGCAACAACTGTATAAGTATCCAAGCATTGGAGTAAGCGGTGTTGATGCTAGACGAAACGGTAAAATCTAGTTAACCAAGAAATAGCCCAATCAAAATATTCTAAGTCCAAATTAGGTCAAGGTCAAGGTCATAATCAAAGTTAAGTGATATTGGTGGATAGGGAATGGTCCTAGGCAACAACTGTATAAGTATCAAAGCATTTGGGTAAGAGGTGTTGATGCTAGACGAAACGGTAAAATCTACTTAACCTTGTTACGGACGCACACACGGACGGACGGACGGACAGGACGATTACTATATGCTCCCGCATCTGTCGATGCCGGGGGCATAATAATTCACATTATTTACATAGTAAACATTGACGTCTGTGTAAAATGGGAAAACAGGTTTTGGCACAGTCTCTTATCATATTTGTATTGGAAAACAGAAAACTATATTTATCGGGATCATTTAAGTTTTAAAAAAGTAGGGTTATAAGTGCATGCATTTGCAAACAACTGTTCTCTTAAATTGTTATATATATGGCAGTTCAAGATCACATGTAATTCATTTAGACAGGAAACAACAAACAATTACTACTTACAGACCGACAGACAACGTGATGACGTAAGTGACTGAAAACATGACAACCTAAAGCAACTACCGATTTTCTGACTATATAAAGCATTAAAAATAATAAGACTTTAATATGTTTCTGACTATTTATTTAAAGCAAGTGGCTGTAAGTTTGTGCCAATTTAGATGAAGAACAATACCAAATTGTAATGCTATTAATCCAATTCGTCCATAAGATTCAAGATTGTTCATACTCGTGTTTAATCTCTAACAGCTAATTACTCGTTGCCTGCTGATCGCGCCTTAACTGTTTATTCAAACTGTTTAGATCCAGACAAGACGCCGCGTTTCGCGGTTTCTGGTCTACATCAAAACTGTTTGACTAATTATTTATATGTAACATTGTTTGCAAGTACATGTATTATCAAAATAAATTCAGAACTGTAGTTCCTAGAGTGCAAACACTGTTAAACTGTGGCATTTTCAACTCATCAAATGCATAACATTCTTGATTAATTTGCCAGTTTTCGACAATAAATTAACTCATTTGAAAACTAATAGCCATATTTATAGTTCAATAAACTTGTTATCAAAAGATAAACATAAAACCTTTTCTTGCATTTCTAAGGAAATTGAGGGCAGATAACTCTTGTCACAAATATCCTGTTTTGACAATAATTCCACCCTTTCAAGAAACTATATTTAAATACATTGTATTGAATACATTGTACATCTGTTGAAAACTGGACTTGATCTCCCCTTATTCAGATTATTATAATTCACAACAGCAGATGTTAAGTGCTTGTGTGGCGGCTGTAAAAAGTCGCCCCGTACTTCATTCTCAGTGTTGTTATACTTTCTGGTCCTTTGGAATCAGGGTTGACCGGTAAAAACCGGGGCGGTTTAAACCGGTTAAAACCGCCCCGGTCAATACTCCCTGAAGTGGTCAATACTGGTCAATACCGGTCAATACTCTTTTTTTGTTAAAATAAAGCTCTTAAAGCTTTAAAAGGGTTTAATTATAGTGTATGGCGATTCCTGAAGTATTTCTTGACTTCTACAACTTGATTTATCACCTGGTCAGGAGTAGTAAACTGTCCCAGCAGATTCAGCCAGTGTGCACAGCAACCATAAACTGTCAGACTGGGGCTGTCCTCCTTTAGGTTCTGCTTCATCACAGATGTCTTATCACATTATCTGTGACTATGCCTATAACCTTGCAGCCATACTTCTCAGCAGAGGAGTAAAACAAAGTGTCAGTGTATTATGAATACCCCTGTCAGTGTATAATCACCCTGTATCAAGACATTTGATTGGTCACAATCAGATCGTTGACACTCACACTGCAGTGACATGGGGCACCCTAACACATGATAATCTGTTTTGACAGCAATTTACAGGTGTTGCAAATACTTGATTTTCCCATGATTGTAAATAATAGTAGACATCAATGAATCTTCAACATTTAATTGTTGATTGACTATGGGTAAATGACCTGAATGTTTAATTAATTGCTGTAATATATTATTCCCAATGTGGTCAATTGAAACTGAGTGGTCAGTTGAGTTTTTTAATGGTCAGTTGAGATGTAAGTGAACAGTTGATTGAGTTGAAGTATTTAGTGGTTGATTGATGTAAAGCTAGCCTTTTGGTGACTAAACTCCCAAACTGATCCTAGGTGGTCAATACTGGTCGATTTACAATTGACAAGGCCAGTCATTTCAATCAACCACATTGTAGTCCAGGTTTTATCAAATATATACAAAATGTAATTTATATTCAATCTTTAGATTAAATCATTGATATAATTATTTCCAGTATGCTTATCATGACAATGTATGAATAAGACAGGTAGGGTACTAGTACTTTATTTTATAAGTCGTCTGATTGAATTGACCACATCAAATGGCCACCCGGCAAAAGATCAATTGTGGTCATTAAAGAAAAACTTTGAAAGACAACATCAAATTATCATACAGTTATTTAAAAAGATCCTTAACAGTACAGTTTGTATGTACTGTATATATTAAACAACAATTTACATTGCTAGGGGTATGATACATAGGTTTGTTTAAAGTGGTCATTTCAATTGACCAGTAATGACCGGTATTGACCACTAATGACCGGTATTGACCACTAATGACCGGTTAAAACCAGTATTGACCGCCCGGGTGGTCAATACTCTTATTGACCGGTCGATTGCCAACCCTGTTTGGAATCATTGATTTCAGTGCATTTACAGTTGAAAGTTGAATTCCGCTTAAGCCGGTGCTAGGGGGCGTGAGCACTGTTGCATATTTCAGTATTCCTCATGAACAGACTCAATTAAACCGAGTCTGCAATTTTCAGAATTTGCTTTGTTTTCTGTGCTTTCAAAGGATCTTCCCTTATTCAGATTATTGAGTGTTACATATATAGGATCTGTCATGAGTCGATGTTTAAGACAAGCTGATCTCAAACGAGTCTAGAATTGAAATGTTATTACGCGAGCTTAATGACTTTTCTATTCTAGACGAGTTTGAGATCAACTTGTCCTAAACATCGACGAGTGACAGATTCTTTTTCTCACATTACCAACGATTTAAGCTATTTTTAAAGCAATATGCATTTTAGGAACCCCGGTGACGTCAAAACGTCGTTATAAATAGTGACGTCATCAAAGTGATCTTACACATGTTGGAGATAAGGATATTCGTAATCGTTGTTCGCTATAGAAAACAGGGGTAGTTATGTGAGAAAATGCATTTTCACCTCATCATGGGAAGATTACTCTTGACTAATTTGCACATTTTCGACACAAATTGAACTCATTCTAACATATTGTTTTTTATCAAAATCCATTTACAAGTGTACACACTAGGCTGTAGCATGTAAACGTATGGATATGAGTTCCCCTTTTTGTTAAACTCTTAATATAATAAGAGTTTACAATACATTGGACTCTAAGACTTGTAAAACTGATATGAACACAATTTCTAAAAGATAAGTGAAATAATAATAATAATAAAAAAACATCGATATAACAACAATACAATATTAAGTACATTGATGGCTTGATCGCGGAAGGGCTATGGAGTGTATACAATGTGTACGTCATGACGTCCTTATGCAATGAAACCAGCCTTGTATATATCTTCCCCTTGATTTCAAGGGTGCATTTTGACTAACAGTTTGAATACAATCCAAGTAGACAATTCGGTTTCTGGTCGAAATTGCCTACATCACTTTCCCCTCATTTGTAATAATATGTGTTTATGTATGCTTGTATATAACTTTGTTTGTATGATGATGTACTTTTCTGTATGCTTGTGTGTTTGTATGCTTATGTACTACAGTACTTCGTTTATATGCCTTGATACTCACCAATAATGGTGGAATAAAAGATGATATATATAGTTCTAAGTACATAAAGGGGATATAACTCTTGTCCTGTTTTGACAATAAATGCACCCCTTTAAGAACTTATACTTATATATATTGTGTGCAAGTATAATCAAAATCTATTATTAACTGTAGTTGCTAGATAGTAAAAACTGTTAAATAAAGGGCAGAGACTAATTTGTCCGCTTTCAACACGAATCGAACTCATTTGAAAACTTAATAGCCATACATAGTGTGTTTTTTAATCAAAATCCATGCATATTTATAGACACTTGTATGTAAACGATATTAAAATAAAGCATTTTCTAGCATTTCTAATTACCTCAATGGCAGATATCTCTTACCACAAATATCCTATTTTGACAATAGAAGCACCCTATTAAGAACTTATACTTATGTACATTGTGTGCAGATATAATAAAAATCCATTACAAACTGTTGTTGCTAGATGGTAAAAACTGTTATATATGGCATTCAACTCATCAAGGGCAGATAACTCTTGACAAATTGCCCGTTTTCAACAATAATCAAACTAATAGCCATACATTATTTAAGAAAGTTTTTATCAAAATCCATGCGTATCTATAGACACTAGTATGTAAACAATATTAAAATAAAGCATTTTCTAGCACATCTAAGTACCTCAAGGGCAGATTACTCATGTCACAAATATCCTATTTTTACAATAAGTGCACCCCTTTAAGAACTAATACTTTTATACATTGTGTGCAGGTATAGTCAAAATCCATTACAAACGTTAGTTGCTAGATTCTAGCAACTAACGTTTGTAATGGATTTTGACTATATAAGATAGTAGAATTGTTAAATATGGCATTTTCAACTAATCAAGGGCAGATAACTCTTGACTAATGTGTCCGTTTGCAACTCATTTGAAAACATATGGCATAAACAATATTTAAATAAAGCATTTTCTGGCATTTCTAAGTACATCAAGGGCAGATTATTCTATCCTACTTTGACAATAATTGCACCCATTTAAGAACGTATATACATTATGTGCAAGTATAAACAAAACCTGTTGAAAACTGTAGTTGCTAGAGTTTAAGCACATGTACTGTTAAATATGGCAATTATTACACGTAAAGAGCTGGGGCCCTTTTCATAAAACTTCGTACGACAAAAACGATCGTAAGTCAAAAATTTAAAATACATTTTATTTCTGATTTCTCTATCTAATCCCGTCTGGTGACATCTCTTTGGAATCGTCTTTTCAAGACGATTCCAAAGACATGCCACAAGACAGAACATGAAAATTGAGACTTTTATATTCTGACGTACGGCAACATTTGTCGTACGAAGTTTTATGAAACGGGGACCAGATACATAAATATCCCACGGGGCTCCCATGATGACAAATTGCTATACCAAGTTTCATCAAAATCCGTTGATCGGTTTCAGAAATACAGCTGCGGACGGAAATCGGACAGACCTTAGACAGTATCCTTCTGCTTTTCGACAGGGGGTAATCCATGATGAGCTTTCTGCTTTACTTAAACCCCACATGACCGCATTATGCCTGGGAATTAAATTGAACACTCCCTAAATAATGTATTAGAGAATTTTGAAATCGTTGAAGTGATCTAAAGACACAGTAGCGTTTGCCCCTGCCACATACCATTTCATCTGAAAACCCCGTATGAGACGCCTTAAATCTCATCATGGTTTACACGGTTCGATCTAGGATACGAGCATACCCGTCCTTTACCTATCACGTACTTGACGAGAGTACATTTGTCGTATGCAAACACTCATATCAATAAAGCAGCCTTCTGTTCAGGGTCTACACTGTTAGTCATTTTAACTCTTCCGCTCTCATTGACGCTTAAAAGTGTGTATGCAAAACAGTTTGGATCCTGATCAGACACCGCGTAACGCGGTGTCTGATCAGGATCCGAACTGTTTGACACTCGTTTTGAAATGTCTTCAGTAATCATACCGCCTTATTTTGTAACATGTTCCCTCCTTACAGCACCGCACCCCCCCCCCCCCCCCCACCCCCAACGACTCCCTCCTTACAATGACCCTTGTCCCAGTTCCCTAAATAGGACAATTAACTCTTTTACTACTGCAATATATTCTGCTTAAAAGTGTCTTCTGCTTTTTTGTCTCAAAGCTACAAAAATATATAAGTGGACATTTTGACAAACAGAGACGCCGTGTTACGCGTAAATCATGTGAGGCAGAATGGATATGTAGATAGATAGAGCAAAATCATATGGATAATCATTGAAATATATTTAACTGTTTCACAGCCTTATCATGAGTACAATATTTGCAAACAGTTTGGATCTTGATCAGACGCTGAGTAACGCGGTGTCTGATCGGGATTCAAACTCTTTAACATTCTTTTCAACTTAATTCCGAAAGAAATGATACAGTTTACAGTATATTTCATAAATCCAGTGGGCTCGAAAGCCCATGAGGACAACATTATAATGATATATTACTAGTGATTGTGTCTATATAATTATGTATTAACTGATTGCTTTAAGCGCAGCGTAATGGCGGCTAGGTCACGTGGCTCATAATGGCGACCGTCTGATTATCGAAAATAGAATCGTTTATAGTCAAAATACCTAAATTTAAATTTGAGAAGTAACGTATGACAATTGATGACGTCATGGCAGCGAAAACGGGATCCGTGTTTAGTAAACAGAACAGAACTTGTTTTTACTCGGCACGTATTATATACATGCTGTTTATAGAACGATATACAGTAAAAAAAACAAAAAAACAAAAAAAAACTCTATTACGACCACTTAAACGATGGCTAATTGGTTGTATTAAGAACAGGTGATAGCTTAAAGTATGGTATCTGATACACATAAAGCTCCTATATGAGCTTTACGTTTTACAAGACATCTTGCTTTAACCAGTCGCTTGTCGTAAGCACTTCAAGAACAATTTAGTGTTCCTAATAGAGAGGTTAAACTGTATCAGTATAGACGATTCTATTTAAAAGTTTTGCATGATTTATCTCCCCTGATAACTACTCTTCAATATCTCCGTCCGCCATTAATACGCTGCACAGCGAACGAAATCGATAAAGGGTCAATCATGAGCGCTTTACCCTGAATAGATCTATACAAAGCGTATTGCAGACAGTTTGGATCCTGATCAGACGCATAACTCTGCTTCTGATCAGGAACCGAACTGTTTGACACTCATAACGATATAAGTTCTATTTAAGTAACCTTACCTAGAACTCTCAAAGTGAGAAATTTAGAAGCAAACGACAGTTGTTATAACCCTTTACTCATAGCCTGTTTCTAGTTTTGAAGACAGATTACCACTTAAAGCAGATTCGGTGTAATGCAGAATGAGCTTAATATATATAAGGGCGCACTCTGCTTTAAGCAATCATCTGCAGTGATATAGAAAGTATTTCGTAAACGGAATAAAATCTGAATATAAGTGTCCAACAGTTTGGATCCAGGTCAGACGCCGAGTTACGTGGCGTCTGATTTTGTTCTAAACTGTTTGCAAATATAAGTGGAGTCAGGATCGGCAGGCAAAATATTAAAATAACTTAAGAAAATTACTATTGAATGTAAACATGAATTAAAGTTAGAGGTGACAATAGAAATAATCAACCTAATCACTGATTAGAATTGGATCTATACGATTTGCTAAAATACATCTCTGATGGCTTACAAACTTGACAGTCTTAATTAGACAGATGTGCACAACATATTCTCGATGTGGCAGGGGGTAACCTTTCTGAGACACAAGATTGAATGGGAGATTCAGATCATATGCTATATAACCTGATCAGGATTTTGATCTGGATCCACAATGCTGGCGGATGATATACAAGTGGCGAACAACACTCTTTTGGTTAATAGGTAGCTTATCATAATTGTCATAAACATTTAAAAATAATTTGAAGCCTGTATCTAGACAAGACTCCAATTACTTTGCATCCCATTGATCTGGAATCACACTGCACGTGTTACTCATATGGTGATTAACATTCTAACGGTGAATAGGAAAGCAAGACTTATAAACGTGTCAAGTGCAGTATTTAACCAGATCAGACGCCCATGTTATCGGAGTCTGATCTGGATCCAAACTGTGTGCACATTAAATTGAAATTCTTTGGTGATATTTTCAAGTTTTTACTTTTAAAGACCTATTTCTGGCTCAGCAGGATGTCTATCGGATTGTATATTGTGCCAGGGTCACACAACAGGCTTAATACACAACTGTTACATCATATTACCCAGAGGCACAATTATTAGGGCATCATGGGATAGGGTACAAGGTATTAATACAGGTAGATAAGGGATCTAGCTGAACCATTTCAACACTGTGATATTGTTGCATAAATATAAAGATAAGAATAGGCCTTCACCAAAAATCAAAAGTTTGCATCTAGATCATTTGCTTTAATTGTCAAATTATCAAGTTATGAAACCTTTTTCTACACTATTTAACATCTATATTTTGTCAACTAAAAACTGTCGTATAAGTTATATGTATACAATTTTTTCTAGAAGATTAACCCTTTAAAATGCTTTGTTTGAATACAGGTGATCATTTAAAGCAGGTTGAAAGTAGAGCAGAATGTGCTTTACTTTCATCCTGCTTTTAGCAACCGTCTGCTAGGATAAATACTATATCTCGTAAAGTTCTTATTCAGAGTTATATATATATTTAGACCATGTTTGCAGAGGATTAATTCTTTGTTTGAATACAAGTGGCCACTTAAAGCAGGTTGAAAGTAGAGCAGAATGTGCCTTATGGCACATTCTGCTTTACTTTTAGCCTGCTTTAAGCTACCATCTGCTAGAATATTGAAAATATTTCTTTTCATACATTTTCATAACTGTATAAATTGGAGCTATTTTCCTCGAAGGAGAAATAAATTACAGACGTAAAAAGGGTATTTATGGGGTATAGGGTTAAGGCATTTTTCTTTACTTTCACTCTGCTTTAAGCTACCATTTGCTATTATATAGGATATATATCTTATTTTTCCCATTTATAACAATATCAAATGGATAAATTTTCTTCAATGGATGAATTAAAGAAAATGTGTAAAAAGGTGTGTTTATGGGGTAGTGTGTAAACAACATGTGACCACATACAGCACGTTGAAAGTAAAGCAGAATGAAACAGAAGGCAAATTCCGATTAATCTCTGCTACAATCTGCTAGGATATATTATTTTGCATATTCATGTAGTAAAAAGTGGAAGTTTTCTCTTCAGAGTAGTAGATCTAATACATAAAATGTGTCAAATGTGTTTTTATGGAGTAATGGGTTAAATCACAAGAAAATGCCAAGAAAGTAAAGCATTTTCTTTATAGGTACAATGGACTAGACTTTTTGAGAAACTGGAATTGTTATTAAAAAGATTCATGCTGATCAAACATATCAAATATTTAGCTAATAACTATTTGCCCTAAAGTCTTTAGTATGGCTCCAGCTCATGTGCTTTGTAACTGAGAATTTGATCTGGATCTATGCAGTTTGCCTTTTTTAAATGTAGTTTGATAGTTGATGATTGTAAATGTAATGTTTTGACTTGCTTGGTATTATGCTTGATGTTATTTATTAAAGCTAGATTGCTAACCCACTGTTTTGTTATGTATTATATTATAAGACCCAAAATTACAGATTAATAAAATAAAATCAATTTCATCAATTTTTAATCTACAGACAATATCACTGTGTGCTTAACCCTTACCCTGCAGTAATAGCTTCTGCTTTTAAATTGTCGTCTGCAAACAATATTTAAATTAGATTTGTACATATTTCAATTAAAAAAGTCTGAGCGATAACTGGTATACAGTTTGGATACAGATCAGATGCGACATTATGCAGCATCAGATCTGGATCCAAACTGTTTGAAAAAATAACAGTCAACTCACGATCCACAGCTTAAGGGTTAAATGCACAGCTATCACTTGCCCCTATATTGGTCTACATCTATCAATTAGTACCCTGCTGTGATAATTTGTTTGTAATAAACATACCCTGATAAGGGCGATCTAATCACCAAGTATCAAGCTGTGATTGGGGGGGGACTGCTATATAGAACTTGATATAGGGCTTTAACCGACAAAGCTATATGGGTCTAATCTATGATCCATGGGCTATGATTATGTCGGTGTTTTTGCTAGTGGGTAATAAAACTACGGGTGTCTTACGCAACCTACCCCCTGCTCGAAGGGTAAACCAATCAACCGGAAATATTGCACATCTGTTGGTAATTAAATGACCTACATGCACAGTGATGTAACTTTTGTCACCAGCAAACATTGACCTGAATTTATGAAATTTATGGCTACCGCTTTATTGATGAGAAAAGATTTTGAACCGAATGAATATTTTACAAACAACATTTTGGAGCTCAGTCAGAAATACCGAACTAAAAGACATTCTTTTAATTGTACATTTCGGAGATGTTGAATAAAGAACTAGTTCTACATCAATATCGGGGAACAGGCTATGTAATAGATTATTTTTAACAATTTCGGTCAGTCGTTTTCATTTCATCGTAAAGGAAAAAGGGTGGAGGCGGCGAGATCATTGTTATGTAGATGATCAATCTAATCAAAACTCTTATTATACCAGCCGACATAAAATTCCTCTCATTCTTAGCATTATTGTCTCTAACCGAAGAAACAGAAGTTTCGGTGTCTAAAGCGAACTTAATTTTGAAAGAAATGATATATTACTAGTGATTGTGTCACTATATATGTATTAACTGATTCACTCTCCGATTGCTTAAAGTGCAGCGTATTAATGGCGGCTAGGTCACGTGACTCATAATGGCGGCCGTCTAATTATCGAAAATAGAATCGTCTATACATAATATTTATTCGGTCTCGGTATGATAAAAGAAAACAACCAAAAACAATCTTAAGTCTGAACGAATTAGGGACGATGTGAACCACCGCCGATGTGAACCACCGCCTGTTTTATAAGTGAAATATCAGATTTATTTTGTAACAATTGGAAACTATGTATACTTTTTAATGTTCATCATGGAGGATCATCAGAGAGAGAGACAGACAGACATTCATACAGAAAGATGGAGACAGAAAAGAAGAAGCGAGAGACTGACAGACAGAGATAAGAGAAAAACAGACAGACAGAGAGACAGACAAGAGACAAACAGACAGTGGCAGAGAAATATAGACACACACAAACTTCGTAGGTAAACGAAAAATTACGTTTTTCTCTCATTTTCAAAACCTCACTAAACTAACCATTTATAAACTATCGCCTCAAATTTTGTACTACGCGTAAGATCATGGTCTAATAAAACATCTGTATTCAAATTTATAACGAAAAGATGACATTAAAAGCGTTTCTATTAACACCAAACTTCGTAGGTAAACGAAAAAATACGTTTTTCTCTCATTTTCAAAACCTCACTATACTAACAATTTATAAGCTATCGCCTCAAATTTTGTACTACGCGTAAGATCATGGTCTAATAAAACATCTGTATTAAAATTTATAACGAAAAGATGACATTAAAAGCATTTCTATTAACACCAAACTTCGTAGGTAAACGAAAAATTACGTTTTTCTCTCATTTTCAAAACCTCACTTTACTAACAATTTATAAGCTATCGCCTCAAATTTTGTACTACGCGTGAGATCATGGTCTAATATAACATCTGTATTAAAATTTATAACGAAAATATAACATTAAAAGCATTTCTATTAACACCAAACTTTCGGAAAAACAATGTTTTCTAGCCGCGAGCGCTGCTGCTTGACCGATTTTGAACGACACGATAAATCGCGAGCCGGCCGGATACTTCTCCAGGTATAATTCCTCCATGTGTTCATTGCCCTGTTAATACATATGTTAGACAAACAGTGTAGACTCTAAGCAGACGAACACTTTTTGCGATGAAAAGGTTATGGAATTACCAGCTTCTGGACAAATACAGTCGAAACTCGATACTTCGAACACGCTTAAATGAATCGTACCAGTATCTTATAATTCGATCTTGCTGATGTCGAACATACCCCGGTAACCCGTATTTCAAAGTTAAAACCGTTTTAACGTGGCTGCTAAGCTAAGCCACGTTTTAACTTTGAAATATGGGTATGATCGACCTAACGCGAGTTCGAAGTACAATGTATCATCAAGTTTCGACTGTATTATAATATAAACTTACCTTTCTCAGATAGCCTTCATCCGTTGACCAAGATGACCTCATAGTTCCAACCATGATTGAAGAGTGTATTATACTTCTTGTTAATTTGTCTAAACTCGTGTTACTTCACAGATCGTACAAAATGCTAGATGTGATCACCTGACAGTCAGTTCGAAGTTTTAAAGATAGTTCCAAACAATTGTCACCTTTTTTGATTATCTCTAATTGACATAATAGCACTGCACGAGAGTTCTCTTGTTGATTGGTTAATGACGGTCACGTGGAAAGTGTTATCCAATGAATCTCATTGTTCAGTCCAGGAAGCACGTGCCGTTGACAGTTTGAGTAACCTCTCAATCAAGACAAGCGGATAAGCCTTGAAGACGTGTGTCGCTTGGGGTAATTAGTACTCAATTGATTTTAATTGGCAACTAACTTCACACAATAGTAGTTGTTTGTACAAGAATCTTACAATTAATTCGTTAATCCACGAGCCTTGTTTGTACTAATTGATATAATGACGCTTTATTTCATACAATGACTGCAATTATGAAATAAAACTGATAATAAGTACAGTCTAATTGCGACATTACTGAAAGTTGCATTCGGTTTTTCTTGCAGCGTCTGTTAAGGATCCAATCTGTATGATCATCAATCAGCGTTTAAGTTTATTATCCCCCAATTGCATTACAATATAACTCTTTCATGATTAAAATTATCGTGAGGTTTTTACCCCTTCATTGGCATATTGTCATCCACTTCAATCTTGTCTGCAATATCGTTTCAAAGTTAGATTTAAGACAGTATAACAGACGACAATTGTTTAAAGGAAAACGGACAGCTGGTGATAAATATCTTTTAAATGAAAGATATTGAAAAAAAATCGCCTTCTGCCTTTGAAATTTTGAAAAATAATAAAAAATGAAGTAGTTAGAGCCGTTTAAACTTTGTGATATATGACTGTGCAAGCGACCATGGGGGCCGCCATTTTGTTTACCTGTGTGACGTAACTAAGGCCTTCCGCGACCTTCCGGTTATAGCGAGTCTAACCGGGAATGCCGTAGAGTGCGCGGAATTTACCTCGATAACATTAATAAACTGAAATACTCAGAAAAATTGGGCATGTGGAGGAAGGTAAAAACACTTTAGAACTTCAGTGTTACGATTTCGATCCTAAATTATCAGAGAATGTAATATTAGAAGACAGAGACTACGACGGGTCGGGCGAAGAGAAAGCGCATTCGCCGGACGAATTTGCGACTGCAATACTTGTGTATAAATGCCTACAAAGGAGGTTAATACTTGCTGAAGAACAAATGAAATGACGATTGGGTGTCTTGGTGACAATGAGTGCATAGCAGAACCATCAAAATTTCGAGCTATTAATGCTTAATCCAGCCATACTTGAGGTAGCGTATATCAGGCAAATATCATAGGACACCGGAATCGGGCACGGATACTCTTGATAATATTTGCATACTGGTTGTGAATAAAGGCATCGAAGCCCTGTGACTTTCGAAATGTTTCTCCGATATATTTTGTCTTATCTGTTAATATTTCCGTAAATATTAATCATATCATCTTATGAGCCCGTAAAAGCGCGACTTTATCTATTCCCTGATAAGCGCGGCTTTCCGCGGGTTATCAATTACCTGATTAGAGCGGGTTAGAGCGAGTCCTCTATTGAGCGGCTAAAATCTCATTCTTCTACTGAAATTTTACTGTCCGTAAAGTGTGTTCAAATATCTTCCGAAATCCCAAATCTAATTATTGGGGTTGCTACACAATGAATTGCATAAAAAGAGGCTTAGGTCATTAGGTGTGACCTATTGTTGATCGGTGATCTCCGTAAGACGTGCATACGATACTGCACGCACTACTCGTCACTTTTCGGAAAGTATGATCTATGTCAACTTATGAAATATGCAGATAAGTTATCACACGAAAGTTTCTAACTGTTCCTGAGGTCAACATCTAAATATAGTTAACCAATGGAATCGCGGAATTCCATAGAGCACGCTCCACATGCATGCTATCTACAAAAATATCACAGGGGGATGCCGCTTGACCGTTGCGTCACACACCGGATGCGGGGGTAATAAAGTTTCGGCTCGGGAATAAAAGCTTCGGCTCATCAAAAGTAAGCATAATCCTAGGCGGTAGACAGAAATATCAAACAACTAATTAACCAATCAAACAAATCACATCTGCAGGTCTGTGACAATTGTCCCATCTCGCAACTCGGATTCTCATCTAGATCCAAACTGTAAAAATGAAACGATAAAACTCAGCTGTGAATCATTTTGGATCCTGATGAGAACCAAGCTACTCGGCGTCTCATCTACACCAAACGTGTGTAAAACTGGAAAGAAAGTAAAAATTGAATAATGCAAAGGTGTCAAACAGTTTGGATCCTGATGCAGTGCCGATCTACACGGTGTCTGATCAAAATTCAAACTGATTGCGTAGGAATTCACGTGAGAAAAAAACACTAATATATATCAAACAGTTACGACGCCGAGACACTCAACATTGTGATCGGGATCCAAACTGTCTGAATTTATACCAAAGGAATATTTCTTCATAAAATGTAAATCTGTTTAGATCTTGATCAGATGGCGAGCTACTCGGCGTCTCATCTTCATCCAAATCGCTTTTGTAAAACTATAATAAAAAATAATGGGGCCCTACCGATATACAGAGTTGCCCCGCATGGAAAGTGTGATAAGAGTAGCGCCCCCTGAATGAGCGGTTGTTTCCGGTCCAATAGTGAAGTACACATAGTATCGAAAATCCTTTATCCTCAAACACGAATTATTTGAGGAGATCGTCTGCTTGTTAGTGTAGAGCTTATATTATATACAGTAGAACCTGGCTATACATTATTGAAAGCGCAATCTCTCATATTGTTCAAAAATAGAATTAGGACATGCATTTACTTTACAATAAAACTTACAAAAACTTGCATAGATATACCGTTCTATGCATATCATTTATTCATATGTTTATTAAAATAAGTCATCAATCTGCACCTCAATAAATATGTTATACCTCCCAGCAGATGATAGCTTAAAGCAGAATGTACCTTAACCTGCCTTAAGGGGTCACCTATCTTCACAACTAATACCATCTATTGGGTAAAGGGTTAAACCCCGTTACATGGATGTGTCATAGCACATTCTGGTTGCTGTTAATCAACCATAAACCCTACCCGCTATGAATACCTATCATTTAATTTATTACTTTAGCTGATTAAATAAGGAAAAATACCGTAGGAATGATCAATTATGCTAATAGCGTGATAAGGGTTAATATTTAAAAAAAAAATACTGCCTACTTTCTTGATAAAAGTTTAGAACATGATATCAATTTTGACTTAAAACATATATGAGTGTGAAACAGTTCTACCCCTGATCAGCCTGTTAGTATATACATGTATGCTGCATCTTATCTGGTTCCAAACTTTTTATAATTTTTTTTAAAATGATAGTGTTTTAAGCCTATTATAATTAGTGAACTGGTAAAAGATCAACAGAAAAATAAAGTTTTAATCTACTAAAACGATGGAATTCATGCTTTACTTTCAACATTGAGTTTTCAATAGAGTACACATTTAATGATAGGAGAGGGGTTCTAAAGTATTTATGTTGTTAAAACGGTATGTATTTCCTATTAACCCTTTAAATACGCCTTTTGTTTATGCCTCCATTGAAGGAAAGAGTTCTAATTCAAAGTTTTTATTAGCATGACTGTGCAACATTAAAAACATTGAATATCCTAGCAGATGGTAGCTTAAAGCAAGCTGAAAGTAAAGTAGCATGTACTTATCAATCTACCTTTAATGGACACCTGTCTTTCCAGGTAGGAACAGGCGATCGTGTAATTACCTAAACCAATTACCCCACAGCCCGTGTTAAGTATTGAATATAGGTCACCTCTTAAAGCAGGTTGAAAGTAAAACATAATGCGCCTTAAGGTGCACCCTGCTTTACTTTAATCCTGCTTTACGGCACCACCCACTACGACATAAAATATCACCTATGTTTCATAAGTATGACTGCTTAGTGCATGAAGAGGATTTAGTTGCTTATGAAGGTGGAATTCATTAAAGGAGTAAAAGGCATAATGATGGGGGCAAGGGGTTAAGCTTTTGCACATGAAGGAGTGCATGGTATAGGAGATTAAAATTTATTCCCCACATGAATAACAATGTGGATCCTATATATAAAAAAAAATAGTTTTGTGTGTTTTGATTCCAGCCTGTGTACCCAAGACTTAAGCTTCCGTTTTATGGCTTGTCATAGCAGAGATGACTCTTATCACGAATGAATTATAATGAGTTATAATTCATTCGTGCTCTTATGGGACAGCAGCTGCACCCCAGTGGGGGGTCAGTATACAATTCGATGTCTAGCTAATTGGTTACTTCCTGTTGTTAGTTGTGATGATGCTTTGCGCTTTATGGCCCCTGGGCAGAAGCATTGAGAGGTGAAATCCATGTGCGCTATGAGCATGACAGGCTGAACTATTTCTATGAAATTTCTGTCAACTAAAATCTGCTGGTATATAATGAACAAACAAAATATACATTTTTGAAGAAACTGTTTACCATTCAACATATTTTAAAAGATCAGTTTAACCCTTTGCCTAATGAATATTCATGTCATTATTAATAACTGAATAATACAAAGTTTATGTTTAATACCGGTAATGTCATAATAAATATCCCCTTTTTCACCTGTAATAGGCAGCATTTATAGACCTATAATGTCATTTAAGAACCAGAGAGGACAGTCATTGATTATAGAGACTGTTCCTATATAGTAACCATCTGATCAGGATCTACTTTTAATCCATGTTAACGTTCTTTTACCGAGGTGAAAACTCGTGTCTGTTAAGTATGTTAAAAGTCAGCTTCTTTGTTATATAGAAAAAGTATGATCAGTGCTACTTTCGGTTTGCTAAAAACGATGAAATAAATCACCGTCGCATTTGACATTAAACAAAATTAATACATTAAAATACATAGGGATAAACGGGAGCTTGACTGCATATAGATATAGGTATGATTATCAAACTAATAAACCGCATTCGATCTATTCTTTCCCGAATGGTTTATGACCGTTATCGACACCGTCTCAATGATGCGTTAACTAAACCGGAAACAACCTTTTCCTTATCAGGGGAGTTAACTCGTGATGAAAATTGTGATAACTCTGTAATGCGGTAGGGCCCCATTGAATGTATTCCAAAAGTTTAAACAGTTTGGATCCTGATGCAGTGCCGATCTACACGGCGTCTGATCAAAATCCAAACTGATTGCGTAGGAATTCATGTGAAAATAAATTCTAATAGATATCAAACAGTTACGACGCAGAGGCACTCAACATTGTGATCGGGATCCAAACAGTCTGAATTTACCGGTATATAAAAGGAATATTTCTTTATAAAATGTAAACCTGTTTAGATCTTGATCAGATGGCGAGCTACTCGGCGTCTCAGCTTCATCCAAATCGCTTTTGTAAAACTATAATGCAAAATAATTGAATGTTCTCTAAGATGTCAAACAGTTTTGATCCTGATGCAGTGCCGATCTACACGGCGTCTAATCAAAATTCAAACTGATTGCGTAGGAATTCACGTGCAAAATGTTTTCTAATAGTTATCAAACAGTTGCGACGCCGAGTCATTCAACATTGTGATCGGGATCCAAACTGTCTGAATTTATATCAAAGGAATATTTAATTCATAAAATGCAAATCAGACTCCGAGTTACTGAGTACCTGAGCTATATCATTGCTTTTATTCAGATTAGACTCCGAGATACTGAGAATCTGAGCTGTATCCATGCTTAGATCCAGATCGGACTCCGAGTTACTCGGCTTTTAATCTGGATCTTAGTTGTTTTGAAATACTATTCTATTGTATTCTTTTGTAGACAGCAGGTAAATCGTTACTCCATGCGGCATATATACTTACCATAGTAACATAAATCTAAGTAAAAATATATTGGAAATATATTGACTTGTATCGTTTTCACCCAATTGCATGCTACTTTTTCAAACTACCATAAAACTCGAATTTAAATCTTAAATTAAAATTCATTTAGGCCTATCTAAAAGTTGTTTGAATTTTTTCTACAGAAATGACGAGTGTAAAACTACACCCAGAAATAAGAACGATAAAACTAGATCCAATCAAAATCGGATTTGGACTCAAGTAAGATCGCTCTATCAGATCGGGATCTAGAGAATCGCGATGATTAAATTAAGAAAGAAAAAACCGATCTAGATCTACCCGTACAATATGTAGATCTAGTAATGAGACTTTTTTCATTAAGAATTTCTGTAGCGTTGAATTCCTAAACCGAGACGAACCAGCTAGAAAATGCTGATTTGTAAACGAGTTGGTAGATCTAAGCCAGTTCAACATTTATGTCTAGATCAGCACAATAACGCACTGATTATTAGATATTTTTTTTATTGTAGATCTAGATCTATTATTATAATCATCAATCAAGGTATTATGGATGTCGCCATACTCTACTGTTAGCCATTTCGCATCATTGTTTTCCCAGATTCTACAGCTGGGAATTGGAACGGACATTTCTCTAAGCCGATTAACGATAGCTTCTGATCGTTTCTGGATCTACACGACCTTTCAAGTTCATCATAATCAATATGAATATACCATCTATCTATTATCTTTTTTTTAACTGTATGCGACCTTGAATTAAGCTTGCCGTTACCCTTACTGACGAAGTGTGAAATGTCCGTCCAAGTTACAGTGGTTGAGTGAAAGAGCCAATCAGCGTTTAGGCCTTTGTGTCGTCACAAAATGGATAAAAATCGAGGGTTCCGAATGATAGCTTTGCCAATATGGCGGCGCCCGTTCCAATTAGCGATAGCTTACCTGTATGCAGTAAATCGATCTTTTTCGTACCTTATCGATGAGTAATAATTGCAGGACCTTCATGAATGTTGCTTTTAGGATAAAATCTAGGATCTAAGACCATATTGTCATCAGCTGTCCGTTTTCCTTTAAGGCAGTATAACAGACGTTATTTCAAAATAAGTGGCAAACAGATTTGATCCTGATCAGACGCCGCGTAACGTGGCGTCTAATCAGGTTCAAAACTGTTCGCAAATGCACTTTATAATGTCATTGAGAATGAATAGGTTAAAAATATACTCTTGAGATGTCATGACAACCGTGTCGCAGAAGATATTGTTGCAATTTTCAGCTGCTGAGATAAACTTTTTCCCTTATTGTATGACTAAATAATATAAATAATGGTTTGGAGACAAAATCTACAGATGATTTAAGCATTCTGTGACTTATACATTGTGCTACTGTACCCATATTTAACAAGGATAAGGATTTACACGATTTAGTATTCGTAATAGAAAGGTGGTCATAATAGATAGGGTTTACTGTATATATTTATACAGTAACCCTTTTCCTGAGCGACAGTGAAATAAGATGTTATAGTTTGGATCAAGGTTGATGATAGCTTAGCTCAATGACCCTATGTCTTTCTTTATAAGTCTAGTCCATGTTTAAATATTTAGGGTAGAATTTGGGTAATAAATTGCAAATTTACAAACGGTGCAGACCCTGGCTTGCGGGCTACTTTAGTATCCCTCTGATCTTTTGTCTTCATTTTGTGCATAGGACAAATGTACTTTTCACATATACACTGTTTGTGATATGTTTCACTTTAATTTAATAAGTAAGTTCAAGATGAGGTGTTTATAAATTTCCTCCAGGACAGGTTGTACATTTTACAGTATTACGACCACCAAATTAAATTGATTATTTTGCTTTTAAGACATGCGACTCTTTAAAGCAAAGTGGCAATAATACAGAAAGCTCCTAAAGAGGCTTTCTGTTTTACTGTCACCTAGCTTTAACCCTTTACCTGATAGCCTGTTTCTAGTTTTGAAGACAGGTGACTACTTAAAGCAGGTTGAAAGTAAGGCAGAATGTGCTTTAAGGCACATTCTGGTAAAAATTGGAACTATTTTCTTTAGCGGAGGATTAAATTAAATGCACCAAAAGGCGCTTCTATTGGGGAAAGGGTTAAACTGTCATCTGCATTTTGTAACAAAATTTTATACATTGTGCTACTGTACCCATATTTAACAACCACTTAATTGTGTTAATGATTCTAGAGTGTTTAAGGCAGGTGGTTGCTTAAGGCAATATAAGAGTTAGGTGCTTTCTGTTACAGATGTTCTTTCCTGTTGCTTTAAGCTGTTATTCTTTTGGAAGAAGGAACTGTCTATTCTAATATGTACTGTTTCTTAATAGGAATTGTCTGAATGTATCTGCACTTTTTCATAGAAAGATTGTTCGTATGTTCGTTACCCAAAGTAATACATGTAGTTAAGATGATAGATGTTCATAGTGGGCGGTGCAATGTATAGGAATAATCAGCAGGAGTAGGGTTAACTTTCTGAACACTGTTACAGGGGTATTTCTGTTTCCATTTTAAGGGTAAGATGTTTTCCTTTCCATTAAATGAAACGCATTTGCATTAAATCATAACCTTTTTAAGTTTCTAACGATTTATTCTAATCTGAGTGGCAAACAGTTTGAAGCCTGATCAGACGCCGGATTACCCAACGTTTGGTCAGGCTTCAAACTGTTCGCAATGGAAATAATAGTATAAGCAGGGCTGCCATTTCTCCGGATTTTTCCTAAATCTCCGGATTTTTTCCCAGTACATGGTAGTATGAAGCAGGCTGAAAAAAAGCAGAATGCACCCTAAGGCGCATTCTGCTTTACTAACAGCCTGCTTTAAGTAGTCGCGTGTCAACAAAACTAGAAATAGGCAAAGGGGTAAAGGTACGATTCGTAAATTCGCAAATGAAAATTGCAAATTTCGAAATCTTAGGATTTTTCATGTCAACTTATGGCAGCCCTGGTATAAGCATAAACGTGTTAGTATTTATGGGGGGGGGGGGGGGGGGGGGGGGGCGGGGATAACGTCTTTTTTTTTAACTGTAGGTAATATCAGACTTCCATGGAAATTAGTGTTGTCTGTTTGAGGTTAGACGTTGAATGAGTTAATGAATCAAAGCTTTCTTTGATCCAGTGTTGTGAACCTCTCTACCACGAAATTATGTTCAATATTGGACCTGTTTAAAATAGGTGACTTCCTAAAGGAAGGGTAATGGTAAAACAGAAAGCTCCTGTAGAAGCTTTCTGTTTTACTGTCACCTTGCTTTACGATGTCATCTGACTTGTAAACAATTAATAACCCTTCTTTTATGATAGAGAGGTTTTACTGTATTAACTCCTTGCACACTTTATAACAAGAGCACCGCAGTGGGGCAAATTACGCCCGTCATGGCCGGCGGGTGTCAACGTCGTCCGGACTCAGGCCGACTGGAAAAAGTCGCCCGGAGTGTAGGCCCGACTATCGATCTCAAAAAGACTATGCTGTAGTATTGCGATAGCTCAAGTACTATCCCGATAGTATTGCGATAGTCAAGAAACTATTGCAATACTATCACGATAGTTTTTCTACCAACTGTTTTCTCATAAACAAATGCTCTTTGGGTGTATTTACATACTTTGGATATATCACGGAATTATATGTATAATAGATTGAGCAAGCATAATCTTCTTCTTCTTCTTTGTTAATGGCTAACAATCAATCATGATTATAATGGCCATGCGTGGGGGGTTAAAATAGTAAAAAGTATGTTGGACAACCCATAGCTACTCAATCCACCAAGGGCCGCCAACATGTGCAGTGAAGGAGTGCAAAACCTAACACCCTAATGAAACTTAATATCCCGCAAGTATGGTACATGGTTGGTTTTGTCTGCTCAGAAAGAAAAGAAAGAAAAGTGTTAGTGAGGTTAAAAGCAGATAAAAACAGTTTAATATGTAGCCAGGGCTGACTTGAACCCTAAAAGGGAGTCCGCGCTGACTATATGTTGTGGAAGAGGGTTCCACACTAGGACAGTACGAGGGAAGTATGTCAAAGTCGTCCGGACTCAGGCCGACTGGAAAAAGTTATTGTCTGATAGTGTGACTTCACTTAAATTTTAAGTATGTAAAGGGGCATAACTCGTTAAAAAATAATTTAACAGGAACCAAATATCAAATTTGAAATCAATTGAAGAAAAAAGAAAAAAGTTCTGTTTTTTTTTAAAAAAATGCCCATTTTTGACAATAAAGGGGGCATAACTCTGCTAAAATTAGTCGCCAACGTCTGAAATTTAACAGGAACCAAAATTCACAGGTGCCTTCCCTGTATGATGAGAAAGCTAAATATTAAATTTGGTTACAATAGACAAAATGTAAGTAAAATTATTATCAGGAAACAATATATTGTTAAAAAAATTGTGTGAAGGGGCATAACTCTGAAAATACGGAGTCAAACCAAAAACCTGTATTATATGTTAAGTAACTATATTCATTGTATAACCATATCAAATTTGAAATCGATTGAATAATAAAAAAAAAAAGGTTCTGTTTTTTTTTTTAAAAATGCCCATTTTTGACAATAAAGGAGCATAACTCTGCTAAACATAGCCGCCAACGTCTGAAACGCAAAGTCATCCGAACTATTGTGGTATGGAATATTTGTAGGAAGTTTAATCCAATTCGGTAAATAAATGAAGGTGAGAGAGCGCTAACAAGAAAAGTTAACGAACGGACGGACGGACAGCGCTGGGTATACCATAGTACGTCCGTCGATGACGGGCGTATAATAATGTTGTCCGCAGCAATCGTCATAATTATGCTACTGTTCTATGGTCTGTACTGTACAGTTCTGTACAGATCTCTTTGATTTAGTAGGACTAACGAAACGTAGTATTTAACAAGCACGGTAGAGCTGATATACCCCCTGCCGCAGCGAGTGTAGAGAAGTAAGTGGCAAACTTTATTGTGGGAGGGGCAAATGGTGATCACTTGTCTTTAAAGATCAGCATTCAAAATATTTCACAAAGTTTTATAAATCTCCGTTCAATTGTGTACACACTTAAGCCTAAACAATACTAAAATAAAGCGTTTTCTAGCATATCCGAGTATAACAGGTGCAGGTAACTCTTGATTTAATTTCAACAGTAATTAAACACTTTGAAGAATTTATATGTAACATTGTTTGCAAGTATTATCAAAAAAATTCAGAACTGTTGTTACTAGAGTGCAAACACTGTTAAGTATGGCATTTTCAACTCATCAAAGGCATAACATTCTAGATTAATTTGCCATTTTTCGACAATAAATTAACTCATTTGAAAACTAATAGCCATATTTTTAGTTTAATAAAGTTTTTATCAAAATATATTAACATTTGTTCACACTATCGTGTAAACTGTACTAACATCAAAGAGACTTTTCACGCATTTCTAAGGAAACTGAAATTTCTCATGGCAGACAACTCTTGTCACAAGTCTCCTGTTCTGACAATAATTCCACCTTTCAAGAAACTATATATATGTTTATACATTGTATTGAATACATTGTACATCTGTTGTTAGGGTGTAAACAATGTTACATATGGCATTTTCAGCTCATCAAGGGCAGATTACTCTTGACTAATTTGCACATTTTCGACAAAACTCATTCTAAAACTAATAGCCATACATTATTTAAGAAAGTTTTTTATCAAAATCCATGCGTATCTATAGACAATAGTATGTAAACAATATTAAAATAAAGCATTTTCTAGAAAATCCAAGTACCTCAAAGGGCAGATAACTCTTGTCACAAATATCCTAATAAGTGCACCCTTTAAAGAACTAATATTTTTATACATTGTGTGCAGGTATAGTCAAAATCCATTACAAACGTTAGTTGCTAGATAGTAGAATTGTTAAATATGACTATTCAAGGGCAGATAACTCTTGACTAATTTGTCCGTTTGCAACTCATTTGAAAACATATGGCATAAACAATATTTAAATAAAGCATTTTCTGGCATTTCTAAGTACATCAAGGGCAGATTATTCTATCCTACTTTGACAATAATTGCACCCATTTAAGAACGTATATACATTATGTGCAAGTATAAACAAAACCTGTTGAAAACTGTAGTAATGTAGTATCTGATCATCTTGATACATGTAAACAATTAAAAGCTGATGTCAACATTACATGTCACAAACTTCCTACAATGTACTGGATACCAAAACTCCACAAAACACCTTATAAGTCTCGTTTTATTGCTAATTCAAGTGCATGTACTACTACTAAGCTTTCCAAACTTTTAACATCATCTTTAATTAAAATCAAAGAACATGTTCAAAGGTATTGTGATAAGACTTACGAAAATTCTGGACTTAATCTGTTTTGGTCTATCAAAAACTCTAATGAAATTTTGGCGAAGCTTGAATATAGAAAATACCAAGCTTGCAATATAAGTACGTATGGCTTTTCAACACTATATACTACCTTACCTCATAATCTAATAAAAGCTAAACTTATACAACTTATTGAAAAGACTTTTGCCAGAGAAAGGAAGCTATTTCTGGCGTGTAATACTGATCGTGCATTTTTTTTTACAAATGACGCCGTTAAGCATTACACTATGTGGACTTGCACCGATGTCTGTGAATCACTAACATTTCTTCTGGATAATATTAATGTACGTTTTGGGAGTACCATATACCGCCAAGTGATTGGTATTCCTATGGGTACAAACTGTGCGCCCCTTGTCGCAGACCTATTTTTGGCATTTTCAACTCATAAAGGGCAGATAATCCTTGACTAATTTGTCCGTTTTCAACTCATTTGAAAACTAATGGCCATAAACAATATTAAAATAAAGCACTTTCTGGCATTTCTAAGTACATCAAGGACAGATTACTCTAATTGCATCCATTTAAGAACTTATATACATTATGTGCAAGTATAAACAAAACCTGTTGAAAACTGTAGTTGCTAGAGTGTAAGTACATATACTGTTAAATATGGCATATTTACACGTAAAGAGCTGGGGCCCGTGTCATAAAACTTCGTACGACAAAAACGGTCGTAAGTCAAAACTTTAAGATACATTTAATTTCTTTTCAAGACGATTCCAAAGAGATGCCATAAGACAGAATTAGATTGAGAAATAAATGAAAATTGAGACTTTTATATTCTGACTTACGACAACATTTGTCGTTCGACGTTTTATAAAACGGGTCCCAGATACCCAAATTTCCAACAGGGCTCCCTTGATGACAAATTACTACACCAAGTTTCATCCAAATCTGCTGATCGGTTTCAGAGCTTAAACAGTATCCCTCTGCCTTTCGACAGTGAGGTAATCATGAGCTTTCTGCTTTACTTAAATCCCATATGACCACATTATGCCTGGGAATTAAATTGAACACTCCCTTAATAATGTATTAAAGAAATTAGAAAGTCGCTGAAGTGATCTAAAGACACAGTTAGTGTTTGCCATACCATTTCATCTGAAATCCCCTTATGAGACGCCTTAAATTGCGACATCTCATCATGGCATGGCTTACACGGTTCGATCTAGGATAAGAGCATACCAGCCATTTACCTATCGCGTACTTGACGAGAGTACATTTGTCGTATGCAACAGTGAAGACTCATATCAGTAAAGGAGTCTTCTGATCAAGGGTCTGCACTGTTTGTCATTTTAACCCTTCCCCTCTCACTGACGTTTAAAATTGCATTTGCAAACAGTTTGGATCCTGGTCTGTCGCCGCGTAAGGCGGCGTCGGCTCAGGATCCGAACTGTTTGGCACTCGTTTTGAAATTTCTTCATAATGCCTTATTTTGTAACATGCTCCCTCCCTACATGGCGTTACGCAGCGTCTGGTCAGGATCAGGACTGTTTGACAGTAATATCCAATTTGCTAGTAACGTATCTGCATCTAATACGTCGTAGAATCCTATAACCTATATGCTTTTACTCTTATCGATATCTTTTCTTTCAGTGTCTTAAAAATTACCTAGAAATAATAGTTATGGAGACTTATTGCGATATTTCTTTTTTAGTCTTTAATCTAGCTTTCAAACAAAAGTGCAGACCACGTTTAAAAGCAGACGATATTGAATTGGTTTCACATATTTGTTACCACGATTCTATACATAGGACATATGTCAAATGTAGTAATTGGGGGTCTGGGTTTTATTGTCTATTGCCAACCGGAAGTGTAGTCGGGCAAGCGCACTGAATGCTCGTGCTGCACGACCACCAATTATCACACCATTGCTTCACTCCGATACCAGACACCGACCAGAACACAGCTTATACTCAGCTTGGGATTCGCTTCACAGCCTAACCTACTTCCACTAGCGCAGAGCTCGGAACTTAGGTAAGTTCCACTATAGTAAAATTACTATAATGGCACTGCGAGCATTCGAATTCTGTGCATTTAAGGTTTAATTAAACGCGTTTTTAAGGACTCGTTTCAACTTTTTCAGGACTTTCTGTTTACACCGGAAACTCATATTTTTCGGTATGTTGATAGATTCGCCCAGAGTGCATTCGAGTGCATACTCTAGTGCTTGCTCTCGAGTGAATCCATACCGAGTTTAATCCATACCGAGTTTAAGGTTTTTTCAAATTCATTTATCATTGTCAATTATTATTCAGTGGAAGATAAAAAGCTGAAAATGGGCTGTACGTTAAGTTTCGGTATTGGTAGAACCAAATTCGGTGAGAAGAGAATTCAATTACTCTTAAGCCAATTTGTGTTGTAACCAAAACCGAAGCTTGACATTTGTTCGGAGTCGTTGGAGTCAAACAATATTTTTGTTTTTGTTTTTTGAACCTGACTGTGATTCTGTACTGTGATTTGAATTTGCTAGCGACAGTGTTGGCAAAGCAGTATACATGTATGCTGTAATTATCTCTGATGAGAGTCTGTTTGGTTCGCACGGTATTGTGAAGTTTTCACACTTGTTGTAACTTAGCTGTGAGTTGCTAGAATCTGTTTTCCCAACTAATTTGTTTAGTCATCTTTTATTTGTTTTGTTGAACATAACGGCGGTGCAAATTACCCAGAGCCCAAACCACGAACCATTGTAATTTTATTAGGATCTAGCTGTTGTGGCAGTATAAATAACCCAAAGCCACGAACTGCAAACATCAAACCAAATTTTATCTTAATTCTTATTTTCATCCAGATGTAACGTGGCATGAATAACCCAAGCCACAAACTGCCAAAACACAAACTACAAAACCACTTCAATTTTACTAAAACTTATGATCTTTGTATCAACTATACAAATTCGTATTTGTCTTGTTAGTTTTATCATTTCAATAGTGTTTGGAAATTTTGTCATTCAAACTAACAAGCAAGTATTTATAAATTCCAAAAACACTACTTCCAATTCCGAAAAAAGAAATATATGGTGAGGGGGAAGTAGTAGTAGAACGCGATAAACTGTAGATCATTATGGGTTATAGCAAAGTTTAATATAGTGGGAATATGTAGATTGACTGCAACTGGGCGGCTATTACAACAGAGTGGTTCTCAATACCAGATGAGGTTGAGGTTAATAAGTCTCTCTTAGTCTGAAAGATAACAGTTCAAATCCTAGCGAGCTTCCATTTTCAAGCCACTTCGACCTACTGGCTAGTAATCATGACGGATTGCCCTGCTCTTTGGGAAAAGTATTCAATCATGATCCACTTCGACCTAGTGATCGTGGCGGATTGCCCTGCTCTTTGGGATAAGTATTCAATCATGAGGTCAGGTTGAGCCTTGGCTGTAAGGAATTGGTTTGTCTCAGCACAAAGGATCAGGCAAATGAACAAGTTAATTTCCCAACCACATTGGTTTTTGCTAGGGTTGTCATTGATACATGTAGGAAAAGTGTTCCATTAATAAATCATAATTTATATATTTCTTACATCTATTATTCAAGAACAAAGGTTTAATCAAATAAAAACGTAACTCATTGAATGATTGATAAATCATTTACTTGATACCAAGAGCATAATAGTAAGACATTACTGTTATTATACTGATTATAGTGATAGTTGACTCCTTTCATTATTTTATGTTTTAGCAACACATTTTTATTATTCAAGGGGTTAGGTTATCACATGGTTTACATTGTACATTTATGTTTAGCACAGGTAAAAGCAGTTAGTGTTTTGATACCAGGCACTTAATATACATGTATATCTAACGTCAAAGTGTTTCAATAGTAATCCTAATTCAATAACATCTTTGCATGATTGTTTCAATGACGGCTCTAGTGTTTGCTACATCGAGGCTGACTTTCTAATTCAAATCTTCCTCAACTTTGTCCCTCATAGTAAATACTTAATGCTTGACTACTTGTCCATACGGCATTGGGATTTCAATTTGATTGTTTTTTTTGGGCGTCTAGTCTAGTTAATCTCTGTACACAGCTTTAATCTGTGTTTTTCCTTGTTTTTGGCATTATTTGTCTGCAAGCTTACAAATTACCCAAATCCTACCCAAAACCTGAACCCAAACCCACAAAACATGTGACTTGTTGGTTCCGTATTTTTAGCAAAAAGCCATAGATATCAAAGGTTGTGTTAATTTAATAAGTCTTTGCAACAACAAAGGAACTAGCCAATCTCCCTGGGGTAGGGGAGAAGTCAGTTAAAAATATATTTACTTTTGATTTAGCTTTAGCAGCAGCTTGCATTATATCACTTAACAAAATACAGCGAGTGTACTTTGGTTGTCTTTGACTGATACGCTATTGCAGCAAATCAATTTCTCAGTGCTGGGGGATGAGACCAGTATCAAATTTAACTGAAAATAATAGTAATTCTAGGTTATTTAACAGCCTCTATGTAGGCAAGATTGGGGAGGGAGAGGAAAGAGAAGCATTGAGATAATTCTAGTCTCATAGAAAAATAACCTCACCTCAGTAGCTTGAAATCATGTTATCACATGACATACTTCAGGGTTTAGTACAGATATCTCAGATTAGTATGATCTGGACCTTTTCTGCCCAGAAAAGACGGAGGTCTCTGAAACTATTCTGAGCTCCAAATAAGAGCTGGCACCTGTATTAACTTTAGTGGTATGTCATTCTGGGCAAATCAAGGTGATAACTCAAGCTACAGTTGTACCTACATTCATGCTGTTCCTGCACAAACCCAAACAGTAGTGCAAGATAGGTACAACTAGCACATGTAAACTAATCATAAATGCAAGGGTAGTTCTTCTGTCAGTATTTGCGGATGCATTTTGATCAGAATTAATTGGGGAGAGGGGAATGACATAAATATATGATCTGTAGCATCCCCAAGTTTTGACAAGACCTATGCTTGACAAAGCTCTTTGCACTCAGCATGGAGTTGACTCAGTCTTCTTCGGCGAGTGTCGGTAATGAAGGGGTTTGTCCTGGCAGTCCCTTCGCATACACATGTGCTATAAAATGGTTTTAAAACGCTGTTGTCGGGTCTGAATAGAAAGTTAGGTTACACTATGTAATCAGTGTTTGCTGATAGCTTAAATTGAGTTAGGAGACATAAGTGTAGGGACTTTGGTGGATGTTTAAAATCCTTGTCTCTTTCAAAACATGCTCTCTGTTAAAATTATACTTAAATTGAACCCTATGTTGATTTCAGGGAAACGTTTAAGCATGTTTAGTGTTTATTTAATAGAAATGTCAATCATGTTATCATGTTTTATTCGGAGTATTGTGTATTTTACATAGTGTTTTATGCAATGGTATACATCAAATGGTACACTTTATGCGGCGATATACATTAAGTGGTATACATCACGAATCGTCCGAACCCTGATATTAGTCTTTTAACCAGATTCCATATTTAAATGGGATTCTTTTACATTACATAATATATTCATGGTTCTCATACGACGGGAATAAGTTACTAATACTATAAATTTTAACGTGTAATCTAGTCTTGTTATTATAACTGAAGTCGTTTCTGTATATGTATATGTGTTATTCCATTCATTTAGTATCCATTCAAGTTTATCATGACTATCATCTGACAAGAGAGTAGTTGTGTTTCCTTACAAATGCTTCTGTTCACGATGTTTTTTCTTAAGTGAATTTTGTGTTTGTTTGGTATTTGTAACCTAGTTTTCTGATTCATTTTTTGAGACCTATGACAGCAGCTGTATAACACATTAGGGACCCTTCAAATGGGAAGGGGAAGAGTGTGTGCCAGTTGTCCAGCAGTTCTCTAGGGACCTAATCCTTTTAGTTGTTTTAGAGTCTGACTCAGTATTCTTGTCCTCGTTGCCAGATGGATATTTCCATTTGGTAGCTGGGGGAGGAATTCTCATTTGTTTGCTGTCACTGGAGGGAGGGAATTTGTCTGGGGTCCGATCAGGAAAAGTCTTTCAAAGATCTAAAAGGGCATATATACCCTAGTTTTGTTGCCTCCCGCCAGTGTAGGCAGTTTTGAGTTTAGGCTCAGGATGCAAGATCCTGTGAGGTTGCTAGGACATTTTAAGAGTATTTTAATATCAATGGATTGTTTAAGATCCTCTGAGTTTTACATCGATATTGTTTTAGTATTTTAAAGTCTGAATTCCAATTGGACATTAGCACCGTGGCTCCATAGATCAGTGCAATCATGTTCTTATTAAACCAATTTCTGTAGCCCGGTGCAAATCCTAAAAGAAAGAAATGTTCAAAATGGGAAGGGGAGGAGTGTAGTAATTGGGGGTCTGGGTTTTATTGTCTATTGCCAACCGGAAGTGTAGTCGGGCAAGCGCACTGAATGCTCGTGCTGCACGACCACCAATTATCACACCATTGCTTCACTCCGATACCAGACACCGACCAGAACACAGCTTATACTCAGCTTGGGATTCGCTTCACAGCCTAACCTACTTCCACTAGCGCAGAGCTCGGAACTTAGGTAAGTTCCACTATAGTAAAATTACTATACAAAGGCAAACAGTGAAGACTCTTAGCAGACAACCACATATTCAGGGCTGTCATAAGTTGACATGAAAAATCCTAATTTTTCCAAGTGCAATTTTACAAATCGTACCTTAACCCAAACGCCTGTTTATAATTTTGTTGAGGCGTGACTACTTAAATCAGGCTGGAAGTAAAGCAGACTCTGCCTTAAGGCGCATTCTGCTTTACTTTAAGCCTGCTTTAACCATCCATGTACAAGAAAAAATCTAGATAAATGGCAGCCCTGCATTTTGCGGTGAAAAGGTTAAGGAAATACCAGCTACTGGTAAAATATTGAAATATAAACGTACCTTTCTCAGATAGCCTTCGTCCGTTGCCCAAGATGACCTCGTAGTTCCAACCATGATTGAAGCGTGTATTATACTTCTTGTTAATTTATCTAAACTCGTGTTACTTCACAGATCGTACAAAATGCTAGATATGATCACTGGACGGTCAAGTCGAAGTTTTAAAACCTAGTTCAAAACAATTGTCACCTTTTTTTGATTAACTCTAATTGACATAATAGCACTGCACGAGAGTTCCCTTGTTGATTGGTTAATGACGGTCACGTGGAAAGTGTTATCCAATAAACTCTTTGTTCAGTCCAGGAAGCACGTGCCGTTGACAGTTTGAGTAACCTCTCAATCAAGGCAAGCGGATAAGCCTTGAAGACGTGTGCCGCTTGGAGTAATTAGTACTCAATTGATTTTAATTGGCAACTTACTTCACACAATAGTAGTTGTTTGCACAAGAATCTTACAATTAATTCGTTAATCCACGAGCCTTGTTTGTACTAATTGATATAATGACGCTTTATTTCATACAATTACTGCAATTATGAAATAAAACTGGTAATAATTACAGTCTAATTGCGACATTACTGAAAGTTGCATTAAGTTTTTCTTGCGGCGTCTGCTCAGGATCCACTCTGTATGATCAGCATCAGCGTTTACCGTTTACGTTTCTCATCCCCAAATTGCATTACAATATAAACCATTTTATGATCAAATCTATCGTGAGGTTTTATCTGTTCAATATTGTTGTCTACAATATATTTTCAATGTTAGATTTAAGGCAGTATAACACACGTAATTTAAAAAAACACACATGGCAAACAGATTCTTTTTAGGAATTGTCTGAATGTATCTGCACTTTTTCATAGAAAGATTGTTCGTTATTTTATTACCCAACGTAGAACATGTAGGTGTGTCACAGTATAGGAATATTCATCGGGCTGCCATTTCTCCGGATTTTTCCTAAATCTTCGGGGTTTTGTTCTGGTACATGGTAGCTTAAAGCAGGCTGAAAGTAAAGGAGAATGCGCATTAAGGCACATTCTGCTTTACTTCCAGCCTGCTTTAAGTAGTCACATGTCAACAAAACTAGAAACAGGCTATTTGGTAAAGGTACGATTCGTAAAAGCGCACTTAAAAAATGCAAATTTGGAAATCTTAGGATTTTTCATGCCAACTTATGACAGCCCTGTATTTCTGTTTCCAAATTTGAATGGTCATACAGTGGAGAAGATGGTTTTTTTGCATGTAAAATGCAAACGAAACGCATTTGCAATAAAATGTAGAAAATTGTATATTTCTTAAGTTCTAATGTGTTATTTTAATCAGAGTGACAAACAGGTTGTAGCCTGATCAAAACACCGGGTTACCCGGAGTCCGTTCAGGCTTCAAACTGTTTGCAATAGAAATGATGGTTTTTAGCATAAATGCGTTTTTTGGGAATGAATAACGTCTTCCCTACTGTAGGAAATATCAGATATTATAGGGACATTGAAAATATAACAAATTATTTCATATGACAGGGCTGCCATAAATTGACATGAACAATTCTAAGATTTCAAAATTTGCATTTTTCAAGTGCGATTTAAGGAATCGTACCTTTACCCCATAGCCTTTTTCTTGTTTTGTTGACATGCGACCACTTAAAGCAGGCTGTAAGTAAAGCAGAATGCGCCTTAGGGCGCATTCTGCTTTACTTTCAGCCTGCTTTAAGGTACCATGAACTGGGGAAAAATCCGGAGATTTAGGAAAAATCCGGAGAAATGGCAGCCCTGATATTATGAGATGTGATCTGAAATGGTACAGTAAAACCTCTCTATTACGAACACTAAGAAGGCTAGTTAATTGTTCAAAATGCACATGACAATTTAAAGCTGGTGACAGTAAAATAGAAAGTTGCTAAAATAGCTTTCTGTTTCATTGCGAACTTGCTTTAAGTAGTCACCTGTCTTAAACGCAAAATCATCTATTTAATTTGGTGGTCGTTATAGAGAGATTTTACTGTCTAACGTACAACCTCTCATGAACGAAGCACCTCTCATCTTGTACATACAGGTCGTATTTACAAAAATGTAGAGTAAACATATCCTAAGCAAAGAGTGTAGAACCAGATAAGCGTTATACTAAAGGAGCCCGCAGACCAGGGTCAGCACTGTAACAAAAAAAGTGTTTGTCATTTGCAATATATTACGAAACAATCAACCATAAATAGTAAAATATAGGTTAGACTTATTAGCACAGTGGAATTGTCCATCTGAAGCCTTAAAAAGGGTCATTGAGATAAGCTATCATCCGTCTTAATCCAAACCATAAAAATTTGTTAGTGTAGTTGAGGAGAGGGTTTACTGTATAAATGTATACAGTAAAAGCTCTCTATTACGGCCACCCTAAAAAAACAACTCTCCATCTCGAACACTAAATTGTGTTGACTGTTAGGTGTCTACGACAGGTGACTGCTTAAAGCAAGATGAACGTAAAATATAAAGCTCCTTTTGGGGCTTTCTGTTTTACGTTTACCTTTCTTAAAGCTGTCACCTGTCCATTATACAGTTAATTATATTATTTAGCTTTCTTTTTAATGGTCGTAATAGAGAAGGGTTACTGTACTTCTATATACAGTGCTACCTGTGTTCAGGAACGCTCGAGTAACTCGTAATTAGAATATTTTAATGCAGGCAAGTGCCTACTACAGGACGAACAATTTCTAGGAGCTATCTGCATTACTTTCTTCCAGCATTAACCATTCACTTCTGCATTATTCTGAGTACAATAGTTATTTGCAAACAGATTGGATCCTGATCATATTCCCACAACACTTACATTTGCAAACAGTTTTGATCCTGATCAGACGCCGAGTAGTGTTCAGTCAGAAAGTGTGTGACAGCTGCGGTGGAACAATAGGGTCTATGACAAAACGTCGACAGACAAAACGCCGATACGACAAAATGCCGACAGGACAAAACACCGATGCGACATAACATCGATACGACAAAACAACAACTTGTCGTGTCGATCTTTTGTCGCATTTTTACAGGTAAGTTTATTTTACAGCTATGAACGAGGTATGGCTATATGTATTAAACATAACTTACTGATTTTTGCAGTCGACAAATAAATACTGATGTTCACCCACCCTGTCACCGAAATAATGCAGAAATAGAAATTGGACTGGTGAATATTTTTCGTTAATTTATTAATGGAGTTCGTTAGCACCCAGATGGGAAAGCTTCTGCTTTGTTTTGATTGATATATCTATAAAATGGACATAAGTCGAAATGAAAAAGTATATAAAACATACTGGCGCTGTTCCAAAAATTGGGATATGAGATTTAATGCTAAAAAATTCTACAACTCTTTGGTTCCTAAGAAGGTATACTAATGTATAGGGTAGTAGAGGTCCTGGTACCAGCTCTGCCAACATCCACTTTCACAAAACCGCAAAACCCAAGAAGAAACATCAAAGGATGACCTTATTATTGTGTGACTGCACGAGTTGTATATACTAAAATGAGTTTCAGGTAAATAAACTTTGTCGATGTTTGTCGGTCTTTTTGTCGATCTTTTTTGTCGATATTTTGTCACGTCGGCGTTTTGTCTTGTCGGCGATATGTCGTGTCGGCGTTTTGTCTGTCGACGTTTTGTCGCGCTCCCGAACAATATACATGTGTATTAACTCTTTCGCTGCCAAGTGCTTTAACCCTATTGACGCCAAAATATCGTCTGCATTGGAAGTGTCGTGTGCAGTATTTTTAAAGTCAGCTATAGGGCAGTTATGACCGAAGAAATATTGATACGAATGTCAAACAGTTTGGATTCGCGTTATACGGAGTCTGATCGGGATCCAAACTGTTTGCAAAGTCACCTTTTGGCATTGAAGGAGTTAAGAACACTAAAAATAGACTCGAGTCGATTTTATTCGCAGAGATAGGTAAGCGGACATGAACCCCCCCCCCCCCCCCCCCCCCCCCACACACACACACACACACACCCCGGACACGAGCCCCCCGGCCGATTTTGCGCGGGCGGACACGAGCCCCCCGCCTGTTGTGCGCGTGCAGACATGAGCCCCCCGACCTACCGTATAATAAGATACATGCTTTATTGTGTAATATTGTAGATTTAAAACTTCAAAACGTGTTTTTAAGTGTTATTTTGTCATTATTGCACTTTATATGTCAAGCTTTTAACCCCAAATGTTTGAGAACTTTGATATGTTTGAGAACTATGAGACACAAACAACACCTTTCACTTACGATTATAAGGACACTAGATTCAATAAGTCTATCAAACTTACACGTTTGATTGGCGGTGTTTCTTTAGTAAAAAGAATCAATTAAACAATTAATTCCATGTATCATCAAAGTGTTACCGACAGTTTGATTCGCTAATAGGCAACGATTATCTTATAATATTTTGTCACTATTGTGTAATCAAGTTGATGTAATATAAATGATTAGATATATCATCATTTCCTACGCGGTATCATGATTAAAATGAAACAATTAATAATTGGCAAATTATTACTAACAAGCAAGACAATATTTACAGCCGGAGAAAAACTTTATTTTTTGCTACAAATATTAACAAAACATTAGTTAATTATTCAACAAACCGAGTTTTTGTGCAGAAAACTGTTTAGCATTTTACTTTTCTACCCCCTCATCTCCAGGCACGCCAGTCTTTAACCCTTTAACTCTTTCCTCCCTGAAACTTTAAATAGACAATTCCAGTTTCCATTTTAGTCTAGTCCATTTCTGACTTTTAAGGGTTGTTTTTGTCAATGTTTGGCATTGTGACAAACAGTGAAGATCCTGATCAGAGGGATCCTTTCGGAGCCCTCTGATCTGGGTCTTCACTGTTTGCATAGGACATGTGTACTATTCACATGTACAGTGTTTAAAAAGGACGCCTATATGCGGGACTAGGGTTCAAAGAGTTAATTTCCACTATGGCGTCATGACCCGTCAGAAGATAGATTTAAGACAGTATGACTGACGTAATTTCAAAACAAGTGGCAAATAGTTTTGATCCTGATCAGACGCGGTGTTACATGCGTCTGATCAGGACCAAAATTGTTTGCAAATGCGCTTTATGACGTCATTGAGAATGAAAGGGTTTAACAGCTTCAGAAACATAACAAAACTACAGTCGAAACTCGATACTTCGAACTCGCTTAAAGATTGAACATCAAAAATAGTGATTTGTAAATATATGTCAAACGCTTATATAAACGGGTAAGAATAAGAATAAGGATAAGAAATTCTGTTAAACAAAAATACATTTCAATAAAAAAAATTGAGCTCTGGTGGGATTCGAACCCCGAACCCGGGATGCGGGGACAGAAAAGCAAAATAAGACAACCCCTTAGCCCACTGACACAGGGGCTATTTATATATCTGGAATCGATTTAACGTACTTCAGTGTGTAGCGATGGAGAGTACATAATTCGGCCCGGGTTTATGTCCGAGCCCGAGATCGATTTCTGTTGCGTCAGCTGACGCAACGGATAAAGCGATGGAAAATATTTAAAAAAAAAACTCAGATTTGGAGACTTTTCTTGAGGATGTTTTTAGACTGATCATATTTTTTAATGCCAGATGCACGATAATGCTACACATTTGGTTTTATTTGAGTATTTTCTTTTACTTTTGCAAATACCCCATCTGGTTGCGAGTCGCTTTAAATCGACATTACCAGTATATCATAAGTTCAATTTCGACAAATAGATCTGAATACATGTACCGGTATTTTGCCCCTCCGGCCTTTTGCCCCTTCGTCAAAAATCGCAACACGGAACTTTGCCCCTTCCAACACGGACTTTTGCCCCTTTCAGTTTTTTTAAAGGACGGACTTTTGCCCCTTCCCTATTTTGGCACGGACAGAATATTTTGTTCTTTTCATCTCGTCATATTGGTCAAACAGACAAAGTAATTAGCAAACAACTTTATTACCAATCATTATTATCAATTAACTTTAACTGAAATCGAATCACTGCAACAGTCGCTGCTTTGATGTTAACTACATATATAGGTGTTGATTGCTAATTAAAGAGTGATAACTACCTTAAAATGTGTTTGCAATAATAAGGATTAAAATGTTTACGTTGTGTGACTGTCGGTGAAATTGTACTTTTATCTTTTACAATAGAGACTCTCGGGTATACCAAAAAAGCGTGAAGTGAAAATTATGTTTGCATCTCAACACAAAATCGGGAAAGGATTACCGAAATCTTAATTCAAATGTAAGAAATTGGAAATTTAAAAGACAATAATACTATATAAATCAACATTTCAATATGGAAGGGGCAATATTTGACATTTCGATACAGAAGGGGCAACATTCCGTTATGGAAGGGGCAAAATTCCGTGTATGAAATAACGGGAAGGGGCAAAAGTCCGTGTTCGTAAAATCAGGAAGGGGCAAAGTTCCGTGTTGCTGTTTTTGAGGAAGGGGCAAAAGGCCGGAGGGGCAAAAGGCCGTTTACCATAGATCTCGCTTAAGTCGAACATAGCCACGTTTTAACTTTGAAATATGGGTATGTTCGAACTAACACGAGTTCGATTTATCGAGTTTCGACTGCACATGTACAGAACTTTATGTTTAGATATTTGGCATTACTATTCATATAATGTATCATTGTTTTTGTATTAAGTAGCCAATAACTCAGATCAAATAATACAGAAACATATTTTGAAATCTTTGGCATTTAGGAAACATTTGCGCTCAGTAGATTCTTCTATGCTTTATATATTGGATCAGTCCGTTTTATCTAGGGGTGCCTGGTCTAAAATTTTGTTTTCGTTTTGTTATAATGAAATTCCTGTCAGCAGACAGTGAAGACTAATATCAGACGCCACATTATGCGGCGTCTGATCATAGTATACACTGTTTGCCTATGCGCCATATTACAGTGGAGAATCTGTTATTCTTTCCCGTTTAAACGCAAACGTACGCAAACGCAAAGCACTAAAACGTAGAAAAGAACAACTTTTGGACAATTCTGATATTTCATGTTTATCTTGGTGGCAAACAGTTTGGAGCCTGATCAGACGCCGGGTTACCCGGCGTCTGATCTGGCTCCAAACTGTTTGTATTGGAAATAATAGTTTTAGCGTAAACGCAGGCTTTGCCTATGGACGGAAAAAAGCAAAATTGTACTAATGAAAACGGAATAGATCTATCTCCAGTGTGTGATCAGCGCTCTTGTATCAGTTCGTTGTGTATTCCAGATCACACTCGAGGCTACGCCTCTCGTGACTGAGATCTGGATTACACAACCGACTCGAACTTTTATTATAAACCTAAATTGTTTGGGACAAGATCTATATGTTGTTACCCAATAATCAAATAGATATATAAGTGTATACAATGTTAAAAGTTAAAACTCCTCCGTACAGCTATATTATCAGGGCTGCCATTTCTCCGGATTTTTCCTAAATTTCCGGATTTTCCCCCAGGTTATGGTAGCTTAAAGCACGCTGAAAGTAAAGCAGAATGCGCCATTAGGCGCATTCTGCTTTACTTCCAGTCTGCTTTAAGTAGTCACATGCCAACAAAACTAGAAATCAGCTATTGGGTAAAGGTACGATTCGTAAAATCGCGCTTGAAAAATGCATATTTGGAAATCTTAGGTTTTTTCATTTCAACCAAGTTATTAGATGGCAGTCCTGTATTATAATGCAATCTGAAACTATTTTTGGAAGTCATATGACCACCAATAATGACGTCATTATTTATATTGATGACGTGTTGGTAATCCGTTATTTTTATCGGTTCGATTGAGAAGTAGCTTTTTGCAAATAACGTTCATATTTAGCGTTAAAGGGTATGAATTGAACTGTTTGAAATTTTGCCATTGTTGTTGTTGTTGTTGTATCTTTCCCGCCTGTATAGACGAACCTCGATGACAAGTCTTCGAGTAGAACTAGTTGATCCGTCACCAATTATGAATCATCCAATCACCTTCACCAATTATTTTACACTATTTTCACTTTTGTATGTACACTTAGTTAATTCTTAGTCTACTATTGCTCCATTTTGGAGGAAATCAGTACAAGTGAGTGGTGTGGGTTATTCATTCTTAAACTGGTTTAAAAATATCACCGAAATCGGGAATTCCGAAACGTCACGCACAACTCTTCGTAAAAGCCGTGACGTCATCATCCAATATGTCAGCCCCCATGTTTTGTAGTTGCCTAGTTTTGAGGAAATTATTCACGCGCAAATCAAACACTTTTCAAAGTCTGTCAGTGATTGAATAGAATTGGAATACCTTTGATTTTATCACGCATTACTTAAGAACGGAAAAAAGGCAAGCCTTTTTTTCGTAATACGGGTTAATACCTTTCCTAAATGACTGTGCAAATCTTTACCATGCAAAATGCCATCTTTCTGACATGCAAACAGAGTCTGTATCTAGATTAGAGACCGAGTGATTCGGAACATTCACACATGTTTTCAGTTTATCATGATCCATCGAGCAGTTAGCTTTAAGACAGATCAGTCATTATACATGTTTACGCTATGAACTACAATTAAATCCCGAATCAACGACCTAAAAAAAGAATACATTTATTGAGCCCTGGCGACGATTTCACTCGTCATTTACAAACGATTTACCTGTGAAGAGTAGATATGTCCTAAGCAAGCAGTGTAGACCAATGCTCATAAAGACGTTTTGAAAATATATTGCAAAAAGCAACCTTAAATAATAAAATGTGGACAAGACTGGATTAACGCTGTTTCACATTACTACCATTAACCCATTAACCACTGGTGATGCGTTTTTGAATCATTACAGGGTAATAATGAAGTGTACACTTGTCCTATTAACAGTATAGCACTAAACAGCTGTGTATATTATGTAGATCTAATTTGGTAAATAAGATATTTGTCACCGCATTCTATTTGATCTTGCTAACTTTGCCTTCTATCCACTTTCTCAGGGTATTTGGATTGTATGCAAATGCTCCACGTGCTTCGTAACGAAGCATGTTTTGTTCATCAATAACAAAAAGAGCTTCCGGAAATCCGCCATATTTGACAGTCCCGCAGTTATTGAGAGTATCAACTACAATTGGACACTTGCTACCCATTTCCTGCAAAATGGCTGCTGCCTCAATGCGTTCTTGCAATGTCTTGTGCTGCGACACTTTAAACTTGTTTTCTGGAAGAGTCCATTCACCCTCCGCGTGTGCTTCTTGTACATAAACAATTAAAAAGTCAATAACAGAGTCGAAATCAGCCACGAGTTGTTGAAACCGGTCCGATTTCTTCATAAATGGGGGTCAGGTAGAGCTGCCAAAATTGACAACAAAGAGTCTCCCAGTCTTCTTGTAATCAAACAATCTTTTAACAGTACCATTCAGAGTCACTACATCAAAGTCTGGAACCATCCGTCCTACTTTGACCTCACATTGGCTGAGAATTTTCATTTCTTTCCATGAAGTCCAGAAAGTTTTCATGGATATGTTCAAGGAGTAATCTTTTTTATACAGATTAGGTGGAAGTATCCTTGGAACGAACCGTCTCGGTAGTGCTATGACAATAGGTCTGACGAGGTAGTAAATGATACAAATAAAACTAAACTGACATAGTGCAAGTATAGTCACTTTGACATCACTAAACGTCGCCCCCATGGTACGTCTGGTATACATGGCAGGACCTGGAATATGAATATGTAGAATACACTTAAATGGGAAAGAATACTCTTTTCTCAATTGTAATAAGGTTACCCGACGCCTGACCTGATTCCAACCGGTTTGCAATGGACATAATAGTTTTAGCATAAAATTATTTAATGTGTTTAATGGGGAGAAAGTAAAATCTTCGTCGCTGTAACAAAAAAACAAATCTTACAATATGGAACATATAATGTTCTACATTCAAATAGAACTAAATGCGAACGCAATGTTAAAACAAAACAAAGAATATGACAGTACATGTATTTTGAAAACAAAACAGGCTATCTGTATTCTAGAAGATACTATCTTAAAGTAGGCTGAAAATAAAACAAAATGCGCCTTAATGCGTTTCTGCTTCACTTTCATCATGCTTTAAGAGGTCACATGTCTTCAAAACTAGAAACAAGCTATTGGTTAATTAAACGACTTCAACGCTTTAAGGAAATATCCACGTGATTATTCACTTAACAAAATAATAACTTCAGATTTAGAGCTACAGTGGAGAATCTGTTATTCTTTCCCAATAAACGCGTTTACGCTAAAACTATTATTTGCAGTGCAAACAGTTTGGAGCCAGATCAGACGCCGGGTAACCCGGCGTCTGATCAGGCTCCAAACTGCTTGCCACCAAGAGAAACAAGACTTATCAGAATTGTCCAAAAGTTGTTCTTTTCTACGTTTTAGTGCTTTGCGTTTGCGTACGTTTGCGTTTAAACGGGAAAGAATAACAGATTCTCCACTGTATATACATGTAGTCTATTTTATGATATCTATGGTTACAAAAGATTGCTCTGGAACGGCCTACCTGGTTCTATATATAATTATAGAAGAAATAACCTGTTACCAATGCAGAATCTATAATGGAATCAAACTTTGAGCTGAGGACGTGAATAAGGGTAGAATAATCAACAATTTGCTCACCTTTATAAGTCCTCCGTACATAATCTATGTATGATAACGATTTATAAAGCCCGGTGTGTAAGCGTGTGCACACTGTTTACTTTTCTATACTTCACAAAATAAGACAAGTGTTTCAATGTGATATCAGTTCAATCTGCAGCACTATATAGGAGGAGGATTGGTCAGTTTGCAATTATATTGTTAAAACACATCCAAAGAGTAAATAAGGGGATTAAACTTAATTGTAGAATGGAACTTTCTATTTGATGTATCAGGGTTGAATGAATTGAAAACATTTTCCTTTTGTGTGTCAAAAAAGTATGCATTCGCTAACTGAGTGGACCATGCCAGTCAAGAGATATATTAAAAGCATTTTCCGAAACACGCAGGCCTTAAGTTCAAGGCCAAGGGGTCAAACTTTTTGAGTGCATGAAAAGGGTTTGTCCATATACACATGACTACTAAACATGAATAGAAAACGCTCATGGGACACAGGATTTGTAGTTACACATTTCGAGACTTAAACGCAGTGACTGAGATTAAAATCAAGGTCGCAGGGGTCCTAAATGTCACATGGATAGAACAGTTTTACCACAAGGCATGTGTGGTGCAAGAATAAAAGATGTAAGTGAAAGGGCATAGAAGATGTTAACACTTTCTTGAAACTGCTAAGTTTAAAAACGAACGGCAACGCCAACGACCGGGTGACAACATAAGCTCTTCTTGACATTTTGTCCGGCGAGCAAAAAATGCCCGTAACGGTCGCTCACCGCCAGGGTCACCATTTTTTGCTTAACTTTTATCTTGCTGAAATATGTTCGCAAAAACAGCCCTAAAATCATCAGGAACTGGGTTTTTTCAAAGGTGAAATAGTCTTTTCGAACAATTTCGCATAGAATGTTTTAAAAATGATTTTAGGTCAGTTCTGGTTGTCATTCAACCCATTCAGCGCTAGTGGCGATAATACTCGCCTTCTACAGTGTACGTGTTAACAATACACTTGTCCGATGCAAACAGTGAAGACCAAGATCAGAGGGCTGCTAGAAGAACCATATGATCAGGGTCTGCACTACTTATTATTTTACAAGATTCAGTCGAAACTCAATACGTCGAACTCGCTTAAATCGACCTAACCAGTATTTCATAAATTTAATGTTGATAATTCGATCTCACTTAAGTCGAACATACCCGTATTTCAAGGTTAAAACGTGGCTAAGCCACGTTTTAACTTTGAATTATATGGGTATGTTCGAACTAAAGAGAGTTCGAAATATCGAGTTTCGACTGTAAATTACTGTTAAAACACCACTATAAATAGTAAATAAGGTAGTCAACAAACGAGTAGAGTTTAGGAACTGGAGTTGGTCATTTGGTGTTTAAGAGATGAATGCGTTATAATTGAATCTCTCATTTTCAAGTTTCTCCAAGTTTCCAAGTTTTATTCAAATAATATGCATAAGTCCTGCTATTTGCAGGCAACATCAGCGACAAAACACATGCTATATACATTAAGCCACGTGAACCACAGTGCATAATGCCCGTATCATGTCTGGAAAACGACGGTATTGGTAAAGGGTGTGTGCTATTATTGTTACAATTTTTGGAACATGAAACTTATATCGTAATAACGACAGAATGAAACGCTAATTGCTTTTCGAAGAAGATGATAAACACCATATTTCATTCATATAAACATATCGTAGAAGTAGTATAACAAAGGTAGGGTATACCAATGTATAAGATATAAAACGTCAAATTCATTATGGGCAATACACATATTACGGGCAATAAACGCTGTTTTTCTATGTATGTTTTCCCAAAAACTCTTATCTTGCTATACATAAATTAACGCTTAAACAACACAATACATTCACATATTACATTGCCAAAACATTACAGTTATATATATTTATTACACCTCGCTTTGAGTTACAATGTTAAATTCCCATAGACCTAGAGTTAACATTTTGCATGTCTTTTACATCTATTCAAAATATACTGTCACTCTTTATGATATTCTTTTTGTGACGTCACTCTAAAGGACATTACTTTTTTACTCCGTCCGAAAACGTACTGTCAGCATTGACATTGAGTTCGCTATTGGATACATTGGAACGTTATAAAGAGTGGTAACATAATTATAAACAACGTGACGTCATAGACGGCGACGTCGTTTCCCGCGTTACGTACATGTCTGCGCTAAATTAGTATTCACAACACATTTTATAAAATACAAATGAGACGATTCTAAAGCTAGAATTGATAAGCTCGGTGTAATAAAATAAATATTAGATGTCAGTTTGCGTGACATTCAAATTGTCAACCCTCGAAAACAAGAATGTCACCCTTGGCTACGCCTCGGGGTGACATGCTGTTTCTCAGGTTGACAATTTGAATGTCACGCAAACTGCCATCTAATATTTATATATTATTACACCTCGCTTTGAGTTACAATGTTAAATTCCCATAGACCTACAGTTAACATTTTGCATGTCACTTACATCTATTCAAAATATACTGTCACTCTTTATGATATTCTTTTTGTGACGTCACTCTAAAAGACATTACTTTTTTACTCCGTCCGAAAACGTACTGTCAGCATTGACATTGAGTTCGCTATTGGATACATTGGAACGTTATAAAGAGTGGTAACATAATTATAAACAATGTGACGTCATAGACGGCGACGTCGTTTCCCGCGTTACGTACATGTCTGCGCTAAATTAGTATTCAAAACACATTTTATAAAATACAAATGAGACGATTCTAAAGCTAGAATTGATAAGCTCGGTGTAATAAAATAAATATTAGATGTCAGTTTGCGTGACATTCAAATTGTCAACCCTCGAAAACAAGAATGTCACCCTCGGCTACGCCTCGGGGTGACATGCTGTTTCTCGGGCTGACAATTTGAATGTCACGCAAACTGCCATCTAATATTTATATAATATTGTTCTACTGGTGATAAAATCGTGTTATTTCTCTCAACAATGCTTTAAAACTGGATTTTGCCGATATCTAAATGAAACTGTTTTCTGACCGCGGCATCGTGTTTGGTCTCTTAGTTTCACCAATGAGCATGGTACAGTGGAGAATCTGTTATTCTTTCCCGTTTAAACGCAAACGTACGCAAACGCAAAGCACTAAAACGTAGAAAAGAACAACTTTTGGACAATTCTGATATTTCATGTTTATCTTGGTGGCAAACAGTTTGGAGCCTGATCAGACGCCGGGTTACCCGGCGTCTGATCTGGCTCCAAACTGTTTGTAAAATAAAAAATAGTTTTAGCGTAAACGCGTTTATCGAGAAAGAATAACAGATTCTCCACTGTACATGAAGTTAATCGTATATCGTCATAGGGGATGATGACAGATCCAAAAGATCCCCTGGGGCCCGTCTTACGACAAATATTGTCGTAAGTCAGATTCTAAAATAATAAATTATTATTTATTTCTCCATCTAATCCTGTCTTGTGACATCTCTTTGGAATCGTCTTGAAAAGACGATTCCAAAGAGATGTCAAAAGACGGGATTAGATGGAGAAATCAGAAATAAGTTGCATTTTACAGTTTTGACTTACGACCGTTTTTGTCGTACGACGTTTCGTAAGACGGGCCCCAGAACCAACCACTTTGATTTTATTTTGAAGTTTATCTTTGATGGTCACTTTGCATGACAGCCCATGATCGTATGGGGTGATCAAGCTGAGCGCGACTTGCTTAACATTTACAAACAGTTTGGATCGAGATCAGACGCCGCGTGTAACGCGGCGTCTGACCTCGAAATAAACTGTTTGCCACTCATATTTAACTTTTCTTTAGATTTAAAAGCATGAAAAGTTGAAAATTGATTTTGAAATTTTTCGCAAGACGATATAGTATTTGAAGCAGACGACAATTCAGCATGATAAGGGTTAAAAAGTAGATAATGCATATCTAAATAAAGCATATACAGCGTTCCGTCTCTACAACGGCCCTCCCAACAACGACTCCCTCCCTACAACGACCCTTGTCGCAGTTCCCTTAACATGATCATTATGTCTAACGCCTTAACTTCTGCAATATCGTCTGCTTAAAATTGTCTTCTGCTAATTTTCGCAATATTACATAATCGACTATATGACAGAAAAAAAATCTTATGAGGAGTAACAAACTGCTTGAATCCAGGTCAGACGCCGCGTTACGCGGCGTCTGATCTGGATTCAAACTGTTTGCAAATGTAAGTCAATTTCCCTCTCTATAACGACTCCCTCCCAACAACGAACATATTTGTTGTCTCCCATTGGGTGTCGTTGTAGAGAGGGAGCGCTGTAGTGAATATAAACCTTGCATGAAAATAAATACCCTAATCGCTTAGCCCGCCAAATAAATTGTCGTCTGCTATATTTCTCGTCTGCTTCAAGTTTCAAAGTGCTTCAAAGTTGCTCAAAATTGCTGAAAATGTTGTCCGAGTGTCAAACAGCTTGGATCCGGATGAGACGCCGAGTTACTCGGCGTCTCATCCGGATCCAAGCTGTTTGCATATGGAGCTATAGTTGTGCGTGGCAGGCTAAGGGTTAAAAACTCCAAGAAGACAATTCGAGTTTGTAATTAAGTCTGGTAAATTTTGACTATATAGGATTGTAGTTTTGCAATAAAATGCAAAATGACAAACAGTGCACACCCCGAGGGTCGCTGTATGGGTCATATTAACTTGGTCTACACTGTTTAAATACATGACAAATTGACAAATGTACTGTTCTTAGGTAGAGTGCTCGTAACTGACGCGCATACGCATTACAAGAATTTAATGGAGCATGTTCCTAGTTTTGAAAATAGGTGGTCACTTAAAGCAGTCTGACACTGTATGAGCTTTCTGCTTTACCCCCAACTTACTGTAAGCTGTCAACTGTCTACTTTTTGATCCCATATGACCCATATTCAAACTTGACCTACAATTTGTCAATATAGTCATGCTGACCAAGTTTAATCAGATTGGGCAAAAAGTGTGGCTACTAGATTGTTCACAAGCTTTTTCTAAGATTTGACCTAGTGACCTATTTTTTAATCCCTTATAACCCATATTCGAACTTGACCTAGATTTAATCAAGATGGTAATTCTGACCAAGTTTGATAAAGATTGTGTCAAAATTGTTGCTACTAGAGTGTTCACAGGCTTTTTCTAAGATTTTACCTAGTGACCTATTTTTTAATCTTACATGACCCATATTCAATATTGACCTAGATTTAATCAAGATGGTCATTCTGACCAAGTTTGATAAAGATTTGGTCAAAATTGTGGCTACTAGAGTGTTCACAAGTTTTTTCTTTAGTGTCTTTAACAGTGTTTGTAAGCTTTTCAGCTCACCTGGCACGAATTATTAGGATGATCGCTGGATGTCCGTCGTCCGTCCGTCTACAATTGGTTTGTGAACACTCTAGCGACTACAAATTTCATCAGATGTTCATGAAACTTTATGACAATGTTTGTCTTGAAGAAATCTAGGCCAACTTCGAATGTGTGTCATGTCGGATCAAAAACTAGGTCACTAGATCAAACCATAGAAAAAACATTGTGAACACACTAGAGGCTATAAATCTCATTAGATCTTCATGAAACGTGGTCAAAATGTTTGTCTCATTGATATCTAGGTCAAGTTCGAAAATGGTTCATGTCCGGTCAAAAACTAGGTCACTAGGTCAAATTATAGAAAAAACATTGTAAACACTCAAGGTGCTACAAATCTCATTGGGTTTAATGCAACTTAGTCAAAATGTTTGTCTTATTAATATCAAGTTCGAATATGGGCCATGTCTGGTAAAACAAGAGGGTCTGAAGGCCCTGATATCGCTCACCTGTTGTACTGAAGCCTGATAGCTTTACCTTTCTGTTTCACCTATTTTAATCTAAATCCATTCAAATTTGTAGTATAGCATGTAAACAATTTTGGAATGCAACCTATTCTTGTATAGTAGAGTACATCAAGGGCAGATAACTAGAGCCTAAACAATACTGAAATAAAGCCTTTTCTAGCATTTCAAAGTACATCAGGGGCAGATATCTCTTGCCACAATGATCAGATTTCAACGATAATTGCACACATTCGAGAGCTTATAACTACATGTATATACATTGTGTGCAAGTATAATCAAAATCCATTGAAAACTGTAGATAGTTATGGCATTTTCAGCAATTCAAAGGTAGATAACTCTTGACCTATTGGTCCAATTTCGACCATAATTAAACTCATTTGAACTCTTATGATTATATACAATCTGAGAAAGTTTGAGAAAGATAAGATAAAAAGTGTGGCCTCTAGAGTGTAAACACTGTTAGACATTGAATTTTCAGCAATTCAAAGGTAGATAGCTCTTGATCGATTGGTCCCATTTCGACCATAATAGTACTCATTCAAACTCTTATGATTATATACAATCTGAGTAAGTTTGAGAAAGATTGGATAAAAAGTGTGGCCTCTAGAGTGTAAACACTGTTAGAAAAGGCATTTTCAGCAATTCAAAGGTAGATAACTCTTGACCTATTGGTCCGATTTCAACTATAATCAAAACCATCCGAAGTCTTATGGTAATATACAATCTAAGAAAGTTTGAGAAAGATTGGGTTAAAATTGTGGCCTCTAGAGTGTAAATACTAAAATTGTTGACGACGGACGACAAACGACGGACGCCGGGCATTCAAGGATTGCAATAGCTCACACCGAGCTAGCTCGGGTGAGCTAAAAAATACCTAGGTCACTAGGTAAAATCATAGAAAACCTTGTAAACACTCTAGAGGCTACAAATATCATTGGAATTAATGCAACTTGGTCAAAATGTCTGATTGATATCTAGGTCAATTTCGAATGTGTCGTGTTGGGTCAAAAACTTGGTCACTAGGTAAAATCATAGACAAATCTTGTTAGCTCTCTAGAAGCTACAAATTTCATTAAATCTTAATAAAACTTGGTCAAAATATGTGTCTAATTGGTATCTAGGTAAGGGTTGAATGTGGGTTGTGTTGGGTTAAAAAATAGATCACTGGGTCAAATCATAAGAATACATTGTTGACACTCTAGAAGCTACCAATCTCCTTTGATCTTAATGAAACTTGCTCAAAATGTTTGCCTCATTGAAATCTAGGCCAGGGTTGAATGTGGGTTATGTCGGGTTAAAATCTAGGTCACTTGTTACATGGTGTACCAGGTGAGCATATAGGGCCATAGTGGCCCTTGATCTAAGATTTGACATAGTGACCTACTTTTTGTTCCTACATAACCCATATCCAAACTTGACCTAGTTCGAGTTTCAACATTGAATGAGTTAATGAATCGAAGATTTTTTTATCCAGTGTTGTGAACCTCTCTATTACCACCACAAAATTATTTTCAATAGGTGACTGCTTAAAGCAAGGGTGACAGTAAAACAGAAAGCTCCTTTACTGTTACCTTGCTAAATACACTGTCATCTGACTTTTGTACAATCAATTCACTTTCTTTTTAGTGGACATAATAGAGCGGTTTTACTGTATTAACCCTTTTGCACGCTAACTTATATTGTTGTCTGTAGCAACTGTCATAATTATGCTAATGGTCTAAAATTAGATTTTTCTACAATATTTTCAAAATTAGGACCAGAGTGGCAAATTGTTTGGATTCTGATAGACGCCATCTCACCAGGATCCAGGGGCCCGTTTCATAAAACCAGGGATAATATATAACTAGATATTTCCATATATTATCCCTCATAAAACTTTGTACAACAAATGGTGTCGTAGGTCAGATTATAAAGGTCTCAATTATCTTTCTTTCTCCATCTATTCCTGTCTTGTGACATCTCTTTGGAATCATCTTGAAAAGATGATTCCAAAGAGATGTCACAAGACAGAATTAGATAGAGAAATCAGAAATTAAATGTATTTTAAAGTTTTGACTTACGACTGTTTCTGTCATACAAAGTTTTGTGAAACGGTCCCCAGACTGTTTGCAAAGGTTATCGCAATTTCACAGCTACAGTGGAGAATCTGTTATTCTTACGTCATTGGTGACGTCATACAGTGGAGAATCTGTTATTCTTTCCCGTTTAAACGCAAACGTACGCAAACGCAAAGCACTAAAACGTAGAAAAGAACAACTTACCGGTATGGACAATTCTGATAATTCTTGTTTATCTTGGTGGCAAACAGTTTGGAGCCTGATCAGACGCCGGGTTACCCGGCGTCTGATCTGGCTCCAAACTGTTTGCACTGCAAATAATAGTTTTAGCGTAAACACGTTTATTGGGAAAGAATAACAGATTCTCCACTGTAGCGTGTAAAGAGTGAATTTCAAGCATCTTTTGACATATTCAATGGCTCTCAAATAACAAGAAAAAGAGCAACACATATTAAAGGTTTTTAAACATTTATTTAAAACACAATCAAGCAAGAAAAACAAAACATCAGAGCACCAGATAAGGGTAGTTTTTCAAAAACTAAAATCTTTATTTCAGAATTAAACCCTATGTTGTCACTACTCATTAGAATCGTCTCGAAGAGACGATTCTAATGAGTAGTAACACCAAAGGATTTGGTGCTGAATAAGTGAGAAAATGTTTGATTTGTTGAAATAACTACCTCTTATCTGGAGCCCTGAAACATTTTACCATGTATGATTTGTTGGGATCAAGATGTGTTACTAACTCTGTGACTTGTCAAGATCAAACCCTGATTGAACCCAGTACTCCATAGCTATGCTTTTTACGCCTTAACCCTTAGCCCGCCAAATAAATTGTCGTCTGCTATATTTCTCATCTGCTTCAAGTTTCAAAGTGCTTCAAAGTTGCTAGAAATTGCTGAAAATGTTGTCCGAGTGTCAAACAGCTTGGATCCGGATGAGACGCAGAGTTACTCGGCGTCTCATCCAGATCCAAGCTGTTTGCATATGGAGCTTTAGTCGTGAGTGGCAGGCTAAGGGTTAATTTATTCATCTACTGAAGAAATAATTCTGATTTATTTAAGGAATAATTCGAATATTTATTGTATTCATGGAGGTATGAAAAAAAACCTGGTCACACTGTATGAAACCGCGAAGCGGTTTCATACAAAAGTGTGACCAGGGTGTGTTTTTTTCATACCTCCATGAATACAATAAATATTCCGAATTATTCCTTATAATTTAATATCACCAATGAATTTAAAAAAGAAGTTGAATAGAGAATCTGACGCGAATGTTCATTTTAACGCTTTTAAAACGATATTTTGTAGTCCCTCCGCCATATATATTTTCCGCCAAAACGCGGCGTTGTTTTGTAGTAACGTCGACGTAAATGACGTCATTTGGCGTCCTGCTTCATGCAGCGCTTGTGGAGAGCAGTTGGACTAAGAGAAAGTGGTCCTGCAAAGGCGTGGCCTGAATTTTTTTTTTTTCATGGAGTTATGAAAGAAAAATTACAGCCAATCACAGCTGAACAAATGTAATGAAAACAAATAATATTAAATTATACAGTCATGAATATGCAGCCAAAGAAATAGTATAGTTTCTATTTCCTAGCAGATGGTAACTTAAAGCAGGCTTACAATAAAGTGGAATGTGCCTAACTATCAATCTGATTAACACATTCAACCCTAGCTACGAGTATACTCGTCATTTACAAACAGTGTACCATTGAGGATTACACTTGTCCTATATGCAAACAGTGTAGATCCTGATCAGACAGAGGGCTCCTTAAGGAGCCCTCTGAGCAGGGTTGACACTGGTTGTCATTTTGAAGTATATTGTTAAAATCAACCCTAAATAGTCAAAATTTGACTAGACTTATTTTAAATTTGAAAATTATCCATTCAAAGTTTCAGGCGTGAATGAGTTAAGCAGACCACTTCATAATTTAGACACAGGCTATGGAGTAAAGGGTAAAATGAATAATCAAGTGAAGCTAACCTCAATGAAGCCAAGTGGTCTGCATTACTTTCATCTTGTTTTTAGCAGGCACCTGCATTAACTCTTTCCTCCCTAAAACTTTAAATGGACAATTCCAGTTTCCATTTTAGTCAAGTCCATTTCTGACTTTTAAGGGTTGTTTTTGCCTTTGTTTGGAATTATGACAAACAGTGAAGACCCTGATCAGAGGGCTTTTTCGGAGCCCTCTAATCTGGGTCTTCACTGTTTGCATAGGACATGTGTACTATTCACATGTACACTGTTTGAAAAGCACGCCTATATGCGGGACTAGGCCTCAAAGGGTTAAACATCTACCCCATTGGCTGTTTCTAATTTTGAAGACAAGTGAACACTTAAAGCAGAATGCACCTTATGGTGCATTCTGCTTTACCGGTACTTTCAGCCTGCTTTAAGCAACGATCTGCTCGCATAAGAAACTATTTCTTATGGTACATATTTATGACAATATAAATTTAAATTGATTTCTTCAGTGGAGGAATTAATCAAGGGTGTTAAAAGGCACTTCTATGGGGGAAAGGGTTAATCACAAAAGTACCATTTTGTATTTTCTATGTCATGTAAACAATTATGAAGGAACAGATTAACCCTTTACTCCATAAATACACAATTTAACCCTACTAATTCAGGGCTGCCATTTCTCCGGATTTTTCCTAAATCTTAGGATTTTTTTCTTGTACATGATAGCTTAAAGCAGGCTGAAAGTAAAGCAGAATGCGCCTTAAGGAGCATTCTGCTTTATTTCATGCCTGCTTTAAGTAGTCACGCATCAACAAAATTAGAAACAGGCATTTGAAAAAGGTACGATTTGTAAAGTTGTACTTGAAAAATGCCTACCGTATTAGGAAATCTTAGGATTTTTCATGTCAACTTATGGCAGCCCTGCTAATTTATTCCTCTACCACAGAATCTGATAATAACCCCACTTTTTGTAGTAAGGAACATGCATCATAAGAAATATTTTCTTTATTCTAACTGATGGTAGCTTAAAGCAGGCTGATAGTAAAGCAGAATGCGCCTTAAGGCACATTCTGCTTTACTTTCAACCTGCTTTAAGTAGTCATCTGCCTTCAGAATTAGAAACATACTATGGAGTAAAGGGTTAATAGAGAACAAAAGCAATTCATAATGCCCATAATGGCTTGAAAATGCAATTCAAATGTTTTGATATTTCTAATTTTGTTGTCCCTATCCATGTTTCGATAACAGGTTTGTGAAGAGTCTGTAAGATACGTTCAGTCAAAAAGGTTCCATTGGCTCCAATATGCCCCTACCCAGCTCTACCCTGGCCAGAATCAGTTAAAGTACAGAGAAGTCAGTATCTGTTGAAGAACAGAGAAATAAGTACCAGTTGAAGAGCAGAGAAATCAGCATCAGTTGAAGAACACAGAAATTAATTGAAGTTGAAGAGAAATCAGTAGCAGCTGAAGAGCAGAGAAATCATTTGCACTTGAAGGGCAGAGAAATCATAATCAGCTGGCTGAGGAGCAGACAAATTAGTGGCAGTTAAAGAAGAACAGGGCAATAGGTTGAAAGAGTTGAAGAACAGAGAAATCAATACTGTTGAATGTTTGGCACATGATATAGTGACAGGGCATTTAAATCTTTCAACACTAACGATTAAATTTAAATCATAATTACGGTAGTAAAACATTTTGGAACTAAATCAGTTAACTACGAAATCATGAATACCACTGTAAATGATGAAGATTAAGATTGGTGATCCAGTATCTCTGGATTGAGTGTTGGGTATTTAGAGCTGTTCTTGTGCTTAACGCAATTAAAGCAGGTTGAAAGTAATGCAGAATGTGCCTTAAGGTGCATTCTGTATTACTTCCAGCCTGCTTTTATCATCTGCTACGATATAGGAAATATTCGTTATGTAACATTGCATACTTATTAGTATAAAATGGAACTATTTTCTTCAGTGGAGGAATAAATTCAGTGTGTAAAAATTCTTATCTAAAGAGTAAAGGTTTAAGGCACTTTCTGTTTTACTTTAAGTGGTTACCTATCTTTAATACAACAAACAGGCTATGTGGTAATGGGTTTAACAGGCTGGTTCAGTGTATTGGATAATTCAGAGCTCCAGATAAGGGGAGTATTTCAAAAACTAAATTTTTTATTTCTGCATTAAACCCTACTCATTGGAATCATCTCGAGTAGACGATTCTAGTGAGAAGTGACACCATAGGATTTACTGCTGTAAAGAGCGAGAAAATGTTGGATTTGTTCAGTTTACTCCCTCTTATCTGGAGCCTTAGTCTTGGTGAGGAAGTGTAGGAAGACAAGAAGTGAAGAACAGACATCAGATCACAGTATTGTGTTGGAAGGGCTCCAGATAAGAGGGAGTAAACTGAACAAAATCACTCAAAATCACTCATGTCGGCACCAAATCCAATTGTGTTATTACTCATTAGAATCGTCTCAAAGAGACGATTCTAATGAGTAGTGACACCACAGGGTTTAATATAGAAATAAAAATTTTAGTTTTTGAAAATATTACCCTTATCTGGAGCCCTGTGTTGGTGATAGAGTGATGGAAGGCGAAGAATGAGGATGAGAGATCAGACCACAGTATTGTGTTGTAAGGGCTCCTGTCTCCAGATAAGAGAAGTTAACTGAACAAAATCACTCATGTCGGCATCAAATCCAATTGTGTTACTACTCATTAGATTTGATTTGATTTGTTATGATTTTACGTCGCTTTTAACAGTATTTCAGTCATATCGCGACGTCCAGCTAATTACAGGTGGAGGAAGACCCCAGAAGCCCTTTATGCACCGTTTCAGACACAAATCGGCAACTGGGTAGAACCACCGACCTTCCGCAACCCAGCTGGAAGGCTTCCCCACATGAAAAATCCGAACGACCCTACTGGGATTCGAACTCACAGCGGTGAGGAGCTTAGTGATGTAAGTCACCGTGACTATACCACTAGGCCACGGAGGACCCCCTACTACTCATTAGAATCGTCTCAAAGAGACGATTCTAATGAGTAGTGACACCACAGGGTTTCATGTAGAAATAAACATTTTAGTTTTTGAAAATATTACCCTTATCTGGAGCCCTGTGTTGCCTTGGTGACAGAGTGATGGAAGGCAAGAGATGAAGATGAGACATCAGACCACAGTATTGTGTTGTAAGAACATATGTGACACCAAGGAACTTTTCTGATTAAAACATCTCTTGCACACCCGACACTGAAACGGTTTCTCCCCTGTATGTATCCTCATATGGCGCGTGAGCCAGGAGTTATGCTGGAATTCTTTACCACAGAACTGACAAGGGAAGCGAGTGTTCTGAGCCGAGACCTGGCCGTCATCTGACTGGTCTAACAGGGACTGGCCTATTGTAGTAGCGGTCACTGAAAACAGATAGCAGCAGGTACTGTTAGGCAGGGCTCAAGATAAGAGAGAGTAAACTGAACAAAAACAATATTTTTTCTCTCATGTCAGCACCAAATCCTATGGTGTTACTACTCAATAGAATCGTCTCTTTGAGACGATTCTTATGAGTAGTGACACCATAGGGTTAAATGCAGAAATAAATATTTCAATTTTTGAAATACCCCCCTTATCTGGAGCTCTAAAATATTTTCATATCTATGGGACTTTATCAAAGAAAATCATGTGTCTCAGCAGTTTTGTTACATGCATTCAGCCATTAACCCATTACCCCATAGCCTGATTCTAGTTTTGAAAACAGGTTACCACTTAAAGCAGGTTGAAAATAAAGCAGAATGCACCTTAAGGCGCATTCTGCTTTACTTTCAGCCTGCTTTAAGTTATCATCTGCTAGAATATAGAAAATAGTTCATATAATACATATTCATAACTGTATAGATTGGAATTATTTTCCTCATTGGAGAAATACATTAAAGGAGTTAATTAATTAAAAGGCATATTTATGGGTTAATGTGTTAAATCAAAAGCCAGTAGCCTAGCTAGGTCAAAATATCAGAATAGAGCAATTCTATAGTTTAGTACAATTTAACGATTTAATACAACTTTACAATTTTATGATTCAATACAATTTCGTAATTTAGTACACTTTTATACTTTTAAGAATAATTTATCCCTTTACCCCATAGACAGTTTCTAATTTTGAAGATAGGTGACCACTTAAAGCAGGTTGAAAGGCGCATTTACTTTCAGCTAGCTTTAAGCCACCATTTGCTAGGAAATAGAAAATATCTCTTTTGGTACATGTTTATGACTGTATAAATTGGAACTATTTTCTTCAGTGGAGGATTAAATTAAATGTGCTCAAAGGCTCTTCTATGGGGGAAAGGGTTAATACTTTTATAATTCCCTATTTGGAATGTTTGGAATATTGTATCTTCATTGTTAAATTCATTTTAACTTTGCATTTTAACCCTTCTCTTGCAACAGTATTTGCATATATCGACACTTTTTGAAACAATGTAGACCCAGATCAGACAGCTGTCTGATCAGGGTCTACACTGTTTTCTTATACAGCATCTGTTGGACACAATTTTGCAGTCTTTTCTGACAATTTCTGGGGGAAATTTTTTCCATATTACATTAGCATATGTACTGCATCTAGCTCAAATATTAGATACATGTATTTAGGTATTTTGATTGGGTGGAGTTTTATACAATTACAGGCACGTAGGAAGGAAAATGGGGTGGGGCTGGGGGCACACTCTCCATTGTGTGTGTGGGGGGGGGGGGCACACTCTTCATTGTGTGTGTGGGGGGGGGGGGGGGGGGCACACTCTTCATTCAGGAGCGGATCCACCGATTTTTGTCTTTTGAAACACTGACAACGTTATTTTTTACCCTGTGCCACCCCTGTTCCTACGGGCCTGCAATTATTCAGCAAAAGGAAGAATAACACTATATTCAGACTGTGTATCACTTTTGTGCTCATAGAAATTTTGCAGTTCATTCATAACTGTGAACCATTCCTTGTTATCTATCGTCTCTATGTACAGTAGTTATATGAGACTGTAGGTGAAATTTCCGTGAGAATGATTTATGACAGATGTGACACTGGTGCGGCTTCTCCCCCGTGTGTTTACGTTCATGTCGGACCAGCCAAGAGGCATGGAGAAAATGCTTCCCGCAGTACTGGCATTTCATAATTTTGTCTTTGAACTCAGCTACGCTGCCTTCCAAAAATGTGGCAGGCAGAATGGGTGCTTCCCCTACATTGCAAAGAAAGAAAAACAGATTGTAAGGGCAGATAACTCCAGATGAGATGAGTGTTTTAACCCTTTACTCCATGGAAACGCCTTTTGACCCCTCTGCCTTTTCATCATAATTATGAAATGCATTTTCATGCTTCTATTAACCAGATTAAACCATAGATATTATGCATTCTTACACACTGAATTTATTCCTCTTCTGAAGAAAATAATTCCAATTTATGCAGTCATGACTATGTACTTTAAGAAATATTTTCTGTATTTTAGCAGACTGTACATTAAAGCAAGCTAAAAGTAAAGCAGAGTGTAGCTTAAGGCATTTTCTGCTTTACTTTCAACCTGCTTTAACTCATAACCAAATAAATATACCTTTTTACGCCTTCAATTTATTTCTCCACTGAAGACAACAGTTCCAATCTATACAGTCATGACTATGTCTCACAAGAAATATTTTCCTAGCAGATGGTAGCTTAAAGCAGGCTGAAAGTAAAGCTTTATTTTCAACCTGCTTTAAGCAATAACCGATTTTCAAAACTAGAAAAGGGTTATGGGGTAATGAGTTAAGTGGTCACTGGTCACCCATCTTCAATGAAACAGGCTTTTGAGTAAAGGGCTCTTCTAACTGTTAAAGAGAGGTTGTTACTTTCTCATCTGGAGTCTTGAATAAGAAAGAAGGGTAAAAATATTGGTTTGTTCAACTCATATTCAATAAATATTGATTTGTAAAATTCATATTCAATAATCTCTCATGATTGCGGGAATCATTTTTATTTTGTTTCTCGATATTTTAAATACGAAGAGCGATTTTTTTTAAAAATATGCAATTAAGAGAAGGCATTTGAAGAATTCCCCAGTGTCCAATTAACCAAATCAAACTACAGGTACACTTTTTGCAAATGACAAATACAAGTATACTGGTCCCTAGGATTGAATGAGTTAATTTCACTGTAAAGAGCCTGCCAGCTTGAGGGAAGCATTTTCTCACTTGCACAGGTGGCTGTGAACAAAAGTTTATTATGGCTTCAGGACACAGAAAAGCATGCCACTGTGATGTAAGTGAAATAAGTTGCACAGAAAATTGTTCCTGAAGAGATGCCGCTTCACCCCTGGCATGCTAAGAGTTCATATCAGGGTAAGGCTTGGTATTTACTGTTTTTAAAGGGAAGTAAAAGTACAATTTGGCAGGTAGTAAGTTACAGCAGAGTTACTTTCCCTTTTATAAATTGGAATCTATTCAAAGAAGCTAAAACTCCAAACTGAAAATTTCTCCAAACTCTACAAATTATTCATGTCTTCAGATAAGAGGGCTTTTATCCCATAATTTGTTTCTAGTTTTAAAGGCAGGCGAACACTTAAAGCAGGTTGAAAGTAAAACAGTATGCTCCTTGAACATTCTGCTTCAGAATGCTCCTTGAACGCTCTGCTTTACTTTCATATTGCTTTAAGATGAAAACTGTATACATTACCATGAATGAAAATTCCATGATCTTGTGTTAAGAAAGCAGAAATTTCCATTGGGAGATTTCATCTTTAGTTTGAGCCTCACTAAAACAGCCACATTCTTAAATACTGAGCAAAAGTCTATGAGAAATTGCAAAACTTTTCTGGCTATCTGGCAAAGTCAAGATATAGCTAAGTACAATAAAACCTATGAAAACGAAACCCCTCTACACGAGATATAGTTAATTTTTTCCTCTGCAACAATTTTTTACTTCTACCTTTCTAAGTAATAGAATTACAAAATTTCTTTTAGAAATGGGGTTTAGAGCATCAAACAGTTTGGATCCAGCTGAGACACCATGCTAGGCTGCAGTCTCATTAGGATCCAAACTGTTTACACAGATATTCATGATTCCGCTGTTAGCCTGCAAGGAGTTAACCAAATACCCCATAATTACGCATTTTTACGTCTCTTATTTATCCCTCCACTCAAGAAAATAGTTCCAATTTAAACAGTAGTGAATACATGTATTTAACATTACCGGTATAAATAATTTCTGTATTCTAGCAGCTGGTAGATTAAAACAGGCTGAAAGTAAAGCAGAATGCTTTACTTTCAACCTGCTTTAAGTGGTCATTTGTCTTCATAACTAGAAACATGCTATGGGGTAATAGGTTAAATTGGACAAATCCCTGTTTCCAATAAAGTGTCAAAGTCTATTCCATTTGACTATTTGACTAATTAGGGTTGTTGCAAAATGACAATCAATGCAGAAGACCCTGCTCAGAGGAGCCTTTTGATCTGGATCTAAATTGCTGGCATTGGACAAGTGTACTTTTCATTGGGGTGCATTGTTTGGGATGAATGACAGCTTGTTGCTTGGGCTCAGTGGTTTAATGCAGGACAACGGAACAGCTGAACTGCAGAAAGTTCCGAAAGTTCCTTTAAGACCTTCCTGCATCTCTGTGTTCCTGCATTAAGCAGACACATGTTTTAGAGCTCTTTACAAGTCTTATTTGAATCATCAACCTATTACCCCATAGCAAATTTCTAGTTTTGAAGTGACTACTTAAAGCAGGTTGAAAGTAAAACAGAATGTGCCTTAAGGCACAGTCTGCTTTACTTTCAGTCTGCTTTATTTAAGGTACCATCTGCCAGAATATTGAAAATATTTCTTATGATACATATTCATGACTGTATAAATTGGAACTATTTTCTTCAGTGGAGTAATACATGAAGTGCGTAAAAACATGTATCTATGGAGTAAAGGAATAACAAACAGGTGGAACAAACACATATAAAAAAAAGTTTCCAACAGGACGCCAGATAAAAGGAGTATTTCAAAAATTAAAATATTTATTTTTGCATTAAACCCTATGGTGTCAACACCCATTAGAATCGTCTCTTCGAGACGGTTCTAATGAGTAGTGACACCATAAGATTTGGTGCTGAAATGAATGAGAAAATGTTGGTTTACTCCCTCTTACCTGGGGCCTGTTTTACTAAACAACTTACGCAAATTATTTGCGTAAGTCAAAATTTTTAATTTTTAATTTATATTTTTTATTATCACTTGCAACAAACAGCGAATAGCTGTTTGCAAACGTTTATGATCGAAAAATAAGAGTAAAACGATTTTGACTTACGCAATTTTTTTGCTTAAGTAGTTTAGTAAAACGGCCCCCTGGAGCCCTGTAATTTCCAGAGTCCAGTGTTTAGAAGTAAGACTGTACCTGTGTTTTGTTGCTCTTGGCTGTACATTGTAGAGTGGCTCGGAGACTCCCATTGGTTGGTCTGAAAACTGACTGGTTCCATGCCTGACTTAAAGCTGCCTGGTTCCACACCTGTAATCTCCAGATCTAATTCTTCCTGACTAATCGCTTCAATCTTAACCTGAGTATCACTAGTCTCTAGTCTCTGTGAGCTGGCTGCCATAAAATCACCCTGAGACAATTCACTGCCTTTATGGTCAACCATTAGTGAACCACTTGTGTCCTGAACTTCACTTGCTTTGAATGAAATATCTGTCTGATTACTGTTACCAGTCTCATTTCCTGGTTCCTGCTTCACTACATTCTGTACTCCAGCACTGTCATTAGATTGTCTCACAGTTGGTTGAACTGTTTCATGCAGTGGTTTAATGTGTGTAGGATAATTTTGTACAGTTTTAAAGGGTTTGCTGGGGTAATACTCTGTGTTGCCTCCTGGGTGTCTGTTGTAAGGCATGGGTCGTGGTGGTCTACGGGTATAAGGTGGTATGGCAGGGTGGCTGTTAGTTACTGGTGATGTCTCAAAGGCGTGACTAGCCTGCTGGTTCTGCTGCTGCTGCTGCTGCTTGTGGTATGCTGCAAACAAAATAAAATAGAAAGTCCAGGGCTCCAGATAAGAGGTAGTTATTTCAACAAATCCAACATTTTCTCACTCTTTTTAGCACTAAATCATATGGTGTTACTACTCATTAGAATCGTCTCGAAGATTCTAATGAGTAGTGACACCATAGGGTTTTATTCAGAAATAAAGATTTTAGTTTTTGAAAAACTACCCTTATCTGGTGCTCTGAAAGTCAAACATCAAATTCATTTTTAACCCATTAACCCATTACCCCATTTCTAGTATTTAAGATATATGACTACTTAAAGCAGGTTGAAAGTAAAGCAGAATGTGCCTTAAGGCACATTCTGCTTTACTTTCAGCCTGGTTTAAGCTACCATCTGCTAGAATAAAGATAACTTTTCTTATGATAGAGATTCATCCCTGTATATTTTCTATTACGATCGATAAACTGTGCTACTTATTAGGTTTTTACAACTGCTTAAAGCAAGGTGACAGAAAAACAGAAGGCTTCTTTTAGGAGCTTTCTGTTTTACTGTCACCTTGCTTTAAGCTATCTCCTGCCTTCAAACAATCAACTAGCCTTCATTTTAGTGGTTGTAACAGAGACGTTTTAAAGTTTTAGTGTACTTACATTTTAAGCAGTACCCTAAGAACTGTGACTTGACTTCGTCTCTGCCCTCTAGAAATCCTTTGCCTGTGTTTGAGCCCAGGTGAGACAAAGTTCCATCATTGATGCTGGCTGTGAGGATGATGGATTCCTCACCTGTCTGCTCTGATAGCTGCTCTATCTGAAAATAAACATTTACTATCAGGGCTCCAGATAAGGGGAGGATTTTAAAAAATTCAAAATCTTAATGCCTGCTGAAAATCTGATGGTGTGACTACTCATTAGAATTGTCTCGAAGAGACAATTCTAATGAGTAGTCACACCATAGGGTTTGGTTTAAACATACAAGAGAAAATATTAAAATATTAAATATTCAGTTTACTCCTGCCCATCTCATCTGGAACCCTGTTCTTATGCTGAACGGGTTCACACCCACTTTTCTACCTTTGAAAAATGACTGGTTTATGCAGATCTTTAAGACTGTTTTCAGGAAAAATAAAATTAAAACAAGATATATGTATAAAAGCATTGAAGTCAGTAGTGTTGACACAAGATGAAGCGGTAAAATCTAGTTAACAAATAACATTCTAAGTTCAAATTAGGTCATGGTCAAAAAACTGTATAAAGAGCAACTATTTTCTTCATTGGAGGAATAAATAAAATGTGTATAAATGAGTATCTCATTGGAGTAATGGGTTATTAACAGGTTGCTGCTCCATATAGCACATAATACTGCAGAAAGTTCCTAAGAAGCTTTCTGCATTACAATTATGCTGCATTAAGCTGTCACTCTTAAAATGTCTGCTAAATCTATTTCTTCCAAATGGCTGCCATGCCTCTTCTATCCAAAAGCCTAGAGTAAAAGTTAAACCCCTTTTTTCCAGTCGGAAAGGGGTCCATTTTCAAAGGTTTTACTTTATTAGTACATACCAACAATTGTATCTGACTGGGTTCCGTTTCCAAAGGTTTTACTTTATTAGCACATACCAATAATTGTATCTGACTGGGTTCAGTTCCCAAAGGTTTTACTTTATTAGCACATACCAATAATTGTATCTGAATGGGTTCCATTTCCAAAGGTTTTACTTTATTAGCACATACCAATAATTGTATCTGAATGGGTTCCATTCCAAAGGTTTTACTTTATTAGCACATACATGTACCAATAATTGTATCTGACTGGGTTCCCTTTCCAAAGGTTTTACTTTATTAGCACATACCAATAATTGTATCTGACTGGGTTCAGTTCCCAAAGGTTTTACTTTATTAGCACATACCAATAATTGTATCTGAATGGTTTCCATTTCCAAAGGTTTTACTTTATTAGCACATACATGTACCAATAATTGTATCTGACTGGGTTCAGTTTCCAAAGGTTTTACTTTATTAGCACATACCAATAATTGTATCTGACTGGGTTCAGTTCCCAAAGGTTTTACTTTATTAGCACATACCAATAATTGTATCTGAATGGGTTCCATTTCCAAAGGTTTTACTTTATTAGCACATACCAACAATTGTATCTGACTGGGTTCAGTTTCCAAAGGTTTTACTTTATTAGCACATACATGTACCAACAATTGTATCTGACTGGGTTCAGTTTCCAAAGGTTTTACTTTATTAGCACATACAGGGTTCGACATTAACTTTTTTTTTCACTAGACATTCGGTCTTGTAGCCTGCAAACATTACTAGACCAGACCAAAAGGTTGGTAGACCAAACAGAAACAACTGAATCTTTGGTAAACAGTTAACTTCAATAATTTCGCAAAACTTTCTCTGTCTTTTTTGCTTTTCATAGCGTGTCTTTGACTCCGCCGTAGCTGTACTCGCCCCTTTCTCTTCCTTTTTCTTACCATTAAAACCGAAGCTGAATAAATCTGACATGATTTGACGTTACGATGTCATGATGTACACAAACAAAAAAGCGTTCGCTGAATGTCGTACTTATACTTGGCAGAAAAATGGATATTTTCGTTAACAAAACAAATAATATATCAGAATTGGGATTGATTTCGGTTTCGCACGTTAAAATTGATACAAAACTGTGTTTTAGGTAAAATAATTGCATTGAAGATATACGACAATCATGGTAGTGAAAAGCGTGGGAAAGTGTAATATCCGGTTCCTAACTACCGAGAAATATCGGTTCGCAGAATAAATTGTCATTTTCAATCCCAAAAACTGAGACTGCAGTTACCTTTTCGGATATTGTACCTTTCTAATTAAAAATGATCAATTCTAAAAACGTTCAAAACGTAACTGTTATCAACACAATCAGGTGTTTTAAGTATAGCGCGAGATGATCAATTAATCACACCGATATTTTTCGTAACTGAACCGGATTTTACTCATCGCCCTAATTACTGCGGGATAGTTGGGATAGTTACTACTGCTAATTTTAGAACAAGGATTTCCCGACTGCGTGCTTTATTTAGATGCGGAAACAGTTTTGAGGTCTGAGCAACCTACTTGTCTGAAACCACAGTGGCGAACTGGGTAGGATTTTAGCTTGAACATAATGATGTCATTTTCTAAATGCGTGAATTTAAAAAAATCATCCTCAGATTTTAACTAGACCATTCGGGTTAGTAACTGCGAGGGGTCACTAGACCGAACATCGCCGTTACTAGTGAATGTCTATCGGACGTAGGCCAATGTCGAACCCTGACATACCAATAATTGTATCTGACTGGGTTCAGTTTCCAAAGGTTTTACTTTATTAGCACATACATGTACCAACAATTGTATCTGACTGGGTTCAGTTTCCAAAGGTTTTACTTTATTAGCACATACATGTACCAACAATTGTATCTGACTGGGTTCCATTTCCAAAGGTTTTACTTTATTAGCACATACCAATAATTGTATCTGACTGGGTTCCATTTCCAAAGGTTTTACTTTATTAGTACATACCAACAATTGTATCTGACTGGGTTCAGTTGCCAAAGGTTGTACTTTATTAGCACATACCAATAATTGTATCTGACTGGGTTCAGTTTCCAAAGGTTTTACTTTATTAGCACATACATGTACCAACAATTGAATCTGAATGGGTTCCATTTCCAAAGGTTTTACTTTATTAGTACATACCAATAATTGTATCTGACTGGGTTCAGTTTCCAAAGGTTTTACTTTATTAGCACATACCAATAATTGTATCTGACTGGGTTCAGTTTCCAAAGGTTTTACTTTATTAGCACATACATGTACCAACAATTGTATCTGACTGGGTTCCATTTCCAAAGGTTTTACTTTATTAGCACATACCAATAATTGTTTCTGACTGGGTTCCATTTTCAAAAGTTTTACTTTATTAGTACATGTACATACCAACAATTGTATCTGACTGGGTTCCATTTTCAAAGGTTTTACTTTATTAGCACATACCAACAATTGTATCTGACTCTTCAAGACAGATTTAAGAATGGCCTTGTAGCCTGGAATGTCCTTCAACACGTCGAGATCGGACGACATCTTGAGATGATGTTTGAACGGTCCTTAATTCTACTGTCTATAAATCACTTTCACCTGAAAAATCAACAAGAATCAACAAACACAAACATCAATTTAATTGTTAAGTAATTCATTGTAGCATTTAATTGGTTCAAAATTCCTAAAAGAAACAAAGAAACTGAAGCCCTATGCTAAAAGTAATCAGGATTCCAGATAAGAGGGAGTGGAATGAACAAGAGGGCCATGGCCCACAAGTCGCTCACCTGAGAACATTGTACCTAAGCTGACTGGGCAAGACAATATATGTGATATATATAGTATAAAAAGATTTTTAAAGGTTTTCCTATATAAGTCTATGTAAAACTGATAAGCCCCGGGACCAATTTTGACCTAGGGGTCATAATTTGAACAATCTTGGTACAGGACTATAAGGCAAAGCTACATGTCAAATAAAATTGATCTGGGCCTTACAGTTTCAGAGAAGAAGATTTTTAAAGGTTTTCCTATGAAAAACTGATAAGCCCAAAGGGGGGGGGGGGGGGGGGGACCATTTTTGGCATGTCAAATATTTTTCAGAGAAGAAGATTTTCAAAGGTTTTCTAAGAAAACCTGATAAGCCCCAGGGTGGGGCCATTTTTGGCACCAAGGTCAAAGTTTGAACACTCTTGATAGAAGATCATTAGGTCATCATACATACCAAATATCAAAGGAAGAAGATTTTTAAAGATTTTCTTATGCATTAAAAGTTGTCTCTACCGTCATGTTAGAAAATCTAGTCTCACAGCAAAGGGAATAACTCTAGCTAAAAACCTTTGAACAAGATTTCGATCCCCCTTGTCACTGATGCTTCTGACAAAGTTTGGTTGAAATCCGGTCAGTCAGGTTTCAGAGGAGATGTTGCTTGAAAATGTGATCGTAAGACGGACGACGTACGACGGACGGAATGGGATCACAATAGCTCATCTAAAAACATCTCACTCATTTCAGCACCAAATCCTATGGTGTTACTACTCATTTGAATTGCATGCCCTTGAAAAGAAGATACTAATGAGCTATGACACCAATGTCACACCATAGGGTTTAAGGCAGAAATAAAGATTTTAGTTTTTGCAATTAACTTTCCTGATATATCTGAGTATTACTAAATGCTATCAAATAAGTTATAGAGAAAAAATTATAAGTATTATACGAATTCCCATTACATCAGAACCTTGACATCATCATTAAGAGTATTAAAGGCACTTGTATACAATTAGGTCAAATCTATACTACACGTGAAAGGTCAATTTCAAAACACTCTTTTCACGTTATAAACATTTAGAGTTATATTGAACAAGAGCCCCATGGGGCATATTTCGCTCACCTAAGAATAACTGATGAAGTAGATATAATGATTTATGTCCAGGACTGACCTAGATATGCAACAGACCGGAACAATTTGAACAAAATATGTAAAGAATATTTAAAAGTGTCACCATACCGAATATAAAAGCTCTGGCCTTATTAGTGTCAGAGAAGAAGACGTTTGAAATTTTCTCTATATAACTCTATGTAAAACTGTGACCCCGGGGCGGGACCAATTTTGACCCCAGGGGCATAATTTGAACAAACTTGATAGAGGACCTGTAGGTGATGCTATGTGCCAAATATCTAAGCTCTGGCCCTTGTAGTTTCAGACAAGAAGATTTTTAAAGTTTTCATTGAAAAAAATCTATTTTTAGCTCCTGTGACCTAGTTAATTATGCCACCAACCAGAACTATTTGAACAATTTTGGTATAGGACATCTAGAAGTGTCACCATGCCAAATAAAAATCTGAACAAACTTGATAGAGGACCTGTAAGCGATGCCATGTGCCAAATATCTAAGCTCTGGCCCTTGCAGTTTTTGACAAGAAGATTTTTTAAGATTTCCTTGTTTTTTCACTTTGGTTGCCATGGCAACCAGAGTTCTGCATTGTTTTTAATTCTTTGAACAAATTTGAAAGAGCTTGACCCAAGGAACATTTCTGTAAAGTTTGGTTGAATTCTGTCAAGTGGTATAGGAGGAGATGTCATTTGAAGCAATTGTTAACGACCACGGACGCCGGACACAGGGCCATCCCAATAGCTCAACTTGAGCCTTTGGCTCAGGTGAGCTAAAAAATGAGTTATTCCAAATAATTTACCTTTGGTCTAAGGAACATTAAGAAAAACATAAGGTAAGTGATCAATTTTGGTATTCAGTTTTTTTTTAAAACATATAAAAAAAATTCAAAGCTTCACCATACTTCCAATTTTTTTCATTTTTTTCTCGATTATGTTGCTGCCCACAGCTATAACCAAACCTGAACCGCTTTCCTGGTTTCTAGTGACTGCCAGTTTAGGATGTTTAGCATGTTTCGAAACTTTACCGAGTCGAGATGGTCCAACGCCATGCTGCCAGATACCTCACTGAGAATTACCACAGAACAAGCACAGGGTTCGAATTTAAGCTCGCATACTCGCAAAATGCGAGTGGAGTTTGTAAATTGCGAGTGATTTTTCAACAAACTCGCAAAAAAATGCGAGTACGGTTTTTCGGACAGCTAAACACAGTATAGCGTCTGTAAGGCTATGCTCGGTTTATTCCGTAGCATTTCGAGTGCAGAAATGGACGAGAAGACAAGCGAATACTTTTCGTAAGCCAATCATAGCTTCTCGGGCAGTTTCAACCTCTTTTTTGTCTGTAAGAATGACGTAATGACGGACTTTCCCAATTCTCATTGGCTAATGAAACGCGCACTTTGCTACTTAGGAGTTCCGATGTGTAAACAATTCTTATCACAGAGTCTGAGACTCAACAACCGAAACCGTCCTCCAAAGACGAGGCCATTTAAAAGACTCGCGCGAGTACAAGTATACTTCTAACTCTACTGTGACATACTGTTTATTAACCACAGCCCTGAAATATACGACCAGTGAAAAAACGTTTGTATGGTAGACGGATTGGCAATCTAAACCTGACCTAATTTTCGAGTAATGCAATCGTGTGCGGTCTGCCTAGTGCATACAGCATGCATTCTCCCCAATATTATAAAATGTAAGAAAAATACTCTTTTGGTATGTACACATAGATATGAAAATCAAGATCTTATCCCTTGTCAGCTGTAACCACAAATGTACAACTATGAAATACACGAAGTGTAGGTAGATCGTATTTGATTACTACACGTCTTATCGGGTTAAAAGTTAAAACATATACATGTATGTTCAGAATGACAGTTTAACTTTCGCGAGTAGTTTTTGCATTTTGCGAGTAAGTTTAAAAGTCACTCGCAAAAAAATGCAAGTGTAATTTTTAGCTAATTTCTAACCCTGAAGCAGCGTTAGAGCCATGCTCGACTTCCTTGGCTGGGATAGTCTTTAACAAAGAAGAATGGAAGCCAAGGCGGTGATGATGTACCAGATCGTCCACGGACACATCTCCATCGGTAGCCTTCGGTTTATCCCCCAGTGCTGCCCGACCCAGACTAGTATGAAGACGTCATTCTTCCCCACTGCGGCTACCCTGTGGGACAGACTGCCAGAGAGCATAGCGACTGTGAGTACAGGTACCGAGGATGGGGAGAGCTGTGCCGGTAAATTCCCAGTGGCCACTTCGGTAGCCGGATTGGTCTTCTCTGAGGGACGGATTCGGAAAGCAGTCGAAACAAATACTCTACTATAACTATATAATCTGGCTTTGAACGGTCTTATTCTATCTTTCCTTTTTTCTTTTTCACCACAAGCGCCGAAACAGTAATTGTCAATGGTGACAGCAGTTTCGTACGATATAGACATAGACATAGTAGCGGACCCCAGCCTAGAGACCTTCAAGGTTGGGGTCTCGGCAGCCTTTCAGTAATCATCTCATTCAGTTTTAACTTTTTAACCTTGGACCCTCGGTCACACATTGTAAATACCATTAACATATTTTGTGCAGATTTCTGCCTAGCACGACACTGCAAAGAAGAAGGAGAGAGACGCAGAGAGAGAGAGAGAAAGAGAGAGACAGGCACTCAGAATTTTTCAGATTTCACTACTTCACTAACTCCTTTTTTTGCCAGATATTAAAAAAAAAAGTCATGCGCCCTAATGACTTAAAGAGTGAGAGAGGGAGAGAAAAACATTGCTTTTGATGTATGTTTCTTTCACCTGTACAACCATTTTGGCATAAACCGATTCCTAATTGGCTGTCATTTGATGATTTAGTGCCATGTTTATGTTATCTCTGCTGTAAAAATGTCCGTGACAATGTTCCTTATGAAGATATTAAACGTATGTAATTGTCATAAAGCTTAATCTTTGAAGGAAAATGAATTAAAACTGCTTTATCGATAAAATTTACACTTGTCCAAAATGTTTTCAAGCTTTAGAATATCTTCTTTTTGAAGAGCTCCTTCAAGAGGCATGGTCTAATTCGGCCTATCGACGTCCCGCAAATTACCGCAGAAAACCGTCACCCTAGCGACGAGTATATTCGTCTTTCATATGATTTCATATGTGAACTTGTGAATGGTACACTTGTCCTATGCAAACCCTCTGATTAGGGTCTACACTGTTTTTTATTTCGAAAAATAAAGTGCAACCAACAACCCTGAATAGACAAAAGTGATGAAATTGGACTAAACTTTATAGGAAATTGGCAATGCCCATTTAAAGCATCAGTCTTTCAGGGGAGAATGAGTGGAAAGAAACAAAGCAATTTTAAGTCGAGTCAAGTGTAGCACGGAATTAATTATGATGGTAATGATGATACACTACAGGAAAACCTCTCTAGCAGCTGCACGTAATACTCATATGAGGGTGTTGCAGTATGAACAGATAGATAGATAGATATTACGATTTCTAAATTGAGTTAATTACTAGACATTTAAGTTAGGTGACAGCTTAAAGAAAGGTGACAGTAGGTAAAACTTTTTTAAATCGAATGGGTCTCAAAACTAGGACCTTTGGATTGCCAGTAAAGTACTCTACCGACTGAGCTATGAAGGAAGACACTGGAACTTACCACACAGTTCTTTATTTAAATTTTCTAGTATAAGCACGTGTCGAAAAAGACATTTGAAAATCATCAGCACTTCCAGAACTCAAGATGCGGGGTGCTCGCTTGCGAGTTACCTTAAAGCAAGATGAGAGAATACAGAAAACTCCAGTAATTAAACTGCCACCTGTTTTAAACATGTAACCAATTAATTATCTTTTTAGTAGTCGTAATAGAGAGGTTTTACTGTAGTGTATAACGATATCATTATCATTATTATCATTATTATTATTACCATTATTATTATTATTATTATTATTATTATTATATATATATTAATGATGACGGCGATGGTGCTTGTGATGATGATGATGATGATGATGATGATGATGATACTTATAATACTAGTAAAGGCTTTATTCAATGAGGGAATACAGCATTTGGTAATAACCAATTCTCAATGAGGCCCTCAAAACATATTTACAATGAACAATAAGAATAAGCATAAGACATTACAACCGCTGCAGACCCAGATCAGCTGTTGTAATGCCAGAATATGCAGGATATAAACAGGATCTGTCCCGTTTATGATTAATAAAGTAAATAAAACATAGTAAATGTTGACGAATTTCAAATGGTGTAGACCCCTATCAAAAGCCGCATTCTCTATGTTATAACCGGTCAGGATCTTCATAGTTTGCAGTGTCATGTGGTTGGAAATCATGTCTTGTACAATCGTACGAAGAAAAAAAGAGAGGCAATTATTCAGGTGTTAACCCATTACCCCATAGCCTGTTTATAATTTTGAAGACAGGTGGTCACTTATAGCAGGTTGAAAGTAAAGCAGAATATGCCTTTAGGCACATTCTGCTTTACTTTCAACCTGCTTTAAGCTATTATCTGCTAGGATATAGAAACTATTTCTTATGATACATATTCATGACTGTATAATAGGGAACTATTGTCCTCAGTGGAGGAATAGATTTTATTCTCTATGTAGGCGTAGATGTGTATTTATGGGGGAATGAGATATATTGAGGGCTCCATTTGGAGGTAGAGTATTAAATGTACGTGTGTCTTATGGAAACAGTGTACACCCAGATCAGCGTATACAATGTTTGCTAGGAACAGTTACTTCTGCAATATAGTTACTACAGCGCTCCCTCTCTACAACGACACCCATTGGGAGACAAATACTGTGTGCGTTGTTCGGAGGGAGTCGTTCTAGGGAGGGAACTTTGCTTACATTTGCAAACAGCTTGAATCCAGATCAGACGCCACTTAACGCGGCGTTTGATCTGGATTCAAGCTGTTTGTCACTCGTCATTAAGTTTTTTTCTGTAAAAATGTCCATTATGTAACTTTAAGAAAAACAGCAGACAACAATTTTAAGCAGACGGTATTGCAGTCATGAAAAGGTTGGACATTAATATCTTGTTTGGGGATCTGCGGCAAATGTCGTTGTGAAGAGGGAATCTTTGTTCGGAGGTCAGTTAAAGAGAGGGAGCACTGTACTAGTAATTTGATACATTTCACGATTTCAAATTTTCAACTTTTTTAAGTTAATCATTGGCCGTATTTTAAAAAAACAAACGCGGCGTCTGATCTAGATCCAAACTGTTTGACACCTGTTTATACATCTCTGTCATTAAAACTTGTATACATGTATGTAAATCTTTTTTATGAAAAAAAAAATGAAATCAGATATTTTCAGTGACAAAAGCATAAATATTCTCCTCCTAACCTCTTTTAAAAATAAATTGCTGTTAACTCATGTGACCTAGAGGTTAGTGCGTCCGTCCCGGAAACGGGAGGTCGAATGTCCGAATCCCGACGCCGTAGTCTGGCGCCGGAGATGGGGTTGGAACTAATAAGGTCGGGACATTTCAATAGGGGTAACAAATTAACAAATTTAACTTTTATAATGATTTCTTCATGATGAGTTTGCCTACTATATTTTGTTAAAACACGAGCCCTAATCATTGTCAAATTAAAACAGCATCGAATAATGGCATGGTGTATGCAGCGAATTGTAAATGACAAATAGTTTCAAACAAGAATTTCATTGCAGTTTAATTTTCACAAACAACAACGTTTCCATATTTAATAAAGTTCATCAGGATAGGAATGCATTTACTGATTTTGCTACCTTACATGAACCTTATCTGGGGTCCGCTTCATAAAGTGTCGTACGTCAAATGTTGTCGTAAGTCATATCATGAAAGTTTCAATTATTATTTATTTCTGTATCTAATCCTGTCTTGTGACATCGCTTTGGAATCATCTTGAAAAGACGATTCCAAAGAGATGTCACAAGCCAGGATTAGATACAGAAATCAGAAATTAAATCATAAAATGTATTTTAAAGTTTTGAGTTACGACAACATTTGTCGTACGAAGTTTTATGAAACGGGCCTAAGAGATCTGGTTACCAAACATCTGATCTGACACCTCACGCTTTCCAATTGGCCTAGGGTCTAATGGTATAAAGCTTTTAGTTGAGTCTGAAATGGTTCTCAAGCATTTGATGGTCAGATTTGAGAAAAGGCTCAAATTTGACCAATGATTCAGAACGATCTGAGACTCACCTAAGACGCTAAATATAACATTGGGACGCCCAGTCTTGAACATGATCAGACATCGGGACAATCGGCACCTGATCTTGCTTCAACCTGTTTACAGTTGAAATAAAGCTTTAAGGGACTCGCAACCGGATGGTGTACTTGTCAAAATAAAATAGAATACTCAAATAAAAGCAAATTTGTGGCATTATTTGGCTTCTGACATTAAAAAAATATGATCAGTCCAAAAAAAGTCTCAAGAATCGTCACCGAATCTTATTTTTGTTTAGATATTTAGCGCTTTTGAACGCACAGATCCTATATATATAAATCGGGTATAATAATAATAATAATAATATTTTGCATCGTTTTTCTATAGCGTTAGCTAACGGTATATTTGTTGTTGTTGCTTCTCTACACGGGCTCAGACATAAGCCCGAGCCGAATATGTACTATCAATCCCTACCAGTGAAGTACGTTAATTCGCTACCATATAGATAGAGAGCGCCAGTAGCCGCGTGGGGAAAGGCGTTTGACTTTTTTTCATGTTTGTCTCCGCATGGAGGGTCACGGGTTCGAATCCCACCAGAGCTTCTTTTTTGTTTTTTGAAGTGCATTTTTTAACAGAATTTATTATACAAAACTAAATCTTACCCATTTATATAAGCATTTGACATATATTTACAAATTACTATTTTTAATGCTATATCCGGTTGCGAGCCTCTTTAAGCATTATGCGTTTTTTTATTAGAAAATGATAATGTTTTCTCCACTACTGCTTCACAAGTTTAGGCACCAACTGTCGACAATCCCGCATCGCAACACAATATTTAACCCATTACCTCAACGCCTTTTTCTAGTTTTGAAGATAGATGACCTACTAAAGCAGGTTGAAAGTAAAGCAGACTGCGCCGCAAGGCGCATTCTGCTTTACTTTCAGCCTGCTTTAATCGACTTTCTGCTAGGACATATCACTATACTGTATAAAATGGAACTATTTTAGCCAATGGTTGAATGAATCAATGCGTAAAAAGGCATAAAAAGGAGTACTGGTTAATTTGCTTTAAGAGCCTGTTGTTCTTCTTTCTGTTTCTTCTCCTCGAGGAAGGCCCTGGTATGCGGGGTGTGACGAACTGTCGGCCACTGGTCAAAGAACGGTGCATTGAGGATAACGTTAAACTCATCATCTTGTTTCTTGCCCTACAAAACAACACATAACCCCGCCAAATGAGTGTATACAATCCAACTCCGATAACTCAAAATTACTTTACAGGCCCCAATGTTATAAAACATTTGAATTGAGTCTGAGATCGTTCTCAATCATTTGATTGGTCAGATTTGAGCTTTTGCGATCACGTTTTATAAGCATGGACCATTGGCTTCCGATAAATGCGAGTATCTAAACAGATTCAACATTTTCTCATTAATATCAGTTCCAAATCCTGTTATGTTGCTACTTATTAGAATTGTCTTTATGAGTCGATTCTAATGAGTAGTGACATAATAAGGTTTAAATGCAGAACAAGAGTGTGTCCCAGGTACACGAATGCCCCCGATGATACGGGGAGGGGAATCCAGACTATCAAATGTAACATTTACGAGTTAGAGAGCTGAAACTGTCTAGGAGCCTCATTTGAGGAATTCAAGGGCCATTACTCCAAATGTCCTAGCATAAATTGGCGCCGCTGATTATCCAAATTGGTCTCCAGTTTATGTCAAAAGTTTGGTGAAGATCAGATGAAAAGCAATGTGTCTGTGAAACACAAATGCCCCCAGCCAGCGTCATGTACTGTAACGTAATGCTTATTTGCAAAAGTAGGTCAAAACTCATTGTCGTAGGGTAAATGCAACATTGGCATGGTTGGAGAAGTCTATAAACACAAGAAACATACAAAGTATGGAAGCGCTAGGCCTACTGGTTCAAAGATATAGTTCAAAAGAAGGTCAAGGCACAAGGGCAAAAACATAGAAAGGTCTTGACACAAGAAATATATTTATAGTTGAACACGAGACTCGGGGAACACAGAAAGGACGTAGAAGCCAACACTCGGTCAGAAAGGAAACAATCACAAACGGAGTTCCACAAGAGTGCAATAACTGATCATGTAGCACAAGAGAACCACGTGATCAATTGGAGCTTCACATATATCATAGACAAGGAAAGTAATCGGCGCATGCGTCAGGTAAGGGAGGCTATCCACATCTGAGCTAACCCCAGCGTGATTAACAGGGACCAGGGATAGCAAGGTTTACAACCCTTTGTTTACTGCCACTTTCGGTAGTAGGAAAGGGAAGTAACACGCATCGACTACAGTTCAGTAGCGAACAGTCCAGTTCACCAAACTGTCTGGGTAAATAATTATACCCTTGTTAGCAGTTTCTCTAGAACGTTCAGTATTAAATATTATACCAGCTAAATGGACCTTTTTGTAAATAAGGTTTACACATTACAGTAGAACCTATCTATTACGACAACTAAATAGAATTAAGGCTAATTGTCTGTATAAAAGACAGGTGACAGCTTAAAACAATGTGAAAGTGAAACAGAAAGCTCCTTTAGCAGTCACTTCTCTTAAACGACTAATATTTGACATATTTCAGTGGTCGTAATAGAAAGATTCTACATGTACTTATTTATCTAGATCTAATTTTCTCACAACAAGGCCCTAGTCACACTGTATGAGTTATGCCGTACCGCGGCGTCTGGTCTGGCTCCAAACTATTTGACACTTGTCTATACATTTCTGTCATTAACCCGCTCACCCCTGAATTGTTAAATAGAAAATTCCAATTTCAAAATAAGTCTAGTTCATTTTTACTTTTTAGGGTTGATTTTCATAATATATTTCAAAATGACAAACAGTATAGACTCTGGCCCTTACGGAGCCCTCTGATCAGGGTATACACTGTTTGCATGGGACAAGTGTAATCCTCTCTGGTACACTATTTGTTAATGACTAGTATACTCGTCACTAGGGTTGAATGTGTTAACCTGTGTACATGTACATGTAAATCATTTTTATAACCCCCCCCCCCCCCCCCCCCCCCCCCCCCCCCCCCCCCCCTTGATATCGGATTTTTTCAAAGCGTGATCATATCATTTCTCATACTAACCTCTTTAGATTGTTTTAAAATAAATTGCTGTTTACTCATGTAAAAATATATAATGTTTTCTTCACGATGAGTTTGCCTAAAATTACCAAACTCGAGCATTTTCCTTACATGAAATTTATGGCACACTCGTAATCGTAACGCATAAAATGAAGTACACATGTACATGTATACATGTAAGAAATTGTTCGTTAAATATTTGCAGTACTGTGCGATAATGCCTCTATAAATCGAGTCCTAATCATTGTCATCACAAAACAGCATCAATGACTGGTATGTTTTATGCATGGAATTATAAATCACAACTAGTTTCAAACAAAAATTTCATTGCAATTGAATTTTCACAAACAACAACATTTCCATATTGAATGAAGTTCATTGGGATAGTCATTCGTTTATCTTATATAATTTTAGTTACTTATCCAAAAGTGTTTTGCTACCTTCACTGCTCATAGATTGGGTTATCATGCGTCTTTATCCCACACTGTTTGCAACAGAAGGCTCCAGATAAGAGGGAGTAAAATGAGTCAATTCAACATTTTCTCTTTCACGTCAGCACCGAACCCTATGTTGTCACTACTCGTTAGACTCGTCTCGAATGAACATTTTAGTTATGAATTCTCGTACTGTAGCGTTGATCAAATAAAAAGTAAATATTGATAAAATAATCATTTCCCTAGGGCACCACAAGAAAATGTCGGTGATCTAGTCAATTTTAGCAGCAGTTAAGACTACCTCTTCGATCCCCGATGTATACCTTGTCTTTATATAACGGTAATGGAAGTCTAGTTAAAAAAAATTAGGTGTCAAGTACCTGTGGCTAGGATATAGCGGAAACATTTATTTAATAAATGTTTCATATTCATTACTGTATACAATGGAACTATTTTAACCAATATTTGGTTGAATTTATCCGTAAAAACGACGTATCTAAGGAGTAAATCGTTAATTTGCTTTAAGGGCCTGTTGTTCTTCTTTCTGTTTCTTCTCCTCCAGATAAGCCCTGGTATGCTGGGTGTGACGAACTGTCGGCCCACTAAATATAACGTTAAACTCATCATCTTGCTTCTTGCCCTACAAAATGACACATATTCACGCCAATGCGTCTATACAATCCAACTCCGCTTTTTGATTTGATTAGTTATGATTTTGCATTGCCTTTTAATAGTATTTCAGTAATATCCCACATCCCAGCTATTTACAGATGGGGGAATACCCGAGAAGTTCCCTATATGCAAAGTTTCGGGAACATACCGGCAACTGGGTAGAACCACCCACCTTCCGCAAGCCAACTAGACGACTACATGAAAACCCCAAAGTGCCATGCAGATGGGGATTCGAACCGACAATGGGGAGGCGCTTAGTGATTGTCAGTCACTCCACCAGAGCTATTAATGCTACATGCCACAGAAAGACTAGTCTGGAGATACATGATAGCTTCTTCAGCGTCAGGGGCCCGTTTCATAAAACTTCGTACGACAAATGTTGTCGTAATTCAGATTATAAAAGTCTCAATTAGAATTTATTTCACCATCTTATCCTGTCTTGTGACATCTTTTTGGAATCGTCTTGAAAAGACGATTCCAAAGAGATGTCACAAGACATGATTGTACAGAGAAAAAAGAAATTAAATGTATTTCAAAGTTTTGACTTACGATCATTTTTGTCGTACGAAGGTTTATGAAACGGGCCCCAGAACCCCATCCCGTACTATGAGACAATCAGTCATTGGTTGAGTGGTTGAGTGAGTGAGTGAGTGAGTGAGTTAAAATCAAGTGTTTCTTTCAGAACAATACATACCAGTTTGCTCTTTTCGCTCATTTCGTCCTCATTAACTACATCATATCTGTCCTGGGTGCAAAAGAAGTTCCAGTCTGGTTTGTGTTCCGGCTTATCAGGCGACCGTAACATGATACCAGACAAGGTTCCATAGTAGCCCCACGGCCTAGCGGGAGACTGAAACCGGAAGTCCATTCCCCAGCGTATGTGGTCTGAAGTGTTAGGCACGCTGAAAATTATTGGGTATTATAAAACAAATTATTAGTACTTTCTCACAAATTATTTGACACGTTTTTCTTAATTATTAACCTTTCAAAATGTATCAGCCCCATGTTCATTGGGTCGCTGATGAGCGGACCGCAGTTATAAAGTGAATATTTGTTAAACTTTTATAATGCTATGGAGAAAAAATGAGATTTAAAAATCAATTTTTGTTTTATGTACGTGCACGTGTACCAATACTTGGTCAGTTACTGATCCACTATGAAAAATATAGGGGATCTTCACGTGACTGCTTTTATCCAATGAAAATGCTAGAGACTAGTGGTGGGTGAAATAGATCAAAATAAGACACATACTCACAGGGCTGCCATTTCTCCGAATTTTTCTTAAATCTCCGGATTTTTTTTTTCTAGTACATAGTAGCTTAAAGCAGGCTGAAAGTGAAGCAGAGTGCACCCTAAGGCACATTCTGCTTACTTACAGCCTGCTTTAAGTAGTCGCATGTCAACAAAATAAGAAAAAGGCTAATGGGTAAAGGTACGATTAGTTAAATCGCACTTGAAAAATGCAAGTTTGGAAATCTTAGGATTTTTCATGTCAACTTATGGAAGCCCTGTTCTCACCTGCGATGTGGGATAACATTACTGAAAAACACAACATCTCCTGCCTTCATTGGACATTTCACAAAGTCAGTTTCCGGGTTGGCTCCTGAAATATTGTGTTCCCTCACTACAACAACATCCAGTGGGAGACACAGGTTGTGTGTGTTGTTCGGAGGGAGTCGTTATAGGGGGACAGTCACTCACATATGTAAACAGCTTGACTCCAGATCAGACACCGCTTAGCGCGGCGATTGATCTGGATTTCAAGCTGTTTGTCACTCGTCATTAAATTTCTTCTGTCAAAATGTCCACATATATGTAACTTTGAGAGAAACAGCAGACGACAATTTTAAGCAGACGATTTTGCAGCAGTGAAAGTGTTGCAAATAATTGTCTTGTTTGGCGAACAGCGGCTAGTGTCGTTCTGAGGAGGAAATCGTTTTTTGGAGGGACGTTGTTGAGAGGTGTATAATCACGCCTTTCTTGTCCACCAAATGCGTTTCACAAGTCAGAGTTGAGCGAAAGCAAATATAGAGTAACTCGGTGTCTCATTCGGACTTTTAACATGTGTTTGTATATGGGCCTGAATCCACAGACTTTCATTTAGTCTAGATTATTCTTCTATTATAATCATATATTGATTGAGATATTGAGAAAATTTATAATATAATATTTATATTAACCAGAGCTATCGGTAAAGATGACTACCTTAACCAACCACTCAAGGCGCCACGATAATTCCTAACTTTGGACAGTAAACTAAAATATGGATAAACAAAAGTAAATCTACCGATGCCGTCGCTAATTCAGAAAATTATTGCGATAGTATCCATTTTAGATGGACTATCGGCAAAGCAATATATCGATCGAACAACAGCTGAAATAGCTCGACAGCTGTATGTATCGTGTCGCCCTGTAAGCTAACAAGGTACAAAACACCATTAAAACGACCGCTAGCTGATTTGATAACATAACAGACGGCGTGAACGTTGAATAACACCCGTTGTTTATTTGTCATATATAACTAGTTGAATAACTATATGCAAATGAAGTACGCCACGACGTCGTTTACTTGTGACGTCATTAAAATGCTTTATATGCGTTCAATTTCCAACGTCTGCATTCCTTCATGTAGATTCATTTCATAGATTTTTTTGCGTAATAAATCGATTTACCACATAAACGTGCAAAATATAGAGGGCCGAGAATGAACCTATATGTTTAAAATACAGGTGACAGCTTAAAGCAAATTTATAGTAAAACAGAGAGCTTTAATCAATCACCTGCGTAAACATCTAATAATTAACACATTTAAGTGGTCATAATAGAGGGGTGGTCGTAATACAGGTGTGGTCGAAAAAAAGAGTCGTCGTAATAGTGAGGTTGTCGCAAAAGAGATGTGGTCGTAATAGAAAGATGGTCGTAATAGAGAGATGGTCGCAAAAGAGATGTCGTCGTAACAGAAAGATGGTCGTAATAGAGAGATGGTCGCAAAAGAGAGGTGGTCATAATATGAAAGGTGGTCGTAATAGAGAGGTGGTCGCAATGTGATCGTAATAGAGATGTGGTCGCAAAAGAGAGGTGGTCGAAATAGAGAGGAGATCGCAAAAGAGAGGTGGTCATAATAGAGGCGTTGTCGTAATAGTGAGGTGGTCGCGAAAGAGATGTGGTCGTAATAGAGATGTGGTCGCAAAAGAGAGGTGGTCATAATAGAGATGTGATCCTAACAGAAAGATGGCCATGATAGAGGAGTTGTCGTAATAGTGAGGTGGTCGCGAAAGAGATGTGGTCGTAATAGTGAGGTGGTCGCAAAAGAGAGGTGGTCATAATAGAGATATGGTCGTAAAAGACAGGTAGTCGTAATAGAGAGGTGGTCGTAATAAAGAAGGTTTACTGCACAGGTAAAGCTAACCAAATCTGCTGACGAGCTCCTCTTCCTCTAACATCAGGTAGAAATTATCACAACAGTTGTGTACACCAACCATCCCAGCCTTGTGTCCGCCTTTGAAAAACTGAAACAAATGCCACATTAAACCTGTTTACGATACTTAGTGGATTGTTATGAGTTATGTACGGAAAAATAAATCCGTAAACAATCGACAGAATAGTTTTGCCTCGCTTTTAAAGAATCCTTACGAGTATTTGCGAGTTACTTTTTACGAGCGCCTTCAAATCTTGACAAGTAGTAACGAGTGGTTTACGGATACCAGCGAGTTTCTATGGGTATCAGGGAGATATTTATTGATTCTCTGAACGTTTCAATCGTTCAAATTTTGAGCGTTCTAGAATGAGCATGACACATCTGGCGTGTGATAAACGTGTGCCTAACGCATGGCTAGCGTGTGTCTAACGCACGAGAAGCGTGTAACAGCGACCAAGTAAGATAACCCTGAAAACCATTAGCGCGTGCTAACGTGCCACTGGCGCGCAACGAACGATTTGTTCACGTTAGACGAGCGTGTTGAGCGTGTGACTAACGTGACACTAGCGACAGAATAACGTTATGCTGGCGTGTGATTTTTACGGTCGAACGGGAACAAAACGCTGGAAATTTAGTAATGAATTCAGTTGTTATTGTGATTTTGAACAGTCAGCATCAGGTCGCCAGTGAGTCGTTCACTGCAAAGCAAACGATAAGTAACAACCAAGTAACACTAGAGTAAAGACTGACTAACGATAGCCGAACGCGTGCAACGCTCGGTGAACGTTAGTAAAACTTTTGTGCATGTTCAAAACTTTTTTTTCGGACCAGCGTTCTCCGACGATTCCCGGCGATCACCGACGTTTATTAGCGTTCACTAGCGTTCACACACCGCTCTTCTGGCGCTATCCCAGCTACCATGCACGACTACCAACGTTTCCTCAATCGTCAGAGAACGTTGGCCAGAACGTTATGGTGTGACGTGCCCTTTACTTGCTGGTATTTACGCGTCCTTACATTTATAGGGGGTATGCAATTTACAAAGCGTGTGAATGCCCTATAAGAGTTACCACGGATAAATACGAGCAACTTACTGGGGTTTTGCGAATTCTTGCGAGCAGCTTACGGTGGTTTGCGTGTGGCTTCGACATCTTGACGATACTTACGGGTCGTTCGAGTTATTTTCGGAAATATTAGTTCGAAGAGAGTCGTTATGAGTATCTCCGAGTTATTTACTGATACCAGAAAATCATTTACGAATGCTTGAGATTGCCTTCTAGATCCGTAAGCACTCGTTAAACTTGTATGTATATGTGAAAACCACGTTAAGATATAAACATAAATTTACCTCGAGACATCCATTTTCTTCAGTCGCATCCACAAATGCTGTCCAGCTCGTAGCAATCAAAGTCTTGTGACTTTCAAGATCAAAATAGGCTGAGTCTAAAAGTGTTACAGACACAGTTATACCAGTATGAAGCCGGTAAACACAAACATATAAATGTGTTTTATTTTCTGCCTTCCCCCGAGTACAATGGTTATTTGCAAACAGTATGCAAATGCGTACCGCGGCGTCTGATCAGGATATAAACTGTTTGACATCCAGTTGTATATTTCTTAACTCAAAATAGAATCTACTTCAAATTTCAATGTTAAATCTCACTGCAATGCGTTTGCGTTTCGTATGCGTTGGTTTAAACAGTATTTATTTCAAGTTTTACACACACTGTGTCATATTTACAGAACAAAATGTCAAGAAACATTTAAATATGTATTAGAAAACAAGTTACTAAAACCTTATCTGAATTCTTCTCCATGGTAAGTAATAATACAATACATGAATTATGGTTAGTTTTAGTTGACATAGTATAGATGGTTTATATAAAGACATCGTTTGCGTTTAAACGGGAAAGAAAAATGCCTTTTCCACTCTAAACTTTATTTTGTTATGAACAACAACACGCATACATCACCTTGATGCCATGGCACATCTGTCTCTGCAATGCCGGGGATCTTTGGGCGTGGCTGCCATATTGGACTGGCCCCTATATCCGGTCCTATCAATTGTTCTATAGCATTGAGGAGTTTGTCATTCTGATGGAGCTGTTGGAAGGCCTGGCAATGAAAGAGACATTCGTTAATGTACCTTCACATACTATTCCTAGTTATGCACATTCTGATTTAATTTCTATACATGTATTTTAAGAAGTCACCTGACTTCAATATTAGAACCAGGCTATGGCGGTATAGTACAATATAGATAGATCTAGTACAATATGATGTAAAACATGACAGGTTTTTAAAATGGTAGCTAATTATTTTAATCAGAAAAGCAAACAGTTTCAATTTGGATCTTTAAAAGGGTTCATATCCTTGAAAGTCCCTATTTTGCCAACCATTTCCTTCTAACGAAAACTGGAAATAATTGTTAAGCACAGTTAAAGTTACTGGGAAAGAATAACATCTACAGTGAAACCCCTCTAAACCAGAACCTCTAAATACCGGAACTTTCTTTAAACTGGACAAAAACGTTTGGGATATTTCCAACCCTTCTTTATTGTAACTATCTATCTTCCAGTGAGTCAAACCCCTGTTGGGGACCTAGACTTGACGCGCGTCAACTGACGAGAATGTTAAGTGAATAAAAGTAAAAGTTAAAAGATACAGAGAAGAATGTTAAAAGCAGGTTTTAAAACAGATCAGGTTAGATTATTGGGAGATATGTTAAATCTGGCTAACAGCCAGACTGAACTCGGATAGGGACAGGTTTACAACATCAGGGGGTACAGCATTCCAGTGAATAATGAATCTGGGGAAGAAGGAGTACTTATGGTAGTCTGTTTTAGTTTGCACTTGTTGGAATGCTTTAGAGTGGGACTTTCTTGATGGTCTAAAGGGTGGAGTGATATATTCAGGAAGAGGAACTGCTACTTGATTATTAATAATATTATAAAACATGACGAGTCTTTGGTCAATACGGCGCAAGTCTAGTCTTCTCCAATTTAGGGAGGTCAACATGTCCGACACACTAGAAGTTCGTCCATAGTCTCTCTTCGCCCAGCGAGCAGCCCTTCGCTGTACTAACCAGTGCGCCAGTGTGTGGTGCCCACACAACTGCGCTATACTCGAGCTGGGGTCTGACAAGTGTTCTGTACGCTGTGGACTTGAGAGTTTCTGAATGGACTTTGATGTTGCGCCTTAAGAATAAGAGAGTTTGATTTGCTTTTCGTGTAATACTGTCTATGTGTGTGTTCCATGTAAGATCATCTGTCAGTGTAATCCCTTACGTATTTTGCTGATGTGACTATGTCTAGTGTTGTGTTGTGTAGTGTATATTGTGTAGGTATGGGAGTTTTTCTCTTGGTGATTTGTATGACTTGGCATTTCTTTGGGTTGAAGGACATGTCCCAGTGTTGTTTTCCATTTCTCAAGCTGATGATTCATGTTGGTCAGAGAGAAGAAGATAGCAGTATCATCTGCAAATAAGCGTACTTTGGAAAAATTAACATATTCGGGAAGGTCATTTATATAGATTAAGAAGAGTAGGGGCCCTGAGGGACACCGGAAGGGACTGGGATAACGTTTGACATGTAAACCATTTACTAAGACTGACTGTGACCTATTGTCTAGAAAGCTCTTAATCCAAGATAGGGTGTGGCCTCTTAAGCCGTAATAATGAAGTTTGTAGAGCAGTTTTCGTGGTTTACCATATCGAAGGCTTTAGAGAAATCCAAAAGAATCAGACCCACTTGGCTTTTCAGATTTACAGATTTCAGAATGTCTTCAACAATCATCAGGAGTTGGGTCTGGCATGATCTTTTTTCCCGAAAGCCATGTTGTAATTTATAGAATAGGTTGTGTTTAGTGAAGTGTTTAGTGATGCTAGATGCGATGACATGTTCGAGAGACTTACAGAGGATACAGGTAAAGAGAGATTGGGCGGTAATTGGCAGGGTCTGACCTGGTGCCTTTCTTAAATACTGGAGCAACGTTCGCCATTATCCATATTTCTGGGAGGGTGTGGGTCGCAAGAGATTTTCTAAAATGTTCAGTAACGGTTGGGGCAATTTCTTTTGCAGTATTCTTCAGGACTATGGGCCTTATCTGGTCAGGGCTTGCAGCTTTGTGCGGGTTTAGGTCTAAAAGGAGTTTCTTTACTCCATTCAATGAAACTTCTATGTCTGGCATGGGTGCATGTGGACTAGGCTTTGTAAAGGGGATCTCTTTACCTGAGTCTCTGTTTTCCTGTACTCTCATCTCGGAGAGGCGTTTTTGTGACAGTGGTGATTTGGTGGTAAAAACTGACTGAAATTGTTCATTGAGAATGTTTGCATTGTCTTTGTCTGCAGTGTGTGAATTTTTTTTCAGTGTGTCTATGCCCGTCGAGTCTTGTTTAGAGTGTTTGAGTAAGGAGTAGAGTTTTTTGTTGTTTGGTCGTTGTTGTGTGGGGTTGTGTGTCTGGCTTCGATCAGAGTCAATATTCAAGATTTCTTCCAAGTATTTTTGGTATGCCAGTTTGGTCTCTTTTCTGCATTGGTGTTTCAAAGATAGGTATTTTTCTCTCAAGCTACTAGTTCCCTGAGATTTGAACTTTCTGTATATTTTGTCACGTCTCCGAAATAACCGTTTCAAGTCTGCTTTTATCTATGGTAATTTGTTCTTTGTGGATGTCCATTTTGTAGGGATAAAACTATTTATACCTTCTTCTATAGATGAGGAGATGCTCCGCCAGAGAAACCCACTACACCATAAATGTACCTTTTACACCTTTTATCTATTCCTTCACTAAAGAAAATACAGTCATGAATATGTATCATCAGATGTATTTTCTATATTCTAGCAGATAAAAGCTTAAAGTTCACTTTCAACCTGCTTTAAGTGATCAGCTATCTTCCATGCTAGAAAAAAGTTATGGGACAAAACCCCTATAAACCGGAAAACCCTATAAACCTGAAATTTATGTTGTCCCCACCCATGTCCAATTTAGAGGGGTTTCACTTTATATTGTAGTAGAGTAATACTGGGGTTAATGTTTCAAGTTCAACAGTGTAATTTCAAAACGAGTGTCAAAAAATTGGATCCTGATGTTTGCAAATGCGTCTTTTGGCGTCACTGACAGTAAAACATATATCAAGGTATGTCTATGAGGCTTTTGATATGAGAAAAGCTGCACTGAACTACCTTGATTGATTTGTTTACGAGTTAGTGTTTTATTATCTAATCATTTACAAAAAAATGATCAATTAATATCTTTTTTTTTTCATGAAAATAGCAATTCAACCTCAAATTCTAAATTTTCGAATATAGATATACTATCATTTGAAATACTTTTTTTTATTATTATATGCATGTTTGTTTGGCCACTTTGGTCATCTGTAAATATGGTGTGAGTAACGAAGAATTTGTTAGTTCAAGTTACTGATTGAATAAAGAATTATTATTATTATTATTATTATAAACAAAGAACAAGTGTGCCGTGGTATACCTAGCGTGTTTTACCACGCTGTGAAAATAGTCCTTTTAAACAGGCTCTTCATTTACCCACCGTACGGTAAAGTGCATTTTTCAATGAAATGTCATATGCCGTAAAAGGTCTTTGATTTCATGTTTTATTACTGATTTGTCTCAGATATATTTAATCTGACTAATACGAAATGGTTCTTTGACAGAATAAATTGTTTCGTCACTATTTTTTATTTTTCCTATATATGACGCACATTGGTTTCATAATATAACAATACAAGGGAAGTAATTCGGTCGAAACATGCATCCGCAGAGAAACATTTGCTTGCATTTCTTATGATTTTATTAAGCCCGTCATGTTATAATCGAAATAATCGATGAACTACCGTTGTTAAACGGTTTTATACAACGGTTGGTCGTTGTGATGCGCAGAAATTGACCACTCAAGCATTTGGCATTCGTGGTCAATTCCTGCGCATCACAACTCTCAACCGTTGTAGAATACCGTTTAACAACGGTAGAACATCGATTATTTCTTACATTGTAAATATACAATAATCAGCAATGATCTAGATGCTCTTGTTTGCTAAATCGCTGTTATGATATGGTGTGTATGTTGGGAGTTTCTACAACAGACAGACAGCGCCTGGTCATTTCTTCTTTCAAATACAATATTCATCAAATGATTTAGATGCCACTGTTTGCTAATTTGATGTTATGACAGGTTATGTATTTTGTGTGTGTATGTGTGTGGGGGGGGGTGTTAATACCGGAGTTAATTTTCCTAGTTTCAAGAGCAGACATACAGCACCTGGCCATTCCTTCTCAACCATCAACAGTCGCTGCTTTAGACCATACTCTTCATACAGACCTGGCAAAGACAACACATAATGGAAATGTTTAGTGTTACATGTGTGAAATCAAAACAAAGACGAAATAATCGATGCCTGTTTATTTAAAGCAGGTTGAAGGTATTTGTACTACCAGATAAGTAAGATTCGCGACTGATCTGGCTCCAGTCCATGTATAGGTTTTAAGAAAATCGCGCTTTTTCGGGTTACCAATGAATGTGGTTATGTGGGTCAAATGCATATATTCAGCATAGATTATTTTTCAGAATTCTTATTTTCTCTATCCACCTCTGTGATGTAATCACTCACTAGAACGAGTTCAGATCACTGAATTGGATGCTATAGACATAATTATGCCCACTTGTGCCCGCGATCCAAATAATGGGTCATTGGCAAGCATTGAATACTCTTATCAGACGCCGCATAATGCAGCATCTGATCAGAGTCTACACTGCTGATAAGATTTTCAATATAAAACAATACGAAAATTGAAATTTAGACCAGGCACCCATTATATGAAAAATGGAGTAATCCAATAGATAAACATGGAAGAATCCTTGGGGCGCAAATGGGTTAAAGTTTGCAGTTTATGTTATAAACATACATGTACATACAAGTCAAAACTGTACATTTAAAAGTTTACATTTTGCAACTACTTTTCGATGCATCGAACTAGCTTTAATTGAGATCAATACATATTACTGTTCCACCATTGACATGACCATTATTATATGTATGTAGCAACTGTGTACTGATAAGCCGATGGCTTTTGTACTGAATAAAGTATCTATCATACAAAATGTATTATAAACAAACAAATATAATATGGCGACTATATAAAGGTTTGTCTAGAGTAATTACTTGAAGCCAATATAAACCCACTGATACCATCACAAGTAACGGCATCTTCAAACAGTGCAGCCTAAGATAAGACGTCTCTTAACAGAGAATTCCGATCGTAGCCCGCCCTGTTTGCTATGTGATGTTTTTATTTCACCTTATTACTCCACCTTTTTCCTGAATAATTATGCTTTTATCGTAACAGGGGACACCCCTAGAAAACTAAATCACTTAACCGTTTGTTTTATGGAGAAGGCATTTAAAGAGGCTCGCAACCGGATTTAGCATTAAAAATAGCAATTTGTAAATATATGTCAAATGCTTATATAAATGGGTAAGATTTAGTTTAGGATAATAAATTTTGTTAAAAATGCATTTCAAAAAAAAAAAAAGAAAGAAGAACCCCGGTGGGATTCGAACCCGTGACCCTACATGCGGAGACAAACATGAAAAATGAGGAGACGCGTTTACCACCTCGGCTACCAGCGCTCTCTATATATATGGTAGCGAATTAACGTACTTCACTGGTAGCGATCGATAATACTTTATTCGGCTCGGGTTTATGTCTGAGCCCATGTAGAGAAGCAACAACAACAACTATACCGTTAGCTAACGCTATAGAAAAACGATGGAAAATATCTAAATAAACTAAGATTCGGTGACGATTCTTGAGACTTTTTATGGACTGGTCATATTTTTTTAATGTCAGAAGCCAAATAATGCCACAAATTTGCTTTTATTTGAGTATTTAATTTTATTTTGACAAGTACACCATCCGGTTGCGAGTCCCTTTAAACCGTTTCTTCAAGTTAAAAGAGAAACTGTTGGAACTAATTAGTTACATGTATCCTGTTTTATTTTAACATATTCACAAACAGTCATCGGCGATATTTACATTTAATCCTGCCTGTCTTGTAGAGTTTCTGTGTGATCTCGTCTACAAGCTCATTAAACGACTGTATGACAGGCGCCAGCTCCTCTTCAGTGAAGAATCCTTTAACTACGACGAAACCCTTCAAGTAAAACAGTCTACTTAATATTGAATATTGAACTCATGCTTACAGAAAACACACACAATACAACTCTATCTCTTTTTTCTCTTGCTCGCTCACACGCCCATACGCTCTCTCTCTCTCTCTCTTTCTCTTTCTCTCTCGATTTTCTCTCTGCAAAATCAGTAAAGAGGGCTCCAAAATGTGCATTCTGGTTTGGTTTCAATGTATGCATTACTTATTATTGAACAAAACAATGCGAGCCAATGTAAACAAGTCAGTCAGTAATTTGGAAAACATACTGATAAATGTACGATTCTCCTTCCTTACACGACCATCTGAACAACGATTCACTCCTTACAACAATATTTACCGCCATTCCACAAACAAGACAGCTCGCAGCGTCTTGTCTGGTCTGGATTGAAAACTGTAAAGTTGCAAATGTAAGGCAATTCTATTCCAGCATTCTAAGATTATTAATATTCCCTCCCTATAACAACTCCCTCTGAACGAAACACATAAGTTATGATTCCCGTTAATTGTTGTTGTAGAGAGGGGGCACTGTAATTGATACTTACATTTTCGAAATATTCCTTGACTTTCTCCAGCGGCAGTTGTCCAGGTTTTTTCTCCGTGGGCTGTGGTGGCATTGTCATGAATATCTCCGGGTGCCCGATGCCAGTAAACCCGGGATATTCTAGTGGGTTGGACGACACCGGTACAGCCATCTTGTTTTACCGAGCGTGAACTGTGAGAAACAACATGCACATTACAGGACAGTGTATTACAGAAGAGAATACGTTATTCTTTCCAGGTTAACCGCAAACGAAACGTAAACGCATTTCATTAAAACGGAGAAAATTAAAACTTGTTGACAACTCTAGCCATTTATTTTATATAAGTGGCAAACAGTTTGGAGCCTGATCAGACGCCGGGTTACCCGGCGTCTGATCTGGCTCCAAACTGTTTGCAATGGAAATAATAGTTTTAGCGTAAACGCGTTTATTAGGAACGAATAACGTCTTCCTCACTGTGGCCCTTAGAGTGCTTGAACATCATTAGTAAACAGTTTGTATCCTGATCAGACACGGAGAAGTCATGTATCTGATCAGGAGCCAAACTATTTGTCAAAAGTACTTCGTTAATCAAATGACTTATAATCTGTGTTTGAAGAAACAAGGAGACGAACTTTAAGCAGACGATATTACAGTATAGGAAGGTTTAAATGGTCCTATTTTACGCACTTTGACATTTATCAACAAGCACAGTAATTTTGTCATGGTCTGTTTTGTATATCGAACTTGTCCAAAACGTTTCGAAACTTTTCTTTTATGTCACTTTAGTTTGAAAATTGTATAAAGCTATAAACCTTATATAAACAGACGGCCATTTCAAGGCAAAACTTATAAGTGTACTACAAGAATAGGGTTAACACATACATATAACGTTTAGAGTGTTAAGCAGAGCTCTACGGAGCACCTAAAGTGACATGGTAACTACCTTTTTTATTTCGTTGAAACGAACTATTTTTGGGGCTTCTTAAGAGGAATATCAAATGCAGATACAACCTGATCCATGAGAGGGTACATGTAAAACCTTCGTCCGTCCGCATATACAATTAAATGTAGAGTATGCATTTCTCTTGGATCCTCACACAAAATCCAACTTTGACAACGTTGAGATGATGCTATACGTCGGGCCGCTCTATGGATTTGGTAGCGTGTTCCAGATATACAAGCAATGGCATTTTGTCCTTTGGATGTCATACGGTACCCAGCCAGTGTCCTGCAAGGATCAACTTCATTTGAATAACATAATATGTTATTCAAATGAAGTTTATCCTTGCGGTGCACATGTCATATCATGTATGGAATCAACTAAGGCAATACCATGATAAGTAACTTCAATCATCTACAACCAAAAGAGATGTCTTTAGAAATGATTTTGAGCGGACAGAGAGGCAGAGGGACATACAGGCAAAGGGACGAAGAGACGAAACGACGGACGGTGGACGATTACAATAAATCAACTTGAGCATGTCTAAATCGGACATTTAACGAGATACGTTTGTGTAAAACACTAAATAACTATTCCGTTTAAAACGAATTAATTATTTCGTCTTAACGAATGACAAAAAATACTAATTTCCTTTTTAGATAAAAGTGTCGAATGTCACTTTAGGGATTCCGTAGAAATCTGTCTCTTTATATCTATTTGTGTTTATTAAAGGTTTGCTGAATATCCGTTACACTATGTTGTTGATAGAGGCATGAGTAGGTCAAAAAGGTCAATGTATTAAACGTTATCTATCCTGTTATCTATTGTCTGCTTCAAAATAGTCGTCTGCACTCATTTTTTCACTCAGTATCACCTGAAACGTCCCATGGACTATTCCAGTTTGCAATAAAGACTGGTCCATTTTAGACTATTTAGGGTGGGGTTTTTTTGTAATAAATTGCAAAATGACAAACAGTGAAGTCCTTGATCAGAGGGCTTCTGCAGGAGCCCTCTGATCAGGGACTTCACTGTTTGCATAAAACAAGTGTACTCTTCACATGTACACATTTGGTAAAGGACGCATATATGCGTCACTAAGGCTCAATGAGTTAAATTAAAACTTATAAGTCTTTTGATTAACGAAATACTATTGACAAATAGTTTGACTTTTGATCAGATACCGAGTTACCGCGTGTCTGATCAGGATACATGGTGTTTTTTAATGGTACATGTAGTTAAGTCGGACTCGGATGTATAAGAGCTGAGATAGATAAATACTTCTTTATTCAGTAATTTGAATATACAAATTCCTAGTTACTCACAATATATATTCAGAATTTCCTAAAGTGGTCACTAAAACACGCATAAACCCCCCCCCCCCCCCACCACACACACACACACACACGCACACACACACACACACACACACACACACAAACAAACAAACACTCGCACGCACACTCAAAACTCATATAGATAATAGATAGAAAGATGGATTGATTTCATAATAAAATATTACATTGCATGGTATACTGATTACAATAAAGAGCGTTCCCTCTCTACAACGACACCCAATGGGAGACCAAAATTAAGTGCGTTGTTCTAAGGAGTATTTCTAGGGAGGGATATTGACTTACATTTGCAAACAGCTTTAATCCAGATCAGACGCCGCGTCACGCGGCGTCTAATCTGGATTCAAGCTGTTTGTCACTCGTCAGTAAGTTTTTTCTGTCAAAATGTCCATTATGTAAATTTGAAAAAAAAACCCAGTAGACGACAATTTAAGCAGACGACAATGCAGCCGCGAAAATGTTTGACATAATTGTCCTGTTTCGAGAACTGCGACAATGGTCGTTGTAAGGAGGGAGTCTTTGCTGGGAGGACCGTTGTAGAATGGGAGAACTGTAGCATAGACACACGCATAATTAAATAAATACAGCTATGTTAACAAAAGTTTTATGACACAAAGAAAAGAGTAGAAACTAGAATTTGTTTTTGAGAAAAACACACGCCTCCTGTCTTGTGACATCTCTTTAGAATCGTCTTTTCAAGACGATTCCAAAAAGATGTCACAAGACAGGATTGGATGGAGAAATAAATAATAAATGAGACTTTTATAATCTGACATACGACGACAAATGTCATACAAAGTTTTATGAAACGGGTCCCAGTGTACCAACTATTTGCATGATGGCCATATCATTGGTTAGGAACTTGGTTACAGTGGGGCGAGGGTCCTCGCGACAGGTGATATCGGAGTCCTGACTATATATGTTTCAGAGTCTCGTCGTGAAACAAAACTTGGCACGCTAAAGTGAACGCAAAAGAGGTAATTACAGGTCAAATTGACATAAGCACTGTAAATAGTCCGATGTTTTTCTAAGCGTCGTGCATGCTTAATTCGTTCAATTTATGGAATTTATGCCTGAAATAGTTAATAAAACGACGCGGTAATCAAGGTTTTTGTTCACAACGATCAATTCTTATAAATGACTGCATAATCTCGCCTGCAATCAATGTTTCTGGCAAGATTAATACTTAAATTGCATCTTTGCAAGAGAATCACATTAAACATATCGTATATCAATGTAATTTTCTAGATTTCAAGTGGTTAATAAGTCTAACAGAGAGTGTTACAGGTTCTCTAACAACAGGTTATTAAACGTTACAGTTTCTTATCGACATTTTTGTTTTTGTTTGAGAGAGAATGGATCTAAAGTGCATGTATTGCAAGAGGTCCTTTAGCTTTTACAATGCTTTAAGCTGTCACCTGTCTTTTATACAATCAATTAGCCTTCGTTTTAGCGGTTGTAAATGAGATTTACTGTAATTATTACGTATTACTGCGTTCGGTTAGTGCCTACTTGATATTTTATCATATGTAAAGAACCATCGTCGTATTTAATAATTTCCGAAATAGTTAACACGATGCAAAAATAATAAAAGTACCCAATTTCAAAGATTCTGTTGCTGTATGTATTTCCCAAAGGGAAAACCAGACTCTTAAAAATTAAATATATACTTGCAAATATCTCTAAAGCGATCAACGAAATAATCTAACGCGTAGAACAGCTCCAAAGGCAAAACATAACCGGTACATGTAATAAAAAAGAACCTGCAAAATTATCGTATAGTTATCTCAGTCCATTATATGACTTGTCAACCAAAGCATAGTACTTAATGCAAAAACTGAAAGCCACCTTTTATTTAGACATTATGGTGTGCAAGGTAAATTCTTCCTAATAGGCAAGTCTCATATCTTGTGGTCTCGATTTGCACTATTTGTGCTCTTTTTTAATGCAAATTTTCTCAATAAGTTGCTCAATATTTTTAAGCTTGATTAACAACTTTCTAACTATTTCTCAGACAAATAAATCATATGTGCAAAACGATCCGTCATACATACAATATAAGTTTAACCCGTTCACTGCTTTACTCACTGACCGTATAAACACAGATAAACAGGTTAGATTCGAATGAGAAGCTGAATAATTATTTGTCGGAATCGGATCAAAGCTGTCTGCCTATCTTACAGATCCTTTTTCGAGTTTGATCTTGGTTAGACATCGATAAAGTTGGCGCAGCACCAGGCTCTTAACTGTTTGCAAATACGACTGTTAGTCTACTAAATGTATAAAACATAATGCGTTATAGATCTCCCACCGAGAATAGGATCGAACCGCACTCGAACCCGTGCATATTATCAACTTTGCAAAATGTAATAAGTAATTCAAATCTCAAGCGTGAGTAAATTTGCATTTTTTCTGGTGTCGTCTAAACGACGGCCTACATGAAAATGAAAAACAAAGACCAGATTCTTTGGTCCATGTCTGTCTTCGACATGTTCAATGAGCGAGGCTTTGGTATTGAGTTCTGCTCCGCAAGTGTCACATTCAAAGGCACTCTTTTTCCAAGAATGATAAACATGCCGATGTCTTGCCAGAGTTTTCCGATTATTAAACCGTCCGCTGTATAATTAATAAAGCAGTTTTGATTTTGTTGTGATACGCCATTACGTCTTAATTAAAGTCATAGACTGAACTGAAAGATTTATTGCACAAAGCGCAATTTACCTTTCTTTTCGATGAAAACTACCCCTGTGAAAAATGTTCAGGAATTTTAGAATACCAATGAACGTTAAATAGAATAGTTCTAGGGCTTCAAAAAATACTTACACATTCTACTAAAGGAGTTCAAGAACTTCTGCAATACTAGAACAATGGTTCTAAAAACATCAAATTCCTAGAATTATTGCAGCATATTCATGAACGTTTAATGGCCACTTCTTCTATTTTTCATGAATGTTCAAGAAATCATTCTCGAATAGTTCTAGAATAATGCAATACCTGCCCACAGGGGTGTTTTTTTGGCCCTAAAGAATGCCTGAACTTGTGGTCATGTACTGATATTCTTTACAAAGAATGTACTGATATTCTTTACAAAGAAACTGCTTTTATCATCTGCTTTTACGACATTTGCACGGGAGTCCGGCTGCTGGAAGTGCCGCATATATTGTAATTGCCGTTTACTTCAAAATCCAGACTTACATCGAGTAAACTGGGGTCGTCTAACGAGATCTCGCCCATTTCGAGATTCGTGAATACTCTGTAACACTGTTAAGAAGAACCTGTAACACTTATCAAACAGTCGTCATGGACCTGTAACCTCTACATCACATTGATAAGTAACACCAAACTTATGATAACATTAAAAATCGGACATATTTCTTTAAAAAATGCTTCAATATTAGAAAAACACGAACAAATAGATTATCTTATTGTGTTAAATGCTGCACTTTCTTACGTAAATTTAACTTATAACAAAAAAAAAGTGCATATCCATGTAGGCAGTGGGGACCACTTGCTTATATTTCCTCTATTTACCTGAATTCTAACGCAGGCGACGTCAAGTATCGTCTTAAAAAGAAGCCAAAAACTCTTACCACGTTTTAATGAAGAATCCTTGTTATGAGGCTGTGTAAACTCGCTGAACAATTATGTGTTTACATGTACACGCGAGAAAGAGTCATGACTCTGAAACATTTTTCGAAACGACCCCTATACCACCTGTCGCTAGGACCCTTGCCCCACTGTAACCAAGTGCTTAACCAGTGCATATGAGAACAAAAGTTATTGTCAAAAGATCAAAGCGAAACCAAAAGTCTATTTTCAATAATAGGTCATATGGCATTTAACCTACTGACCTCAAATACAACCCCAAGCACCCATCCTAATAATCAACCAATATATCATCTATGTGCATGCTTTCCCAATTATAACAGAAGTAATTGTCTGGAAACGAAAGCGAAACGAAGTCAGTGTATATAGTGAGAACTGTTTAGTTGCCTTCGTAGCGATATAAATTTGTTATAATAGTTGTACATATAAGTTGTCGTAGCTAAACATTTCCTAGTTGGCCCCAGTGATTAATATCCTGGTTTTTCTTATCATTCCATATCTCTGTATTTCAGTTTCCGAACCTGTTACTTCACTGCCATGACTTCATCAATTATAGATAATTGTTGTCTGTATTTATTACTCATATTTACATTTTTGGTATTTTGACTTAAGAAATATTGAAATGAGTGTCAAAAAGTTTAGATCCTGATCAGACACCGCGTGACGCGGCGTCTGATCGAGCAAATAACGCTTGTACGCGGGATTATAAGAATCCACCATGATTGTTGATATAGGGTAAGAATTTCTCCCCCGAGGGTCAGAAAATTCATACAGGGACGAGCCTTGCTGAGTCCCTGAGGGAACTTTCTGACCCGAGGGGGAGAAATTCCTATCCTACATCAACAAAACGAATGGTGGATGTTTTTTCTCCCATTTAAATCATGATACAAATAACGAAATTATTAACGAAAACTAGTTTGTGTGCACTTTTTCGGCCAAAACATGGCGTTGTTTATAGAAACGTCATCAGAAACAACGTTATTTAGTTACTCGCGTCATGCAGTGCTTGTGGTTAAGTTGGGCAAACAATAAAATACGTCACGTGGTATGGAGGATAGCGTGATTCCTCATGGGGCAAATCTCTATCCCACATGGGCGAAAATGGGAGAATATAAGAATCCACCATGAATGTTGATGTAGGATAGGAATTTTCTCCCCCGATGGTCAGATAATTCATGCAGGGACGAGGCTTGCCGAAAATTCCTATCCTAAATCAATAGAACGAATGGTGGATTTTTTTCTCATTAAAACATGAAATAAATAACGAAATAATTGCAGTTTCTGCGCACTTTTTTCCGACAAAACATGACGTTGTTTATAGTAACGTCATCAGAAATGACGTCTTTTTTGTTACCCACGCCATGCACATGGGCAAACAATAAAAGACGTCACGTGGTATGGATGATAGAGTGATTCCCCATGGGGACTATCTCTATCCCACATGGGCGAAAATGGGCGAAAAGGCTGTGCTGGGATTAATAGACATCATCGGGTCGTTCACTTAACCATTTGGCAATGTTTGGGTTTGATTTAACTAAGTCATTGTGTTCCATTATGCTGACATGTGATGTAAAACATGTAGACCCCGCCTCTATCTGCTGATCAACGAAGTCGAATACAGCAATGTCTGCTATTGATATCTGAAATAAACAAAACTATATCATAGAATACAAACTACAACAAGACTTGTGTTTATTAAGATTAATAAACAATTTTAAACATATTACCCAATAAACCTGCCTTTTACACCTTTACTTTATTCCTCCAGTGAACAAAAATAGTTCCGCTTTATACAGTCATGAGTATGTACCATAAGAAATGTTTTCTGCATCTTAGTACATGTAGCAGATTGTAACTTAAAACAGGTTGAAAGCAAAGTAGAATGCGCCTTAAGGCGAATTCTACTTTGCTTTCAACCTTTTATAAGTACTCATCTATCTTCCAAAGTAGAAAAAACTATGGGAAAGGGTCAACAAACGTGGCAGCTTTGTGCAGGGCAAGAATAAATCAAAACGTTCACTGCCATAATTATGTCTGCTTGCAAACATATCGTCTCCTTTAGGAGCTCACCTGAGCCGAAGGCTCAAAATGAGCTATAGGATGCGCCCACCGTCCGGCGTCTGTCGTCAGTCTTACGGCGTCCGTCTTCCATCGTCCGTCGTACGTGAACATTTTTAATCAACATCTCCTCTGAAACCATTGGCCTAAATTCAACCACACTTCATCTGGGGCCCGTTTTACTAAACTACTTACGCAAAAATTTTGCGTAAGTCAAAATTTTAAATTTTGATTTATATGTTTTATTATCACTTGCTAAAAACAGCAAATAGCCAGATCAGAGGACGCGCTTTTAGCGCGTCCTCTGGTCTGGCTATTTGCTGTTTGCAAACGTTTATGATCGAAAAATAAGAGTTAAACGATTTTGACTTACGCAAAACTTTTGCGTAAGTTGTTTAGTAAAACGGGCACCAGAAGCATCAGTAAGATGTGGGGACGTAAAGTAGTTAAAAGTTTCTTGGCGGGGTCATTGTTTTTTGCTATGGAAACCATGCACCAAATCTAGAAAAAAAATATGAGTATAGATTGTATAAGGTCAAAAAGTAGGTCAGCAAGTCAACGTGCAGAAACCGCTCATATTGTCAGCCCAATCTCCTTCAAACACGCTTAGAATTACCTTCAACATAATTTGCAAACGAACGAGAAAAAAGACTATAGACTTTATTAGATAAGATCGTTTCTTAGCACCGTAATACTTCTTTACATGATAATGGGGTACCACTACATCCATCAAATCACCACCAAATTATCATGTGCTTTAAAAACTCGCAATTTTGTTTCAAATTTAAAATCAAGACTACATGTATTTGAAAATCTATTTACGTGAATGTCAAACACGCAGACTAGCTCGGCGTCTCTTCAGTGTCCAAACTGCTTCTTAATCCATTACCCTATAGTCTGTTTCCAGAATTGAGGATGGGTGGTCACTTTAATCAGGTTGAAAGTAAGCTGTATGTGCATTATTACAGAGAAAGAGGTGAACGCTTTCTACCCTGATATAACATTACCTTTGATCCTATAATATAGCCGTTTTCCCCGTATTTAAATCTGCTTTTAATGAACTTGGCGAACGCTGGTATATGGACGTCGTCAAATAGTTGTTGAAACTCAGCCTTTAAAGAATAAACATGAACGTATCAATCAAAAGCCTGCCAAAATACAAATAACGACGCGGCATCTGGTGCCCGTTTCATAAAACTTCGTACGACAAAAACGGTCGTAAGTTAAAACTTTAAAATACATTTAATTTCTGATTTCTCTATCTAATCCTTTCTTGTGACATCTCTTTGGAATCGTCTTGAAAAGACGTATGCTCTAGATCAAAACTATACACAATGGACACCGGCTCTAGAAATCAAATGTGATTTTAAACCCTTACTATATAAACACGCTTATTACGGTACGCCCTCTAATATTTTCTTCCATTGCCGAAAATTGTTCTGCTTTATACAGTTAGAGTGGTAAATACGCTATTCCTACCCATTTACGCGTTAATCTATGCGTAAGAAACGCATAGTGAACGGTTAACGATCGCTTAACGAACTGTTAACGCCTAACGATCTTAACCCGTTTAAACGCGTTAATAAACGATTATACCAGAGATGCTGCGATTGGTGCTTCAGGTATCCGTTTCACGCGGAGATTTCGGATCTTATCGACAGGCACTGACCACCGCCTGTAACCAATCTATTTATGTAACCCGCCTATACATATGCCACTCAGATATCGGGGGATTAACAGTGTATTGCCAATTAAAGATAGCAATGTTATCGGCGATACCACCTAGTGTTCTGTAATACACATGTCATAAAGTGGGTGTGTAAACCGCTGAAGCTAAGGGGTCCGTCGGCTAAGTGATGACCCTTTCATCCGGGCTCTTTTAAACGCGTAAATAAACGCGTAAAGAAATGGCTAGGAAAGCCGTTTAACGAAACGGATAATAAACGCAGAGTGAACGGTTAACGAACGCATAAGAAACGCGTAGAGTAGGTAGGAATAGCGTATTTATCACTGTATGGACATGCAACATTAGGAATATTTTCTTTATCGTAATAGGTGGTAGCTTAAAAAAAAAGGATGCGCCTTAAGGCATATTCTGCTTTAATATCAACCTGATTTAACTGTTTACCTATCTCCAAAACTAAAATCGGCTATTATCAAAACTAAAACCAGGCTATGGTGTAGCGGGTTAATGTATTCCCCCTGTACCTTTCTGACAGTGTCGTGCTCATAGAGAATCCTGCAGTAGGCCACCACCATGTCCCTCACACACTCTAACACTTCGTCTATCAGCAACTCTTCACGGGGCGTGGAACCAAAGTAACCTGGGACAGAACATACATGTAAAACTGTTACAGTATAGAAGACACTCTAACACTTCGTCTATCAGCAACTCTTCACGGGGCGTGGAACCAAAGTAACCTGGGACAGAACATACATGTAAAACTGTTACAGTATAGAAGACACTCTAACACTTCGTCTATCAGCAACTCTTCACGGGGCGTGGAACCAAAGTAACCTGGGACAGAACATACATGTAAAACTGTTACAGTATAGAAGACACTCTAACACTTCGTCTATCAGCAATTCTTCACGGGGCTTTGAACCAAAGTAACCTGGGACAGAACATACATGTAAAACTGTTACAGTATAGAAGACACTCTAACACCTCGTCTATCAGCAACTCTTCACGGGGCGTGGAACCAAAGTAACCTGGGACAGAACATACATGTAAAACCGTTGTTCATTCACAAAACAAATTCAGGGCTGCCATAAGTTGACATAAAAAATCCTAAGATTTCCAAATCTACATTTGTCAAGTGCAATTTTACGAATCGTACCTTTACCCAATAGCCATTTTCTTGTTTTGTTGATTAGCGACTACTTAAAGCAGCTCTAAGTAAAGCAGAATGCGCCTTATGGCGCATTCTGCTTTACTTTCAGCCTGCTTTAAGCTACCATGTACTTGGAAAAAATCCGGAGATTTAGGAAAAATCCGGAGAAATGGCAGCCCGGCAAATTATAAAGCAATGACAGACCGATTTCAAACAATATCGTGCTAATCTGTATTATAAGGATAGATAATGATTAATTTAAATCTAAGTGACAAACTGTTAAGATCTAGACTGACTTTTTCGTTTCGGGTTGAGTAAACATGCCAATTTCTTGCGACACCTTGTTGCTTTAACAAAGATCGAGAATTCAAGAAACGTTACTCAACGAAATCGTGCGTATCGGTTACCTCCCGTAGGTACTATCGATTTCAAACAATCTGTATATTAATCGCGAAATATAAACGGTAAAGACATGAAATTGCACTTGGTAAATGAAAGTACGTGAAACTTGGCAAATACTCTGTCTAATCAGTCTAAATCGAAATGAATATTAGCGTGAACCCGTGAACACATAAAAAACCGTCTGCTTAATTAGGGCATTGGTATATTATGAAAGTACCTATAGTTTCAAAAAGAAGCATAACAACATTATTGTGAGCTTTTTTACCATTTTCTGATTATTCACACTTAAAGCATTTATTGTGTGAATTCTGAACAATTTCTTACGTATAGATTTTGCTTGAGTGATATTTTTATTGAATTTGAGCCATATACAATAAGGAAAAACCATACGTTTCAGGCAACAAACTATACACTTTGCATCATATTTTTAGTAAGCATCACTTTTTTACTGTTTTAATGTTTGTTAGTGCCAGATATTACTTTACATTATTTCAGAAAGCCAAATTAATGCATGTCGACTCTTTGCCGAGAATGACTACATTATACATTTCAAATGCCCATCGACAAAAAAGAACATTATAACCTGTGTTTAAGCTTACCAGAGCCAAAGGCTCAATGTGAGCTATCGGGATGACATTGTGTCCGTCGTCCGTCGTGCGTTGTCCGTCGTTCATCGTCGTCCGTCGTCGTTAACAATTGCTTAAATGACATCTCCTCCTATACCGCTGAACAGATTTCAACCAAACTTTAGAGAAATGTTCTTTGGGCCAAGCCCTTTCAAATTTGTTCAAAGAATTAAAAACTATGCAGAACTCTGGTTGCCATGGCAACCAAAGTGAAAAAATCTTAAAAAATCATCTTGTCAAAATACAAGGGCCAGAGCTTAGATATTTGGCATTTAGCATAACCTATAGGTATTCTATTAAGTTCATTCAAATTATGCCCCTGGGATCAAAATTGGCCCCGGCCGGGGTCACAGTTTTACATAGAATTATATAGTGAAATTTTCAAACGTCTTCTCCTCTGAAACCAATATGGCCAGAGATTTGATATTCGGCACGGTGACACTTCTAGATGTTTTTACGCATTTTGTTCGAATGGTTCCTATCTATTGAATACCTAGGTCACAGGAGCTAAAATAGAATTTTTCAATAAAAACTTTAAAAAAAACTTTTTTTCAAAAACTACAAGGGCCACAGCTTAGATATTTGGCACATAGCATAACCTACAGGTCCTCTATCCAGTTTGTTCAAATTATGTCCCTGGGGTCAAAATTGGCGCCGCTCCGGGGGGGGGGGGGGGGGGGGGGGTCACAGTTTTACAAAGAGTTATATAGTGAAATTTTCAAACATATTCTCCTCTGAAACTAATATGGCCAGAGCTGCGATATTTGGCATGGTGACACTTCTAGATGCCCATTGCGTATTTTGTTCAAATGGTTCCGGTCTGTTGCATATGGGTCTGTCACTGGGCCATAATAGATTTTTTCAATAAAAAGTTTCAAAAATCTTCTCGTCATTAAACTACAATGGCTAAAGCTTAGATATTTGGCACATAGCCCATCTACAGGTCCTCTATCAAGTTTGTTCAAATCATGCCCCTGGGGAAAACATTGACCCCGCCTCTGCTGTCACAGTTTTACATAGAGTTATATAGTGAAATTTTCAAATGTCTTCTCCTTTGAAACTAATATGGCCAGATCTTTGATATTCGACACTTCTAGATGTCCTTTAGGTTTTTTGTTCAATGGTTCCAGTTTGTTGCAAATCTTGGTCATAGAAGCTAAAATAGATTTTTTCAAAGGCAACTTAAAAAATATTCTCGCCTAAAACCGTAGTACCCTGAGCTTAGATATTTGGCAAATATCATCATCTACACATCCTCTATCAAGGTTGTTCGAACTATGCCCCTTGGGTCAAAAATGACCCCGCCCAGGATATAGATTATTATCTCCATTTTGTCAGCTATTCTCAGGTGAGCGAAATATGGCCCACGGGCCTTTTGTTTTACCATGGTACTAAGATATTTTGAAGAACCTATGCAGAACTTTTCATAGAGATCCTACGGAGATTTTATTTGGGCGCGTATGGCCTTAACTTATGTGCCACGGAGCCCCCGGACTCTAGAATATCAAGTTTATGAACCGTGTTGAAAGTATTTCATAACTGAATGATGTAATAGCGTGCTTGTTTTACCATTGAAAAACATACAAAATAAATGAATAATCATGCAGTTGCTAACTTGTTAATTCGTTTTAATATGTCAATCACGTGATGGCACATCAATTAGATTTAAACTTATCAAATGTCTTCGCCAAGTAGCGGCGAGCGAGCTATCGTAGTGTCAGACCGAATGGTAAATCGCGGTATAGGTTAGGATAGAACTTACCAAATGTCTTCGCCAAGTAGTGAGCTATTGTAGTGTCAGGCCGCATGCTAAATCGCAGTATAGGTTAGGATAGAACTTACCGAATGTCTTCGCCAAGTAGCGAGATATTGTAGTGGCAGGCCGCATGCTAAATCGCGGTATAGGTTAGGATAGAACTTACCGAATGTCTTCGCCAAGTAGCGAGCTATTGTAGTGGTAGGCCGCATGCTAAATCTCGGTTAGGATAGAACTTACCAAATGTCTTCGCCAAGTAACGAACTATTGTAGTGTCAGGCCGCATGCTAAATCGCAGTATAGGTTAGGATAGAACTTACCAAATGTCTTCGCCAAGTAGCGAGCTATTGTAGTGTCAGGCCGCATGCTAAATCGCGGTATAGGTTAGGATAGAACTTACCAAATGTCTTCGCCAAGTAGCGAGCTATTGTAGTGTCAGACCGCATGCTAAATCGCGGTAAAGGTTAGGATAGAACTTACCGAATGTCTTTGCCAAGTAGCGAGCTATTGTAGTGTCAGGCCGCATGCAAAATCGCGGTATAGGTTAGGATAGAACTTACCAAATGTCTTCGCCAAGTAGCGAGCTATTGTAGTGTCAGGCCGCATGCTAAATCGCGGTATAGGTTAGGATAGAACTTACCGAATGTCTCCGCCAAGTAGCGAGCTATTGTAGTGTCAGGCCGCATGCTAAATCGCGGTATAGGTTAGGATAGAACTTACCGAATGTCTTCGCCAAGTAGCGAGCTATTGTAGTGTCAGGCCGCATGCTAAATCGCGGTATAGGTTAGGATAGAACTTATCGAATGTCTTCGCCAAGTAGCGAGCTATTGTAGTGGCAGGCCGCATGCTAAATCGCGGTATAGGTTAGGATAGAACTTACCAAATGTCTTCGCCAAGTATCGAGCTATTGTAGTGTCAGGCCGCATGCTAAATCGCGGTATATGTTAGAATAGAACTTACCGAATGTCTTCGCCAAGTAGCGAGCTATTGTAGTGTCAGGCCGCATGCTAAATCGCGGTATAGGTTAGGATAGAACTTACCGAATGACTTCGCCAAGTAGCGAGATATTGTAGTGTCAGGCCGCATGCTAAATCGCGGTATAGGTTAGAATAGAACTTACCGAATGTCTTCGCCAAGTAGCGAGCTATTGTAGTGGCAGGCCACATGCTAAATTGCGGTATAGGTTAGAATAGAACTTACCGAATGTCTTCGCCAAGTAGCGAGCTATTGTAGTACTTTGACAAACCATATCACTGTCCCCTATGGTCAGTACTGGCATAGTCCCGATAGGGGTCACTGAAAACAAAATACGTGTAGTAACAGACCGCATATCAAAACAGCAAATAATTATAATGTGAAATCAACTTTTAAATGAGTCAAATAACTAAAACATCAATGGCATGATTAAAAATCATATCATGAAAAACAATCATACTAAGTGAGATGGTACATGAAATACTATTTTAATCTGGAGCTTAATTTATGCTTGACCTTGTGGTTTATACTGTTTAGGCGTGACTGAACAACTTGCCTTTCCTGCCGACAGGTATGCTACATGTCAAAACTCAAATGAAAGGTTGTTGAAGTTGAAGCTAATAGATAATAAGGTTTTACTCCCATCCTAAAATTTCAAGAACGAAAATAAAATCAAATACTACGCTGAACAACATAGAAAACAACAAATTTATGAGTCATGTTTGATCTGGTTCTAAATTCGTTGATGGCAATTGGCTTTATATTCAAGAAGATCTCTTATTTCCCTTTAAGCCGTACTATATTCCTAAAACTGTATTATTTTTGCGATGTCGTATGAACAATACTATTATATAATAAACCAGGTTATGTATATAGTCGAATATCGATATCTCGAGATCGCTGCAAGTGAGTCGAACCTACCCATATTTCAAAGGAACAAATGAAAAAAGGGGTTAGCGTGACTGAAACAAGTTCGGAAAAATGGAATTCAGCTGCAGAAATACGGGGATGTTCAACTTAAGCTGGTTTATATGACCGAATACCGACATTCCACTGTATATGAAAAAGCAACACAGTAAAACATCTCTTCATCGATCCTCAAATCAAATGTGTACATGTATCATGTTCTTTAACCCTTTCCCCAATAGAAGCGCCTTTTAGCGGATATGATTTATTCATCCGCTGAAGAAAATAGTTCCAATTTAATCAGTAATGAATATGTATTATAGGGAATATGTTCTATATTATAGCACATGATGGCTTAAAGCAGGCTAAAAGTAAAGCAGAATGCGCCCTCAGGCGCATTCTGCTTTACTTTCAACCTGCTTTAAGTAGTCACCTATCTTAAGTACTAGAAAATAGGCTATCAGGTAAAGAGTTAAGATAGGCAACAGCTTAATGCAGGGACAAGAGTAATGCAGATAGCTCCTGAAAGGATTACTTTTGTCTCTGCATTAAGCAGTCACCTGGTTTTAAACTACAGTGCTCCCTCCCTACAACGGCCCTGCCATCACCGACTCCCTCCTTACAACGACCTTTGTCGCAGTTCCCTTTAAAAGACGATTATTTTCAACCTATTCTCGACTGCAGTGTCGTCTGCTTAAAATTGTCGTCTGCTGTGTTTCTCAAAGTTACTTAATAGACATTGTGGCAGAAAAAAACTTAATTAAGAGTGACGAACAGCTTGAATTTCAAGCTGTTTGCAAATGTAAGCCAGTTTCCTCCCTCTAACGACTCCCTCAGAACAACAAACATAATTTGTGGCTCCCATGCATTGGGTGTCGTTGTAGAGAGGGAGCGCTGTACCATTTCCCGTGAACTAGAATGTCGTTCAAGAGAGTGATTGGTGTAAATACGACAATTGTCTAGATATACCTGGTTTAAAACTTTCCCAGTCTTTTCCCATATATTGTAGCCGGACATCTTTATACTTCACACCAGCGGCTGCAAGCAACAATCGAATAATCTCAGCTTTCCCTTTAAAGGTAAAATATGTGAGCTTATATTCCGACTCCATGTTACATGTACATGTACCACCCAATGTATCCATATGCACATACTCGTACCTAGTTTATTACAGTAGAACCTCTCTATTATGACAACAAAAGTATGTTAATTACTAGGTCGTTTACGACAGATGACTGCTTAAAGCAAGATGACAGTAAAACAGAAAGCTCCTGAAAGAGCTTTCTGTTTTACTGTCACCTTGCTTTAAGCTGTCACCTGTCTTTTATACAATATATTAGCCTTCGTTTTAGTGGTCGTAATAGCGGGGTTTTACTGTACCTACCTACGCACTGATGGGAGTCCAGGCAGAGACAACAAATGGAGTGATACACTCAATCCTTCCAACGCTATATTTAGCTTATAATTTTTACCCTTCGCCGCATGTATTTTCACGGTGAATAAACGTACACAGGATATAGACACCGAAGTGATTAGTAATTGAAAGTGAAAGTAGCGAGGTGAGTACTTTTATTACGTTTATCTCTAAAATCTTCTTACAAATAAAGTAAACATGAATTGCAAGATAGTCTGTAGACATATGTGACCACACTGATGCCAGGAATATAAATAAATTCACATGGAAGACTAAATAAAAAGCTTAAATCACTGGCCATAGTCGCATCTTCGTCAACATTTGTCATTATTTTCGCTGTTTATACACGTGATACAAAAAAGTGAATCGACAGTTCGATTTATTTTTCAATTCAAAGTAATTGTGCAAAATCTGCTTAAAATTAGACCAACAATAGCTGAGATAGTTGACGTCAAACCGATAGGACGTTGTACTGGGGATAGTATATTACTGTACCGGGGAAAGCATTTCCAAAAATATAACTGTACTGAGGATAGACGAATATAAAATATGAAACTAGGGCCACTTTTCGAGAAGTACAAAGTATTGCAATAATAGTCAGCGTGTATAAACAATACACACATCCTCATAGACCATCAGATGCGTACAGTTAGGGACATCGAGCTAATGTAAGACTTCAGGCGCTGTCCCTCACAGTACACATGCGTTAAGGGTCACCGTTGAGAGGTTATATTTTGCTCTATGTTTTATTAAACCCCGACGGATTTTGTTGGGCATCAAATATCTCAAAAGGTAAGGCAGTGTTAGCTCACCTGAGCCAAAGGCTCAAGGTGAGCTATTGGGATGGACCTGTGTCCGTCGTGCGTCGTCCGTAGTCGTTAACAATTGCTTTAAATGACATCATCTCCTATACCGCTTGACAGATTTCAACCAAACTTTACAGGAATGTTCCTTGGGTCAAGTTCTTTGAAATTTATTCAAAGAATTAAAAACAATGTAGAACTCTGGGTGCCATGGTGAAAAAATAAGGAAATCTTAAAAAATATTCTCGTCTAAAACTACAAGGGCCAGAGCTTAGATAGTTGGCACATATCATCATCAACAGATCCTCTATCAAGTGTGTTCAAATTATGCCCCTGGGGTCAAAATTGGCCCCGCCCCGGGGGTCTTAGTTTTACAAAGAGTTATATAGTGAACATTTCAAACGTCTTCTTCTCTGACACTAATATGGCCAGAGCTTTGATATTCCGTATGGTCACACTTCTGAATATCCTTTACTTATTTTGTTCAAATGGTTCCGGTCTGTTGCATATCTAGGTCACATAAGCTAAAAATAGATTTTTTTATAAAACTTAAAAAATCTTCTCGTAAAAAACTACAAGGGCCAGAGCTTAGATATTTAGCACATATCATCATCTACTGTTCCTCTATCAGGTTTATTCAAATAATGCCCCTAATGGTAATTTTATTTTTCCGATTTTTTTTCAGCGATCCGATGATTAAACCGCAGAATTACAGAAATTTCTACCCCGTAGAAAATACCAGCTATACGGTATATGTTTCTACTCGAACCGTAGTTTCGGAGCTTGAAGATCTTAATTTTTCTCTCAAAAGTATCTCTATTTAAAACGTTGTGGAGCCTAATCAGACTTGTTATGGAAATAGACGAAGAAATTACCCACACACACACATACATACAAAGGTAAAGTCTAACTTTGGCTCATACATATATAGATGAACACGTTGTATGTTTTTGCCTTGAAAACCAGTGGTGTGTGCAGGGTTGCGCATTGTTGGTATAGGAGTACATGTATCTACAAAATAGCCGAGTCCAAGTAGCAGTGATTGTTTCAAGAATGTTTTGATAATTTATAGTTTACTCTGTTAAATACATTCGACATGTATTTCACCACAAACTACTACCATCGCATAAAGGCGTAAGAAGGGAAAATGATATGTAATAAATTTAGTGGCTTTGGACTTAACTTCCTAGAAAAATGAAGATTATCCATTATGTCGAATGCTGGGAACGTAACAGCATGTAGTTTGCCATAAAAATCAAATGCAATGTACCATAATACCATTTTACGACACAAAACAATAAGTTTTCGTGAGGCTATCCCCAGTACAGCCTTCCACTATACCCAGTACAATAAATAACCGTTGGACACTATCCCCAGTACATTTGGCGGTCGGTTTGACATGGTATATCTTAGCTATTGTTGGTCGATTTTTAAGCAGCTTTTGCATAGTTACATTTAAATGAAAAATAAACAGATCTGTCGATTCACTTTTTTGTATAACGTGTATAAACAGCGAAAATAATGACAAATGTTGACGAAGATGCGACTATGGCCGGTGATTAAAGCTTTTTATTCAGTCTTCCAGGTGAATTTATTTATATTCCTGGCATCAGTGTGGTCACATATGTCTACAGACTATCTTGCAATTCATGTTTACTTTATTTGTAAGAAGATATTAGAGATAAACGTAATAAAAGTACTCACCTCGCTACTTTCACTTTCAATTCCTAATCACTTCGGTGTCTATATCCTGTGTACGTTTATTCACCGTGATTTTCGCCTGTTTCAATAGTAACTCGTTCACCCCTTGAACTTTAAATGATTATCAAGTTCCCAATAAAATAAGTCCATTTCGGACTACTTGTGGTTCTTTTGTGGTTGATTTTTATAATATGTTTCAATATGACAAACAGTGAATACCCTGACCAGGGGCCCTCTTTGACCATGGTCTACATTCTTTGCAAAAGACACGTGTACTTATCTCGGGGTACATTGTTAACTTCTTGTGGTTGCCTTGTGGTTGATTGTTATAATATGTTTCAATATGACAAACAGTGAAGACCCTGATCAGGGGCCTTCTTTGACCATGGTCTACATTCTTTGCAAAAGACACGTGTACTTATCTCGGGGTACATTGTTAACTACTTGTGGTTGCCTTGTGGTTGATTGTTATAATATATTTCAATACGACAAACAGTAAAAAGACTCTGATCAGGGGCCTTCTTTGACCATGGTCTACATTCTTTGCAAAAGACACGTGAAATTATCTCGGGGTACATTGTTAACTACTTGTGGTTGCCTTGTGGTTGATTGTTATAATAATAATATATTTCAAGATGACAAACAGTGAAGACCCTGATCAGGGGCCTTCTTTGACCATGGTCTACATTCTTTGCAAAAAACACGTGTACTTATCTCGGGGTACATTGTTAACTACTTGTGGTTGCCTTGTGGTTGATTGTTATAATATATTTCAATATGACAAACAGTGCAGACTCTGATCAGGGGCCCTCTTTGACCATGGTCTACGTTCTTTGCAAAAGACACGTGTACTTATCTCGGGGTACATTGTTAACTACTTGTGGCTGCCTTGTGGTTGATTGTTATAATATATTTCAAGATGACAAACAGTGAAGACCCTGACCAGGGGCCCTCTTTGACCATGGTCTACATTCTTTGCAAAAGACACGTGTACTTATCTCGGGGTACATTGTTAACTACTTGTGGTTGCCTTGTGGTTGATTGTTATAATATATTTCAAGATGACAAACAGTGAAGACTCTGATCAGGGGCCCTCTTTGACCATGGTCTACATTCTTTGCAAAAGACACGTGTACTAATTTCGGGGTACATTGTTAACTTCTTGTGGTTGCCTTGTGGTTGATTGTTATAATATGTTTCAATATGACAAACAGTGAAGACCCTGACCAGGGGCCCTCTTTGACCATGGTCTACATTATTTGCAAAAGACACGTGAAATTATCTCGGGGTACATTGTTAACTACTTGTGGCTGCCTTGTGGTTGATTGTTATAATATATTTCAATACGACAAGCAGTGAAGACCCTGATCAGGGGCCCTCTTTGACCATGGTCTACATTCTTTGCAAAAGACACGTGTACTTATCTCGGGGTACATTGTTAACTACTTGTGGTTGCCTTGTGGCTGATTGTTATAATATATTTCAAGATGACAAACAGTGTAGACTCTGATTAGGGGCCCTCTTTGACCATGGTCTACATTCTTTGCAAAAGACACGTGTACTTATCTCGGGGTACATTGTTAACTACTTGTGGTTGCCTTGTGGTTGATTGTTATAATATATTTCAAGATGACAAACAGTGAAGACCCTGACCAGGGGCCCTCTTTGACCATGGTCTACATTCTTTGCAAAAGACACGTGTACTTATCTCGGGGTACATTGTTAACTACTTGTGGTTGCCTTGTGGTTGATTGTTATAATATGTTTCAAGATGACAAACAGTGAAGACCCTGACCAGGGGCCCTCTTTGACCATGGTATACATTCTTTGCAAAAGACACGTGTACTTATCTCGGGGAACATTGTTAACTACTTGTGGTTGCCTTGTGGTTGATTGTTATAATATATTTCAAGATGACAAACAGTGAAGACTCTGATCAGGGGCCCTCTTTGACCATGGTCTACATTCTTTGCAAAAGACACGTGTACTTATCTCGGGGTACATTGTTAACTACTTGTGGTTGCCTTGTGGTTGATTGTTATAATATATTTCAAGATGACAAACAGTGAAGACCCTGATCAGGGGCCTTATTTGACCATGTTCTACATTCTTTGCAAAAGACACGTGAAATTATCTCGGGGTACATTGTTAACTACTTGTGGTTGCCTTGTGGTTGATTGTTATAATATATTTCAAGATGACAAACAGTGAAGCCTCTGATCAGGGGCCCTCTTTGACCATGGTCTACATTCTTTGCAAAAGACACGTGAAATTATCTCGGGGTACATTGTTAACTACTTGTGGTTGCCTTGTGGTTGATTGTTATAATATGTTTCAAGATGACAAACAGTGAAGACCCTGACCAGGGGCCCTCTTTGACCATGGTATACATTCTTTGCAAAAGACACGTGTACTTATCTCGGGGAACATTGTTAACTACGTGTGGTTGCCTTGTGGTTGATTGTTATAATATATTTCAAGATGACAAACAGTGAAGACTCTGATCAGGGGCCCTCTTTGACCATGGTCTACATTCTTTGCAAAAGACACGTGTACTTATCTCGGGGTACATTGTTAACTACTTGTGGTTGCCTTGTGGTTGATTGTTATAATATATTTCAAGATGACAAACAGTGAAGACCCTGATCAGGGGCCTTATTTGACCATGTTCTACATTCTTTGCAAAAGACACGTGAAATTATCTCGGGGTACATTGTTAACTACTTGTGGTTGCCTTGTGGTTGATTGTTATAATATATTTCAAGATGACAAACAGTGAAGCCTCTGATCAGGGGCCCTCTTTGACCATGGTCTACATTCTTTGCAAAAGACACGTGAAATTATCTCGGGGTACATTGTTAACTACTTGTGGTTGCCTTGTGGTTGATTGTTATAATATATTTCAAGATGACAAACAGTGAAGACCCTGACCAGGGGCCCTCTTTGACCATGTTCTACATTCTTTGCAAGAGACACGTGTACTTATCTCGGGGTACATTGTTAACTACTTGTGGTTGCCTTGTGGTTGATTGTTATAATATATTTCAAGATGACAAACAGTCACGACCCTGACTAGGGGCCCTCTTTGACCATGGTCTACATTCTTTGCAAAAGACACGTGAAATTATCTCGGGGTACATTGTTAACTACTTGTGGCTGCCTTGTGGTTGATTGTTATAATATATTTCAAGATGACAACCAGTGAAGACCCTGACCAGGGGCCCTCTTTGACCTTGGTCTACATTCTTTGCAAAAGACACGTGTACTTATCTCGGGGTACATTGTAAACTACTTGTGGTTGCCTTGTGGTTGATTGTTATAATATATTTCAAGATGACAAAAAATGAATACTCTGACCAGGGGCCCTCTTTGAACATGTTCTACATTCTTTGCAAAAGACACGTGTGCTTATCTCGGGATACATTGTTAAGTACTTGTGGTTGCCTTGTGGCTGATTGTTATAATAATAATATATTTCAAGATTACAAACAGTGAATACCCTGACCAGGGGCCCTCTTTGACCATGGTCTACATTCTTTGCAAAAGACACGTGTACTTATCTCGGGGTACATTGTTAACTACTTGTGGTTGATTGTTATAATATATTTCAAGATGACAAACAGTGAAGACTCTGATCAGGGGCCCTCTTTGACCATGGTCTACATGCTTTGCAAAAGACACGTGAAATTATCTCGGGGTACATTGTTAACTACTTGTGGCTGCCTTGTGGTTGATTGTTATAATATATTTCAAGATGACAAACAGTGAAGACTCTGATCAGGGGCCCTCTTTGACCATGGTCTACATTCTTTGCAAAAGACACATGTACTTATCTCGGGGTACATTGTTAACTACTTGTGGTTGCCTTGTGGTTGATTGTTATAATATATTTCAAGATGACAAACAGTGAAGACTCTGATCAGGGGCCCTCTTTGACCATGGTCTACATTCTTTGCAAAAGACACGTGTACTTATCTCGGGGTACATTGTTAACTACTTGTGGTTGCCTTGTGGTTGATTGTTATAATATATTTCAAGATGACAAACAGTGAAGACCCTGACCAGGGGCCCTCTTTGACCATGGTCTACATTCTTTGCAAAAGACACGTGTACTTATCTCGGGGTACATTGTTAACTACTTGTGGTTGCCTTGTGGTTGATTGTTATAATATATTTCAGGATGACAAACAGTGAAGACCCTGACCAGGGGCCCTCTTTGACCATGGTCTACATTCTTTGCAAAAGACACGTGTACTTATCTCGGGGTACATTGTTAACTACTTGTGGTTGCCTTGTGGTTGATTGTTATAATATATTTCAAAATGACAAACAGTGTAGACTCTGATTAGGGGCCCTCTTTGACAACGGTCTACACTCTTTGCAAAAGACACGTGTACTAATTTCGGGGTACATTGTTTACTTCTTGTGGTTGCCTTGTGGTTGATTGTTATAATATGTTTCAATATGACAAACAGTGAAGACCCTGACCAGGGGCCCTCTTTGACCATGGTCTACATTCTTTGCAAAAGACACGTGTACTTATCTCGGGGTACATTGTTAACTACTTGTGGTTGCCTTGTGGTTGATTGTTATAATATATTTCAAGATGACAAACAGTGAAGACCCTGACCAGGGGCCCTCTTTGACCATGGTCTACATTCTTTGCAAAAGACACGTGTACTTATCTCGGGGTTCATTGTTAACTACTTGTGGTTGCCTTGTGGTTGATTGTTATAATATATTTCAAGATGACAAACAGTGAAGACCCTGACCAGGGGCCCTCTTTGACCATGGTCTACATTCTTTGCAAAAGACACGTGTACTTATCTCGGGGTACATTGTTAACTACTTGTGGTTGCCTTGTGGTTGATTGTTATAATATATTTCAAGATGACAAGCAGTGAAGACCCTGATCAGGGGCCCTCTTTGACCATGGTCTACTTTCTTTTCAAAAGACACATGTACTTATCTCGGGGTACATTGTTAACTACTTGTGGTTGCCTTGTGGCTGATTGTTATAATAATAATATATTTCAAGATTACAAACAGTGAATACCCTGACCAGGGGCCCTCTTTGACCATGGTCTACATTCTTTGCAAAAGACACGTGTACTTATCTCGGGGTACAGTGTTAACTACTTGTGGTTGCCTTGTGGTTGATTGTTATAATATATTTCAAGATGACAAACAGTGAAGACCCTGATCAGGGGCCTTCTTTGACCATGGTCTACATTCTTTGCAAAAGACACGTGTACTTATCTCGGGGTACATTGTTAACTACTTGTAGTTGCCTTGTGGTTGATTGTTATAATATATTTCAAGATGAAAAACAGTGAAGACTCTGATCAGGGGCCCTCTTTGACCATGGTCTACATTCTTTGCAAAAGACACGTGTACTAATTTCGGGGTACATTGTTAACTTCTTGTGGTTGCCTTGTGGTTGATTGTTATAATATGTTTCAATATGACAAACAGTGAAGACCCTGACCAGGGGCCCTCTTTGACCATGGTCTACATTCTTTGCAAAAGACACATGAAATTATCTCGGGGTACATTGTTAACTTCTTGTGGTTGCCTTGTGGTTGATTGTTATACAGCGCTCCCTCTCTTCAACGGCCCCCAACAACGACTCCCTCCTTATGTACAACGATACTCGCCTTAATGCCTTAAACGGGATAATTAAGTGTAACTCTTTACTGCTGCAATATCGTCTGCTTAAGATTGCCGTCTGTTGTTTTCTCTCATAGTTACAAATAAGTGGCGATTTTGATAGAATACATAATATTGACCAGTAACAAACTGTAAACTGTAAACTGTAACGAACAGCTTGAATCCTGATCAGACGCTGTGTTACGTGGCGTCTGATCTGGATTCAAGCTGTTTGCAAATGTAAGCCAATACGTATTTATCCCTCTCTATAACGACTCCATCCGAACAACACACACAATATGTGTCTCCCATTGGATGTCGTTGTAGAGAGGGGGCACTGTATGTAATATATTTCAAGATGATAACAAGAAATATCTTTAAAAAAGATATTCGGCGGAATGAGTGGTTGAACTAAGGCTATATAGATGGGTGTGCAAAATTGAATGAAATTGAGGTTTTCAAAGAATTGTAATATCTTGGATTGAAAAGCAAAAATTACAAGTATTCAATTGAAAGAGTAACTTTTATTTAAAATGCAAAACTATCATGTACAGAAATGCAAAACAAAACAATAATTTAACTCATATCCTAGCTACTGGTAGGAGATCCTCACATTAATCTATTGTTCTATATGTCAAACTTCATTCATAGAGTTTCTTGAAACAAACTATACTTACTTACTTACTTAATCCTCTTCATCTCCGCTCGGAGCAAAGGGCCAGCACCAGCTCTCTCCATTTGTCACGGTCTTTTGCTGCGGCCTTAGCCTCACCCCATAACATTCTTGTGCGTCGCAGCTCAGTCTCTAGGGTTCTTCTCCAGGTGTTCATTGGTCGACCACGTTTTCTTTTCCCTTGTGGATTCCAATCCAAGGCCTGTCGGGCTATGTTTGGCTGCGTCCTCCGTAATGAGTGACCAATCCACCTCCACTTCCTCTGTGTTACTGATTCAGTGACTGGTTTCTGGTTTGTTCGGAGCAACAGTTCCTCGTTGGAAATCTTATCCGGCCATCTTATACCAAGGATCTTTCTTAAGCAGTTGTTTACAAAGACTTGAAGTTTGTGGTCTAGGCCTTTAGTACGTCTCCAGGTTTCTGCACTGTAGAGAAGTACTGTTTTTACATTGAATTCAAACAGTCGGAGCTTTGTTCTAAGGTGGATGTTCTTGTTGTTCCAGATTGGTCGTAGGAAAACAAATGCATGACGGGCCTTCCCAATCCGAGCTTTGATGTCCTGATCTGTTCCTCCTGTTTTACTCACAATGCTGCCAAGTTAGGTGAAGTTATCAACATCTTCAATGCTTTGTCCATCAAGGCTGAGTGGTGCATCTTGTATCGTATTGATACGAAGACATTTTGTCTTTTTGGTGTTGAACTCAAGACCTGTGGATGCGGCTACCTCTTGAAGTCGTTCAGTCTTCTGCTGCATATGTTGGTATGTGTGGGACAGTAGGCTTATGTCGTCAGCGAAGTCTAGGTCTTCTAGTGTCTTGGTCATTGTCCACTGTAAACCTCTTGGTCTATCCATAGTTGTTTTAAGGACCCAATCTATAACTAAGGAAAAAATAATGGGTGAAAGAAGACAGCCTTGCCGGACGCCGGTGTTAACTTTGAAGGGTTCAGACAGGTTCATGTCATGTATGACTTGGCATGTTGTATTGTTGTACAAGCTACGAACAATATTGATGATCTTTGGTGGAATACCATAATGTCGTAGGATTCTCCATATAGCATCTCTATCCACCATATCAAACGCTTTCTTGAAATCAATGAAGTTTGCATAGAGTGGTGACTGCCATTCCAAAGACTGTTCAATGATGATCCGCAGTGTCGCAATTTGGTCAGCACATGATCGTCCTGGTCTAAAGCCCGCTTGTTCATCTCTTAGCTTGGTGTCTACTGCTGCCTTGATCCTTTCCAAAACTAGACGGGTCAGTACTTTACTGGGTATGGATAGGAGCTGGATGCCTCGCCAGTTTGCACAATTTCCAAGATCGCCCTTCTTTGGGAGTTTGACGATGTATCCTAGACGCCATTCCTCGGGTACTTCCTCTTCATCCCATATTTGTTGAAGGAGACTAATGAGAATCTCTGCTGTGAGATGGGGGGTAGCCTTTAAAGCTTCTGGTGGGATGCTGTCTGGTCCTGGAGCCTTACCATTCTTTATCTTGTTGATAACCCGTGTCAGTTCTTCTATAGTGATGGGACCTGTGTTGATTTCCAGATATGGTCCCTCAGTAATGTCAGGAGGGTCTGTGACAGGAGAACCATTTAGGAGTTCCTCAAAATGTTCCTTCCATCTCTTCTGTTGTTCGTCTGGCTTTGACAGTGTTTTCCCATCTTGTCCTTTCACGGGTACATTGGTGTTACTCCTGTAACCTGTAAGTTTCCGAGTAATGTCATATAGGGTCTTCATGTCATTATGATGAGCTGCTTCTTGTGCTTTTGTAGCTAACTGGTCAACTTGGTCCCTCTTATCTTTCCTTGCACTCCTCTTGACTTCTCTATTACTTGCATTGTACTCTGCCTGGATGTTCTGTTTCTGAACTCTGGTTCTTGCTTGTATCAGACGTTGTCGGATTGTTTTCCTTTCCTCTATCTTCTGGATGGTGTTGTCAGATAACCATGTCTTGTATTCCCTTCTGCCAAACCCCAATTCCTCTTCACAGGTTGATGTAAAACTTGTCTTTACTCGTTCCCATTTCTTCTCAAGTGATCCATCTTCGAGGTCAGCTAGAGCCTGAAACCTGTTGTTGAGACTAATGGAGAAATTCTGTTTGCTCTGGTCTGTTCTAAGCCTGACTGTGTTGTACCGCCGGTTTCTCTGGATACCTGTCTTTCTGATGCTGGCGATTTTTATCTGGAGCTTGGCTATGACCAGACTGTGATCGGAACCTGCATCAGCCCCTCGATAGGCTCTAACGTCTAAGACTGTCCTCCGCCATCTTCGTGACACTGCGATGTGGTCTATCTGGTTCTCCACTGTGTGGTCAGGTGAAGTCCAGGTAACCTTGTGGATCCTTCGGTGGGTGAACATGGTCCCTCCAATGACAAGGTTGTTAAGTCCGCAGAAGTCAGCTAAGAGCTCACCATTTTCATTCATTTCTCCTATCCCCTCTTTCCCCATTACTGTCTCCCTTCCAATGTTGTCCATTCCCACTTTCGCATTCATATCGCCCATGACGATGATGACATCTCTCCGTGGAACTCTTTCCAATACGCTCTGGAGTTGCTCATAGAACTCTTCCTTTGCCTCTGTGTCTGCAGTGTTGGTTGGGGAGTAGCACTGGACGATTGTGACCTCCTGAAACTTAGAATTAAACCTTGCTGTCAGTATTCTCTCGTTGACTGGTTCCCATTCCATAAGACACTTATGAGCTGTCTTTGTTAGCATCAATCCAACAACTCCATTCCTGTGGTAGTCATTCTCGTTTGGTGGTCCAGAGAACAGAAAAGAATGTCCTGTGGCCAATGTTACCTTTCCAGATGTATTCCATCTCACTTCACTCAGTCCCAATATATCAAGCTTGTATCTTTCCATTTCCCTTGCGACTTGAGCTGCTCTTCCAGTTTCATATAAAGTTCGTATATTCCAAAATCCGATCCGTGAGACGTTCTTGGGTGAGAGAAGATTTATCCGCGGATTCCTCCGTTTCATGCGTTCTCCATCCGGTCGATACCGTAAATCCTCCGAAGTATTTGCTCTGGTACTAGTTTCTGTAGCGGTTGTGTTTTTTCCGTGGTAAAAGTGCTAATCCTACGCACAACCCATCCTCCTCTCTCAACCGGGCTTGGGACCGGCTATGGCGGAGTTGAAACAAACTATAGCATACACAAATGTACAGATACAACAATCTTCTGTACTTCACTCTTGTAAATAATGATGAAACAACACAATTGTGTTTAACTCTCTTGAGGCCATTAATATAATAAAATATTGCTAATGTGTACAAATAGTTAACAATTAAAACAAATTGGTTGTAAACAATTACAAAACACCTAGCTTCCTCTGTATATATATAATTAGATTTCAGATCATATCTTAAAATAGAAGATTTCATCAGCCCAGTGTAGTAAACAGCCAGCCTGTGTCTCTAATTTTTACACCCACAGTCCACATCAGTGAAACTGTAATGGGACATGGACTAGCCTACAGGGCTCCAGATAAGAGGGTGTAAACTAAACAAATCACATTTGGTCACCCCTTTCAGCACCAAACCCTATGGTATTACCACTCATTTTGATTGTCTCGAAGAGACAATGCAAATATATAGTGACACCACAGGGTTTAATGCACAAATAAAGATTTTAAGTTTTGAAACACGTCCCTTATCTGGAGCCCTGGCTACTATCCAATCAGACTATTCAGTTTCAACAGGTGCTCTTAATTCTTAATTTATGATCAAATATTATTGGTTGAAATGTTTGTCTAAATAAAAATGTAGGTCTAAATAGATAATAGTCAGCTCCGCCGAAAAAGTGCTAGGCTTAAACGTGTTAAGATATCCATAAGCCTTTCACCGTGTATTGTAATTTTTATCCCTTCATCATCATTATGTCGTCTGCCTCATTATTGATGTGAGTACATGTCAACCAGATAGTCACTTTTAGTGTGACCGTTCTACTCGGGTTCGACTGTATGTGTCGCTGCCTCTTTTCCTTTTTGGGGTGTATGCTCCAACGAGCCATTATACTCACGTGTATGTATTATGTTGAACTGTATTGTTATGTAAACTCAAACAGCATCCGAGTATTAAAGAAAACAACAATCAAATCCAATGCTGACTCCGACGTATTAGTTGCGAGCCGATGTGAAACCATTTCAGTAGGTGCTCATTGCAGAAACTTGCCTGGCCTCACGTCGTCTAACAAATAGCGCGCAATTACATGTTACATAATGATAATAGTAATAATAGCAATAATAGTAATAATAATATATCATCTTCACTTTAGCTCATATCTTGAAGCAGTCTAATGTGCAACCACTGCTCCAATACGTTTAATATGTAAACACTTTCCTCCCTCAAAATAAGTTTTCTTAGTAATTACTAATTTATCCATAATTTCATTTCATTATCGAATCTTGCATTTCCTTTTACTATTGATACGTTTGCTGTTTGTGCACCTTAATAATACAGGGCTCTTTTGGTCCATTCAGGTGGGAATCGAGTATACGATATTAAATAACACATTGACTTATATAGTGAAGCTAGCAATTTAAACTCGTCTTTTAGAAAACGATAAAAACTGGGTAAGCCTCGTTTTTTATCGTTTTCTCAAAGACGAGTTTTATAAATCCTATAAATTATGAGCACTCATGTAAAATCCTATATTTATTCGGAAATGAGGATAATGACCTCAGTTTGGATATGACCTCGTCGATTATCAGTGCTTTGATCTGGGCAAATAACCAAAGGGGCGTCGAGAGCTGCTCCAATCCTTCACCGTGACATATAATGGACGTAAAATAAACAAATATTAAATCGAAACTATATATCGGCGTACTTTGGCATAGGTGGGAACATACTTGGTATAAACAGTAAACACATTGAGCCCTAGCGAAGAGTATACTCGCCCATAACAAAGCATATACCGGTCAAGAGTACACTTGTCCTTTGCAAACAGTGTAGACCCTGATCAGAGGGCTCCTTAAGGAGCCCTCTGATCAGGGTCTACACTGTTTGTCATTTTGTAAAACATTGTTAAAATCCACCCTAAATAGTAAAGCATGGACTAGACTTATATTGAAATTGAAATTGAAATTCACCATTAAAATTTTCAAGGGTAAAGGAGTTAAACGTTAGTGCTACGGTCACACAGTGAAGAAAATATGGCAACTTCCCGATTACTGAAAAACTTATCCTGTTGTCTGCTTAACCCATTACTCCATGAACACACAGTGTGTGTCTTAAATCTATTCTCCCACTGAAGAAAATAGTTCTTTTTATACAGTTCCGAATGTACCATAACAAATACATTGTACAGCGTTCCCTCCCTACACCGGCACTCCCAACAACGATTCCCTCCTTACAACAACAATTGCCTCTCTTTCCCAAAAAACAAGACAATTATGTCCAACTTATTCACGGCTGCCATGTTGTCTACTTAAAATTGTCGTCTGCTATATTTCTCAAAGTTACATAATGGACATTTTGACAGAAGATACCTTAATGCGGAGTGACAAACAGCTTGAATTCTGAATTCAGCTGGATTCAAGCTGTTTGTAAGCCAATTTCCCTCCCTATAACGACTCCCTTCGAACAACGCACATATTTCGTCTCCCATTGGGTGTCGTTGTAGAGAGGGAGTGCTGTATTACTCTTCTATATCTTTATTACACTAAACCCAATATAATAGGCGGTCGGCAAGAATTACCTTTATTCGTGTTTTACTTCCATTTTTTACTTTATTGCAAATGTATTTATTTGTCTTTTTCACGATGTAGTTACATGTACATGTATATAATTTCATGTGAAGCGCTTTTGAACGCACAACTTCTGTATAAAAGAGTGCTATAATAATAATAATAATAATAATAATAATAGCATACTAACAGATGATATCTTAAAGCATGTTGAAAGTAAATCCTGATGCGCCTTAAGACGCAATCTGCTTTAAGTGGTCATCTATTTTCAAAACTAGAAACAGACTATGTGGTAAAGGGTTATACATGACAATAGTAATGCAGAAAGTTCCTGAACATTCATCTTTTTGAATGACCTTTGTACACAAGTTTTACAGTAGAAATGTAAAGAATTCTACACAATGTTTACAATTTATATTTTTGTAACAAAAGTAGAAGTTTTTTAATGCAATGACCTGAAACTGATTGCGAGCATGAAATTCAATATCTAAAAATACCACCACCTTAGTTCCCTACCATGTATTCTCCGGTTTATATTTGTAAAAAAACAAAATATGATGCAATTATCACATAAAATAGAGTGTACACACCCTAGACTATCATGTATTTGATCTTAACAGGAAAAGCGAAATTGATTTCGGAAATTAACAGGCCAGTGTTTCTCCACAAGTTTCAATTTTCTACGCAGTTAGAAAACGAAGATATCATTAATATTCCATGGAGTCTTCATACTGTTAAAGGGAATCCATAAAATGATTAAATCTGAAGTGTCCTCTTCATGTTTGTTCCCGGACCAGGTGGGTAAATAACACATGAATTATTCAATCGTTTATATGCTCACGTGCGCGTAATTTAAAGTAATAGATGTATCATTCGGCTGCTACATGTAAAATAACGTACAGTAAATCATGCACTTAGCGACCAAAAAGTAAAGATGCATGGTAGCAGTCAAAAAGAGATGACCACTGCAAGGAAAATAATGCAGAGGGCTAATAATTATATGAGTCTTGTGTGGGTTTTTTTGTGTCCTACATTAAGTTGTAATCTGTCATTAACACTACAAATGTATTCTCTTAATGCTTAATACAGGTTTGTATGTATCCATATTGTCGTGTGCGATTTTTAAATGATAGCTTTTATTAATAGTTTTAAAAATTAAGAAACCAATTATACAAGTAGCGAACTCGGTTTCTAATCAGGATGCCAACTGTTTTCCAATTTAAGTCAATGGCATGTGTAAGGGGTTACGAGCTAGAAAATAAAACCAATTCCTAAAGTCGGAACATTGCAATCCGGAGGCGTGATTTAATAGTCACGTGACATGATGCTGATTTGAATGGAATTATAGTACTTAATGCTTGGTGGCATTGCCGTGGAAGAAACAAACATAGTTGGACATATTGATATGTGTTTTGACAGTAATGGAGTGGAACTGATTTCAGAGGTTCAATATTGTATCGGTAGAAGTTAATATGGACCTGTTAAGTGTTTTTGTACAACCTGCTTTGATAATATGTTAAACAGGTGGCATTGCTTATTATTGATACTTTACAGAATGTACTTTCAATATGAGTTAGGTTTTGTAGAAAAAATCGTGTCAGTATGTTCTTTCAAAACAGACACAATGTTCCCTTATAAACCTGATTGCGACATCACTAACAATTGCAAATAGTTTTTTTCCTGATCAGACGCCGCGTAACGCGGCGTCTGATCTGGATTCAAACTATTTGGCAATCATATTCGACATTTCTTAATTTTAACAGATTACAAAATACTGATTTGACTTTTTCGAAGACGATATATTTGACGATTGGGACAATTCAATTAAAATGTCCGTGAACACATCTCACAGCGTTTTAAGAAAGGCGTCCATAGAATCGGATATTTCGGACGCTATGGATCTTTACTTGCCGCCATTTTTGATAATTACCGGAAGTGTATGCAATGTGCTCGTGATTGTGGTAATGCGCGCGCCTTTCTTCAAACACGTGTCAACGTCATTATATATGTGCCTAACTGCTGTTGCTGACAATATCAGTTTGCTCGTTGCGTTACCATTCCACTGGCTGCACGTGAATTACCCGGATACTATATACAGGGGAGATAACTCTGACATACTCTGTAGTTTTCTAAATTTTACTGGCTGGAGTACAAGCGATATGGGTATTGCACTTACAGTTGCCATGACATTTGAACGCGCCTTTGCAGTGAAATTTCCGCTCAAAGCGGCCAGTGTTTGCACTCGAGAGAGGGCACGATGCATTAGTATATTTATTTTCATGATTGTCTTTGCCAAAGACGGACATTTTTTGTTCAAGTCACAAGTGGTTTCCATCAATGTGACGTCACACCTGTGTGAATTGAAAACAGATGATATCACATTCTATTATTACGGGGAGAAAGTTTGGCCGATCATTCATAACGTGTTTGTGTTTGTTTCTTTTGGTATCATCATTGCAAGTAATGTTATAATCATTAAAAATGTAAGTGAAACTAATGTATTCAAAGGGAGATCGTTTAGAAAAGGCCGCGGTGCGAACAGAATCCTTTCGAGGAGATCTTCAACTAGTAGAAGTCGACAAATAACTGTTATGCTTATCTCAGATTCCTTGACTATAATCATCTGTACGTTACCGTTTGCGCTGCTAGATGCTATAAGTCCCCATGTTCATTCGGACAACGCTGGACTGAACCACCTGGTGTTTTCTACTTGTTTCTACCTGCTGTATGTGAACAGGTGTGCTAACTTTTTCCTGTATTGTATCAGTGGAGAGCGATTCAGACTGGGTCTCAAACAGATCTGCTCCAGAAATAGCACGGACAGTGCTTCATTGTACTCGACTGGTCAGAGTGGCCGCAGAATGAGTGACCCCGCCGTCCGTGGAGTAACCAATACAAATAACGGAATATCTACAATATCATAAACCATTAATTTACACCATAGATGTGCCTTTTTACGCCTTTAATTCACGGCTGCCATTTCTCCGGATTTTTCCTAAATTATCGGATTTTTTCTAGAACATAGTAGCTTAAATCAGGCTGAAAGCAAAGCAGAATGCGCCATAAGGCGCATTCTGCTTTACTTCCAGTCTGCTTTAAGTAGTCACGTGTCAACAAAACTAGAAACAGGCTATGGGGTAAAGGTACGATTCGTAAATTCGCCCCTGAAAAATGCAATCTTAGGATTTTTCATGTCAACTTATGGCAGCCCTGTTAATTTATTTAAATAGAGTAATAGATTAAGCAGGATAGGAGAGGATAGTCTCTTTTTCACTGTATCAATTGTTAATTGCAGACCAAGTGCGTGTTGTTAGATCAGAGGAATAATTTATTGATGGGTGAAGTCAGTTTTCAATGCAATCATTCAATGTAATCATAAATGTTAATAAAGAACTGAAAGCAATAACCTGCCTGATGCAGCTTCAATGGAATCTTGAAACGGGGTTGGGTCCTCATCCGATTGGAAGTAACTCGGTGTCTAATCAGAGTCCAAACTATTTGACACTGGTAGTCAAAGTTGTTATTTAGTTACAATACTTAGAAACTGACATTTTAGAAGTTTATCATATTGAAATTCCATAAGATAAGGGTTTCATGTGTTTCGATATCCGACTGGGGAGATTTTTGGAATCGATAATACAATTTATAAACCAAAAACAAATTAAGGTTAAGGACCCTAACGAGATCGGAACAAAATCAGTACTCTACGTGCAGCGATCGGACATTCTCGTTAACAGCCGACCTGTTCCGAACCATGCTGTAGCATGGTTCGGGACATGTCGGCAGTTGACGACAATGTCCGATCACTTTCCGTACAGTTCCGATATTGACCGACATTGGCCCGATCTTACTAGGGGTCTTCAACCTTAACGTCTAACCTTTAAGTTGCTATAATATCTGCTGTACAGTTGTTGTCTGTATTTCCCTTCGACTGCTACATCATCGTCTGTTATTAAACTTTTAAACCTTTACTCCACAGCCTGTTTCTAGTATTGAAGATATGTGGTCACTAAGAGTAGACTGAAAGTAAAGCAGAATGTACCTTAAGGCATTCTGCTTTACTTTCAGCCTGCTTTAAGTGTTAAGCTACCATCTGATAGGATATAGAAATTTTTTCTTATAATACATATTTATGATTATAATTGAAAAAAAAAATCTTAGATGGAGGAATACGTATTTAACGTGTAGAAATGCGTATATATGTATTGGGTATATGGTTAAACCATTAAGCTTAAGTTATCTAAACATGATTGTCTGATCTGGATCCAAACTGTTTGCAAAGTCTAACAATCTCGCGGCTAGCAGGCGAAAAGTGAAACTTTATTGTCCTATAAAAACAGTGATCCCTCTCTACAACGGCCCTCTCAACAACGATTCCCTCCTTACAACGACCCTCGCCACAGTTCCCTTAATAGGACATTTATATGATAATAATAATAATAACGACTTTATTTCATGTGGATTACATATTTGGTATCGAACAAACAAACCAATTTTCAATATGGTCCACAAACAAAATTAACATATATACAACACGAAGGAACACAATTACAAATAAGTATTTTTTAAACCGTGGCCCCTGAAAAGACAGTTCCTGTAGGAGCTCTCCACAGGGACTACTCTGTTTACTTAAAGAATTTTAAAGATTAAGCTGAAAATGATAATGCATAAGTGTCATTATGAGAATTCAAGATTTGTTATCTATACATGAATATTGAATAGGTAGAGGCAATATAAAGCCCAAACAAAACGACGATTTAACAAATAGCAAAGATCTAAATCAATGAAATTTCATAACAAACGGGAAGGAATATGCCAAAGATACTTCAAACCCTTTACTCCATGGTATATTTCTAGTATTGAAGAAAGGTGATCACTTCAACCAGGTTGAAAGTAAATCAAAATGAGCTTAAATGTGCACTCTGTTTTACTTTAAACCCGCTTCAAGTCACCATCTACTAGAGAACATTAAACATTTTTCATGAAACATATCTATGTAGTAAAGGGTTAAAGCAACATGTAGGTTTTGATCAAGATCCACATTTATATCATAACTTATATACACAGAAGCCCTTACAAGCAGCTAAGGCCTTGATCAGTCATTAACCCTTAGCTCATCGCATATTCAAAAAATTACCCCTCATTTTATGGATACTATTCAAACCATTTATTTAAAAGTAGAATGCAATGTATTTGAAAACTTAGAATGTTGTCTATTTCAGAATAATTTCTTCTTCTAGCAAACAATGTATACTCTGATCAGAGAGCTTCTTAAGGAAGTATCTCATCTGGGTCTACACTTTCAGCAAAAACTACTATCGACATAATTAGCGGGCTAAAGGTTAATAGTGTAACAGTCGATCAGGGGTTCAGCAGCCAAAACAAAGCCTACATGAAACCATCGCAACATTAACCCCTTACCGCACATGGCATAGTTCTAGTTTTGAAGACAGGTGATCACTTAAAGCAGGTTGAAAGTAAAGCAGAATGCGCCTTAAGATGCATTAAGCTTTTTCAGCCAGCCTTAAGTTGCTAAGATATAGATCTAGCAAATATTCTAATTTAACTTTTTGTAAATAATTATGACTGCACAAATTGAATGCGCTTAAAGGCGCTTCGATATGTGGTAATGAGTCAAGGAAAGCGATGGTTAGACTGGCACCTTAGGAATAGTGATATAAACCCATATTAAACGTAAAGAACAGCTTACTTCAGCTGCAAACGACAATATGCGGCGTATAGAAACCTTGGCACCTTGTAATACATTTCATGTAGGTAATCTAAATTGTTTATATAAACTATAGTGGGAAATTAAACTTCACCCCTGAGCAGCAAATTTTCATCACTATATTACATTTTGAAGCATTGTGGAGCATTATAAGTGACTACACTATCTGTCTAATTTAACCCATTTAAGGTATGAAGTTTTAAATGAGGCAAGTGATTGAGCATTTCTTATATTCAAAGGCAAGTTATTCCAAACCATAGCTCCAGAATAGGCAAACGACCTCCTGAAAAATTCAGACTTTGGTCTGGGAGAATATAACTGAGAATTTGATGAAGACCTTAAATTTCTATCATGCACATTTGACTTTAGTGTGAACAAATCATATAAATATACAGGTGTCAAACCTTTGAATACTTTGAATATTAGAGTAGCTTTGTGAAAAGTAACTCTTTCCGGAAAAGTCATCCAATTAAGTTCTTTGAAGAGATCAGCTGAATGGGCAGTTTTATCTTTATTAAGGATAAGCCTTGCTGCACGTTTTTGAAAACGAATGATTTTTTGTTCTTGCGATATTGAACAGTTTCCGCCAAATAACGCAACAATAGTCGAGATGAGGTAAGATGTAGGAGTTAAAAAACATTTTTCTCAATGATATAGTTAGAAACACTTTGATTCTTGAGAGGAGGTATAATAAGGAGTTACACTTTTTAAGTATGTTGTTCTTTTCATCTGACGCTTTTATTGCTGAAAACTCGTCTGCTTAAAATTGTCGTCTGCTGTTTTACATAATGAATATTTTGGCGGAAAAAACTTAATGCGACGTGACAAACAGCTTGAATCCAGATCAGACGCCGCGTTACGCGGCGTCTGATCTGGATTCAAGCTGTTTGCAAATGACGCCAATTTACCTCCCTATAACGACTCCATCCGAACAACGCACCAAATTTGTGTCTCCCATTGGATGTCGTTGTAGAGAGGGAGCGCTGTAACTCATTCACTGTCATTACGTCAATTTTAAACAACTCTCGTCTGCTTTTATTGCTTAAAATTAAAACTAGGTATTTTGACTTAAGAAATATTGAAAGGAGTGTCAAACAGTGCGCTACGCAGTGTCTAATCAGGATCCAAACTGTTTGCAAATAACATTTTCACTCGGATTAAGGCAGTGAATGGGGTTATTTGAATAAACATATTAACCCTTAGCCCGCCAAATAAATTGTCGTCTGCTATATTTCTCGTCTGCTTCAAGTTTCAAAGTGCTTCAAAGTTGCTCAAAATTGCTGAAAATGTTGTCCGAGTGTCAAACAGCTTGGATCCGGATGAGACGCCGAGTTACTCGGCGTCTCATCCGGATCCAAGCTGTTTGCATATGGAGCTATAGTCGTGAGTGGCAGGCTAAGGGTTAAGAGAGAGGCAAAAACATGAAAATGGTTCGATGTTGATTGTACGTTACCCGGCAACTTATCTGGGTCCAGACTGTTCCTGTTAACTCTTTCCTCCCTGAAACTTAAAATGGACAATTCCAGTTTCGATTTTAGTCTAGTCCATTTCTGTCTTCTAAGGGTTGTTTTTGTCCATTTTTGACATTATGACAAACAGTGAAGACCCTGATCAGAGGGCTCCTTTCGGAGCCCTCTGATCTGGGTCTTCACTGTTTGCAAAGGACAAATGTACTATTCATATGTACACTGTTTGAAAAGGACGCCTATATGCGGGACAAGAGTTCAAAGGGTTAATTTAGGTACGGTCGCACTTTGCAGGCAAAAGGGTTGGTCCTGTCTCTAGGGAATTTACAGCCAGAATGAACAAAACTCGTCATTTAGTTTTATGAAAGAAGAGTAATAAAAGTGCATGTACTTTGAACAGGTGTGATACAAATAACGTTCGTTCTATTCAAATCCGATTTGTTTAATTTGTTCATCCCCTGTAGTGTGTACATATATGCGTCATTTATAAACAGTCTGTGACGCGGCGTCTTGTCGTGTTTTACACTGTTTACAATGCTATGTGTCTGTTTTTCTAACAACACGGGTCATACTTATAATTTTGTTAACTTGACAAATTGATCAACCTTACGTTTTTACTTAAAATATATCTATCCTAAACCACATGTTGACACTTGATACAGAACCATGCTTCTAGGAGGGGGCGGCTCCGTGGCCTAGTGATAAAGTCACAGTGACTTACATCACTAAGCTTCTCACCGCTGTGAGTTCGTATCCCAGTCGGGTCGTTCATATTTTTCATGTGGGGAAGCCTTCCAGCTGGCTTGCGGAAGGTCGGTGGTTCTACCCAGTTGCCGATGTGTGTCTGAAACAGGGCATAAAGGACTTCTTGGGCCTGTAATTAGCTGGACGTCGCGATATGACTGAAATACTGTTAACATGCAGCGACGTAAAATTATAACAAATCAAATCAAACCATGATTCTAGACGTGTGCAGGGCCGACGGTTCTGAGTAAGGCAGTGACAAGCAAGGGAGCTAATAGTACCATAGTCTACGACATAAATGTAACACAGTAGTCTTCCTTGTATTTAAGTACATTTTCCCCGGGGATGTAATATCGTCTGCAATGTTGTCTGCAAGCCAATATTTTTTCAAAGTAAGATTTCAGTCACTTTGACTGAAGAAAAATAGACACGACTGTCAAACAGTTTGGACCCTGATAAGACGAGCTGCGTTACGTCTGATAGTACATGTAGATTTATTAATTAACAGGGGCGTAGCTTGGCCGAAATGAAAGTGTAGGCATATCTTTTCTGGGGGGGGGGGGGGGGTCCGGGGGCATGTTCCCCCGGGAAAATTTTGAGTTCTACAACACTGTAGACGCATTTAAGGAGTGTCTGGGGAGACATTTATATGAAGAATTAATGGAATGAAAAGCTTCAAACAACATACAATTTTATTATTTTGCAAAGGAATATGTCTGCATATCTTCTTGAAAAACTCACCCAAAAACAACCCCACGTCAATTAGTATATGATAGGGTCTGATACCGTAATTTTTTCATTAACATACTCGCTACGTGAAACTGATGATTATTTGGATGTAACTTTCTGTTCGGGACAAATTGATCAAGCACACTACAGGCCCGTATGAAATCCAAAGTAACTATTACCAATTTATGAACTCACTCTTACTAGGAGGGGATTGGTGAGGGTTGATTCCTAGATAGCCTCTGGTTTGTTCTGAGGGCGTTTTTGCGCGTCCAAGACAGGTAAAATTCTGCCATAAATATATGTAAAAACTCGGCTGAAAATAAAATAAATGTTCTGTTCCAGGTTATTATAATGTAATTGTTGACAGGTTGTCTTCCAGTAATCTCTAAGTTAGACTCTAACACCACCCTATTCCTATTTTATTGCATCTTTTTTTACTTTTTCAATTGTCGCAAGTATGAGGACAGTGTGTACGCGGTAGCGCGCGCGTGTTGCAGCTACATGTACAATTGTACATGCGTGCCAACGGGGTGATTAGACCAATTAATAAGTGTACGGTTTCTTACTAGGGGGGTCCGGGGGTATGCTCCCCCGGGAAATTTTTATTCCTAGATAGTCTCTTGGTGCGTTCTGAGGCTTTTCCCGCGTTTGATAATGGCAAAATACTAACATGAATCTATGTAAAAATAATTGGGGTTCACCTCTAACCCCCCTTAGATGTCAATTTTATTGCTTTTTCTGCATTTTTAGCCTTTTTTATTTTTTGGACATCTGAAAAAAAGTGTAGGCACGTGCCTACTTGCCTAATAGGAAGCTACGCCAATGATTAACAGTAGATTAATGGCGCCTATGGCGTAAGAATGGGTTAATGGCACTTGGTATGCTCGAGCTATCATTTTCCCACACCGTTGAGAAGTGCATGTTTAACCCATAACCCATTAAATACGTTTTTAAGCCTTTAATTTATTCCTACACTGAAGAAAAATGTTCAAATTCATACATTTAAGAACATAATATGAGCCGCGCTCTGACAAAACCGGTCTTAATGACAAAATTTTCGATTTCCGTTTTTTTGCCTTTTTACAATCTACACATTGTTTTGGGGGGCATGTCAAAGTTTTAATATAAAAGTCAAAACGGTTTTCAAGATAATGAACTTTTAATAACATCATGTATTCTTGAAAAAACTATCAACGACGTCAAAAAAAGTCATTGTGACGTTATCAATTATTAACGTCGTGTACGGTCGTGTACTTTGGCGAAAACGTTACTTTTTTACCGTTCGAAGAAACCACACATTTATAAACGCGATGCATTTAAACGATGATAGCTTCTTGAACATGTTTTCAATTAGTTCAAATTGAATGCCAAGCAGTTTGGAGCCTGGTCAGACAGGGGTTACTCGGCGTCTGATCATGCTCCAAACTATGTGCACTTGACTTCAGTTTTACGAGTATAAATTGAATATCAAGCAGTTTGGAGCCTGATCAGACCTCGAGTTACTTATTTATTGCAAACAATGTATACCCAGATCAAACAGCTTAAAAACGCATGAGCTGTCTGAGCTTGGTTTACACAGTTTTTCAAGGTATATTCGTAGTCATATTATATGGTACAGCGTCTGTACCAAGAGCAAACTTGGAACATATTTATAGAATTAAACGTGTCAGTGCGTTTAACGAAATCTTGCTTTGTTATCCCTTTCAACATGTCATACCTGTTTTGAGAAATTCTGAGAGCAATGATCCAGATCAGCCAGCTCCTGTAGGACCTGGCTGATCAGGTTAAGATCAGCCAGCACTTGCTGATCCGGGTCTGCACTGTTTTCCATATAAATAGTATCTACTATCTAGTAATGTTATATTGATGATAAACTGGTGAAACTAATTTTAATCATCTTGACGAAATTGTAACAATATATTTGTCCGAACTTAGTCATAAAGTCTAGTAAATTTTAATAAGGGGAGAAAGGGTATACGTCCATGTATATCAGCAAATCAACGTGGACGAGGACATGTGTCAGCTTGAAACCAAGGTCCAGCGTATGAACAAACAGCCCTGTACAAATATGCCGCTCTGGCATCGGCAGGACCTCCAGGCTGAACGATACTTTATCTGTCCGTAGCAGTCAGCTGCATGCACATCGTGTTTTTATAAAATGTTAAATTTGACTTCATCAGAATTAAATGATTCCTTTAAAGTTACAACACCATGTTCGTTTCCGTTGACAAGAAGTGTTTGTATTCCGTAATATCTTGCATTTGCTTGCTCAATTCTCTCATGCCGAAGTATGTAAGAAAACATATCCTGCTCATTAAACTGAGAAACACCGCGAGACTTACACCCGCAACCAATTAATATTTTGGCATATATTATTATATCACACAAAATATTTTCTAAATTGTAGCTGATGGTAGCTTAAAGCAGGCTGAAAGTAAAGGAGAATGTGCCTTATTCTACTTTACTTTCAACCTGCTTTAAGATGTCACCTATCTTCAATACTATAAACAGGCTATGGGGTATTGGGTTGACTATCATTTTGGTTGAAGGTATACGTTTCTTGTGAGCAGTAGCGCGAGTCTTACTCCGTCGTGCTAACTCTTTGAATGCTGGGTAAAGTTTTTCGTCTGCAGCATCTGACGTCTGCTACAGTTCTAAAACACAGAATGTTCTCAATTTCTTTTCAAAAGCAGGTCAGAGTGTCAAACAGTTTAGCTACTGATGAGACGCCGCGTTACGCGGCGTCTCATCAGGATCCAAATTGTTTGCAAAGGTTACCATGGTTACACCGCTAGCGTGCTAAGAGCTACAATGTACATGTACTGTACTCATACAATACATGTAGCTTAAACCCCTTCACTGCCTTACCCCGAGTTCGATGGTTATTTGCAAACAGTTTGGATCCTGATCAGACGCCGCGTTACGCGGCGTCTGATCAGGATCCAAACTGTTTGGCACTCATTTCAATAATTCTTCAGTCAAAATAGCAAAAATTAAAATTTAAGGAAAAAAAGCAGACGAGAATTGTTTAAAACTGATGACGTCACGGCAGTGAAGGGGTTTAGTACATGTAATTTGTCGGATGGGTTACTTTTCTGCTTATCGAGTTGCAATTTACATACATGTCGCTTACCTCGTTGAATGCTGATCAGTAGCGCGTTCAAGTACCGTATCAGCGAACAGTAACGTTAACCGATGCAAACAACCCATATAGTACGACATCTAACGTTCACCGATACTCTTCAATAATAACTCATTGCGCCCTAATGTTTATTAACTTTTCAAGGGTACGAACGATTTATGTGCGACTCTAAATAACACAAGCCAAAGTGCACTAACCAACTGAAATGCATCAATTTTACCGCATATAAAAATAAGATTTAGCTGCTCAGATGTAATCTGCTTTGTTTGATACACTAAGTATCGGAAAATGTTGGTTTATTGATGAGAAATTAAGTCGGGACTGTTCGCTTGTTTTATTAAATTCATTTGGTAGCCATTTTGTTTTCCTTGTTGGGGATGGCGAACTACCTCTGAGGCCGTTCGCGTCGTTCGCAATCGGTAACAGCGTAACGGTCGTTAGAGGTGAATTGTTACCGTTTTCCGTTGCAATCGATTGCATCGATACGGTACTTGAACGCGCTACTGCTGATTCATCGTTCAAAGTATAGTTCGGAACGACCGTCAGTTGACGAAAATGACCGACCACCGTACGTAGAGTATCGACTTTGACCCGATCTCAGTAGGGGTCCTCAACCTTAAATCTAACACAACATTATTTTTTGCAGTTCAGTTTCGATAATTCGAACTATTGTAAGTCGTGGCTAAGCCACATTACATTTTAAGGTTGTATGTCCCTAATTAGATCTGGTAAATATCTGTCAATATCCGGTACTCGCGCTCGAGCATTTTCGTCAACTGACGGACCGGCCGACCCGAACTTTGCTCGAGGAGCATAATACAGTCGAAGCTCAATACATGTACTACGAAATCGCTTAAATCGATCTTTCCAGTATTTCATAAGTTTAATTGTGATAAGTCGATCTCGTTTAAGTCGAATATACCCGTATTTGGGTATGTTCGAAGTAACGCGAGTTCGTAGAATCGAATTTTTACTGTACCTTAAATACAGGCAAGTTTGACAAATGTATTGGAATTATTGCAGCTGCAGCTATAAATCTCCATTAGTACTACATGTACATGTGTAACACTCAACTAAGTATGTTACAGTGGAGAACACGTTATTCGTTCCCGTTAAAACTTAACCAAAACGCAAACGCAGTACAATAACAATAAACCGTAGAAAATGACAACCTTTCGACAATTCTGACTATTAATTTTAATAAGAGTAGCAAACAGTTTGGAGCCTGATCAGACGCCGGGTTACCCGGCGTCTGATCTGGCTTCAAACTGTTTTCAGTAGACAAACATGTTTAGCGTAATCGCGTTTTTTGGGAAAGAATTACGTCTACTCCACTTTACATATGAATTGATGCCTTGTGTTGTTTCTTTTATTTCTTTGTAGACCTTCTTTGTACAATTGGGAATCATACTAAGTTTGTAGTTTGTTTTTAAGAAACACGTTAACAGGTTTAACCCATTTAAGCATAGTGTCTAGTACTGTCTACTAAATAAGATATTACCAAACAGTGTAGACCCTACTGAGACTCCGTGTTTGCTTTTTTTTCATATGAATATCTATACTGTTTGAACAAACTCTGTATATAGGTGTGAAGTGCCCTTGTGAGTCTATAATGTAATCTACCAGCGAATACAATACTGTTTCAAATACATGTAACCGTTGTACTCGGGATAAGGCAGTGAAGGGCTTAACTCGGTTGAAAAACATCCCTACACAAGGCGAAACAATTGTTACAGTTTACATAGATACTAAGAACAGGACTAAAAGCAAAATGATAAAAGTGTAATGAATAATACTTCTCAAAATGGGTAAAATCTCCATAGTACCAATGCATTGGCCCCATATCACTTGTCTACATATACCGGTAACCTAAAAAATTGTTCGATTTCTTCCAAATTTAGAGATGTTTGGCCAAAGGTTTACTTTACAGATTCTGATAAGTTTTACGCTTGTTCAGGTCCTGTAGGCAAACCCCGAGGAAATTATCAAAATGTGAAAGTTCTGAAAATTCACCAAAATGTTCAAATCCATTGAATTCTACCTTTTAATGTTCTGAGAGATGTTATTTGTTGGTTAAAACAATGTTTTACCTTTCAATGTTCAATTTTTATCCTTTATAACATTTCTAAGAGCATTAAAATGTAGAATTCAATGGATTTGAAGATGTTGGTGAAATCTCATAAACAATGTCCCTTCAAACTTTTTACAAGGAGGTCACACACAGGTAGTTTTTAAGCAGCAGAATAGGAGTAACGTTCCGTTCTAACTTGATATTCTTGGAATGCAGAATACATGTATATGTACACCAATGAGGATCAAACACAATAAAACAAAGTGCTACATGAGCGCCCTGGTATGGGTCGTCACTTGTTTACTAAGGACAAGAGTACTCTTCACAGGTACACAGTTTGTAGATGACGAGTATTCTCTTCGCTAGGGCTGAATGTGTTTATGCTCGCGACACACTGATCCGTAAAGTTGACATCAGAAGGCCACACGAATATGAAATTTTGAATTTCGCGCGAATGTGGCATTGAACTTGTAGGGTCGCCGGCAAATCAACATCCAAGCAAGTACGCCATCGTGACGACATCTATATCTGTCATCAGACCGTGCTGTCCTGCATGAAATGTTCCGGATTCGCTGGTCTTCCACAGAGTTTGAAATCCGGTGTCTCAGAAAGGAATACAAGTCATTTCGTACCAAAACCATGTCGTACCCAAACCATTTGGTACCCGTATCTCGATCACTTCGTACACAAACTTATTCGTACCCAAACCATTTCGTTCCCACTATCATGGTCAATTCTTTCCCACGTACGTGGTCAAATCGTACCCATGTATGAAAAACAACAACAAATTGACACTATCATGGTCAATTCGTACTCACGTACGTTGTCAATTCGTACCCATATATAGAAAAACCGATAAAATTCCATAATTAAATAATTTTGGAGAACATTTTCTACGGATAATCAATATCAATTACATGTATATAGTTATTAATTATTATTTCTGGTAGCATTATAGTGTATAAGGATTGATAAATGCATTTTTGAATTTGAATTTTGTTGCTTTGAAACGCCATTATATCGATATTTGCCTCAATTAACCGTCTTAAATTGAATAAAGATTTTAAAAATAACTACCTGGTTTGTTATGATAACATTATGTTACAAATTAAACATTCCTATCCTATGTTATCATTTTCACCTTTTTTTTTCATAATTACCGCTATTTTTTGATATTGTGTTTGTTGTTTTTAGCAAATTTTTATTTGATAAAGAAACTGTGATTTCATCGCACTCCCAATTTGAAGTGTAACATGTTTGTTTAAGTTATTAAAGAAGTGTTGAATAATTCAAGAACGATTTGTTGTTTCCCCCGCCGATAACCTTGTCAAATCGGGTGTGAAATTGGCACATGCCGAATAAGATATACTTCAGTGTTATCAAAACACTATGTTAATCATAAGGCACGGGTCGACGTGTGACCATGCTGTCGATTTTAAAGGATTTTGACACGGTTATTATCAACTCACGGCACACTTAAAAATAAATAAAATTAGCTTTCGGTTGTACAATAAAATGAAAAATTAATAAAACTTGCAGTTGGATTTGTGAATTATAAATACCCATGTTATGTAGAATTAAAAAATTGATAAAAATCGTGTTTCGAAAAACAAATGTATTACATTTAGGCATACAATATGGCACATTCTTTATCAGACAGCTTTGGAATGAACGTGTTATAGTTCACATAAAACTGTTTTATACAATATCTTAGCTTGTACTTCATCGTTGATTTTAAACGAAATGACCACGTTCAAAAAAGCCAAAACAAGATTTGTTTTTCCTTTTTAAAGTTTTATTTTGGTTTGAAACGGGACTCCGATTTTCACCCTTTAAACACGTGTTTACACTGCAGTCTATTAAAACCCGGGAAACGTTAGTGTGTCGTAGATTCGTTATATGGATACGAAACGACCAAGATAGTGGGTACGAAATGGTTTGGGTACGAAATGACCATGAGTACATTTTGGGTACGAATTTACCAAGATGTGGGTACGAAATGATTTGGGTATGAAATGGTTAAGTACGAAATGACCAGTTCCTTCAGAAAGGCCCCAATTCACTAGGTTAGTGTGCTATAAGTTACATGCATTACTATGGAAGGCCGGTGCGCCATGCTAAATGCTAAATGCGAATTGCTTAATGCGAAATGCTAAATGCGAATTGCGAAATGCTATTTAAGTACAAAACTCTATTAGGGGTGTTTAATGCTAAATGCTATTTGTAAAATGCCAAATGTTAAATGCTGATTGCGAATGCGTTTTGCGAAATGTCATTTGCGGATTGCAAAAATGCTAAATGCGAATTGCAAAAATGCTATTCGCAAATTCCTTAATGCCAATTGCGAATTGCTGTACTAAGACCAAACAAAAATACCTCGGTTTCTGGTACCCAAACCTACCCTAGGTTTTTTTTAACACAATCATATAATGATGATATATTTAACTTTTCTGATGAAGTATTTTATATAATTATATTCAAATTGTTATTAATTTAATTGATAGGCTCCAAAACCAAATTTACCTTAAACATTGAAATCTGGTATGATTGTTAACCAATATTGGGATACCAAACCGGCAAAGTAGTGGCTTATATATGATAGGTGGAATTAATAATATTTTGTAATGTGTTGTATGTTTGTCAAATATGTCAATAAAATGTGTTATCTGCCTGTTGAATATGTCAATGGTTAATTTCGAAAAATGAAAAAAAAAATTTAGGATCGGAGGGAAAAACTAGAGTCGATCGGGTTACCGAAAACATATGGTTTTTTTGTTTGTTTGGCCTTAGTACAGCACTTCGCATTTGGCATTTAGGAATTTGCTAATAGCATTTTTTGCAATTCGCATTTAGCATTTTTGCAATGAGCAAATGGCATTTCGCAAAACGCATTTCGCAATCAGCATTTAGCATTTTAAGAGTTTTGTATTAAACTAGCATTTCGCAATTCGCATTTAGCATTTCGCATATAGCAATTCGCATTTAGCATTTAGCATGGCGCACCGGCCTTCCATACATTACAACATTATCACTTGCTTTTCCCTAGATATATACAAATCAGTGTCATAGCATATAATAAAGTAGAAAATAGAAAAGTAATTTTGTTAACATAATAATAGGTCGCAAAACCGATGTTATAAATACTCGTTTTATTTACTTTAATGCATATTGTTCGTTTTAAAGCTTTCAAAATGAGTGTAGTCGGCTGAGCAATGCTGATATCAATATAATGTAAAACCTCTCTATTACGACCACTATACTAAGGCTAATTGGTTGTATAAAAGACAGGTGACAGCTTAAAGCAAGGTGACAGTAAAACAGAAAGCGCCTACAGGAGCTTTCTGTTTTACTGTCACCTTGCTTTAACAGTCGCCTGTTCGTAACCCCTAATAATAAACACAATTTAGTGGTCGTAATAGAGGGGTTTTACTGTAGTGTTTTGTAGGATATTCAGCCGAGTCTCAAGTACTCTTAGAAGTACACTTATATGGCAAAGTATTGGTTTTAGGGTGGCACCGATTAAACTAAAACAAGCAACATAACTTTATTTATTAAATAGCATAAACGTATTGTTTACAGTTTGTTGAGAATCTCTTGGTATCATGGATGTATTTATGGACTGTATGAAAAGTATACATGTTAAAGTCAAGAGGTTTCAATGCATCCCCTGATAAGAGGAAGTCTAAGGAGACTTGATTTATATTAAACGGACTATTCAGCATAATGTTTCGTTTTTGTGTGTAGAAGGGACATTCAAGAAATAAAAATGAAGTGATTTCTCATATGGACTTCCTCATGATGGATCACAACGAAACAAGCCATAGTTTAAACAGCTACATTGATGTCTTAGCCTGGTATGTAAGATTTCAATATTGATAAATAGCTGGATATCTCTATAAGTTCCAAGTGCGGTCTTAAAAGACTGATTGGTATTTTTGTTTCCAATATTCCGATTTAAAACTGTCATTGCCAAAGGCGCCAAAAGGCGACTGTGCAAACAGTTTGTATCCTGATTAGACGTCGCGTAACGCATTTATTTCCATGTGCGAAATGTATGTGTGTCCGTCCGCACTCTCTCTCTCTCTCTTTCTCTTTCTCTCTCTCTCTCAATGTCTGTCTGTCTGTCTCTGTCTCTGTCTCTCTGTCTCTCTGTCTCTTTCTCTTTCTCTTTCTCTATCTGTCTCCCTCTCCCTCCCTCCCTCCCTCCCTCCCAATATTCCAATAAAAGTCTGCAATATTCCTCAAGAGTCTAGTAATCTGGACCAGGGATGAATGTAAAAACAACTGCATCTGCTACATATATAGTTAAACCTTTCTATTACGACCGACAAATGTAGTTAATTATTAGGTGTTCAACACAAGTGACTGCTTAAAACAAGATGACAGTAAATCAGAAAGTTCATTCAGGAGCTTTCTGTTTTACTGCCACCTTGCTTTAACCCTTTGAGCCCTAGTCCCGCATATAGGCGTCCTTTTCAAACAGTGTACATGTGAATAATACACTTGTCCTGTGCAAACAGTGAAGGCCCAGATCAGAGGGCTCCGAAAGGAGCCCTCTGATCAGGGTCTTCACTGTTTGTCAGTAATGCCAAAATTGACAAAAACAACTCTTAAAAGCCAGAAATGGACTAGACAAAAATCGAAACTGGAATTGTCCATTTAAAGTTTCAGGGAGGAAAGAGTTAAGCTGTCACCTGTCTTTTATACAATCAATTATCCTTCATGTACAGTAGTGGTCGTGATAGAGAGGTTTAACAGTAGTTGCATCTTAAATCGTTACAGAGGGTCTTTTTTGCCCATCCATTATCCTACCATTACTTATTTTTTATTCGCAATTTTCGACTACAATAGATTGACATATTCTTTTAAAAATAAAAACCTGAAATGACTGCTTCACAGTGAGTGTTTATCACTTTTGATCATGTTCAGATACCGATTTACTCTGTCGTTTAATGAGAATCCATATGGGTAACAATGAACCTGTTCTTCGTTAGGTAACAACTAGTGGTACAGTGCTCCCTCTCTACAACGGCCCTCCCGACAACGACTCCCTCCTTTCAATGACTCTTTCCGCTATTCCCTCAACGGGACGATTATGTCTAACGTTTTTACTGCTGCAATATCGTCTGCTTAAAGTTGTCGTCTGCTGTTTTTCTCAAAGTTACTTATCAAAAGACATTTTGACATAAAAACTTAATGACGAGTGACAAACAGCTTGAATCCAGATCAGACGCCGCGTAACGCGGCGTCTGATCTGGATTCAAGCTGTTTGCAAATGTAAGCCAATTTCCCTTCCTATAACGACTCCCTCCGAACAACGCACATATTGTTTGTCTCCCATTGGGTGTCGTTGTAGAGAGGGAGCGCTGTACTTTCAGTTCTATCGAGTTATTTGTATGTATTCTAGATACCGTGGCATTTGCAAACAGTTTGAATATTGATCAAACCCCGCGTAACGCAGCATCTCATCAGGATCCAAACTGTTTGACACTAGTTTTAAAATGACGTCACTCACTCAGCCTTAAATATAACTTTGACACGGTATTGCAGACAACGATATTGAAGCAGACGGCAACATGGCGGTGATGAAAAACCTCAAGATAAGTTTTACGATGATAGGGTTAAATAACAGCTAGTGGTGCTACAGTGGAAAAAACGTTATTCTTTCCAAATAAACACGTTTACGCTAAATCTATTATCTCCTGTGCAAACAGTTTGGAGTCAGATCAGACGCCGGGTTTCTCGGCGTCTGAACAGGCTCCAAACTGTTTGCCGTCAAGGTTAAAAATCAACTTTTGGAAGTGTCAAAAAGTTATCATTTTCTACTTTTTCCTGCGATGCGTTTGCGTTTAAACGGGAAAGAATAACGTTTTCTCCACTGTATCAATGCTATTGCGATATATCTCTACAAAAATAACCATTCAAAAGAGAGTTTTTTTTCTATGGTTAACACTTCACTCCGTAGCCCTCACTGCCTTATCCCGAGTACAGTAGGTATTTGCAAACAGTTTGGATTCTGATCAGACGCCGCGTAACGCGGCGTCTGAACAGGATCCAAACTGTTTGGCACTCGTTTCAATATTTCTTAAGTCAAAATACCTAAAATTGTTTTTTAGAAATAGAACAGACGACAATTGTTTAAATTTGATGACGTCATTGCAGTGAAGGGGTTAAGATGGGCGATTACTGAAATCAGGTTGAAAGTAAAACAGAATGCGCATTAAGGCGCATTCTGCTTTACTTTCAGCTTGCTTTAAGATTCTTATGATACAAAGTCATGACTGTATAAAATTGGAACTATTTACTTTAGTGCATGAATAAATTAAAGGCGCAAAAATTATGTATCTATATGGAGTAAAGGGTTAAATCATGTGCTTGTTTAGCGAAAAAAAGAAAGTAAAGTAGACCGATTTCTGCTTCATTTTCATCCTTCTTTACGCTAGCACCTGTTTTTATATACAGTAGAGAAGACGTTATTCTTTCCCAATAAACGCGTTTAGTCTAAAACTATTATTTCTATTGCAAACAGTTTGGAGCCAGATCAGACGCCGGGTAACCCGGCGTCTGATCAGGCTCCAAACTGTTTGCCACTAAGATAAATATAAATTGTCAGAATTGTCAAAAAGGTGTACTTTTCTATGTATTAGTGATTTGCGTTTGCGTTTCGTTTGCGTTTAACGGGAAAGAATAACGTTTTCTCCACTGTAGCACAACCAAGAAACACTCGAGTTTTGCCCGTGGCGTTAATAGCAGGTGCAGTCGAACTTCGACATCTTAAGGTTGAGGATCCCTAATGAGATCGGGCCAATGTCGATCAATATCGAAACTGTACGGAGAGCGATCCGATCATTCTCGTCAACAGTCGGAATGTTCCGAACTATGCTAAAGCGTTTGCGTTCCGTTTGCGTTTTCTCCGCTGTACATCAACTTGCTGCGAACCGATTTTGCCACGCGTGCTAATGGACGATTGATACTTAAAGTAGCATTATCTAAATGATTTAGTAATGAATTCTGTGTATCCACTTTCATACACTTTGTATCGTTAATAAAAACTCTTCACATCTATACAGTGGAGAAAACGTTATTCTTTCCCAATAAACGCGTTTAGGCTAAAACCATTATTTCTATTGCAAACAGTTTGGAGCAAGATCAGACGCCGGGTAACCCGGCGTCTGATCAGGCACCAAACTGTTTGCCACTAAGATAAATATAAATTGTCAGAATTGTCAAAAAGATGTACTTTTCTATGTATTAGTGTTTTGCGTTTGCATTTTGTTTGCGTTTAAACGGGAAAGAATAACAGATTCTCCACTGTACACTTGTATCAGTAAACCATTTACTTGCTCAGCGTGACTAAACTGGAATTTCAACACTCGTTTTCAAGTTTCTGGAATTAAGCACGTGTTCAATTTATATATATGGACGATAATTTTGAAGCAGGCGACAGGTAAATAAATCTACTTAATGTTGTTTTTTTTAAAACCGCATATCTTCATTTCTTCTTCTTCTTTTACAATAATGGCCACGATCACTAAAGTGATCATTATCGCCATGCGCTAGAGTTAAAAACAGTAAAAAGTAAAATGCCTAAGGGATCAAGCTACTCGATCGATCCACCTGAAAGCCCTAGACAAGGTGCAGTGCAATGTACCCAAAACTTAAGAACTGGATCTAAATATCCCTGCTTGCAAAGAAATGTAAAATAAAGTTAATATGGTTAAAATCAGGATAAGAGAACAGAAGTTGACTATGGATCACACATCGTTGCAGCCAGTGCTGACTTGAATCCAAGGAAGGAATCAGCACTGGCTACATTCGATGGTAGTGCATTCCACTGCACTAAAAAGTAATATACCAAGTAATAGTCTACTTGCATACTACGTGGAAAGAAATAATTCTTAAAATACAGTGCTCCCTCTCTACAACGGCCCTCCCAACAACGATTCCCTCCTTACAACGATCAAAGTCGCAGTTCCCTAAACACGATAATAATGTCCAACATATTCACGACTACAATGCCGTCTGCTTAATTTTGTCGTCTGCTGTTTTTCTTAAAGTTACATAATGGCCATTTAAACAGACAAAAGACTTAATGACGAGTAACAAACAGCTTGAACGCGGCGTCTGATCTAGATTCAAGCTGTTTGAAAATGTGGGCCAATTTCCATCCCTATAACGACTCCCTCCGAACAACGGACACAATTGTTGTCTCTCGTTGGGTGTCGTTGTAGAGAGGGAGTGCTGTAGTCTACGACTGTGGTGAAGGGTATACTCAACAAATTTTCTAATCGGTCACCTTATATTTCATTCAGAAAAAGAAATACGAAGAAATGTTAAACCATAATTATAATTGTGTTACAATGCCAATATAATCAATTTTGAAACAGACTGTCACAATTTTCCGGCTATCACCTTTCCTCCTAATCTTTGACAACAACTTCTGTGGAGGCACCCAATATTTTGAAAATCACCGGAGTGTTTTTAAATTATTAGGCCCAATGTTAGTAATGCGTACACGTATTGCCCCCTGTCAGCTACAATAACAGTTTCGTATCGACTTCTCATAGACGAGAAGAGTTTTAGTAAAGGTATTGATGACCTAACTTTTCCACATAGTGACGACGTCACGCTCCAATGCGTCAAATTTGGAGGCTGGGGTAAGGCGCGAACGCGTCTCTTTAGAATGTCGTAAACGTGCTCTGTAGAGTTAAACTAATCTGTATGGTCGGGCCAAAGCTGTATGGTGATGACTAGTTTAAACATATTTTATTTCAATTATATACATGGTGATGACTTTATCTTGAAGTGACCGTCAGCAGCGACTGTTGCAGCCGATTACGTAGCGTCTTAGATGTGACGTTACGTCCGTATTGAACCTTAAGCTGTCTTGCCGTCTTTGCAATGGGAATAACTCTGTCGCTCAGGTGCGGTACTACAATGTATTGGTCCTAGGAGTGTTGTTACCCATCGTTTTTGTTTCCTTGGGTGGGCTGCTCTACTTCCGGTGACGTCAAATGTCCGCGTTATAGCCTAAATGGTCGAAAGCGTCCGCTTAAAAGTTCTAGCCAAACGCAAATGGACAGAAACATTTCCTAATATGGAATACACGGAAAATTAGTAATGTTATGTTTTCACTTCCGGTATTCCTCGGTGGTTGAATCTTATTTGCCGTCAGAATACACCGGCGTGCAACATGCCGCTCTCCTCGTGTATTACTCTCGCCATTTTAGGTGTTTTTCGGGCTAGGCAGTTATTGGAGATTACCCTCGTGTAATATTGCGGGCAGATACTTTCATCCATACTTTACACGTGCAAATTAGGCCAAACAAGCCACGTGGTTGCTCTGACGTTCACGACGTCGAGCAACGTAAATAAATCCAAATTTAAGGAGCGCTAAGAACCCATCACATTGTGTGTAAAATATCATAAATGTGAACTTAGTATTTACAGACATATGCAGTTTTAAAAAGTGACCGATTAGAAATTTTGTTAAGTATATTTAAGCGCTTTTGAACGCACAACCCCTGTGTGAAAAGAGCGCTATATAAATCTGGTATAATAATAATAATAATATTTGGTAAGCTAGATGATCTGACGCAGCCGATATCTTGTTTTGACAGGTATGTGCTATACATGTATGCAACGTTAGACCAAATAAAAATATGTATTACATTATGTATTGTAATATTATTGACTTGGTAATCAAAATGAGAAATCTCTTGACGTCACAGTCTGACGCACGCGCATGGTTTGTCCCAAGAGGTCAAATGTCAGATGCCGCATGAATGCAGTTCGAAGGATTATAGGCCAATGCAATTATCTAAACACGACTTGTAATTTAGAACAGGTGTGCGGATCCTGCTTCTTTTCTAATGGGGTCCGACCGAACCCATAATCCTTTCCTCCGCAGAAACGCATGACAACTGCAATTACATGTCGAAATTCGATACTTTTACTTCGAACTCGCTTAAAATGCCCATACAAACGACATCATTTAATAAGATAAATTTCTATAAGTCGATCTCACTTAAGTCGAACTTCTTTTGGAGATTTCTGTTTTATTTATGATCAGGCTCAAAACTGTTTGCAAATGCTTTTTATGACGTCATTGAGAGTGAAAGGGTTAATAATTCGTCAACATGTCTCTTAGGACGGCGATCAGCCTCTGCTAATTATGGTAAGGGCGCTTTATCCGCGCACAAAATGGTTACAGAACAGAATAACTGGTTACAGCTATAGGGTATAATTATAAATATATCAACTTTAATTGTATTAGACTAGCACAATCTAATTGTATCTGCGACTAATCAGACATGGATTCCACTTGCTCTTTGTAATACAGTAAAAACTTATGTAATGTTCATAAGAAATCAATTCGTACCATTGATCATATCAACGATAACTTGATTAGCAGAATTTACATGGAAGAAATAATAATAAGCTATAGGTTTAAACAAAAGAAGTTACATATATACATACATAAGAGTTTCAAATTTACATGGGATAAATATGATCACTTGTATTTGTTATTGCACACATTATTTATTATACAAACGATTTGTTAGGCCGATTTTTTCCACCTGGCAGGGCGGAGCTAACCTTTGGCAAAGATAAACTAATTCACTTTTGATTTTATGGGTGATAGGTGTAGTTCCGTATTATATCGTTATTGTTCGATACTTTCTACTTGGAGAAACACAATTTATTCGTGCATCCATATCCACGTGAAAATGGTATATACATTATACAGTGATCCCTCTCTTCAACAATACCCAATGGGAGACAAAGATTGCGTGTGTTGTTCGGAGAGAGTTGTAATAGGAGGGAAAATTAAGACTTGGTTTACATTTGCAAACATATTGGATCCAGATCAGACGCCACGTAACGCGGCGTCTAATCAGGATTCAAGCTGTTTGTCATTCTTTATTATACATGTATTCCTTTTGTCAAAATGTCCACTAATATGTAATCATGGAAAAAACGGCAGACGACAACGGTAAATTCTTATAATAAAAGAGCGTGTTGCCGCCCCCAAAGTTGAAATGCAAAGGTCCGCATCGAAATTCTGCCCTGCCATGTCAATAAAATCGGTCTATACGACGTTTTAAAATATTAAAGCAGGGTTTGGCAGTAAAACATACCAGCTGCGGACTAGAAAACAATATCTTAAACTTATCACGGTCAGCTTTCGACATAAATCTATATAATCATATTGGTTGTCTTTTCATAGAGCTCAGTTCTTATATCCTCATATAATAGACATTCAATAATCACATGTATTTCTGTTTCAACAGCATGTTGACAAAATGGACAGGTTCTGAACTCTAATGCCCCTATTCCACACCGATTGCGAATCTCACGAATCGCTACGAATTGGAAAATTCTAGGATTCGTAGATGATTCGTAACAAATTCGTGGAGTTCTTACCTGATTCGTATAGTAAATTCTTGCAATTCGTGAGCGGTCGGGGATTCGTGGCAAAAGTTTTGGGCTGTTCAAAATTTTGGCCAAGAACGCATGTATGTGCAAACTTCATTCGTACCTGATTCGTAGATGCATTCGGCATATTCGTAACTGATTCCTATCGTTCGGGTAGTATTCGTAGTGGATTCTTGTAATTCGTACTGAATTCTTGACAGTATTCGTAAGATTCGAGCCGAATCCCACGAATACTCTTAGCTCGTTCGTAGCCGATTCGTAGAGCGTCACGAATTATAGATAGAAAGATTTGCCAAATTCCACGAATCCCCACGAATCATAACATTTATCAATTCGTGGCGATTCGTGGGATTCGTAGTCGGTGTGGAATAGGGGCATTACGACATCCTTTCATACCTGCCACTTTCTATTCGTAAAGGAGCAACTCCACATCTAAACTTAGGAAGGATACGTTTAACGTAGTACTCAGTTTCAAGGGTTTCTTTAAATAATTTATATGTTCTTAAAGCCGCATTGTGCTTTTGGGAAACCTGCATAAAACGGTTGCTTGGGATCCCATTAGAACTACATGGGACGTGATTCTTTCACAAAAAGCGGCTTTACCTAAGAAATTCGCTTTTTATTTATGTTTTTAATTTATGGGTGTTAACACCCATTAATTTGACCTTGTGAACGGAAAGAAGGACAACTCTGTAAATACAGGGCTCCAGATAAGGGGAGTATTTCGAAAACTAAAACCTTTATTTCTGCTTTAAAACCAATGGTGTCACTACTCATTAGAATCGTCTCCAAGAGACAATTCTAATGAGTAGTAACACCATATCATTCGGTGCTGAAATGAGTGATAAACTGTTGGATTTGTTCAGTTTACTTCGGATTAGCTGGAGCACAGGAATGAAGTGGTTAACCCTTATTCTGCTGCACAGACTTTTGCTTTGAAATTGTCATGTGCAAAATTTGTTTAGTTTAGATTTATTCATAGTTTTAATTAAAAGAACCTTAAGACGATTGTCAAACAGTTTGGATCCAGATAAGACGCCGAGTTACGCGGCGTCTGTTCGAGATTCAAACAGTCAAACAACTAGGTCTGACGTGTCAAAGGTCAGCCGAGTCCATTTTTTAGGTAATACAGCATTCCGCATGTTCTCGGACCATATTTTAAACAGCCGAGTTTCGTATATGAGGTGAAATAATGAAGGCGGAATTATTGTGAGCAGTTTAGCGCAGTAGGCAAAGGTTAGGTATGCAAAGGCAAATAGCAGTATTTTTAGTAAGCGTGGGTTCGAATCCCACGTCGACCTTACACTTTTTTTTATATAAATCTTGCATGAATAGTAAAGCATTATATTCTATTCCATACTGTATAATATAAGCTGACCATTTATGAACACGTTCGCCAGTGTTGGAGAAGGGTTGCTTTGTTTCAGTCCGATATTAGTCATATTTTAAACAATTAATCGATGATAAAATACATACATGTACAGGTACATGTATATACATATAGGCTTCTATAATATTGAAATGTAATGAGTTACAAGCATGATCTGTTTACTGGGCTCCAGATAAGGGGGAATAGACACAGGTTTTCCAACATTTTCCTCGTGTCTGCACTAAACCTTATGGTTTGATTGCATGTACTAATTAGAATGGTCTCTTCGAGAAGCTTTTGATTAGTAGTCACACTATGGGGTTTGAAGGAGACATGAAGATTTTACTTTTTGAAATACTCTCCTTGTCTGGAGCCTTAATTACGGTGAAACACATAGGAATCGACCACTCATTAAGGACTATTAAAGTGGTCTTTTTAGACAGGCTGCTGCTGAATGTAGAACAAAAGTAATGGAGACTGCCTTATGCAGTATTCCCCCATTATGATGTCACCTGCCTTAAAGGCCAACAATGACTTATGTATAGAGATGTTTCACCGTATAATCATCTACATAGATCTACATTACAATGAAAGTATATGATGGTTGAAATGAAATTGGAAATAAAGTAATTATAGAATCCTTAATATATTTTAGCAAAAAAAAAGTTTTAGGTTGATGCGAGTTTCGAACCCACGCCAAATAAAATTTCCCCGATCATATACTCGATTATGGGCCTACGACCTATCCATTACGCTATGTTTCTGATAACTTGTTTTTTAAAAGAATGAGACGAGGATATCCGAAATGCTGATCTCCCTTAAAAATGGACTCGGCGACCCCGTGACACGTCAGACCTAGTTGTTTGACTATACTTTCGGTTTGTTATGGTTTTAAACTGCCACTTTTGATGAATTAGGTCTGTCTTTAACATTTCATAGATCAGTTTGGCCCATTCAGAAGGTTGAAACATTATTATTAACCGTTATTGTATTTCGGACATTAAAAAAAGGTCTGAAAGCACAATGGGACTTTAATTTATTAGCCCTATACTGAAAAGTAGATTAACCTTGTGTACGCTGCGGGCTCGAAACTGCAGCGTGTTCAATTACTACTGTCTGCTGTTTAGCATAGCAGTTCGTGTGCCCCGTGTGCAGCGTGCAGAGTACAGAGTACAGTACATGTAGAGAAAAAAGTCAAAATAACCGCGTTCACGCTTAAACTATAATTCCATTGCAAACAATGTTTTGCAAACTGTTTGCCACTCAGATTAGAATTGGTAGTCAGAATTGTAAAAATATTGTCATTTTCTATATTTCATTGCAATGTGTTTCTATAGAACGAAATGATAACGTTTCCGCCCTCTGTATTTCAGACAGGTAGCCAGCTCGCAATCGATGGCCAACGACGACCATCGATTTCTTTACTGAACTCATCGCTGTGATAACTGCTTGACACTCGGGTTATATTTCTTAAAGAAAATGCCTTTAACTCTTCCACTGCCATCGGCTCCAAAAGGCGACTTTCCAAACAGTTTGAATCCTGATCAGACGCGGCGTCTGATCAGGATCCAAACTGTTTGACACTCGTATCGACATTTCTTCAGTCAAAACAGCCCTAAAGCTGGCTTTAAAAATAGTGCAAACGACACTACCAATGCAAACGATATTTTGGCGGTAAGAGGGTTAAAGCAGACGATAAAACTTGGCGTTCAAAGAGTTAGATCTAAAACAATTTTGAAAAGTGTTGCAGACGGCATACTTTGCAAAAGACATGTATTTATAGCTCCGCAGATAAGGGGAGTATTTCAAAACCTAAATTTTTTCGGCGGAGCTGACTGTTTTCTATTTAGACACACTTAATTTATATTTGGCCACACATTTCAACCAATAATATTTGATCAGAAATTTAGAATTAAGAGCACCTGTTGAAACTGAATAGTCTGATTGGATAGTAGCCAGGGCTCCAGATAAGGGAATTGTTTCAAAACTTAAAATCTTTATTTGTGCATTAAACCCTGTGGTGTCACTATACATATGAATTGTCTCTTCGAGACAATCAAAATGAGTGGTAATACCATAGGGTTTGGTGCTAAAAGAGGTGGAAAAATGTGATTTGTTTAGTTTACTCACTCTTATCTGGAGCCCTGTAGGCTGGTTTATGTCCCATTACAGTTTTACATGATGTGGACTCTGGGTGTAAAATTTAGAGATACAGGCTGGCTTTTACTACACACTGGGCTGATGAAATAGGCCACAGAAGTTAATTATGCTTCTATTTTAAGATATGATGATTGTTGTATCTGTACATTTGTGTATGCTATAGTTTGTTTCAAGAAACTCTATGAATGGAACAATAGATTAATGTGAGGATCTCCTACCAGTAGCTAGGATATGAGTTAAATTATTGTTTTGTTTTGGATTTCTGTACATGATAGTTTTGCATTTTAAATAAAAGTTACTGTTTCAATTGAATACTTGTATTTTTTGCTTTTCAATCCAAGATATTACAATTCTTTGAAAACCTCAATTTAATTCAATTTTGCACACCCATCTATATAGCCTTAGTTCAACCACTCATTCCGCCGAATATCTTTTTTAAAGATATTTCTTGTTATTTCTGCATTAAACCCTATGGTGTCATTACTCATTAGAATCGTCTCGAAGAGAATATTCTAATGAGTAGTCACACCATAGGATTAAGTGCTGAAACGAGTTGGATTTGTTCAGTGCCGATACAGGTTTGACTGTAGAGTAAAGTCACCTAATACCGACACCCTCCATATATCGACACCGCCAGCGTTTTATCTGAATATACACATATGATAGTGTGTATCTGTGACGTTGGTCATTTTGCAACACAATACAGAAAACAACCATATCTAGCTTTATCTAGATTTAATTTAGAATCTGGATTCATCCATTTAAAGTATTAGGGATGAATGAGTTAGTCACGATCTTCACTGTCGACATGTCTCGAATTTCTTGGATATTTGATGCGGTCGACATGTCAAGATGCGACTATTATCTCATTGCAATATTCATATCTATTATTATTTTGCACATTTGTCCATGTATATGTCGTAGGCCATATTGGAATCTAGGCAGATCCGGAATCTGCCTTGGCAGATTCCGGATCTGGCTAGACCATATTGGAATTCTGATATGGCCTAGCCATATTGGAATTCTGTTATGACCTAGGCAGATTCCGGATCTGCCTAGGCCATATAAGAATCATATAAGAATTCTGATATGGCTAGGCAGATCCTGAATCTGCCTAGGCCATATTAGAATCTAGTTGTTTTAGTAATAACATAGCCTACCTAGTTATGCAAGTGTATCAAATTAAGGCATAGGTACCATATTAAAACTAAACAGCAACATTTCATAAAGAATGTTTTAATTATTTTCTCTATATAGTACTATAAGGTCCTGTGCAAAGGTTATAATGTATGAATTAATTATTGAAACAATTGGTCAAGAAAGCAACTACATTTGATGTACATGTAGTTGGTTTTGGGAGGAGACAAAAGCAGTGTTTTGATAACAACTAACCATTCACTTTCACCTAAAATTGTACTTGATCACACCTATCTAGCTCAAGTCAGATAATGGTATTTAAGCACATAGCTACGGTAGTTTGTTTTGAGAAGAAGTTAAAAGTAGTGTTTTGATACCAATCAACCATTTACCTTTGACTGTATTCCAAATATACTTAATGTATGTCAAGCTAAATTTTAAAAGTAAACTAAATGTTGAAAGAAGGCTTATAAATAATTAAAGCTACGGGATAAAAAAAAAAAGGCCTATGTTAGTACGACTAGGTTCTAATGCTAGAATATTTTGAAAACACCCTTATGTATGTTTTACAAAAACAGTCAAAAATTGTTAAAAAATACCTATGCTTTTACTTAAACAAGTAATAATTGTAAAAATATACCTATGTTATTTTTAAAACAGCAAGATTCTAATATGGCCTAGGCAGATTCCGGATCTGCCTAGCCATATTGGAATTCTAATATGGCCTAGGCAGATCTGGAATCTGCCTAGGCCGTAACAGAATTTCAATATGGCTAGGCCATATCTGAATTCCAATATGGCCGAGGCAGATCCGGAATCTGCCTAGGCAGATTCCGGATCTGCCTAGATTCCAATATGGCCTACGACATATTTATTTATTTCTGATTGCCTTGTACATATGCAGGGATCATTCTGGGCCGCGATTTCCGCGATATTTCGCACGAAAATGACAGATATCGCATCAAAATTTGTATAACGCGAATATTTCTCGCACTCGTTTCTCAGATACTTGCGAGCGAAACCTAATTCTTCTCGATTTATTTCCGATATTTACAAACATTTCTGATCAATTTCGTCGAACGCCTTATCGTAATCGCAGCATCCCGCGCACCAATAAGTATAACAGCAAACCAATAAACGGACAGGACCGAGAGTTCCGAAATTTGTATATAAAATCAGAACACATCCGGTTCAGAATAAAACCTGTACCAGACCGCACGTAGACTAATTGGTTAGCGGTTAGAATCTGGATGGGTGACCGGCAGGGATTACCGTCGGCCCGGTACACGTTATGTCCTCTGTCATTGGATCGTACTTTCTTTCGGAAAACAGGAATGTAATTTCCCTTCACTTGATTGAATAACTGCACAATGCACCAAAATACAGTTCATTTTATTCCTTAGTTATCGGCGTAACCGCGCCGATAATTTTTGTCACTAGTTTTCGCGAACTGACCCTCTACAGACGAAAATGAATCTGCAGATAACATATACGCTAATGGCGCGTGCGGTAACGTTTAAAACTATCAATTTATGGTATGGATTAAATCTTTTCACTAGATTTCGATAGGGAGAAGAAGAATAACAGTTCCATGTCATATAAATTTTATTTACACAAAATTCTCAAGCAGTAGATATAGCAGTAGTGCTTGTTGGTACAAACAGACTACCAATTAAAATTTCTCTCATCATCTAAAAAAATCTCTCACTTTTTTTTGACAAATGAGAGAATTTCTCTCACTTGCATTCTGGGCCAGAATAATCCCTGCATATGTCATATGTATGTTGTCTGTTTGTATGCCTGAACTCTTCAGTATTGGAGGAAATAAAGAAACTAACTAACTAAATGTTTCATAGAGGTTAGGCAGTTCATTATCCTATAGCACGGGATGAACAAAGTTCTGCTATTTACAGGGCACGGTACACCAAACAGGCACTTATACATGTATACACTGAAACCTCTTAAATATTTACCCACTAAAGAGAAGGCTAATTGATTGTTTAATAGACAGGTGACAGTTAAAAGTAAGGTGAACATTAAACAGAAAGCTACTAAAGGAGCTTTCTGTTTTACTTTCGCCTTGCTTTGGTGGTCGTTATGTAGGGATCTTACTGTAATGCATGTAAATATCTGGTAGCGAGCTATTTTGGGGATACAGGAACGAGCACTACCTCTGGGACATCGCCTGTCACAAAATTAGCATGACGTCACAGGGCTGAATTGATGAGACTAGTAAATTGGGTCGTTTTCAATGTCCAAAAAGAACCAACTTGTATAGCCTACACACAAAGAGTAACTCGAGATCTCACCAGGGCCCAACGTGTTTTCCCTCGTGTCGATGTTCAGCAGATTAAATTCAAAAGAAATATTTTGAAACATATAAATACTGACGACAATGTTTAAGCAGACGACATCTTGGAAATGAGTTAATCAAACCTGGCGGTCGAACAAGATTGTAAGACATTGTAGACTTGTATATTTTTGCGATCGGTCTATCGGATACCATTGGGATATTTTAAGCACAAGCGGTTGCTTATGAAGATAAACTGATTCAGAAATTTCCTACAGAAGTGTTTATCAATTATTACAGGGCTGCCATAAGTTTACATGAAAAATCCTAAAATTTCCAAATTTGCATTTTTCAAGTTTGATTTTACAAATCGTACCTTTACCCCATCATCTGTTTCTAGTTTTGTTGAAACCTAACTACCTAAAGAGGCTGGAAGTAAAGCAGAATGCGCCTTAAGGCGCATTCTGCTTTACTTTCAGTCTGCTTTAAGCTACCATGTACTAGAAAAAAATCCGAAGATTTAGGAAAAATCAGGAGAAATGACAGCCCTGTTATTATTACACTTGAAGCATTTATCTGTCACTTGTCTTCAAAGAGCTCTATGCTACATGTACTTCAACTAGCGGTCGGTTGATATAAGATTAACTGTATACCTGTATCGATGTTACAGTAACACCCCTCTATTACGACCAATTAATTATGTTGATTATTATGTGCTTATGGCAGGTGACTACTTAACGCAAGGTGACAGTAAAACAGAAAGCTCCTTCAGGAGCTTTCTATTTCACTGCCACATTGCTTTAGGCTGTCATCTGTCATTTATGTAATCAATTAATTTTGGTTTTAATGGTCCACAATAGAGATGTTTTACTGCAATAAATCCTCTCTATAACGACCACTAAATTATGTTAATTGTTAGGTGCTTAAGACAGGTGACTGCTTAAAGCAAGGCTACAGTAAAACAGAACGCTCCTTTAGGAGCTTTCTGTTTCACTGCCACCTTGCTTTAAGATGTCACCTTTCTTTTATACAATAAGTTAGCCTATTTGAACTTATTACGGTTTGCCCAGTTCATTAACTAATTCGTCGCCAAATTAGTCGTGAGATTGTTATCCCTACTCCTGGAGCTTTTCTGTTTTACTGTCACCTTGCTTAAAGCTGTCACCTGTCTATTATACAATAAGTTAGCCTACGCTTTAGTGGTCGTAATAGAGAGGTTTTACTGTATTTGGGCTTATTACAGGTTGCCCAGTTCATTAACTAATTCAATTTTTCGTTAACACATGAACCTTTTCGACGCCAAATTTATCGAGAGATAATTGCCCTTACACCGTTATTGAGTCGTCGACTTCAATATTAGTGTCTGCAACATCGTTTAAAGTTAGATTTATGGCTTTGTGACTTAAGAAATATCGATACGAGTATTAAACAGTTTAGATCCAGATCAGACGCCGCGTAACGCGGCGTCTGATCTGGATCTAAACTGTTTGCACAGTCGACTTTATGCGACTTCTGCGCCGAAAGGGTTAAACCCTATCGACAATCACACGCGTCATTTACAAACAGTGTACCTGCTAAAATTGCATTTGTCCTGTTTGATAAGTGTAGACCCAGATCAGAGGTTTTATCAGGGTCTGCACTGTTTGTCATTTTGGTGTCATTTTGCCATGTAATTCAATTATTTACCCTAAAATTTAACAAATGGACTTAACTTAATTGCAATGGACTTGTCCATTAAGGGTTCAAGGGTTGAATGTGTGCATGTACACAAAGTTATAAGATCAGCGACGCGGAAATGTGTAAACAAAATTACTCCCATACTGTACCTTGATGAGGGTTTTACATACAGAAAAAAATCGTGCTCATTACAGTGTAGAGCTAACCCCAGGAGTGGACCGAGATATTAACGGTAGGTTTATTTTTTGTGTCATAATGTTTACACCTGAGAAATAGCGCCGTAAATATACGGAGCACTAATTTAAAGTTTACACTCATAGCTCGTTTGCGATTAAGCACTATATAGTGTGTAAATATAAGGGGTCTCCGAAGCCTAGTGGTATAGTCACTGTGACTTACACCACTAAGCTCCTCACCGCTGTGAGTTCGAATCCCAGTAGGGTCGTTCGGATTATTCATGTGGGGAAGCCTTCCAGCTGGCTTGCGGAAGGTCGGTGGTTCTACCCATAGGCATTCGGCCCGTTGGCTATGACACTACCACTAGCTGCTATAACCCCCTCCACCACCACCAAACGTGGATAAAATACCCTAAAATCTATCCATACATTCAATAATCATCATAAAAGAACATTTCATGAAGTTTCGTGAAATTTAAAAAAAAAAAAATTTTTTCGCTAATTTATAAGTAAAATAGTAAAGGCTGCCATGAAAAAGCGCCTTGCAGAAGCAACCCTCAAGTTCCCAACCCTGTCATTTTGTCAAATCTTGGACGATCTGGACAGATGATGGCTCATTGTTTACAGCAAACAGTTTTCTTTGACGATAATTGGTAAAAAATTCAAAGCAATCGGCGAACACGCGCATGGGGACTCGAAGGGTGGGGTGACCCCTTATTCGGAAACCATCTGTCACGCAAAATTTTCCCAAACAAACGACTGGTTGCCCAGTCAAACTATTATCATTCTAGCGAACCCGAGAACCAGCTTCAAAGCAGGAAATGACGCAAAAGTCAAGAGCCCAAATTGGTCGTATTCGAATCAGGACAACTAAGCGTTAGTTGGACGTATTGTCAACAGGTTCTATTCGAATCACCACTTGATGTTTTTCCGTTGACAAAATGTTGTCAAACCATCAAATCGTTGACCACAATTTCGATTCGAGTCGGGTCAAAAACGTTGTCATCAGTAAATCTTCGAGCATTTGCTCCGCCTAGTTTTCGTTGACAACAAATTGAATGATTCGAATACGACCAATAATATCATATCCGTTTGTCAACCGAAACTAAACGAAAGTTATCTAGAAATTTATTTCGTAACAGAAATGCTCATTTACCGATAATTCAAAAGGTATTTATTCTATATTTCATTTTCTATTAATTACCCGTACCATGGTGTAATGCATGGTCGCAAATGCACTTGTTAATCGCTGAATCAATGAATGACTGACGAACAAGTCCAAAAATTAAGGTGACAGAAGGATTCCGATATAAGGTGCCTATCGAACTTTTTATTTCTTCACTTGTGCTCGTGTCTTGCTTGGGCGGTGAGCTAACTTTCTTTGAACAGAACTGTTGAATGTAAATAATAAGCCATCATTTGTCAAAATCGGCCCAGAAATGACAAAATGACAAGATTGGGAAGTTGATGGCCCTGAATACACATCCACCTTTTCATTGTATACATACATGATACGAAAAAAAATTTTTTTTTGAAACTTCTTGAAACATTTGTTAAGGATGTTTGTTGAACATATGGATGTATTTTGACTCATTTTGAAAGATTTATGGGGGGGGGGGGTGTCATAGCTTACGCGCCGAAAACCTGTGGTTCTACCCAGTTGCCGAATTGTGCCTGAAATTGTGCATAAAGGACTTCTGGGGTCTTCCTCCACCTAATTAGCTGGACGTCGCGATATAATAATAATAATAACGACTTTATTTCATGTGGCTTACATATGACTGAAATACTGTTGAAAGCGACGTAAAATCAAAACAAATCAAATCAAAAAATTAAATATACTGAGCGCTAATTTAATATTTTCACTCATTAAGCCAGTTTGCCATATAAACCGATTTAAGTATATTGTCTATTAAAAGGGACATTGGCAAACATTGTAGAACATGCGTTACGCGGCGTCTCATCATGGTCTGCACTTTTTGCTGTATCATATGAAGTATTTTGCTTTATGGACAAACACTGCACATAGTGTCTATATATCACCCTTGTATTATCTACAATGAAATCTTCCAGCAAGTATACAGGGAGAGGTCATTGCACTTGAATATTCAGGCATATAAATGGGTTTAGTAAGAGTCTTGCTTTATTTCGACCTGCTGTTTTGCAGGCACCTGTTGGCACCGACGAGTATGCTTGTCATTTTAAAACAGAGTAATTGTGAAGAGTACACTTGTCCTTTGCAAACAGTGTAGATTCTGATTAGATAGTTCTTATAGGAGCTCTCTGGCCATGGTCTGCAGTCTGCACTGTTTGTCATTTTAAAATAAATTGTAAAAAACACCTTAAATATTCAAAATACAGTGAAACCCCTCTCAACGGAACATGTGTGAGTACAACATAAATTTCTGGTTTAGAGGGGTTTCCAGGTCAAGGGTTTTAACCTATTACCCCATAGCTTGTTTCTAGTATGGAAGATAGCTGACCACTTAAAGAAGGCTGAAAGTAAAGCCGAATGGGCCTTAAGGCGTACGTATTCTGCTTTCCTTTTAACCTGCTTTCAGCTATCATCAGCTAGAATACAGAAAATATTTATGATTATATATGTTAATGAATGTATATAGTTGACCTATTTTCTTCAGTGTAGGAATAAATTAAATACGTAAAAATACACATATATATGAGCCGTTCTCCAGGAAAACCTGCTATAATGACATCGGTTATGACGTTGGGAATTCCCGATTAAACATGACGTCAGAATTTTACATCATGATCAAAACTTACACATGACATATGTGTTTAAAAACAAAGTAAATGTTAACCTTTCGTGATCAAGAAGTTCCAGATTCTCTGTTAGCGATGGATAAAGATATCGAGGTACGTATTTTCAATTATTTATAGCAATATAACTATGTTTTCTCTCATCTTTTCGCTGGATAAGATCTAGTTTAGATCTCTATCAATCAGGGCGACCAATCACGTGACTTTTGTATCGATAGTATTTACTAACAATGGCCGACAGCTTTCAAGAAAAAATGTGAGTTTTGCATTTTTCTACGTCTATAGGTATTCTTGCAATCCGACTTATCGACCATGGTCTGGTCCACACATTTCCGGTCATTTTGGTACCAAAGGCTCAACGCCACATGCCATAGTTTCTTTGGAATGCTTGTCACAAGTTTCGAATTGAGGGGAAAGATTCTTAAATTTTCGGGATACGGTTTACTAACGAAGCTTATTTTGGCATCTAACTCGAAAACGGTTTTATGTCCTGTGACTTCAGATGTAGAAACACATTCTACAAGATTTAGTTTGCCCAAAAATGTGTGTTTTTCATAAAAAATCAAATAGTTGCGTGATAGAAAGGATGATGTACAAGAAGAGTAGTGTATTTTAACGAAATAATGGAGATAGAGTATACTAATCAAAATGGATAGAGTATTTTAATGATGGCAGTATGTCCAAAACGAGCCAGTTTGCATGGTATATATGTACTTTGGAGTGGAGCAAACGGTTAAAGCAGTTAAACTTGACTTCTATCTAAAGTGTAACTTAGCTTGGCTTCTATCTACACTGCAAGAAGGACCAAGCCTGTGAAACGAAAAATTCACCTTTGGAAGAAGGCTGATCTTGACTCGCTCAGGTCTGAATGTAGTAAATACCAGGAAGATTTTGTGCGAAAGTACACCAATGCCAGCGATATCAACACCATGTGGGATGACATTAAGAACTCACTTCTTGGATTCCTAGAATCATGTGTTCCTTCCAAGATGACTAGTTCTCGTTTTAGTCAACCATGGATAAATAGAAAGGTGAAACAGCTCAGTTGAAGAAAGAAGAGGGCTTTTGTAAAGGCTAGAAAGACTAAAAGTGCCAGGGACATCAAACGCTACAAACATCTGAAGAAATTATCAAGAGATTCTTGTAAATCTGCCTATAATGAATACCTATCGAATATAATTTGTCCAGAAACATCTTCCAACCCAAAAAGATTATAAAGTTACATTAAAAGCAAAAAGACCGATAACCAGGGTGTTGCACCACTGAAAGCAAAGACTGGCATCACACATTCTGACAGTGCCACCAAATCCAACCTACTTAACGATCAGTTTTCCTCAGTCTTCAACAAGGATGAAGATATGACATCAATCCCCGACATGGGTCCTAGTCATCACCCTCCTGTGGGCAATATAACCGTTACAGAAAAGGGGGTCTTCAAGTTGCTTTCTGACCTGGATCCACACAAGGCAACCGGTACAGACCAACTTCCTGCTAGACTGTTGAAAGAACTTGCACAGGAGCTTACTCCAATCTACACAATGTTCTTCCAGGCATCGCTGGACCAAGGCACCATACCACTAGACTGGAAATCAGTAAATGTTGTACCACTATACAAGAAAGGGGACCGCAGTAAGCCTGAAAACTACAGACCTGTCTCTCTGACATCCATTACTTGCAAAACCCTAAAACACATAATCAGCAGCTCAATCATGCAGCACTTGGACCATCACTCTATATTAACCAACTGTCAACATGGCTTTCGTAAACGAAGATCCTGCGAGACCCAACTGATTCTAACTATCCAGGACTTAGCTAGCAACATTGACAATGGAGGACAGACAGATGTAATTTTATTAGATTTCTCTAAGGCTTTCGATAAAGTTCCTCATCAAAGACTTCTCTCCAAACTTGAATATTATGGGGTCCGCAGCAACATACATCAGTGGATTGGCAGCTTCCTAGAGGAACGTACACAACAAGTAGTCCTTGACGGCAGTACATCGGCACATGTTTCAGTCCAGTCAGGAGTACCTCAAGGCAGCGTTCTAGGTCCCTTGCTATTTCTTTTATATGATATATGATATGTTTGATATGTTTTTATTCAGCAAAGACATACATGTCTATCAGCATTATATAATATAATACATATAAAGACGAGTAAATGACGGGCAGTCATTCTTATAACAATAATCTGCAAAGTATATTAGAATCTGCACATTTTATATTTTTTGTATATGAACTATTGATTATTTAACACATTTATATCAACGATCTACCAATCTACATCTCTTCAGAATCTACTGCAAGGCCTTTTGCTGATGATTGTGCTTTACCGGCCAATCAAGTCTGCTCAAGATGCCCATGCTCTACAACAAGACCTAAATCAGTTACAGGAGTGGATAAATGACTGGCTTATGGAATTCCATCCCCAGAAATGTCAAATTCTACACATCACCAATAAGAGAAAACCATTAAACCTACAATACAACATCCATGGACATACATCTGAAGTAGTCGACTCCGCTAAATATTTAGGCCTGTCCATTCAAAAATCTCTCAACTGGAACAACCACATCAATACTGTCACAAGAAAAGCAAACAACACTATGGCCTTCCTTCAACGAAACATCTCACAGTGCCCCAGGGAGACTAAGGAACTCTGCTACATCAGCCTAGTCAGACCCTTGGTGGAGTATGGATCAATCATATGGGACCCATTTACAGAGTGCAACATCCGGAAACTGGAGATGGTGCAGCGCAGGGCAGCCAGAATGGCTTTTTCCGACCACAGAAGAACCTCCAGCGTCACACCTATGCTGCAACAACACCAGTGGCCAACTCTCCAAGAACGCAGAGCACAGGCAAAGGTCATCATGATGTATAGAATTGTTTATCATCTTGTTGACGTCCCAACCATCCACCTAACTCCTATCAGCTCTATCAGAGGCCATGAGCTTAGCTTCCTTGTACCTTTTGCTAGAACCTTATGCTACCAGAAAAGCTTCTTCCCTGACACCATCCGGCTCTGGAACCATCTCCCCCAGTCACTAGTATGCTGCTCCACGTCAGACAGCTTCAAGAGGGGAGTACAGGCTGTCCAGCTCCGATAAAACGCACTGGATGTTTTTATCTGCACTGTTAAATAGATTCTTTTATCCTGGCACCTGTAAATATATGTAATATAGACACTTCTTGAAGCACCGTGCGTCTGTACGATTATACGCCAGACGGTGTCAGTACATTATAGGAAGAAGAAGAAGAAGTGTGACTTTTATTTCAGATAATGGGGAAAAAAGAACCACGTTAAGAAAGTATCTACGGCGAAGAAGTGCGGCGACCACAAATGTATGCGTTCTTCACACAGGGAAGAGGAAAGAGTGGACACGCCGACTAAAAGACAGGCGCCATTAAAATCGCCATTCAAGTCGCCTCTATATAAATGCGCGCCTGCAACGAAAAAGTTTAAATCAGTCAAGTGTCCATACAAAGACCAAGTTGGTCAGTACAGAGAATCCTACGGATTATGATCCATAAGTGGAAGCCAATTTTGAACATCACCCTTTTTTCATGAGCAAATCACAACTTTAACTACACTCACACTGGTTCTTAAATGTGGGCAGCTATAGCAGAATGTATGAACGTGTTTTACTTTAAAATATGTTTAGTAGCAATAAACAATACTCCTTGCAAATTGTTAAACATCCGTGCATGCATGAACTTTGTGGGATATTTTTATCTCCTTATCGCTGGTTCAAGATAAATCAGGTGCGGATCCATGATTTTCAGTTAGGTGGATCGGGTTAGGTTCCAGACTTTCGTAACAACAAAAACAAAACAAAACAAGGTCGTAAGCACTTCTAACAAATAATATTCTCTTATTTTAGGGTTTTGCAGGGCAGGCTATTCTGTTTTTAAAATTTTTGGCCAACGAAACTAAACATAATCGTATTTTTTTTAAAAAGATAAACGGTTTAAAAATTCATAAATTTGGGCAATCGTGGTGGGGCGTATGCGTCCGCTCTAAAAGGCACAAAATCAGCAACGGGAACACAGACCTCAACTAGAGATATTAGATCTAAGTAACCGATTTTCTAAAAGCTATCAGGTCAGAGTGGTCAATTAAACTGTCCTAGCATGTCATGGAACACTTGGCGAGCACACTTACCGGTTTTATAATTAAACCTTTTGAACGCGACTAGCAACCTATAACAAACAAACAAAAAAGTTCAAAGGTAATGATGACATGTTGTTCGTGAGCTCTTGAAAAAAAACGGTGCCTCTTTTCGAAAATGCCACGCAAACTGGCTCATTTTGGACATACTGCCATCATTAAAATACTCTATCCATTTTGATTAGTATACTCTATCTCCATTATTCTCCATTATTTCGTTAAAATACACTACTCTTCTTGTACATCATCCTTTCTATCACGCAACTATTTGATTTTTTATGAAAAACACACATTTTTGGGCAAACTGAATCTTGTAGAATGTGTTTCTACATCTGAAGTCACAGGACATAAAACCGTTTTCGAGTTAGATGCCAAAATAAGCTTCGTTAGTAAACCGTATCCCGAAAATTTAAGAATCTTTCCCCTCAATTCGAAACTTGTGACAAGCATTCCAAAGAAACTATGGCATGTGGCGTTGAGCCTTTGGTACCAAAATGACCGGAAATGTGTGGCCCAGACCATGGTCGATAAGTCGGATTGCAAGAATACCTATAGACGAAGAAAAATGCAAAACTCACCTTTTTTCTTGTAAGCTGTCGGCCATTGTTAGTAAATACTATCGATACAAAAGTCACGTGATTGGTCGCCCTGCAATATGAGGTCATTCGTGACCGCGCCATTTTTAGCTAACGACATTTCAGTGTTTTGATTCGTAAATAATAACGTTGTAGGCCTACATGTAGAATCTACATAGTTAGTTAGTTACCCTAGCAAACATTGCTTATTGTTTGTGTTTTCTCAGCTCAATAAGAATTTCCATCAAGCTGTCAAAGTTCATGACATTTTAGTCTCATCAATGAACCCCTGTGACGACAAGATAATTTTTGATGAGTGCCGTCCTCAGATCAGCGCCTGAAGTCTAAAAATAGCTCGCTGTCTCTAACTGTAAACATAGTGGACTAATGACATTTCGAACAAAAATGCTGTAAATGCATGTTTACGTATATCCAACCTACCCGTTTGTTTCGACCTGTCGGGAAGTCTTTTCAATCAGATCTGCGTACAGTATTAAAGTGCTTATTGGGGGTAGATCTGTTGTGTTTTTGAACGAAAACAAAAAGAAGCCCCTAAAACAATAGGTGTGTTAAGATTTATTAAGGTTATACTACAAATCAGGTGTTTTTATAACGAAACACCCACACCGACCCGGGATTGAATCCGGGTCGCAAGGTTCGCAGACCAGTCATGAACTCTATCACGTCACCATAAAAACGCACTTGTACAGCAAGGCCATACATGTGATGATTAATCTACACACTGTGACATACTCCACCGACAACTTGAAATTCGTCGCAAATTTCTATATGGGTATGAGAACGACCGGGGGTTTGAAACTTTGAACTCGGAGCCCATACAGTCACAGAAACCACAATGGGCGCCAAATGAAACCTGGTGAGAAAATATCAAAGCCCTATCTGGACTCGAACCCGGGACCCCTTCCTTACAGGGCAAGTGCTCTCCCGACTGAGATACCACACATCTCTCAGCATTTAATCATAAAAACTCAACCCTGGCTGCTACATATAGAATAATGAGAGATTCTACATGTAAAGTGTGATAGCCCAGTATGTCGTCATAGGGGTCGAAATTAGGCAGAGACAAACCCTCGCAAAGTTTTAAATCTATAAGCTGTGTTGTTTTTTTAATTCAAATTTTGCGTTTAGACCTATATCTAGATCTAATCCACATTACATGGGTCTAGATCTACAATGATTAAGTTTTTCAGATTATTGTATCCTCCTCAGAAATAAATTTTATCTGACAGTGGGGAAGACGTTAGATCTATTATTTCCCGTTTTTAAACGCAAAGCACAAAACGGAGAAAATTCGATCTACTTTTTGTTTTTCCTGCTGTAGGCAGAGGTGACACGTAGGGATCACTTTTTCGGCGTCTGTCTGTTCGTCCGTCCCCCCGTCCGTCCGTCTGTCTGTCCGTCACGCTTTTTGTGTCACGCCTCATAACTCCTGTTCTGAATGTTCTACTGAAGCTTTGAAGATGAAACTTCATTTATGGAAAGAGCTTGACAAGTGGGAGAGAATTGCACAAGGCATTGAAGGGCCATAACCCTTGTATCAATATTGTGAGATTTATTCCTCTTTTCAACATTTTCTTTTCATGCTCTCTGCTGTTTTACTGAATATTTTGAAATTAAATTTCTTTTATGGAAAGACAATGTTGTACTGATGCTTGCTGGCAGGTGACACACGTGTTCTGGGGAACATATGTACATCTAGATCTATCTATTTTAATCTGAGGGGCAAAAAGTGTGAAGCCTTGTCAGACGCCGGGTTACCGGGCGTCTGATCTGGGACCAAACGGCTTGCAAGGGAAATAATAGCGTTCATCGCAAAAATAGCGTCTTCCCCACTGTATGAATAAAGTGAATTTACATCGTAGCATGATTAGTATTATTTTTCATATTCATTAATCTTCTTTTTAGGATTTAGAGAGTCTGCTGTTTGATAGAACGTACACGGCCACACCATTTGGATCTCAAGAAGACACTGACCTGGGCGCTTTTAGACGTTTGTCTAGACTCAGACTGATGATCGAGAGCTGGACGTCAAACATCAGGTCAGGACCTATTTAGAGTCTATTCCAGATTAAAATGTATTGATTGAGAGAGATCTATGTAAGCGCCCTTATATAAGACATAAAAAAGATTTTTGTGACTAACTTAAAGTTAGTATCTGAGGTTTCAACGCATGAGAGGTGCACGTACATGTGTAGCACCATATATATTACATGTAAGATGTCGACTTTGCATTAGATCTACTGAGTTTTTAAGTTTCTAATAGATCTACTTGAAATCGACAAACGTTGGTTGGAGTCCGGGGGACGTGCATGTACCCCGAGAAAAAATTGGAAATTAGAACTGAAATTGTGAGCCCTGAAGTGTGATTTTAGGGGTTTAGGGTTTTGAATACGATCAATTTTGATCAAAGCTCCGTTGTATATATAAAACTATTTTAATTTTAGGCGTACAAGAGGTACATGTAGCACCATAGGCTTTAGGCTGCCGACTTTGTAGTTACTAACTTTTTGAGTTTCTGAAACTTGAAATTGATGAATGTTGGTTTCGGGAGGGGGGGGGGGGGGGGGGGGGGGGTCCGGAAACCTCCCACGAATTAGAACTGAAATGTTGAGCTCTGAAGCGTGTTTAGAGTGATTTAGACTTTAGACATTAAGGTCTAAACACCCCCACCCACCCAATCCTCACGCTACATGTTTTATAATTTAATGTCACTTTTTGGCCATGTTTGATATTTCTTTTTTCCTATTGATGTTATGCACATGCGTGATTGCGTATCGTCTGCCAAGCCCCTGTCTGTTTTATGAATATTTTACTTATACTGTTTGTTTATTTCTATAAATAAAGCAAGAGCAACACCAGCACAATACCATATACATTAGACACTTCTTTATTAAGATGCTTTTGATCGAGCCTTATAAATTTAATTATTCAAATTATGGATAACGTTAGTTTAGCATTTTTTCCACATATCAATCTTTTGACGCTTTTGCAAAAAGAAAATTCTCAGATGAGAAAGTATGTTCCTATAGGAGATGTTTAATAGGGATCAGTAAATGTTGGCTTATTATTATACTAGATCTATAAGTTACAGGGCTACATAATTATTGAATTTTCACTTTCATGCATGTAAGTGAAATTCAGTTACATGTAATTAGGTGGAACCTTGAGTAAATCTTTATTGAAGAAAGGGTGAACAAACATTCTGAGGCAAATTATATAGATCTAATAAAACATTTGTCTATTTTACTTTCAGGAAATATCAGTATTTCCGCTTCAACAGGACCAGTCTGACGTCGTGTGAAAGAGAGTGATGACGTTGATGAGAGAAGATATGATATTCTGAGGTCACGTGACGTCGATTTCCCCCACGAAGGTCTGCCGCACGTGCTACAGCCTGCAGGAATATCTACCGCTCGCCAGAAGTACCTTTTTAATATTGTGAGGCTATGTGTTCGCCATGTCTATCAGGACGTTAAGTGTCCTCAAAATACATACAGAAACTGAGATTTGTGTCCTTTTTAGGATTGCGTTACTATGGTAACTGAACTGTAACAGACTTTTCTTTTCTCCATAATTCATTCCAAATAAGTTTTATATGTTTATTCAACAGAAGCTTATGTCTTAATTGGAAGGAAAAGTGCATACTGTAGGCCTTGTTGGTTCTTAAAAATACTGTTTCTGGACCGCTTTTTAAAAGTCAAATTAAGCACTCGCGTGACAATGTTTCATTGCTAGGGCAGATACTAAATTCGCTGTAATTTCATTAAAAATTGAGATATCACCAAAATTCGTTTTGTTCTGTATTTCTAACACCCTATTCTTGAACAAACAGCAAAAATCGGAAAATCGAAAATTTTGTCAATATAGCAGGTTTTGCTGGAGACCCAATCATATATATATATATATATATATGCTGAAATGGGTTAAAATATAGAATGATTGGAAACGGGTTCTAGATGTTCTGGTTTGGAGGGGTTCCATTGTACTTAATTTGAAATTATAATTGTTCTGTCAGGGGCGAATGCGTTAGAATAGCAAAGTGTTTCAGTACTTCGGAGTAAGGCAGTGTTATAAGGAATAGATCAAACGATTGAAACTGTTTTATGGGGAAAATCATCAAATGTTTTGGAGAGGATCATTTTGCATGTTTCTATGTCACTAGGCTTATAAATAAGACATGCAATAGCATAATGCAGAACAAATCACAGCATGCACAGAGAAACCTCCCACGTGAGATTCCAACATAACACCTGTCTTGCATTAAGCAATCACTTTTAAAGTAATCGGCATGCAGACTTGTTTGGGTGTTTGTTTCTGCTGAATAAAAGTTTAAGTTTTCTGCAGGGCTGCCATTTCTTCGGAGTTTTCCTAAATCTTCGGATTTTTTTCTAGTACATGGTAGCTTAAAGTAGGCTAAAAGTCAAGCAGAATGCGCTTTAAGGCGCATTCTGCTTTACTTTTAGACTGCTTTAAGTAGCCACGTGTCAACAAAACTACAAACAGGCGATGGAGAAAAGGTACGATTCGTAAAATCGCACTTGAAAAATGCAAATTTGGCAATCTTGGGATGTTTTATGTCAAATTATGGCAGCCCTGGTTCTGCTGTTCTATTATCTGCGATCTTATCCTGTAACAAATGACTATCTGCTGGCTACTGAAGTGTTTAGGGATGAGTTTCATCTTTGATCTTTAGGGATTATGATTCCATATTGATTGTACATGCACAATCGAATGTCTATACTTCGAACTCGCTTTCATCGATCGTACAAATATTGCATAAGCTGAATTTCAATAAGTCGATATGTCTTAAGTAGAACATACCCGTATTTCAAAGTTAAAACGTGGCTAACACGTTTTAACTTTGAAATATGGATATGTTCAAACTAACGCGAGTTCGAATGATTGAGGTTCGACTGTATTTATATAGACTTCTGCATGCTAAATAATTTACTCTTCAGATCACTGCTTGTTTTGCTCTGTTATGCGATAGTTGACTTCAAGTTCTGCAGTCTAGGGGTCATGTTTCAAATGCATATCTTAGCTTAAATAGCAGACCTACATTATGTGAGAGCTTAACCCATTTTTGCTTTTTACAATATATTGCAAACTGACAAACAGTGCAGACTCAAATAAAATGACTCATTTAGTGTCTACTGTGCACGGTTTGCATAAGACATAATATATGTATTCTATACAGGTACACTATTTGTAAAAAGAAATTATACGCGTCGCCTAGTATGGTGCAATGGGTTAACACGTTTACCTCTAGCGAAGCGTAATACTTTATGTGTCATTTACTAACAGTGTACTAGTGGGAATACACTTTTCGTATGCAAACGGTGTAGACCCTGGTCCCTTACATGTAGATGCCCTTAGGTATGTATCTACACTGTTTGCATAAGACAAGTGTACTCTTTACAGTTATATTTTTGGTAATGACGAGTACACTCGTCGCTAGGGTTGAGTGTGTTAACCCATTCCATAGCCTGTTTCTAGCATTAAAGATAATTAATCACTTAAAGCAGGTTCTGATTTACGTTCAGCCTGCTTTAAGCTATTATATGCTAGGATACAGAATACATTTCTATTGCTGCATATTCAGAACTGTATAAATTGAAAATATTTTCTTCAGTGGAGGAATAAATGAAAGGCGTAAAAAGGCGTATTTATGGGGGTAATGTGTTACGCATTCACGTGTCCTACATATTGCCAGACTATATTGGCTATACATTCATTTCATTCATTCTTTATGTATGACTCCAAACTAATAACGGATGACGTGTGCATAATAGTTGTTTAACAGAACAGAACAGAACATACTTTATTCAACTTGTACACAATCAGGTACCTCTTAAAACACATGTTTGTATGTTTTAACCCTTTTACTCTCAGTGACGCCATAAAGCGCATTTTCAAACAGTTTTGATCCTGATCCGACGCCGCGTAACGCGGCGTCAGATCAGGATCAAAACTGTTTGCCACTTGATTGGAAATTACGTCAGTTATAACGCCTTAAATCTAACTTTGAAACGATATTGCAGACAACAATATTGAAGCAGACGACAATAACATCCCCCTCCCTAGCCATTCACTGTTTGTATTAATAGTCATACAGACCCTCAAATACTTGCGTTGAGAATATGTCACCCCGGACGCTTTGACATGTTCTAAATATTAGCGACCTTTTCTATCTTTAGAACGTTAAGCAGTTTGTTGTCTGCAGAATATTTCGTCTGCTGTACTTCTAGCAGAATGATTTATCTCGTTCTTACGTTCTTTATCTAGAAAGGCAACCAACCAGAGTTTCAACCAGTTTTGAACCAGGTTAGACACTGGTTTCCTTAGTGTGCCGCTGGGATCCAGTCTGTTCATCATGACGGTTATGAAAATAGACAGATCGTAATAATAGTTAGCACTTAGCATGCTTGCAGTGAAACCATGGTAACCTTTACAAACAAATTGGACCCTGATGAGACACCGCATTACGCGGCGTCTCATCAGGATCCAAACTGTTTGACACTCTTACCCTTTTTTAAAAAAAGGAAATTGGAAAATTCTATATTTAGAACAGTTGCAGACGATAATTGTTGTAGACGAAAAGAGTTACCCCAGCATACAAAGAGTTAAATAGCTGCCAGCAACTAATGCACGCATTAGAAAAATATCTATCCGTGTTGATATCGAATTAATATTACCCCATTTAACATTGACCGGGAAACGTTACCGGGGGCGTCCCTACTCGATTGAGCATAAAGATATAATACAAATACATCAGTATAGTCGGATTTTGACCCGTGAGCTGTGACCTTAGGAACGAGTCCATCCGTAAAGGTAAAACGCTCCACAAAGGCACAAACCATTAATTTGTTAAGGAATTACCTAACTTTCATGATACAATGTATACTAAGGATAGTGTGCCTTTTGTATCGATATTAAATCGATAATCGAGTTAGAGTAATACATTGTAGGTAGCGTGTAAGGGTAAAATGTTGTGGGTTAGATTGATTTCTTATTATAATTATTTTTATGTTTTATTGCATTAGTTTTCAAACAATTACTTATTTGAATTGTTCAACATAATATTATATGTAAAAGTTATCATAGATAACCTAAACGTTAAATTTTGAGAACTATTGAAAGTTTTAAATATGTAAAATGTTAGCCGGTGTGGCTCATTTATCACGGAAATTTTAATTGGCAATTCCAGTTTCCAATTAAGTCTAGTCAATGTATGACAAATGAAAAATGACAAACAGTGTACATGTAGCCCTGATCAGAGGGCTCCTTAATGAGCCCTCTGATCTGGGTATTCACTGTGTTCATGGGACAACTGTAGTACACTCTTTCTACCGAATAACATTTGCAATTCCGCCGGGTTTTTTCATGTAAGAGCATTACGTTTCATGCCTAACATCATATTTTCATATTACTTTATTGTCCCTCTTGAGCGACCACGCAACTCTAACGTATTTGAATAGGTGGTGGTTCACTGTACGAAAGTAATGCAGAGTGCTCCTGTGGGAACTTTCTGCGTTGCTGTTGTTTTCCAGTGGGGATCCATGTGATTCTGAGATTATAATCCACCCAAAATTGACGGTCGCTGTTGAGGGGTAATACTGTACGAACTTTTGATTGTATGTGGTTCGGATACGTCCAGCCTCAGGTAATACAAAGAATTCCGAGTTATATTGGTATTTTATATCCAGCTATGGATAAGATGGACAACAGAGTATATACAAGAAAATTGTCATGTATGTTATATTAGCAATCCAGTGTATCATGTAACAAGAAACATGTTTATGTTTACGTTACTTAACAAAAATATTTGAATCTTGTTTGAATCTAAATGACGAGTATACTCGTCGTTAATGTTCAACGTGCTATGTAATTAAGGGATACCTTTAAGGTTAAACCATATAATTTATATGGGATCTGGATAAGTTCCAATGGGATTTTTAATAGCTTCTGCTTCTCCTTCTTGCAGGCTCGCACACGTTTTCTACAAACTCCCTTGCAATTTTAGAATATAGACGCGATGGTTTCGTCTGTCGCAGCATCTTTAGTTTGAACAATGTGGTTATATAGAAATGTAATAAGAAATTGAATAGGATATTCTATTTATATACTGAACAATTTACTATACGTTCCTTGTGGTTATCGTCGTATGGAAATATCTTTCTCACATAACTACCCCTGTTTTCTATAGCGAACAACGGCGACGAATATCCTTATCTCCAACATGTGTAAGATCACTTGGAAGACGTCACTATAACGTCACTATTTATAACGGCGTTTTGACGTCACCGGGGTTCCAAAAAATGCATATTGCTTAAAAAATGGCTAAAATCGTTGGTAATGTGAGAAAAAGAATCTGTCACTCGTCGATGTTTAAGACAAGTTGATATCAAACTCGTCTAGAATAGAAAAGTTATTAAGCTCGCCAAGGCTCGCTTAATAACATTTCAATTCTAGACTCGTTTGAGATCAGCTTGTCTTAAACATCGACTTATGACAGATCCTATATTTTTCCCAACCAAATAAAATGAAAGCATCCGCTATATGTATCGAACTCATGAACTTACTCATTAAAACACTACTCTACTGTCTCGACCACGATGACACTTTGGCATATAGGTTTCAAAATCGTATTTTAAATATCAAGTTAAAGTTTGAACCCTAACTTACCCATACCATACCTTAACAATGGTTGCATAGAAACGTCTATAAAGCTAGCATTGTTGTTTTGTCCGAAAGGGTTCGTTTATCGGAGGTTTTATTGTAGATCTAGTGTCTTCAATTTGTACAATGTACAGAGGAGAAAACGTTATTCTTTCCCAATAAACAGGTTTACGCTAAATCTATTATCTCCTGTGCAAACAGTTTGGAGCAAGATCAGACGCCGGGTAACCCGGCGTCTGATCAGGTTCAACACTGTTTGCCACTCAGATTAAAATGAATAGTCAGAGCTGTTAAAATGTCATTTTCTACACTTGATTGCTATGGGTTTGTAGTTCGTTTGCGCTGTGAACGTATAGGTGGTACAGAGTGGTTTGTAAGTCATCATATTTTTCACTTTTTGTTATGCTCTGTTAAATCTTTTCACGCTTTTATCTGTTTATCATAAAATACACTTTTATGCTACTACAACGGAGAATGCGCTACTCTTTCCTAACAAACGCGTTTATGCTAAAATTATAGTTTCCACTGCAAACAGTTTGGAGCCAGACCAGACGCCGAGTGACCCGGCGTCAGGTCTGGCTCCAAACTGTTTGCCACTCAGATAAAAATGAATATGTGGAACTGTCAAAACGTAATCATTTTCTACAATTAAATACAATGCGTTTACGTTTCGTTTGCGTTTAAACGGGAAATTATAATTCTTCTCCACTGCTTTAGGTAGTGTGGACGTATTACCGAGTGGGCAACGGTTTCCTGTTGGGTTTTTCAGTCAACTATGTTTGACGTTTTTGTTCTGCTCTGTTAAATCTATTCTCGCTTTTATCTGCTCATCATAAAATACACGTTTATGTTTCTATTCTGTCCTGGTAATTGAGCATTGTTCCTGACAGGTTACTGATTTTTAGCTCACCTGAGCACAAAGTGCTCAAGGTGAGCTTTTGTGGTCAGTCAATGTCCGTCGTCGTGCGTCGTGCGTCAACACTTTCTTCAAACACCTTCTTCTCCAAAACCACTTGCCTGATTGCAACCAAACTTCACAGGAATGTTCCTTGGGTCAAGCTCTTTCAAAGTTGTTCAAAGAATTTGAAACCATGCAGAACTATGGTTGCTATGGCAACCAAAGTGAAAAAATAAGGAAATCTTAAAAAATCTTCTTGTCACAAACCACAAGAACCAGAGCTTAGATATTTGGCACATGTCATTACCTATAGGTCCTCTATCAAAGTTGTTCAAATTTTGCCACTGGGGTCAAAATTGGCTCCGCCCCGGGGGTCAACGTTTTACATAGAGTTATATAGTGAAAGGTTCAAACATCTTTTTCTCTGAAACCAATATGTCAAGAGCTTTGATATTTAGCATGGTATTACTTCTAAAGGTATTTGACTTATATTGTTGAATTGGTTCCGGTCCGTTGCATATCTGGGTCACCGGAGCTAAAATTAGATTTTATTCCATGAAAACTTAAAAAATCTTCTTGTCTGAAACCATAGTACACTGAGCTTATATATTTTGCACATAGCATCGTCTACAGATCCTCTATCAAAGATGTTCAAATTTTGTCCCTGGGGTCAAAATTGGCCCCGTCCCGGGGATCACAGTTTTACATAGAGTTATATAGTGAAATGTTCAAACATCTTTTTCTCTGGAACCAATATGACCAGAGCTTTGATATTTGGCATGGTATAACTTCTAGAAGTCCTTCACACATATTGTTGAATTGGTTATGGTCTGTTGCATATCTGGGTCACAGGAGCTAAAAATAGATTTTTTCAATGAAAACTTCAAAAATCTTCTTTTCTGAAACCATAGTACACTGAGCTTAGATATTTTGCACATAGCATCGTCTACAGATCTTCTATCAAAGATGTTCAAATTTTGTCCCTGGGGTCAAAATTGGCCCCGTCCCGGGGATCACAGTTTTACATAGAGTTATATTGTGAAATGTTCAAACATCTTTTTCTCTGGAACCAATATGACCAGAGCTTTGATATTTAGCATGGTATAACTTCTAGAAGTCCTTCACACATATTGTTGAATTGGTTATGGTTTGTTGCATATCTGGGTCACAGGAGCTAAAAATAGATTTTTTCAATGAAAACTTCAAAAATCTTCTTTTCTGAAACCATAGTACACTGAGTTTAGATATTTTGTACATAGCATCGTCTACAGGCCCTCTATTAAAGTTGTTAAAATTTTGTCCCTGGGGTCAAAATTGGCCCCGCCCCGGAGGTCACCGTTTTACGTAGAGTTACATAGGAAAATGTTCAAACATCTTTTACTCAGAAACCAATATGGCCAGAGCTTTGATATTTGGCATGATGTAACTTTTAAAGGTCTTTCACATATATGGATGAATTGGTTCTGGTCTGTTGCATATCTGGGTCACCGGAGGTAAAAATAGATTTTTTTTCAATGAAAACTTCAAAAATCTTCTTGTCTGAAACCATAGTACACTGAGTTTAGATATTTTGCACATATCATCGTTTACAGGTCCTCTATCTTAGTTGTTCAAATTTTGCCACTGGGGTCAAAATTGGCACCGCCCTGGGGGTCACCTTTTACAAATCTTCTTTTCTGAAATCACGTGACCCATCCTAGTGTCACCATGGTCAGGTGAGCGATCAAGTGCCATTCTGGCCCTCTTGTTTAAAGGAAAGCATACTAGATGCACTCTTACAGTACAGCAGAACTTGTCTCAATCACCGCTGCATCGTGTTATTTGTACACCGGGCACGTAAAAGAACCTTTGGTTTTTCCAGCAGTGGGGTTCCATCTGTCTCCTTGTTGCTCCCACGGCATCTCATCAGGGTCTACACTGTTTGCTAATGTCTACTTTAGTAGACACTCTGCTTCAACTCTTTTCCTTTCAAGTTTTATTGTCTGTTTTGACCCTCTTACCGCCGAAATATCGTCTGCATTGGTAGTGTCGTCTGCAATATTTTTAATGTCAGATTTTTGACTGTTTTGACTGAAGAAATGGTGATACGATTGTCAAACAGTTTGGATCCTGATCAGACGCCGCGTTACGCGGCGTCTGATCAATATCCAAACTGTTTGAAAAGTCACCTAGCGGCGCCGTTGACAACGAAAAAGTTACATGGGTGAATAGGTTAATGTTGATCTAGAGGGCGATAGATCCTACAGATACCTATCTACATGTACCTATACCTACCTAGTTACAATACATGAACCTGCTATTGAAACATCATTGTCGATCTAGTTTTGCATGTCTGGTGTCAGCATGAAGGGTGACTTCTTAAGACCATTACGCCATAGTAAATCACTATGTTTCTAGTTTTGAAAACAGGTGACCAATTAAAGCAGGTTGAAAGTAAAGCAGAATGCGCCTTAAGGCGCATTCTGCTTTACTTTCAGCCTGCTTTAACCTACCAGCTGCTAGAATATAGAAGTTATTTCTAATGTTAAACATTCACAACTGTATAAACTGGAACTATTTTCTTCAGTGGAAGGATAAATAAGAGGCGTAAAAAGGCGTATTTATGGGGTAATGGGTTAAAGTAATTATGTTACAGACCAGAGAGGTACTAGTATTTCATTAATCAAAACTTGGCGGGTCCTTTAACAAGGATGACAAAATAATAAAACAAAGTGTATACTTTTTTTTATATTTATAAACTATACCATACTGGTCGTACTGTGTCACTATGACAATGTCGTGTTATATTTGATATGTTATATATGACAGATGTCAGCTTAATTAATATAGGACTAAAATGATGTTGAGTTTACATTGCTGAGCTATTTTTATTACTCTTATTCTGCATTAAGCAGCAACCTGCATTTTCAACTAAAGAGTCGTTCTGGAGATGCTATATGTGAACAGTTAGAGTCGTTTTACCGTCAAATTGTATCATAAGTTTTTTACCTCTTCGCCGCCTTATTGCCGTCTGCTTCAATAATGTTGTCTGAAATATCGTTCCAAAGTTAGATTTAAGGCAGTATGACTGACGTTATTTCAAATCGAGTGTCAAACAGTTTGGATCCTGATCAGACGCCGCATTACGCGGCGTCTGATCAGGATCCAAACTGCTTGCAAAGGTGCATTTTGGTGTCATTGACAGTGAAAGGGTGACACTGTAGAAACAGCCTCCTAGTTGCAACTTTTTAAAAGAATGTTCTGTGTCTTCAGTGCTTCCTGTATAACAGGAAAATGACAATCGAATACAGACAAGTTGCAAGTTAACCCTTCCACTCTCAATGACGACATAAAGCGCGTTTGCAAACAGTTTGGGTCCTGATCAGACGCCGCGTAACGCGGCGTCAGATCAGGACTCAAACTGTTTGACACTCTTATTGATATTTATTAAGTCATACAACCTTTAATCTAGCTTTGAAACTTGTATTGCAGGCAACAAAACTGAAGCAAACGACAATTAAGCGGTGAGGGGGTAAAAATCTCCCGAATAATTTGATTATGAAAGCGCTCATGCTTTCAACACTAAGTAACACTTGTGGGTTACATGTATTAGGTTCCATTGCGGAACCGGTTAGTGACCAAAACATGAACCAGTCTACTTGGAATTCTGGATAGTTTAATGAATACTGGTCTAAAAAATAAACAGTGTAGACCCAGACCAGAGGGCTCCTATAGGAGCGCTCTGATCAGGGTCAACAGTTTGCAATTGTTATAAATGTGTATTCTAAAAAGGCCCACGGTGTTGAAAAAAGAATTAACTGACAAAACCCTAATAAACGTGTCTTTTATAAACAGTGTACCTGTGGCGAGTTCGCTTGTCCTTTCGAAATAGTGTAGGCCTAGCTCAAAGTGTCTGTATTTCGATAAATCGATCTCGCTTTAAGTCGAACATACCCGTATTGCAAACGGTTAAACGTGGCTAGGTCACGTTTAAACATTGCAATATAGGTATGGTCGAACTAACGCGAGTTCGAATTATCGAGTTTCGACTGTTATATGAGGCCGTTCTCTGCCAAGCCCAAATAAACGGACATTGAAAAATATATTTTGATACAGATTAGACACCGAGTTCATTGGCACCTGTCTGACACTCATACTCACAATTAGTCAGCCAAAATGAATCGACACTGAATGATCTGAATCCTCTGTTAGTGCTTTTGGCACAAGGTTCATTGGTTACTTATTGATTGAACTAGTGGTACCCGGTTGCTTTCAGCTGGTGTTAAATTACTTATACATGTAGCAAGCTCAATATTGCCTAAAGTCACGCAACTGCACCAGCGGAATCAAATCGAAATTAGAGTGCAGAAATATATACCAAGCGTGTCCACACTCCATATACATGTACATGTACAACTTCTGCAGTATACATGTATATAGTTAAAATGACCCAAAACCACGTAACTTTCACTGTTATTATTATACTTCTCCATGTATTCAGTCAATGACCCAAATAACGTAACTTTCACGGTGATTATTATACTTCTCCATGTATTCAGTCAATGACCCAAATAACGTAACTTTCACTATTATTATTATACTTCTCCATGTATTCAGTCAATGACCCAAATAACGTAACTTTCACTGTGATTATTATACTTATCCATGTATTCAGTCAATGACCCAAATAACGTAACTTTCACTGTTATTATTATACCTATCCATGTATTCAGTCAATGACCCAGATAACGTAACTTTCACTGTTATTATTATACTTATCCATGTATTCAGTCAATGACCCAAATAACATAACTTTCACTGTTATTATTATACTTATCCATGTATTCAGTCAATGACCAAAGTCACGTAACTTTCACTGTTATTATTATACTTCTCCATGTATTCAGTCAATGACCCAAATAACGTAACTTTCACTGTTATTATTATACTTCTCCATGTATTCAGTCAATGACCCAAATAACGTAATTTTCACTGTTATTATTATACTTCTCCATGTATTCAGTCAATGACCCAAATAACGTAACTTTCACTGTGATTATTATACTTCTCCATGTATTCAGTCAATGACCAAAATAACGTAACTTTCACTGTGGTTATTATACTTCTCCATGTATTCAGTTAATGACCAAAGTCACGTAACTTTCACTGTTATTATTATACTTATCCATGTATTCAGTCAATGACCCAAATAACATAACTTTCACTGTTATTATTATACTTCTCCATGTATTCAGTCAATGACCCAAATGACGTAACTTTCACTGTGATTATTATACTTCTCCATGTATTCAGTCAATGACCAAAGTCACGTAACTTTCACTGTGATTATTATACTTCTCCATGTATTCAGTCAATGACCCAAATAACGTAACTTTCACTGTTATTATTATACTTCTCCATGTATTCAGTCAATGACCCAAATAACGTAACTTTCACTGTGATTATTATACTTCTCCATGTATTCAGTCAATGACCAAAATAACGTAACTTTCACTGTGATTATTATACTTCTCCATGTATTCAGTTAATGACCAAAGTCACGTAACTTTCACTGTTATTATTATACTTCTCCATGTATTCAGTCAATGACCAAAGTCACGTAACTTTCACTGTGATTATTATACTTCTCCATGTATTCAGTCAATGACCCAAATAACGTAACTTTCACTGTGATTATTATACTTCTCCATGTATTCAGTCAATGACCAACGTCACGTTACTTTCATTGTGATTTTTATACTTCTCCATGTATTCAGTCAATGACCCAAATAACGTAACTTTCACTGTTATTATTATACTTCTCCATGTATTCAGTCAATGACCCAAATAACGTAACTTTCACTGTTATTATTATACTTCTCCATGTATTCAGTCAATGACCCAAATAACGTAACTTTCACTGTTATTATTATACTTCTCCATGTATTCAGTCAATGACCCAAATAACGTAACTTTCACTGTGATTATTATACTTCTCCATGTATTCAGTTAATGACCAAAGTCACGTAACTTTCACTGTGATTATTATACTTCTCCATGTATTCAGTCAATGACCCAAATAACGTAACTTTCACTGTGATTATTATACTTCTCCATGTATTCAGTCAATGACCAAAGTCACGTAACTTTCACTGTTATTATTATTATTCTCCATGTATTCAGTCAATGGCCCAAATAACGTAACTTTCACTGCTATTATTATACTTCTCCATGTTTTCAGTCAATGACCCAAATAACGTAACTTTCACTGTGATTATTATACTCTTCCATGTATTCAGTCAATGACCCAAATAACGTAACTTTCACTGCGATTATTATACTTCTCCATGTATTCAGTCAATGACCCAAATAATGTAACTTTCACTGTGATTATTATACTTCTCCATGTATTCAGTTAATGACCAAAGTCACGTAACTTTCACTGTGATTATTATACTTCTCCGTGTATTCAGTCAATGACCCAAATAACGTAACTTTCACTGTGATTATTATACTTCTCCATGTATTCAGTCAATGACCCAAATAACGTAACTTTCACTGTTATTATTATACTTATCCATGTATTCAGTCAATGACCCAAATAACGTAACTTTCACTGTTATTATTTTACTTATCCATGTATTCAGTCAATGACCCAAATAACGTAACTTTCACTGTTATTATTATACTTATCCATGTATTCAGTCAATGACCCAAATAACGTAACTTTCACTGTTATTATTATACTTATCCATGTATTCAGTCAATGACCAAAGTCACGTAACTTTCACAGTTATTATTATACTTATCCATGTATTCAGTCAATGACCCAAATAACGTAACTTTCACTGTTATTATTATACTTCTCCATGTATTCAGTCAATGACCAAAGTCACGTAAATTTGATTGTTATTATTTTTATTTTTATTATTATTATTATTATTATTAGTGTTGTTGTTGTTGTTGTTGTTGTTGTTGTTGTTATAACTATTATTTAATAATAATATTAATGAAAACAATGATTTATTTTATGATCATTATTATAATTATTATTATAACGAGTATACCAGATTTATATAGAACTCTTTTAACACATGATTGGTGCTTTAAAAAGCACTTCACATGAACTTATATACATGTACTTACTAGTACTACATGTAGCGGCATCAAATCGCAACTAGAGTGCAGACATATCAAGCGTGTCCACATACATGTATACATGCAGAACTTCTACGTGTATCCAGTTTATATGAGACATGTAGTTGAAGACGAACGTCGCGTAACACAGAGTGGAGAAAAATACCAAGCGAACCTAGATCTACATACATTAACAGCATCTATATGTAATCGGTTTACATATATAAATAAATCATACTGCAAGATGTGGGATACACTGCACGGTGCTATAGTAGTGTCTAATATATCTAGGGACTTGGTATGCGACGTTTATGGATAATTCTCATGTAGCATTAGGTAGTGATTGCTTAAGCCATTTATACCATATAACCTGTTTTTAGTCTTGAAAACATGTGAACATGCACTTAAGGCGGTTTAAAAGTAAAGCAGAATGTGCCTTAAGGCACATTCTGCTTTACTTTAAGCCTGCTTTAAGCTATCACGTACGTGTTCAATGTATAAAGTGGAACTCTTTGCTTCAGTGGAGGGATGAATTACATGCGTACAGTGAAGAAGACGTTATTCTTCCCCGTTTAAACGCAATTCAAACGCAAGCGCATTGCAATAAATTGTACAAAATATCCGTTTTTAGAAAATTCTAACTATTCTTTAAATCTGAGTTGCAAACAATGTGGAGCCTGATCAGACGCCGGGTTACCCGGCGTCTGATCTGGCTCCAAATTGTTTGCATAGAAATAAATATTTTAGCGTAAACGCGTTTATTTGGGAAAGTACATCTTCTCCACTGTAACACTTTCACTAGCGGCATCAACTGGAAATTCCAAGTGTTCCCACATACATCAACATGTAATCGGTTTAAAACAAATAATGTAAGACGTGTGAGCGCTAGGGCTCTCCTAGTGAGAACTGGCCTTTGATTGTGACAGTCTATGGATACTAGTTCTCATCGCATTCGGTACTGTTTACTTGGTTCTGTAAGGTGCAAATGGTAACTTTATTGTGTATAACGGATCAACATGTAGATTATACAGTGCAACTAAAACTAAGCGACTAAATACAGGATATACTGACACTTTCACTGTAAGTTGGGGGAGGTGTTAGTGTGTGTGTGGGGGGGGGGGGGGAGAGGTTAATGAGAAAAATGCACTCTACTTTTGCCATACATGTATCTTTTTTATCAGAAAACGGACACTGCTACAGTGATGTAGACGTTATTCTTTTCCATTACAAACAGGTTGGAGTCAGATCAGACAACGGGTAAGTTGAGGTAACCCGCCATCTGATCAGGATCCAATATGAAACTATTTGCTACTCAGATTAAATGTCCTTTCCTACACTTTCGCGTGTCGCTTGCGTTAAAACGGGAAAGAATAACGTCTTCTTCATTGCTACTTGTGTTGGCGTATTCCCGCCTGCAATACAATGATGGGTAACCAAATGTTCAAATGTGGATAATCTATTTGAAAAGTTATTCATAGAAAGAGTTAAGCTGTATTAATCTATTTAATATGTGTACTTCAATCAACTATAAGTGAATAGGCGCTTAAATATTTAGCCATCAACTGCGATTTGACCGATATAGTGTTCCCTCTCTACAGCGACACTCAATGGCAGAAACAGATTGTGTGTGTTGTTTGGAGTTATAGGTCGATATAGAGAGGGAAAATTAGACTTTGCTTACATTTGCAAACAGTTTGAATCAAGCTGTTTGTCACTCGTCATATTCTGCTTTAAGGTTGAACAACCCTAATAAGATCGGACTAGGGTCGGGCAATTTCGGGACTCTACGGAGAGCGATCGGTCATTCTCGTCAACTATATACTAAAGCATAATTCGGAACGGATTGACAGTTGACGAGAATGGCCGATCGCTGCACGTAGAGTACCGATTTTGTTCCGATCTCATTAGGAGTCCTCAACCTTAATAGTTTGTCTACACTATCATTTTGCAGTTAGATTTTAAGAATATAATGATATAGCAAACAGTGCAGACCCTGATGAGACCACTCGTTACATGGCGTCTCATCAGGGTCTACATTGTTTGCCAATGGCTTAAATGCCGGGTAGAGATCCACAAAGTCTTTGCTATTAATTGTATTGTAGATCAACACAGTTGGGACTACAGTATCCATGGCAACAGATAATGAACTTAACAGACTATAATCATGCTCGTTAGGAACGTTTAGATTTAGTCTACACTTTATTGCTGTCACGGACATAGAGCCGACATTGCGAACGAGTTGGATCCAGATCAGACGCCGCGTAATGCGGTGTCTGTCAAAAATCCGAACTGTTGAGCAACCTCCTTATCAATACATCTAGTCAACTTCTATTTTTAAAAAAGAGGATTTTACATAAAATTGCAGACGAAAATGTTTAGCAGACGATATTTTGGCTTCGAAACGGTTGAAAAAAATATGTTAAATTTGGCGTGTTTAACCCATATAAGTAGACATGCGCACAGAGTGCGTATTGCAGCCTCTCGGCAGGGTCTACATCATTCGCTAATGCATGCTTTTATGAATCAAACACTTAACCCATTACCTCATTACATATTTCAAGTTTTAAAAACATGTGACTACTTAAAGCACATTCTGCTTTATTAAGGCACATTCTGCTTTACTTTCAGCCTGCTTTAACCCTTTGAACCCTAGTCCCGCATATATGCGTCCTTTTCAAGCAGTATACATGTGAAAAGTGCACTTGTCCTATGCAAACAGTGAATACCCAGATCAGAGGGCTCCTTACGGAGCCCTCTGATCTGGGTATTCACTGTTTGTCATAATGCAACACATTGACAAAAACAACCCTAATAAGTCAGAAATGGACTAGATTAAAATGGAAACTGGAATTGTCCATTTAAAGTTTCAGGGAGGAAAGAGTTAAGCTACAATTTGCTAGAATACAGATTTTTTTTTCGTTTAATACATATTCATGACAGCATACATTCAAACTATTTTCTTGAGGATAGGAATAAAATAACGGCATAAAAAGGTGTATGTATGGGGTAATAGGTTAAAACAAGCGATATGGGGAAGGGTGGACAAGGAGGACGTGTTTCCCAAGAGTACTTGTCACAGATTACTCACGACCCATTACACATCAGATAATACTGTTTTTATTGATCAATTAATCCTTGCATCGTCGTTTTAAACGTTATTATGCTGAATTGTCGTCTGTTTCAAATTTATCGTCTGCAAAAACACACAAAAATCCAGTGTATTATTATATTTTATAACTGAAGAAAAGTTGAATGTGTGTGTCAGACAGCTGTGATCCCGATCATACGCCACGTTTTAACTTTGAAATAAAAGTAGGCCTACAGTGGAGAATGTGTTATTCTTTCCCAATAAACGCGTTTACGCTAAAACTATTATTTGCAGTGCAAACAATTTGGAGCCAGATCAGACGCCGGGTAACCCGGTGTCTGATCAGGCTCCAAACTGTTTGCCACCAAGATAAACATGAAATATCAGAATTGTCCAAAAGTTGTTCTTTTCTACGTTTTAGTGCTTTGCGTTTGCGTACGTTTGCGTTTAAACGGGAAAGAATAACACATTCTCCACTGTATGTACGACTTAATTTATTGATCGAGTTCTAACTGTACATGTATTTGCAAAAAACTCTGATGTAGTTGAGCCTAATAGCGGAAGAGTTTATGTTTTAACCCTTTATCAAGTATAACGGACGTCGGCTTTGTTTTTGTTTAAAATCTAAACTCTTCTTTTATTCAAAGTTCAAACGAATAAACACATACGAGAGTGAAACCGATTGGATACATATAACTGTCAAGCACGCGGTTACTGTGCGTTTGATCTGGATCTAATTTTTCTAAAACGTACATAAAGTCGGTTCAATTCAAACGTGTAAACATGAAATTTCCATTAGAATAAACTCCTACACATGACGCAAAAATTGCTTTGCTAACAAAATGTATTTACTTTGGTTGAATAGTTGAGTCACAAATGATTGGTGACAAAAATAATCAGCAAATCGTGTTGGATGAGCAGAATAAAGCGATTCAGGGCTGCCATAATTTGATCTTGAAAAATCCTCAATTTTTCAAATTTTCTATTGTTCAAGCGTGATTACTTAAAGATATCACATGACCAAGCTTGGGTGGTAACACCTACCCCCGTATATAGTTTGAGTCCAAGCATGCAGAGCATGCACTAACAGTGGTAGCGTCTAGGCAAAGAATCATTCAGGCGTCTCATGTGAGGCCCGCACCTAATATTTGATAGCTTGGTTAGTAAAACCCATAGAAAAACCTATTGATATCTATAATGTAAGGGCCTCTATTCAAAGCTGAGCCATTGCCTGAAGACTTTTCTCATGCTGTATACCGGTATATACCTGTATTTTGACACCAACTAAAGAATGGGGGTGAATCAATGAAAGGACTGGCTGTCTTTAAAGCAGGTTGAAAGTAAAGCAGAATGCGCCTTAAGGCGCACTCTGCTTTACTTTCAGTCTGCTTTAAGCTACCATCTGCTAAGATAAGAATCCGAGGATTTCGGAAAAATCTGGAGAAGTGGCAGCTCTGGAGATTGGGTAAATAAAAAACTCACGTGACGAACTCTTCCGCAGTATCCCTGCACTACTATGACGTCATCAATTTTAAACAAGTGCCGTCTGTTGTTATTTCTCAACTTTAAATTTTAAGTAGATCTATTTAAGAAATAATGAATTCATACCAGTGTTTTATCGTTCAATCGAACATTGGTAGGAGTTGAGATGCGTAGTAATTTAATCACGAGGCCTTTAGGCCGAGTGGTTTAATTACAATTCTAACACACCTCGCCCACATCCCTATATAAGCGAAGAAGGACCGTCTCAGTGTACGAATTTTCAGTAGAACACTCACGCGCTAAACGTTCTAACGTGACGTCATTTGGCTTCAAAAGTACGTACGACAAGAAATGTAGCGCCGTTGCTTCTGTGCAAATTTCGGTTAAATTATGTGTTAGAATCGAAATAAAAAATTCATACCAGTGTTCTATCTAACAATCGAACACTGGTAGTCGTTGAGATGCTTGTAATTAAATCACTCGGCCTAAAGGCCTCGTGATTAAATTACTACGCATATCAACTCCTACCAGTGTTCGATTGCACGATAGAACACTGGTATGAATTTTTTATTTCTTAAGCATCTCAACGACTACCAGTGTTCGATTGATAGATAAAACACTGGTATTAATTTATTATTTCGATTCTAACACATAATTTAACCTTAATTTGCACCGAAAAAACAGCGCTACATTTCTTGGCGTACGCATTTTCAAAGTCATACATTGACGTCACGTTAGAACGTTTATGCGCGTGAGTGTTCTACTGAAAGGGGTGTGGGCGAGCCGGCGAGGTGTGTTAGAATTAAGAAATAAAAAATTCATACCAGTGTTCTACTGAAAATTCGTACACTGAGACGGTCCTTCTTCGCTTATATAGGGGTGTGGGCGAGGTGTGTTAGAATTTGACTTAAAGACATCTCCTGACGAACTTTCGATCATAACGCCTTGCCAGACAATGTCCTTGCAAAAAGCATGGCTCTTATGGACATGTGGGTAGCAAAGAACCATTTAAGCTTCTCGTGTGAGACCCAACCTTTATATTTGATAGTTTGGTTAGAAGTAAAGGTGTACATTAGTATTTGTGAAATGCATCCATTCTTTCAAGAAATGCAGAATTTTCTAAAGAGAGGCGTCTGATTATTGCAAGCCAATGTAAATCAGATGCTCATTTTGGAACATTCTGCTTTATCAATGTCCTGCATAAAGTTGCGATATGTATCATATAGTTATAATTCCTGAACCCTTTCACTCTCAATGACGCCATAAAGCGCGTTTGCAAACAGTTTGGGTCCTGATCAGACGCCGCGTTAGGCAAACTGTTTGACACTCTTATCGATAGCTATTTAAACTTAGTCATACAACCTTAAATCTAACTTTGAAACGTGTCTTTCAGGCAATAATGCTGAAACAGACGACAATAAAGTAATGAAGGGGTAAAAATCTCACGAATAATTTGATCATGAAAGGGTTTTTAAAGTGGTCATTTACCACATGATTGGTTGCACTGTAGAGTTGCATTCATCCCGTTAACACTACCATGCTCGGTCATCTCAACCATCTTGGACAATCACTAATTTTGTTCTATTTGCAGGTATCTCCGCCTAGGCCTCTATGTATTCAGCACGTGAAGGGTGCTCATACAACACTAAAGGCTGCTCTAAGAAAACAAACCAGAACAATTGAACTCCGTGATCTCAACACACAGCCATTCTTATCTACCAGAGAGTTCCAAACATTTCCACACGGTGGCGCTGTCAACATCTGTTTCCTAGAGAGCGCTATAACTCGGACACCAAAAACTGCACATTTAAATTTGGCGTTCTACCATCTACCGGTGTTTGGAATTCGTGCAGTCGGTCAAGATTTTGTTTGGATTATATATTAACGTTAAAGTAAGCTGTGGAAAGTGATAAGACAGGACGATGAAGGAGCGTAACCCAGCTCTACGGTTCCTGCACCACTGGCCTACCAGGACACTGTGTGTGGTCCTCCTGGTTCTCCAGGCAGCCTCTATGAACTGGTACCTCATGGACAACCTCACCTTCTCCTGGGCCGCTATCTATGGAGCCGATGCCGTCGTCCTGTGTCTGTTTATTGTCGCCATGGTGATGGCTACTTTTAATATTCACGAAGAGAAACAGGTTGGCCATGTGACCCGACACGACACGCGGTACCTACCTCTGACGGCAGTCGCCTGGTTTGCGTACGCGATAGTGATGGATATCAAAATAGGCGTGATCTTCACAGAGTTTTCTGACGACCTTGATGAGGACAGTTTCTTTGGTCCAAACACTCTGAAATCTACTCTAGCACTGTCAGGGATAATATTCCTGTCGTTCTTGGCCACACAACATGACCAGAAACGTGGTGAGAGAAAGGAACTCATTACTAGTCTCACAGCTGTTGTAATCTTTGACATTCTGGACGGTGTCGACAGTTTGGAGAACTTATTTGATAAAGACGTTCGAGATACCTATCCCCCAGGTCTGGACGATACCGTTATTGGTGTGTGCTGTATTAACTTTATACTACCAGGAGTACCTCTGCTAACTTTGTCCATCACGAAATTCGGTTTACGGAAAGTACCGAAATCACTCGAACTGTTACACAAGCTCGCGACCGCGTATGCTGTCAATCTACCTCTCTTTATCACTCGTATGATCACGTGGCATGGACTTTCGCAGGGAATTTCAATTTTTGTTCTTAAAAACCTCATTGCGATGGGCGTGACGGCGTTTGAACTTCTTGAACATCATTTTACCCAAGACGCGAAGGAAGAAGAGACAAACAAAATCTCTGAGAAGTTTCATACAAATGCCACATACAAATCAGAAGTGAAAGATTCCACTTTATGACGTATTAAAGACAGTAACTTTTTTTTAATAGTGTTGACTCATTGAGCCCCAGTGACGCATATATGTGTCCTTTACAAAATGTGTATCTCCGTAGAGTACACTTTGTCTTATGCAAACAGTGAAGTCCCTGATTAGAGGGCTCCTACAGGAGCCCTCTGATCAAGGACTTCACTGTTTGTCACTGTTTTTCATTTTCTAATTTACGTCCGTCGTATCACAAAAAACAATCCTAAATAGTCTAAAATGGACTAGCCTTTATTGCAAACTGGAATTGTCCATTGGAAGTCTAAGGGAATAATGAGTTAATGGCGAAACTGTAATTACGACCCTTTTATGGGACGCTAGGCATAAATGGGTTAAGACACTTTGAGATAAGAAATGTCGACACGAGTCTTCTATACAGTTTGGATCCATATCAGACGCCGTGTCATTAAGTAAAGCAGAAATATCACGCCATTGGACCATTCTGTTTCATTTTCATCCAGCTTTAGGCAGTGACCTTTCATAGATACCAACGTAAGCATTACCGGTACTCCATTGGTCGTGATAAGAGCTATATACAGTTACACGAATACGTTTGTGTTCGTAGAAAGGCGGAATATCACCATTGTATCATCCGTACCCTTCTATCGACTGACAATTAGGGGCGGAATATCACCATTGTATTATCTGTACCCTTCTATCGACTGACAATTAGTGGCGGAACATCACCATTGTATCATCCGTACCCTTCTATCGACTGACAATTAGGGGCAGAATATCACTGACAATTAGGGGCAGAATATCACCATTGTATTATCTGTACCCTTCTATCGACTGGCGATTAGGGGCAGAATACATGTATCACCATTTTATTATCCGTACCCTTCTATCGACTGACAATTAGGGGCGGAATATCACCATTGTATTATCTGTACCCTTCTATCGATTGACAATTAGGGGCGGAACATCACCATTGTATCATCCGTACCCTTCTATCGACTGGCGATTAGTGGCAGAATATCAGCAATGTATTATCTGTACCCTTCTATCGATTGACAATTAGGGGCGGAATATCACCATTGTATTATCTGTACCCTTCTATCGATTGACAATTAGGGGCGGAATATCACCATTGTATTATCTGTACCCTTCTATCGATTGACAATTAGGGGCGGAATATCACCATTGTATTATCCGTACCCTTCTATCGACTGGCGATTAGTGGCAGAATATCAGCAATGTATTATCCGTAGTCTTCTGTCGAATTGCGACTAGAAGCGAACGTAGAGAAGTGGAATATCACCAATGTATTATCCGTAGCCTTCTGCCGACTAGCGACTAGGAGTGGTGCCCTTATAGAAGCGGAATATCACCAATGTATTATCTAATGTTCCGTCGACTAGCGACTAGGAGCGTTCGTTGAGAGGCGGACTATCACTAATGTATTATCCGTACCCTTCTGGCAACTAGCGACTAGGAGCGTTCGTAGAGAGACAGAAGATCACCATTGTCTTGTTTGGACAATATCATGCTTTACTCTGTATGCATTTCTAGTACAGGCTCCGAGGTTATAAAGCATTTGAGCTGAGTCTAAACTCGTTCCCAAGCATTTGATTGGTCAGATTTGAGCCTAGGCTCAAATCTGACCAATCAAATGCTAGGGAACACACTCATACTCAACTAAAACGCTTTATAACCTCGGAGTCAGTGTTCCCTCTCTATAACGACACCCGTTAGGAAACAAAGATTGCGTGTGTTGTTCGGAGCGAGTTTATATAGGGAAGGACAATTAAGCCCCCTGGCTTACATTTGCAAACATCCTGAATCCAGATCAGATGCCGCATCAGGCGTCGTCTTATCAGGAATCAAGCTATTATTTTTCTTCTGTCAAAATGTCCACTAATAATTCTGTAACTTTATGAAAAACCAGCAGACGATATTTCAGAAGTGAAAGCGTTAGACATGATTGTCTTGTTTTTGGGAATAGCAGCAAGCATTGTTGTAAGAAGGGAAAAGTTGATGGGAGCCTTGGGAGGTCGTTGTAGGGAGGGATCACTGTATACAAATATACTCTGCAATATGTTTTCTAAGACTGAAAACATCGATACAGTGGAGAATCTGTTATTCTTTCCCGTTTAAACGCAAACGCAAAGCACTAAAACGTAGAAAAGTACAACTTTTGGACAATTCTGATAATTCATGTTTATCTTGGTGGTAAACAGTTTGGAGCCTGATCAGACGCCGGGTCTGGCTTCAAATTGTTTGCACTGCAAATAATAGTTTTAGCGTAAACGCGTTTATTGGGAAAGAATAACACATTCTTCACTGTAGCAGTGTCAGAGAGTTAGGATCCTGATCAGACGCCGCGTTTGCAAAATCGCCTTTGTGCGCCTTTGGTGGTTAAATGGTTAGAGAACCGGTGAGGAATTGTTATTGTATGAAATAAAAAGAGCAAGCAATCGTTTAAGTTATCTTGAAATGTGTCAGTCATACAATCATCATTGAGGTTTATTTTTAGTATATTTCTGCAATTGATGCATGACTTTGTAAGCGGTGAATAACATATGTTTTCACTTAGTTTAACATTATTGTTATGTGATACATGTACGCATAATATTAAAAACGTGTAGATTGTGTGCACATTACTGCAGTTTATGATATAAACCGATGTTTAACCCTTATCATGTTCAATTGTCGTCTGCTTCAAACAGAAATAAATTATCGTCTGCAAATATAAATCAAAGTTAGTTTTAAGCATTTGAAATAGATGATAGGTTGAATATGAGTGGCAAACAGTTTGGATCCAGATTAGACGCCGTGTGACACGGCGTCTGATCTGTATCCAAACTGTTTGCAAATGTAAACCAGGTCGTGTTAAGCATAGTAAGGGTTAAGAGAACATGCTTATGTAGTGAGAGTATCATGAACTAGAGTAAAAACAGTTTTAATAAATTCAACCCTAGCGACGAGTATACTCGTCATTAAAAAAAAAGTGTGCGATGCAAACAGTATACAGTGGAGAAAACGTTATTCTTTCCCAATAAACGCGTTTACGCTAAAACTATTGTTTCCATTGCAAACAGTTTGGAGCCAGATCAGACGCCGGGAAACCCGGCGTCTGATCAGGCTCCAAACTGTTTGTCACTCACTTCAAAATGAGCCGTCAAAATTTTCAAAAAGTCGTCATTTTTACCGATTTTAATGCACTGTGTTTACGTTTCGTTTGCGTTTAAACGGGAAAGAATAACGTTTTTCCACTGTATATCCTGATCAGGATGTTCCCGCTTGAGCCCTCTGATCAGGGTCTGTATTATTTGTCATTCTGCAATAAAATGTTAAAATCAACCCTAAATAAGCCAAAAGTAATGGACTTCACTTTAATGGAAACTGGAATTATCCATTAAAAGTAAAAAAAAAAAAAAGAAAAAAAAAAGCATAAACGAATTAAGACTTAAACTAAGTCACTTTTTAGCTCACCTGAGCCAAAGGCTCAAGGTGAGCTATTGGGATGTCCCTGTGTTCGTCGTCCGTCGTCGTGCGTTGTGCGTCGTGCGTTGTGCGTCGTGCGTCGTGCGTTGTGCGTCGTGCGTCGTCGTTAACAATTGCTTTAAATGACATCTTCTCCTATACCGCTTGACAGAATTCAACCAAACTTTACAGAAATGTTCCTTGGGTCAAGCTCTTTCAAATTTGTTCAAAGAATTAAAAACAATGCAGAACTCTGGTTGCCATGGCAACCAAAGTGAAAAAATAAGGAAATCTTGAAAAATCTTCTTGTCAAAAACTGCAATAGTCAGAGCTTAGATATTTGGCACATAGCATCACCTACAGGTCCTCTATCAAGTTTGTTCAAATTATGCCCCTGGGGTCAAAATTGGCCCCGCCCCGGGGGTCACAGTTTTACATAGAGTTCTATAGTGAAATTTTCAAACGTCTTCTTCTCTGAAAGTAATATGGCCAGAGCTTTGATATTTGGCATGCTGGCATTTCTAGATGTCCTATACCAAAATTGTTCAAATGGTTCTGGTAGGTTGCATATGTAGGTCACTGGAGCTAAAAATAGATTTTTTCAATGAAAACCTTAAAAATCTTCTTCTCTGCAACTACAAGGGCCATTATAAATGTTAGATATTTGACACATAGCATCGCCTACAGGTCCTCTATCAAGTTACTTCAAATTATGCCCCTGGGGTCAAAATAGGCCCCGCCCCGGGGGTCACAGTTTTACATAGAGTTATATAGTGAAATTTTCAAACGTCTTCTTCTCTGAAACTAATATGGCCAGAGCTTTGATATTCAGCATGGTGACACTTCTGGATATCCTTTATCTATTTTGTTCAACTGGTTTCAGTCTGTTGCATATGTAGGTCACATGAGCTAAAAATAGATTTTTTTTCCCAATGGAAACTTACAAAATCTTCTTGTCTAAAACCCTACTACCCTGATCTTAGATATTTGGCACATAGAAGCATCTACAGGTTCTCTTACAAGATTGTTCAAATTATGCCCCTCGGGTAAAAAATGACCCCTTCCTGGACATAAATATTTATCTCCATTTTGTCATTTATTCTCAGGTGAGCGATAATGCCCCATGGGGCTCTTGTTTAGTTTTAGCCTGTTACCCAAACAGTCATTTATATGTTTTATAAGAAATATAATTTCTATATTTCTATATCCTGTGATGATAGCTTAAAGAAGGCTGAAAGTAAATTTACTTTCACAACCTGCTGTAACTGGGCACATGTCTTCAAAACCAGAAACATGCCATGTGTTAATGGTTAGATAGTTGTGACAGCTTTATTCTACTCAATGCAAATGTAGAGGCTCTCTGTATTGATTTCGAGCTGTTTAAAGCTGTCATCTGCCTTAAAATATTCAGTCTTCCCCAATCAAATTGTAGGTTAAACAGGTTTAATGTGAATCTGTCTAATACTGAAAAACGTTGTCTGCTATATGATTCCGTCTTCTGAAAACCAGCTGTTAAATAACTGATTATTACTTTACTTTTTTCACTATATTGCAAATAAGTTAATCCATTTACCCTTAAATACGCCTTTTTACGCCTCTAATTTATTCCTCCACTGCAGAAAATAGTTCCAATTTATACAGTTATTAATGTCCCATAAAAATATATTCTATATCCTAGGAGCTTGTGACATTAAGCAGGCTGAAAGGAAAGCAGAATGCGCCTTAAGGCGCATTTGCTTTACTTTCAACCTGCTTTTAGTGGTCACCTATCTTCAGTATTAGAAATAAATTACGGGGTTATGGGTTAAAGATAACATGGGTGAAACTAGGAGAGACGGATAGATTGTTGTGATACAAAGTAACTGTTTTCCTTAAAACGAAATAGAAGGCTACACATAGTCCGCAATAAAAGTTTGAAACCGCATATTTGTATATATATCAAACTATCTTGAGTACATGAGTATTTCTCAGACGCAAGGTTACGTGTCGTCTGGTCTGGACCAAACTTTACGCAAGTTGAGATAATTTGCGTTTATTAAGTTATGTTTTAAGGGAGGTAAATAAACACACACAGAAATGCAATTGTTATTAACTACACATACGTTCTCTCCCTTCCAACAGTTTTACAAAATACCGATAGTTTTGTTGGGAATTAATCGACGTACGTAATTCGTTTCCAATCACAGTAAAACCTCGTTATTACGACAACAAAATTGTGATACACTATGGACTGTCTTGCATGCAATTGTTAATGTAGAATCTTACATGAGTGCTCGTTATTCAATAGTTTTTATAAAAGAGTTGATTAAAATAAAATGACCCGAGTCTTGGCGAGCGTTATATTAATTCTAGTCAACGATTAAAAATGATAATAAATGAGCACAAATGTGAGACTCTATTCATCACAAAAAAAATGACATAAACATTTAAAAATAACTATTTAGTTATTTGAAGCCGTATGTTGCAGTCCCTTCGCCATATACCGGTATATTTTCCGCCAAAACGATACGTTGTTTGTGTTAACATCATCTCAAATGGTGTCATTTAATGTCCCGCTTCATGCTGCGCTTGCATATGAAGAGGTTGGTCCGGAGCCCGAACATATGTTTGATTTGTATTTCTTACACTAGTGGATGACGATATTTATAGAATTGCTTTATGTCACTGCCATATCTGTAAGTGTACTAGAACTCAAATACAGTCGAAACTCGATACTTCGAACTCACATTAGTTCAAACATACCTGAAACCCATATTTCAAAGTCAGAACGTGGCTAAACCACGTTTTAATTTTGAAATACGAGTTTGTCCGACATACGCAAGATTGAGTTACATAAGTTGATCATAAAAATCCTAAGATTTCAAATTTTCAATTTTTCAGACGCAATTTTACTAATCGTACCTTTACCCCATAGTTTGTTTCTTTTTTGAAGACACATTACTGCTTAAAACAGGTTGAAAGTTAAGCAGAATGCGCCTTAAGGCGCATTCTGCTTTACTTTTAACCTGTTTTACGCAACGATCTGCTAAGATAAAAATCCTAATACTTAGGAAAAATCCGGAGAAATGGCAGCCCTGGAGTTATCGAAATTCGACTTATGAAATTATGGTAAGCTCAATATAAGCCAGTTCGGAGTATCGAGTTTCGACTGCCTCCAAAGTTTCGATCTAATTTGAACCACTCGGAAATTGACAGCTTTTATATGTACGTTTTTGTCTGACTGAAAATTCTTTTGAAGCTCAAACACATTGATTGAAGTTTTGGGAAAGGATCACATATTCTAAACTGGAGAAACATGACACTATTCAAATACACGTTGGCAGTTTATTTCAATTGTTGAAGAAGCAAATATATATTTAAAGACGACAGATGTGCAACTTTTTATAATATTTTAAAAAGCATGAAAACTATCAAACCAGCCCCGCTTTAATTACTGCGAACACAACAAAACCTTTCGCCGCGATCCGCTCGCCACAGGTCCCCACAGGTTCACGTGCCTTTAACCTTGTGCTTTCGTCTCTCTCCATGGTCACTTCTCCTTTATGTACCCTGAGGCGAGCGGACCGTGGCGTTCTGTACAGTTCGTGGTAATGAACGCAGGGCAGGTATGAGGTATAACAATGATTGAAGTACATGTGTGACAATATTCAAAGACAGGATATTGGCTAATTACTATGATTAAAGAGATGTGAAGCATTTAATTGCAATATTCAAAGACAGATGAGTGGTTTATAATAATGATAGAAAAAACATTTCAACAATCAAAGACAGGCGAGTGGCTTATTACAATGATTGAAGAAACATGACAATATTCAAAGACAGGCGAGTGGATTATTACATTGATAAAAGAAATATTTCAACAATCAAAGACAGGTGAGTGGCTTATTACAATGATTGAAGAAACATGACAATATTCAAAGACGGGTTTGAGGATTATTACAATGATTGAAGAAACATGACAATATTCAAAGACGGATGCGTGGATTATTACAATGATTGAAGAAACATGACAATATTCAAAGACGGGTGAGTTGATTATTACAATGACTGAAGAAACATAACAATATCCAAAGACAGGTGAGTGGATTATTACAATGACTGAAGAAACATGACAATATTCAAAGACGGGTGAGAGGATTATTACAATGACTGAAGAAACATAACAATATTCAAAGACAGGTGAGTGGATTATTACAATGACTGAAGAAGCATGACAATATTCAAAGACAGGTGAGTGGATTATTACAATGATTGAAGAAACATGACAATATTCAAAGACGGGTGAGTGGATTATTACAATGACTGAAGAAACATGACAATATTCAAAGACGGATGAGTTGATTATTACAATGACTGAAGAAACATGACAATATTCAAAGACGGGTGAGAGGATTATTACAATGATTGAAGAGACATAACAATATCCAAAGACAAGTGAGTGGATTATTACAATGACTGAAGATACATGACAATATTCAAAGACAGGTGATTGGATTATTACAATGACTGAAGAAACATAACAATATTCAAAGACAGGTGAGTGGATTATTACAATGATTGAAGAGACATAACAATATCCAAAGACAGGTGAGTGGATTATTACAATGACTGAAGAAACATAACAATATTCAAAGACAGGTGAGTGGATTATTACAATGACTGAAGAAACATGACAATATTCAAAGACAGGTGAGTGGATTATTACAATGACTGAAGAAACATAACAATGTTCAAAGACAGGTGAGTGGATTATTACAATGACTGAAGAAGCATGACAATATTCAAAGACAGGTGAGTGGCTTATTACAATGATTAAAGAAACATGACAATATTCAAAGACAGGTGAGTGAATTATTACAATGACTGAAGAAACATGACAATATCAAAGACGGGTGAGAGGATTATTACAATGACTGAAGAAACATGACAATATTCAAAGACAGGTGAGTGGATTATTACAATGACTGAAGAAACATGACAATATTCAAAGACGGGTGAGAGGATTATTACAATGACTGAAGAAACATAACAATATTCAAAGACAGGTGAGTGGATTATTACAATGACTGAAGAAACATAACAATATCCAAAGACAGGTGAGTGGATTATTACAATGATTGAAGAAACATGACAATATTCAAAGACAGGCGAGTGGATTATTACATTGATAAAAGAAATATTTCAACAATCAAAGACAGGTGAGAGGATTATTACAATGACTGAGAAACATGGCAATATCTAAAGACGGATGAGTGGATTATTACAATGATTGAAGAAACATGACAATATCCAAAGACGGGTGAGAGGATTTTTAAATGATTGAAGAAACATGACAATATTCAAAGACGGGTGAGTTGAAAATTACAATGACTGAAGAGACATGACAATATTCAAAGACCGGTGAGTGGACTATCACAATGCCTGAAAAAACATGACAATGTTCAAAGACAGGTGAGTGGATTATTACAATGCCTGAAGAAACATGACAATATTCAAAGATGGGTGAGCGGATTATTACAATGACTGAGAAATATGACAATATTCAAAGACGGGTGAAAGGATTAATACAATGACTGAAGAAACATGACAATATTCAAAGACGGGTGAGAGGATTATTACAATGACTGAATAAACATGACAATATTCAAAGACGGGTGAGTGGATTATTACAATGACTGAAGAAACATGACAATATTCAAAGACAGTTGAATGGATTATTACAATGACTGAGAAACATGGCAATATCTAAAGACGGATGAGTGGATTATTACAATGATTGAAGAAACATGACAATATCTAAAGACGGGTGAGAGGATTATTACAATGAATGAAAAACATGACAATATTCAACGACAGTTGAGTGGATTATTACAATGACTGAAGAAACATGACAATATTCAAAGACAGTTGAGTGGATTATTACAATGACTGAGAAACATGGCAATATCTAAAGACGGATGAGTGGATTATTACAATGATTGAAGAAACATGACAATATCTAAAGACGGGTGAGAGGATTATTACAATGACTGAAAAACATGACAATATTCAACGACAGTTGAGTGGATTATTACAATGACTGAAGAAGCATGACAATATTCAAAGACGGATGCGTGGATTAGTACAATGATTGAAGAAGCATGACAATATTCAAAGCCGGGTGAGTGGATTATTACAATGATTGAAGAAACATGACAATATCTAGAGACGGGTGAGAGGATTATTACAATGACTGAAAAACATGACAATATTCAACGACAGTTGAGTGGATTATTACAATGACTGAAGAAGCATGACAATATTCAAAGACGGATGCGTGGATTATTACAATGATTGAAGAAGCATGACAATATTCAAAGCCGGGTGATTTAATTATTACGATGATTGAAGAAGTATGACAATATTCAAAGAAAAGTGAGTGGATTATTACAATGACTGAAGAGATATGACAATATCCAAAGATGGATGAGTTGATTATTACAATGACTGAGAAACATGACAGTATTTAAAGATGGGTGAGTGGATAATTACAATGATTGAAGAAACATGGCAATATCTAAAGACGGATGAGTGGATTATTACAATGATTGAAGAAACATGACAATATTCAAAGACAGGTGAGTGGAAAATTACAATGACTGAAGAGACATGACAATATTCAAAGACCGGTGAGTGGACTAGCACAATGCCTGAAAAAACATGACAATATTCAAAGACAGGTGAGTGGATTATTACAATGCCTGAAGAAACATGACAATATTCAAAGATGGGTGAGTGGATTATTACAATGACTGAGAAACATGACAATATTCAAAGACGGGTGAAAGGATTATTACAATGACTGAAGAAACATGACACTTTTCAAAGACAGGTAAGTGGATTATTACAATGACTGAAGAAACATGACAAAATCTAAAGACGGGTGAGAGGATTATTACAATGACTGAAAAACATGACAATATTCAACGACAGTTGAGTGGATTATTACAATGACTGAAGAAGCATGACAATATTCAAAGACGGATGCGTGGATTAGTTCAATGATTGAAGAAGCATGACAATATTCAAAGCCGGGTGATTTAATTATTACGATGATTGAAGAAGTATGACAATATTCAAAGATAAGTGAGTGGATTATTACAATGACTGAAGAAACATGGCAATATCCAAAGATGGATGAGTGGATTATTACAATGACTGAGAAACATGACAATATTCAAAGACGGGTGAGTGGATTATTACAATGATTCAAGAAACATGACAATATTCAAAGATAAGTGAGTGGATTATTACAATGACTGAAGAAACATGGCAATATCCAAAGACAGCTGAGTAGATTATAACAATGACTGAAGAAACATGACAATATTGAAAGACGGGTTCGTGGATTATTACAATGATTGAAGAGACATGACAATATTCAAAGACGGGTGAGTTGATTATTACAATGACTGAAGAAACATGACAATATTCAAAGACAGGTGAGTGAATTATTACAATGACTGAGAAACATGAAAATATTCAAAGACAGGTGAGTGAATTATTACAATGACTGAAGAAACATGACAATATTCAAAGATGGGTGAGTGGATTATTACAATGACTGAAGAAACATGGCAATATCCAAAGACAGGTGATTAGATTATTACAATGACTGAAGAGACATGACAATATTCAAAGACAGGTGAGTGAATTATTACAATGATTGTAGAAACATGACAATATTCAAAGACGGGTGAGTGGATTATTACAATGATTGAAGAAACATGACAATATTCAAAGATAGGTGAGTGGATTATTACAATGACTGAAGAAACATGGCAATATCCAAAGACGGGTGAGTGGATTATTACAATGATTGAAGAAACATGACAATATTCAAAGATAGGTGAGTGGATTATTACAATGACTGAAGGAACATGGCAATATCCAAAGACAGGTGAGTAGATTATTACAATGACTGAAGAGACATGACAATATTCAAAGACAGGTGAGTTGATTATTACAATGACTGAAGAAACATGACAATATTCAAAGACAGGTGAGTGAATTATTACAATGACTGAAGAAACATGAAAATATTCAAAGACAGGTGAGTGAATTATTACAATGACTGAAGAAACATGACAATATCCAAAGATGGGTGAGTGGATTATTACAATGACTGAAGAAACATGACAATATTCAAAGACGGGTGAGTGGATTATTACAATAATTTAAGAAACATGACAATATCCAAAGATGGGTGAGTAGATTATTGCAATGATTGAAGAAACATGACAATATTTTAAGACGGGTGAGTGGCTTATTACAATGCCTGAAGAAACATGACAATATTCAAAGACAGGTGAGTGTATTATCACAATGCCTGAAGAAACATGACAATATTCAAAGACGGGTGAGTGGATTATTACAATTACTGAGAAACATGACAATATTCAAAGACAGGTGCGTGGATTATTACAATGACTGAAGAAACATGACACTATTCAGAGACGGGATAATTGTGTATAACAGTGACTGAAGAAGCTAGACAGTATTCAAGAAGACATGTGATGGCTTATTACAAAAAATCAAAGCATTATAAAAACCTATTAAAAACAGGTGGGCGGTTTATTACAATGATTAAGAATCATGACAATATTCAAAGACAGCTGGAAGGTTTATCACAAGGATTAAAGAATCACGACAATATCCAAAGACAGGTGGTGGCATATTACAATGGTAGAAGAAGCATACAATATTCAAAGACAGATATATGGTTTATTACAATGATTATATAGAAGCATTATAAAGACTGAATAAACATTACAATATCCAAAGAAAGGTGCGTGGTTTATTGCAATGATAGTAGAAGCATTATAAAATTCAAAGACAGGTGAGTGGCTTATTACAATTATTGTAGAAGCAATATTCATAGACAGGTGGGTGACTTATTGTACTGAATAAGGAAGCATGATACTATTGAAAGGACAGATGGGTGGCTTATTACAATTATTGAAGTATGACAATGTGCAAAGACATATGGTTCGCATATTACAATTATTAAAAAGGCATGCCAATATTCAAAGACAAGTGAGTGAATGAGTACAATAGATAAAGAAGCATGGTGCTATTCAAAGACATGGTTTATTACAATGACTGAAGAAACATGACAATATTCTAATAAAACATTGCAAATTATCCCCACGAACAAGTGCAATAAAAATAGTTTAGACCTTGATCAGATAACTACTTGAGGAGTTGTATGGTCTGGGTTTATACTGTTCTCATGAAGTGTCGATATATGGCTAATGACAGGGAGAGGTTAACTCATTTGCGCCCAATGGATTCGTCCATGCTTACATCGGATTGGTCCAATTTGGTACATGTAATTAGGGTTGCCAAGTCTAAATTTTCCTTTTCCTGTTGTTTTATATTAAAATTCCTGTAACCAAATAGTGTAGACTCTGATCAGATGCCGCATTATGTGGTGTCTGGTCAGAGTCTACACTGTTTAACTATGTCCCTGTTATAGAACACTAGGCACAAATAGGTTAAACCCGGAACAGCCTATAAGTTATTTTTATAAAAACTACAGAACTGTCTCAACCTGCCCTTCTTTACGACTGTTTGCTGTTGCTTTCGGTGAACATTTAACACGCAATCTTCGTATCATACTCTTCAATTCTTCTCTGAAAAGCGAACCACTTGCACAATACAAGAAGAAATTGAAGGTGACATTACTGAGCATCAGGAGCCATATCCATGCTCCCACAAACTGTAGTGGTCTTTTATACCTTTCTAAAGATTCCGACTCAAATGAATATACTGTTATCCAAAACACAGCCGATGGTAATGACGAAACAATAAATAAACAACTCACAAAGAGTAGCATCTTTGTTGCTGAGCTGTTTGTTTCAGCCATTTTTTTATTTGTTCGACCTCTTAGTTTACAACCAATTGTAATATTTCCCGCTGATATGATAATAACTGGAACTATGCAGGCCATGATCAACACTATGGTAGAATGTCCAGTTAATTTGAAATCCTTGTATTCTTCTGAAGAATATACACAAGTCCCGTTCGCATGATGCCAAGTATAACCGAAAAGCATGTGGCCATTTGTAAGACAAATGAGTCCAAATGCAACTGCCGATGTTACAATGGCCTTGCATCGTGTGAGCCTGAGTATTGTATAATGGGGATATACTATACACAGAAATCGTTCAATTGTGAGAAGAACAAGCATCCAAACTGAAAGTCCAAGACTGGTATGCATACCCCATACCGTCATCACACAGGCAACCGGTCCACTCCTCTGTATAATGTCTTCTCCTCCGGCTGTACTCGTTGATCCAACGAAAGTCACTATCCACAGAGATGATAGATCTGCGCATGACAGCACTGCAAAGTAGACTGTGGTCGGCATTGCCCGTAACTTCCCTTGTGATAAAACTAACAAGTTGAAGCAATTTCCAAGCGTGCCTATCGCTAGAAACAACCAGCTTACTCCAGCAACACGCAATGTCCAATCACATAGTCGGCCTTCCTCAGGAGAACAGGCAAACTGGTATAGAGGACTGTCATTGATTTCCAAACTGACTTCTGCCATTCTGGTTTTATTTGCAAAAGTGTGTTGTATACAACAAGTCCTACACAATCTGATGATTACTCCAAAACAGTATTGGTCCGAATCCCAGGCTTCACTCCTAATTAGGTGACTGTTCTGTTAATGTATAAACTCCATTTCCTTCCTTGCAATGAAAATAATGATATAAAACAGGTTGCATATGTAATAATAATAGTAGTATATAACAATTAATAATTGTGAAAACGCAAGCTTCAACTTTATCGTGCTAGTTGCAAGTTAACTTGAATTTTGAAATAATTTTGGATCCAGTTCAGATGTCGAAATAATCGCAGCGTCAGTTCAGATTCTAAACTGTTTGAGCTATGTGTTAAGATATTTTAGACTAAAGTGGTTTTAGAATTAAAGTTTCAAAACAATTACAGACGCTAACTGTAAAATAAACGATATTTTCCGAAGCAGGCGAAAGCTACTAGATTGTAAATTGAAATGTTTTAAACTTGCATCATTTTTAATTTCAATTAGAAAAAAGAGATAATAATTAAAATCCATGATTACCGAAAATTCAGTATAAATCAAATGTTTTTTGTAAACGTACTGCAGAGATGGTCATCCCATGAGGAAGTTTAACACTTTCGTCAGATTTTACCCCTTCACCGTTTCATTGTCGTCTGCTTCAATTTTGTTGTCTGCAATGTCGTTTAAAAGTTAAAGATCCAAGCAGCATATGACTGTAAAAAATTCAAAACGAGTGTCAAATAGTTTTGATCCTGATCAGACGCCGTGTTACGCGGCGTCTGATCAGGATCAAAACTGTTTGCAAACGCGCTTTTAAGCGTCATTGATAGCGAATAGAAGGGTTACCACTCATGTCTCAATTGTCACTTCCGCCAGTTCTTGACTGAAGATGGTTCTGACAAACAGCAAACGGTCTCACCACAGTACTAGCGACTGTCTTAACTCGTTGACCCCTGAAACTTCGAATGGACAATCCTAGTTTGCATTCTAGTCTACACTTTTTAAAAGCATGCCAGTTCGTAGAACAGAAGAGCTTGTACGATAACCTCCGGAATAAACCACCTATCTAGTCACGTAATCTACGCAATTGAGGCACCCAGCGGGGATTCTGACGCGTGATTTACCGGTAAAATGACTGAGAAAGCAAGAGAGAATTTGGGAACTTGTAGAAAATACCTTTATCTATCAGGATTTGTAAAAAAGTATAAAACGACTATTTTACCGTTTATTTCGTAAAACGCTACCTTAAGTGTAATCAGAGAATACGTGAATTCCCTAAAAAAATAAGGGATTTCACGAAAACCCTAAATCTACCAGGGAAAAGGCGTAATTTTGAAGCTTTTCGTTGATTTTTTATAAATATTAGGCTTTTGGTTCAAGTAATGAATCTTAACTCTAACTCGTTTAGTTCATTGAGTTCAAAGGCAAGTTTCACGCTATAAAATATGTTGATAATTTTATTTACAAGACAGGTGTCTTGGTTTTTTTAATTGTCCTGACTTAAATGCACACTGTTCACTTATTTTTATTCACTTGTGCGAGAAACTTTTTATTAATGTTCATTAGACCATGGTATTTCAAGAAAGCATGATGTTTCAAACCAATAGAAATGTCATGTAGTACAAATCTATTAATTGGATGGAAAAGGGACATTTCATCAATTCCATAAAACGCCCAGTGATTACATGTACGCGTAATCCCTAAAAAGTTCAGGGATTACGCGTAATCCCTGATTACACTTAATCCCTGTAACATATATATTTTTCCGCTAAACTTGACGGTGTTAACAGTAACGTCATCATAAATGACGTCCTTTGGTGCCCCGCTTCATGCAATGTTTGTAGACTTACAGATTTGACCGGAGCCCAAAAAGCGATGTTTCACTAGCGAAATATCTAAAATATGCAATGGCTTTATTGCACTGCAAAAGGCGGCTTTATGTCACAGTGATAAGTCAATATTTATATTTTCTTTGTCTGTACTCAGTTTTGCAGATATTTCGAGCCCTGTATTAAGTGTTTCTTGAGAGTCAACTTGACATTAACTATTTCACTGCCAAGGCGACTTTACAAACAGTTTGGATCCTACTCAGACGCCGCGTAACTGTTTGACACTAGTATCGAAATTTCTTTAGTTAAAACAGCCCTACCACTGCAGACGAAATTTTGGCGGTAAGACGGTTAAAGGTGTATCAATGTCATGAATTTAAGAAATTTTCCAAGTATATGAAAACACTTTATGATGGTTTTGTATTGAAGAGCTATTTAAGATAAATGAAACAATTGAAAAAGTATACATTTTGGTGAACAACAGTTGGCTCCATGGTCATGTAAAATTTACCCCACCCACTTTCTCTTATTTTGTCCTTTTCAAACAGCCCGCTTCAATAAAATCCATTTTAAATGAAAACAAATATGATAATTTGGTTTTGTGTTATTTATTTCCTATCTATGGTAGTATTTCTTCATACAAAAACTAATTTAAGAGAAAACAGGCACCAAACGTGAAATTTATAAAGCTCTAAATTTCATCGATATGGTACTTTTTTGTAAAGTGTGTAAAGGGGAGATAACTCTTTTTACTTTAATAACTCAAAATTTTCAACATTGACCTTTCAATTTCTTTTCATATTTTGAACTGCCTTAGCATTGGCTTTCATTTGGAAGAATATAAGAAAAAGTTTAATACTAGAACTATTTCATTTTCAAACTTTTTTACTTTTTTTTCATAAAATATAAATCTAATAAAATCATGCCCTATAAAAAGCATATTTTTTATATTCGAGGGTCCATATATTGTTCAAGCCTAGTGCCTGCTTTGTTTAAATTTGGTTTCTATATGTGAAAATACCACCAAAGACATGAAATAAATAATGAAAACCCAAATTTCCATGTTTGTTTTGTTTTGAAATAGATTTTACTGAAGCTTGTATTCTGAATGGGTAAAATTTGAGAGAAAAAGTCCAAATTTGACATACCTTTTTCAAATCGCTGTAGCTAAAAAGAAAAAGGACACCACCATATATATTCTTTTCCATTTTTTCATTCATCATAAATAGCTCTTCCAAAAAAACAATGATAGAAAAAAAGTAGTGATTGTTCAAGCAGTTGAAAAAATGTCCTTATGACCGATGTACACCGAAACTGAAACGTACTACAACTTACATTTATCCCATTAAAGGGCTACATGCCCAATTTGTTTTAATAGGATCTTTATTGAAAAGTTCTGTAAAAGTTCTTCAAATATATGAAAGGGTTAAAGTAAATTGTTAAACTTTGCAATGAAAGTGTTAAAGCAGATGTTTAAGTTTGCACTGATGGGTTAAAAAGATGGTTAAATCTGGTGTTGACATGCTCTAAACAGATGATTAATTGATTTATTGAAATAACCTTACTGTGATATAAAGTCTGAAATTAGTGCTATTGAGTGTTTCAGAAACGATGATGCATGACGCAGGTCCGTGATGTGACATCCAACTGCAACACCAATGGTTAATAAACCCTCTTTGTTTTAATAATGTTAGGCGTTCAGTTTTTATGTAAATTTATTTTTAGCTGTGCTTAATTTGGTTTAATGTGATATTGAACAAATGCACCTATCAGAAAAATGCTCATTCTGAATATCCATTTCCATTTTTCCATCGAAAAATAAAACAAATTTGGATTTAAATTTTTAAAAATTGTATTAGAATGATTATAATTGGCAGCTTTCTCATAGGCTAAATTGTATATTACTTATTTTACTTGTAACTACTTTACGTTTGTTTACATACATTTGTTATAGTCAGTTATAAAAGCTCTTGAGAGTTTATGTTATTTGTACAGTGGAGAATCTGTTATTCTTTCCCGTTTAAACGCAAACGTACGCAAACGCAAAGCACTAAAACGTAGAAAAGAACAACTTTTGGACAATTCTGATAGTTCATGTTTATCTTGGTGGCAAACAGTTTGGAGCCTGATCAGACGCCGGGTTACCCGGCGTCTGATCTGGCTCCAAACTGTTTGCACTGCAAATAATAGTTTTAGCGTAAACGCGTTTATTGGGGAAGAATAACAGATTATCCACTGTACATGTCTTGCCGACTCAAATAAAGCTTATCTTATCTTATCTTTTTCTTTAGGGTTAATAGCCCCTGCGAATGTAGTTGGATCCGCACATGACCAATTAAAAACGGTACACCATATACATGTAGAAAATTTGATGAGCATTAGTCACAAATATCAAGAGAGAAACAATAACACCCGGAGTGTTTATACAGTGCTCCCTCCCTACAACAGCCCTCCAACAAAGCCACTCCCCCCCCCCTCTCCCCCCCCCCCCCCCCCCCCCCCCCCCCCCTGCCGCCTAAACGGGGCAATTTTCTCTAACGATTATACTGCTGCAATATCGTCTGCTTAAAAATGTCGTCTGTTGTTTTTTCTCAAAGTTACATATAAGTGGAAATTTGGATAGAATACATATAATGACGAGTGACAAACGTTACGCGGCGTCTGATCTGGATTCAAGCTGTTTGCAAATGTAAGCCAAGTCTTAATTTCCCTCTCTCTATAACGACTCCATCCGAACAACACACACAATCTGTGTCTCCCACTAGGTGTCGTTGTAGAGAGGGAGCACTGTACTTGTGCAGAACAAATTCAAGAGGTAGTTTCAGTAAAACAAACACTCAGAATCGATCCTAACCTTCATTAAATTTCCGTTTGAATATCATCTCTGCTCGTTGAGAGGTCCAAAAGTACATGTACTTTCTTTAGTGGGGAATACGTTTTACTTCCCCGTTGATCCCCTTCCGCTGTCTTGTCGTCATCTTTGTTAACTCATTCACCCCTGTCTCTTTTAATGGACAATTCCAATTTCATAATAAGTCTAGTCCATTTTTGACTATTTAGGGTTGATTTTAACACTATATTTCAAAATGCCAAACCGTGTATACCCTGATCAGAGGGCTCCTTGGACAAGGGTAATCCTCCCAGGTACACTACAGTAAAACCTTTCTATTACGGCCACAAATTTGTGTTAAATATTAGGTGTTTACGACAGGTGACTGCTTAAAGCAAGGTGACTGTAAAACAGAAAGCTCCTGTAGGAGCTTTCTGTTTCACTGTCACCTTGCTTTAAGCTGTCACCTGTCTTTTAAACAATGAATTAGACTTCGTTTTAGTGGTCGTTATAGAGAGGTTTTACTGTATTTGTAAATGACGAGTATACTCGTCGCTAGGGTTGAGTGTGTTAAACAATTATCGTCTGCTTTTACTTCTCAAATTTAATGTTAGGTATTTAGCCTTCAGAAATATTGATTTTAATTTCAAATAATTCTAATCAGAAGCCGCCTTACGCGGCGTCTTATTAGGGTCCAAACTGTAAATAACTATTGTACCCGGGGTAAGGCAGTGAAGGGGTTAACCCTTTCACTGTAATATTTAGCCGTCACATCAAATCTTTTCACAGGTGAAATATCATCTGCCGATATCATCTGCTGATACGTCGTATTTGTTGTCTGCAATTGTACGCTAAATTATTTTTTAAAGTTTGGTTTGAAGAAATATTGAAAGGAGTGTGTAATATTTTGGATATAACCCGGCGTCTGATCTGACTCCAAACTATTTGCAATGTACGAGTATATAATATTGTCAGCATAAGCGCATTTATTGGGAATGAATAACAGCCTCCTTAATGTGCATACAGTGTATATAATAAATACGATGTGACGGAAAATAGACCATTCCAACATTTACAACAGAATACCTGACAGATAAAATGGTCATTTGAGGTATGGCAGTTGTCGTAAGAAAATAGTCGAAACTCGCGTTAGTCCGAATGTAATCAATATACCCATATTTCAAAGTTAAAACGTGGCTTATATACCGGTATATTTGACTTAAGCGAGATCGACTTATCGTAATTCAACTTTTGAAATTCATGTACGATCGATTAAGGTGGTTCGACAGCGGGCGACCCGCATCTCGAAATCCGGAAATGCTGATGACTTTCACATGATCTTTTCGGCACGTGCTTATAGTAGAAAAATTACATAAAGACAAGTTTGATTAGCTTCAGTGTCTTCTATGTTAGCGCAGTTGTTAGAGTGATTTACTAGCAATCCAAAGGATCTAGGTTCGATTCCCACTCGCTTCAAAACTTTTTTTGAAATAAATTGTCCGATTTTTTTGACAATCTATAAAGCAGTGATCAAAGGAGAGGCTATGTTTAGTCACAAATGTAATAATGAATAATATCAGATACTAGTATAGTCAAATGACAACTAAACTTTGTAAAGATTTATAGCCTATATGACCGATGGCAGCTTAACACAGGACAACAGTTATGCTAAAAGATAGATCCTATAGGAGCTTTTATGCATTACTTTTGTCATGCATTAAGCAGTCACCTGTCTAAAAAGATCTACAGGCTACCGTATTCAATGGTCCGGCCATTATTACAGGTTTGACTTCTATTTCTATTTATTACTTCTACGCCATCAATTCTGATGATTATGAGAAGGGGCACTTTTTAGGTGCACCATTGGGACTGTACCCGGCCGGTCACTTTATCCTGACACCGACGAACCAGTCGTAATGCTAACCTGAAATCCTGAGCGCCAAGGAGGGAAGCCATTACTACCAATGTTCAAGTCTTTGGTTTGACCCGGCCGGGGATTGAACCCGCAACCTCCCGCACTGCAAGCGGACGCTCTACCACAGGCGGTACTTATGGTATTATTTAGAGCTGACGACATTTTAAAGTTGAACTCAAGGGAGGTTACTCGTTTTGTGTTAACATTTTGTCAGAATTTCTGGAAATCATATACAAAATGTAAATTCCACTGTAGATTTTCATTAAAATTTTGTGACTAGTAGAATTAAGTAATATCTATCTCATAAGAGTAAAATTAGTGTATGTTAAACAGCTAGATTTTTTGTAATTTGAAATTTAGTGACTTTTTCAGAATTTGAATTTATTTAAAATTTTGATATTTCCAAAAAATATGTCATGAATAGTTTTGTTTGCATAATATCTTATAATCTCTGTACAGTTTACTTGAATGTACAGAAATCATTGAGTTGTATCATTTTTTAAAGAAAATATTCTTGTTTATTAAAAAAAAAAAAAGAACTTTTTTCGACAAAAGGTGCTGTCAGAAAAAAACGGCACTGTATTTTTTTAACTTTTTTTTAACGATTTTTCACTGTCCATATGGTATATTTCAATTTAATCAAGGTTTCAAAGAAGTCTGACTAAGCAGACACACGAACCACCTTAAAGCGAATTCGAAGACTCTAGTTTGGACTGTACATGTAAAATTCCTCTACTACGATTATGTTATGTTAATTCATGTTACTCTTCAATAATGTACGCCCTGTTATAGCATTAAAGTTGCACTTAATTTAGCTAATTCAGTAAACTCATCTTGTTTTAAACAGCTATTTTTTTAAACATTGATATTAATTTTGATTTAAAGTGGTCATAATATTCCTATGCAACTGTTATATTAGGAAGAGATTTCAACTACATGTTGTTTCATCAAACAAACTCAACGACAAATAGTTTATACCCAAAGGACATTGGAATATATTAAAATTATGAATACGCAGTTCAGTAACATAGGTGTAACCTGTGGCATATTTTGAACATCCAGAAGTACTGTAAAACCGGTTTTATTCGCGAGAATATAATTTACGCGTTAATTCGCGAATATGTTGCCTCGCCTCTCTAGTAAACCTGGTTAAAAGTAAAGCATAATGTGCCTTAAGGCACATTCTGCTTTACTTTCAACCTGCTTTAAGCTACCACCTGCTAGAAATATTGCATGATGTCGCGAATTAATACAAAATCGCATTACGCGAAATATTCATGACGCGAAAAATACCTGTTTTACAGTATGCGATATAAAGTATAACCTCATTAAGTGAGTGATTTCAAAATGAACAAGAGACCATCTCAGTATAACCAAGGGCTGCTGAAGGTTAGAGTAACTCAGCGACTCTTTGAAACCCCAAGTCTTCAAGATTATCCAGGGCCCATGCTTACAAAGCGTTTGAGTTGAGTCTCGATTGAACTCTGGAATCGTTCTAGACTCAAATCTGACCAATCAAATGATTGAGAACGCACTCAGCCTCAACCCAAACGTCGTATTTATAAGCGCTGAACCAGGACTATGAAGAAGTAAGTAATAGGGACAACCTAACGCTATGCAATTTTGTCGAAGAGTTACCAAAAATAATGCTACAAAGCAACAATGTTGTAGACTTTTTTATCAAGTGTTGAATTTTTCTAGTGAAACAATTTATAATGGAGTCTTGAAAGTGTTCAACGGCTTTCGGAAAGCCGTGTTAAAGATCTTAAAGAGCGTTAAATGTTGTATTTTTAACATGTCTGTGGTCCTTCTCTGAACATTCTCTAAATCTATTTTGTCTTTTTTCGGTCTTGCGGTCCATATAGCAATATCTGGCGTCGAAAACTTTATTGCGAACAACCACATCAACAATACGCCGTTTTGACATGGGTCGTTTTGACTCCGGGTCGTTTTGGTGTTGGGCCGTTTTGTCCCATTACCTTCCCATCATGACACTTTCCGGACAGCTTTTCCGGTAGAAGCAGACGCTACAGTAAGGTGCGCTTTTTGTCCCAAAATACCTTAAATGTATACAATTTATCGTCCAGACCATAGCTGGTAAGTATTTCGCCCAAATGTTGATGCATACAAACCTAAAAGATGTATAAAAACACCCGAGATGATTGCAAAGAACTTGTTCAGACTTTGCAATTAGTTTTCGCGGTATCTAAAACTTGTGATACCTTAGGATACGAAGGGACTAGGTAAAAGGCTGGCGCGTGGCTGGCATAAAGCAAATAAGAACAACTTGACAGGCAGAGGCAGGCACTGGTTAGATTATATAGTGGCCAACGGGCCGTGACCTACCTGGTCGATATGGGTGGTTGTGTGTTGCACAGGGTTTGCAGAATTCAATCTGGTAATCACTGTTGATTATGTATAATTACTAAAGAATAATTACAAACTGACGAGATTTTGTTTCTGATAATGAACAATTGAAAAAAAATATTAAATAAAAAAAATTTTTTAATTTAATTTAATTTTTTTTTTTTATTATTAAAAATCCCTAGGTTAATTATACCTTAATAGTAAATGTAATAGCTAATTTTTTCGAAATGGCAAACCACATAATTTTGCTAATGATAAGATAGCGAACATTGATAGGCAGGCAATAAATAGGGAGTGCAGACGAGCATTAAACTAAGAACAACTTGGCAGGCATAAAGCAAATATGAACACATTGACAGGCGTTGGTTAGATTATATAGTGGCCAACGGGCCGTGACCTACCTGGTCGATATGGGTGGTTGTGTGTTGCACAGGGTTTGCAGAATTCAATCTGGTAATCACCGTTGATTATGTATAATTACTAAAGAATAATTACAAACTGACGAGATTTTGTTTTTGATAATGAACAATTGAGAAAAAAAATTAAATAAAAAAAAATTCTTAAATTTTTATTTTTTTTTATTAAAAGTCCCTAGGTTAATTATACCTAAATAGTAAATGTAATAGCTAATTTTTTCGAAATGGCAAACCACATAATTTTGCTAATGATAAGATAGCGAACATTGATAGGCAGGCAATAAACAGGGAGTGCAGACGAGCATTAAACTAAGAACAACTTGGCAGGCATAAAGCAAATTAGAACCAAATTGACAGGCGTTGGTTAGATTATATAGTGGCCAACGGGCCGTGACCTACCTGGCTGATACCTGGTCGATCTAATATGGGTGAAAAATATTAAAATAAGAACACATTGGCAGGCACTGGTTAGATTATATAGTGGCCACCGAGCCGTGAAAGGCAGGCAGTATTAAACTATGAACAAAATAGCAGGCGTTGGTTAGAATATATAGTGGTCAGCGGGCCGTGACAAACCACGCTGGTTTTACAAGGCAATAATGAATGACTTTCGTTCTGCAATCTGATTCAGTAACCTGCCATAATTTTAACACTTGTTTCTTTTAAATATTACAGTAAGATACTAAGCTTAGTTATAATAGTTAGATATAAATGTTTTTATTTATTTAAAAAAAAAAAAAATTGTTAAAAAAAACCAAGTTTATAAAATTTAGAAATTACCTATGAAACAGAATTAGTAATTAAAATTTAATCATATTTTTGAATTTGCATAAATAATGATACTAATACTTAGCTAACGAACGGTAGTCAAATGAGGTGAGATGTGTTAACCAGCTCCTGCACAGGATGGCCAGGCGCAGCCCTTGGATGAGAGTGATACCTCAGCCAGACTTCCATACCTTTCATGGTAAGTGGTTCTAAATGGTATTACAAAACAAGGCTATCAGAAGTTTCATTTAAACCGACAGATTTCTAAATTTTTTGCACGGTTTCAGGAATGGTATCTATAAATGACAATTACCCCATTATCCCTTAAATACGCCTTTATTTTATTTGTCCACTGAAGAAAAATAGGTCTAATTTTTAAAGATATGAATATATCTCATCAGAAATATTTTCTATTCTCGAGCTTAAAGCAGGTTGTAAGTAAATCAGAATTTGCCTTAAGGCGCAATATGCTTTATGTTTAAGTTGCTTTTAACAGATAGCAATGTCGCATCAAAATAATTAAACTGTAATATTCTATTTGAAGGTGTGAACAGGCAGCTGCTAAGCAGAGACGGACTTCACCTGAGTCTTCTTGGGACCGATACCTTCGTCAACAGGATTCAGGATGCTGTTGGTTTGGTGGGTCGCCGGTCCGAGACTGTTGGGCAAGTTGTATCTTCGTCGAAGATACAGGTTGTTCCACAGTCTGCTGCTGCATGTGTTGAAGAGACATCTTCTCAGTCAGTCCGCTCGTGTCCCTGTATCTGACGGTGCGTCTGTGCGTCCCATGAACTCCCATGAAAAGCTTTATGGCGGGGGTGGAGATGTTGAGTGTTTTGCAAAAACTGAAAATAGTATAGACCAGTATGAGGCAGCTGACATTTTAATACAAAATATTAGTGTTACTAAAGAAGTCCCATACAGACCTTTAGGGGGGTCCATTTATTTGTACAGTGATTCTGATAGGTATGGAGGTTAAAAGTAAAAAGAGAATATTAAATATGACAAAAATCGTAGCAAAGGCACGACCAAGAAATAAAAAAAAATTAGGTACAAAAAAGGGACGTAAGGGTGATAATGATGGCGATGTCACAATTAATCCTGCCCCTGACTCGGCTATTAAATGCCTAAAACATGAAGAAACATTTGACACGCCTACTTGTAAAAATACTATTAAAAACGGTGAAACTGAGGAAAAGACACGGAAGCAAAATAAATTTCGGTCTACGCCAAGATCAATACTCAAAGATAAAAAACCTTTGCTTTTAAATACACCAAAATCTAAAGGTAGGAAAAGAAAACTGAATTTCATTGAGGAAGCATCTGAAAATGATTTAAAAATTTCTAAAATAGAAAGTTACGAATCGGATAACGAAATCAAATCAGACTTAGAGACATCCCCTATTTCCGTTTCTGAAAATTTAGCTCAGGTGTTGACTATTGGATACAAAATTTAGGACTAACAATGGAAGATAAACTGGATTTGATTAATGACAAAAAACTTAACTCAAATCATATGGAAGCAGTTAATATACTCTTAAAGAAACATGTAGGGTCCTCAATTGGCGGACTTCAATTCGTGGATACTGTACCAGTTTATAATGATGCAAAGCGCAAATGGCTTATGTCCGTTCCCTTCAAAAGAGCAAACTCCCCTTCGTGTCAGATACATCATAATCATAAAGATCACTGGGTAGCTTCTTTCTCTGACAACGAAAAGATTTTCATGGTTGACAGTTTAGGTACTGAAAACAGATCAAATGACACTTTAAGACCCAATGGTTTGAAAATACAACTTTCTCAAATTTATAGTAAAAATGATAAGACTTTAAATATACATTTTCCAGCTGTAATGAAGCAAACTAACTCCGTGGATTGCGGCCTATATGCGATAGCATTCGTCACCTCTTATTGTTTCAGAAAAAAAACATGTTTTGATACTATTTTTGATTCAACTAAACTTAGGACACATCTGTTAAACTGTTTTGAGAACAATGCAATGCAGGAATTCCCTTTAACAAATAAAAAAATAAGTTTAAGACGACAAAAAAAGATGCGTGACGTTTCTATTGATAACTACTGTATCTGTAATTTACCGGAATGCGTGGAAAACATGGTAGAGTGCTCTAGATGTGAAAGCTGGTTTCATTACAGTTGTGTCAATGCACCTGCAAATATTTCAACCGTAAGTAGTGAATTCCAGTGCGGTTTTTGTAGTTAGTAATTCTGTTTCCGACCGATAATTTGCTCAGTGAACCGTAAATTCTGGCACGGGCAGCAGACACGCGTCATCTTTAATCTGCTTTACCTCTAATACTTCTAACTAATAACTATAATTATTACGCTAATGCTGATGACACGCGTGCACATAATCTCTAAACACCATGATATTCTACATTAAATAATTAAATAAATAAAAAACAAATACAAATCAATCAATCAATCAAAAAATCAATATCAATAAGTAAATAAATAAATAAATAAGTAAATAAATAAGTCAATCAATCAATCAATCAATCAATCATTCAATTAATCAATCAATCAACAAACAAACACACAAACAAATAATATACAAAAATAAATAAATAATAACAGAAATAAATTAATTAATTAATTACAGGTCATTTTGTGCTAGGTACACTTATTTACCTTTTATTGGTTTAAAAATTGATTGGATTTTCTAAGTACTAATGTGGAATTTTTTTTAAAGAGTTTTACTAGGTAATGGAAATACTTTTGGCTTAAATTTTTCTTTTCAAAAAATGGGACTCATGAAAGCAGGGTCCACGTCCCGAGTCCCGGATACACACGTTTATAAAACATAAACAGTGTGTAACGAATGCTTTCATCTTTTTCTTAAAACAATTTTTCTGCATCAGATTACAGAAAGAAAGTCAATCATTATTGCCTTGTAATACCAGCGTGGTTTGTCACGGCCCGCTGACCACTATATAATCTAACCAGTGCCTGCCAAGTTGTTCTTAGTTTAATACTGCCTGCCAGGTATCAGCCAGGTAGGTCACGGCCCGTTGGCCACTATATAATCTAACCAACGCCTGTCAATTTGTTCTTATTTGCTTTATGCCTGCCAAGTTGTTCTTAGTTTAATGCTCGTCTGCACTCCCTATTTATTGCCTGCCTATCAATGTTCGCTATCTTATCATTAGCAAAATTATGTGGTTTGCCATTTCGAAAAAAATAGCTATTACATTTACTAATTAGGTATAATTAACCTAGGGCTTTTTAATAATAAAAAAAAAATTAAGAAATTTTTTTTATTTAATTTTTTGTGTCACTTATCAAAAACAAAATCTCGTCAGTTTGTATTTATTCTTTCGTATTTATATATAATCAACAGTGATTAGCAGATTAAATTCTGCAAACCCTGTGCAACACACCATCACCCATATTAGATCGACCAGGTATCAGCCAGGTAGGTCACGGCCCGTTGGCCACTATATAATCTAACCAACGCCTGTCAGTTTGTTCTTATTTGCTTTATGCCTGCCAAGTTGTTCTTAGTTTAATGCTCGTCTGCACTCCCTATTTATTGCCTGCCTATCAATGTTCGCTATCTTATCATTAGCAAAATTATGTGGTTTGCCATTTCGAAAAAAATAGCTATTACATTTACTAATTAGGTATAATTAACCTAGGAATTTTTAATAATAAAAAAAAAAAATTAAATTAAATTAAAATAAAATTTTTATTTAATTTTTTTTTTCAATTGTTCATTATCAGAAACAAAATCTCGTCAGTTTGTAATTATTCTTTAGTAATTATACATAATCAACAGTGATTACCAGATTGAATTCTGCAAACCCTGTGCAACACACAACCACCCATATCGACCAGGTAGGTCACGGCCCGTTGGCCACTATATAATCTAACCAACGCCTGTCAATTTGTTCATATTTGCTTTATGCCTGCCAAGTTGTTCTTAGTTTAATGCTCGTCTGCACTCCCTATTTATTGCCTGCCTATCAATGTTCGCTATCTTATCATTAGCAAAATTATGTGGTTTGCCATTTCGAAAAAATTAGCTATTACATTTACTATTAAGGTATAATTAACCTAGGGATTTTTAATAATAAAAAAAAAATTAAATTAAATTAAAAATTTTTTTTATTTAATATTTTTTTTCAATTGTTCATTATCAGAAACAAAATCTCGTCAGTTTGTAATTATTCTTTAGTAATTATACATAATCAACAGTGATTACCAGATTGAATTCTGCAAACCCTGTGCAACACACAACCACCCATATCGACCAGGTAGGTCACGGCCCGTTGGCCACTATATAATCTAACCAACGCCTGTCAATGTGTTCATATTTGCTTTATGCCTGCCAAGTTGTTCTTAGTTTAATGCTCGTCTGCACTCCCTATTTATTGCCTGCCTATCAATGTTCGCTATCTTATCATTAGCAAAATTATGTGGTTTGCCATTTCGAAAAAATTAGCTATTACATTTACTATTTAGGTATAATTAACCTAGGGATTTTTAATAATAAATTTTTTTTTTTAAATTAAATTAATTTTTTTTTTTTTTTTAATTTTTTTTTTCAATTGTTCATTATCAGAAATAAAATCTCGTCAGTTTGTAATTATTCTTTAGTAATTATACATAATCAACAGTGATTACCAGATTGAATTCTGCAAACCCTGTGCAACACACAACCACCCATATCGACCAGGTAGGTCACGGCCCGTTGGCCAGGCCACTATATAATCTAACCAGTGCCTGCCTCTGCCTGTCAAGTTGTTCTTATTTGCTTTATGCCAGCCACGCGCCAGCCTTTTACCTAGTCCCGGATACGAAGGGGTATAAAAGCCACTACCCGGACCGAACCTAGCCGAAATTTGCCGGACCGAACATTTTTCGGAGTTCCACTATAAGCATAAACAAAAATTAAATTGGAAAATGTTGGTACGTATACGATAAATAACCTATTATTTACACACTGTAAAAGTTTTGTAACCATCAGATATCTAAATATTGAAAAAAATGTGATTTTGTAATTTTAGGGGGTATAAAAGCCACTACCTTTAAAATTTCAGTTAATCCAGTTTTTCTTCTTAAAAACAGCTTGGTGTAATGTGATTTGATGATAAACGTATATCAAATCTTGTTTATTATATGACATGTACCAAAAAAACAATATTTGGGGAAACATAACTCTTAAATTCACATTTTACGTGATTTTCGTACCTGAATATAACGGTCCAGCGTAATATATTCATTTCCGTAAGAATCACACAACCTGTATATCCAGAGAGAGGGAGGGGGAGATCGATATTTATAGAGAGAGAGAGAGAGAGAGATTAGTTCCCTAAGCATTTTTATGATTAATAATATCGAATGTAGAACTGACTTCGTGTACAGTCAATCTTGTATTAAACGATCACTAATTGAAGTAGAAGTGGCAGTGCATTTTTGAAACAGATGCCTGATTAATGCAGTTGTTTGCCTTATTTTTACTAAACTGTAAGTAAATACCAGCAATCAATGGCTGTCGCTTGATACAATATGAACTATGAAGAGTAAGGTTTTCCTATGCAATCAGTGTAGACCTAGATCAGATGACAAGTGAATGAGCCATCCTATCAAGGTTAGCACTGTTTTCCATTTTGCCATATATTGAAGAAAAAAAGCTATCAAAGAAAGTCATAATTGACTACATGTACATGTATTTACATTTGTCCATTAATAAGTTAACATGTTACCTGCTAAAAAAAATCAGGACCACGAGGGTTACCAACTGTGAAAGCAGAGGGTGCAGTTAAAATTCAAGACAGAATTATATAACATGATCAGATTCTTTTTAATCTTAAATCATACATATGTATGCACGTAAGTTCAAACAAACAAACATAAATCCTAAACATTGGGTTCAAAGACATGAAACTAACTTTAAAGTGTGTCGCCTTTAACAGTTGGTTCATAACTTGATAATTGTTGTTTGCATTGTTTAATAGCATGATATTAATAAACGCATGGTCAATAATTGCTATTATTGTTCAAAGTTTATAATAATGTTCTATATCTTCTAAGACCTTTTTCAACAATCATTAAAAAACTTTTTAATATTCTTAATGAATTTGAACATATAAAACTGTTTTGTTTTTTTAAAGATTAGTATCCAATATCTGATAATATATAAGCATTCTGCATATCATATCTATAAAACCACTGAAAAATACAGTTTGTGTCATTCTTACGGAAATGAATATATTACGCTGAACCAATATTCCGGTACGAAAATCACTTCAAATGTGAATTTAAGAGTTATGTTTCCCCAAATATGGTTTTTTTGGTACATGCCATATAATAAACAAGGTTTGATATAAGTTTATCATAAAATATCATGACACAAAGCTGTTTTTAAGGAGAAAACTGGATTAACTGAAATTTGAAAGGTAGTGGCTTTTATACCCCCTAAAATTACAAAATCGCACTTTTTCCAATATTTAGATGTCTGATGGTTATAAAACTTTTACAGTGTGTAAATAATAGGTTATTTATCGTATACGTACCAAAAGTTTCCAATTTAAATTATTTTTATGCTTATAGTGGAACTCCGGAAAATGTTCGGTCCGGCAAATTTCGGCTAGGTTCGGTCCGGTTCGGTTCGGGTAGTGGCTTTTATACCCCTTCTTAGGATACCTTACCTTAGGATCTTCTGTGGACGCTGGCCTAGACCACTATGTCCGCATCTAACTTGTCTTCTTTACTACTTATGCCTGACTTTACGCGACTTCCGGTTATTATGTCCTTTGTAAAGTTGAATCTTACTTCTTGATTTGCCCAGTGCTTGTCGAGACTTATCTCAAATTTCTTTACTGTTTCAGCTACTGTTACTTTTTCCGGTAGGCTGTTCCAAATATCTACTATTCTTTGTGTGAATGAAAATTTTCTTAAATTTAGTCTGCAGAAGTTTTTCTTTAATTTCTTTCCATGTCCTCTTGTGATTGATGAAGTATTTCTTTGTAAAAAGTTTTCTGTTGTTTTTGGGTCATAGATGTCGGATAAGATCTTGAATACCTCAATCATATCACCTCTTGTTCTCCTGTATTTTAGAGTTGGCATGTTTAGTTTTTTAAGTCTATCTGGGTATTCCATATTCTTTTGGGATGGTATCTGTTTAGTTGCTCGCCTTTGTACGCTCTCCAATTTTTCTATATCCCCTACTTTGTATGGATTCCAAACAGCTTCAGCATATTCTAAATGTGGTCTAACTAACCCTTGAAAAAGATATTTAAAGCTTTGCTCGTCTAGGTACGTGTAAGTTCTTCTAATAAGTCCCATTATACTGTTGGCTTTGTTTATTTGTTGCTGCATATGTGTTTTGAATTGTAAATTCTGGTCTACCATTACCCCAATATCTTTTTCTTCTTTTGTTTGTGACAGTTTAATTTTATTTCCATTTTCGTCGTAAAGGTGATACTTCCCCCCATCTAAATCCCTGCTTTTGTTTGACACTGTTAACGTTTTACATTTGTTCGGATGAAATTTTAACAACCATTTATTTGACCATTCTTGTAAATTGTCCAAGTCATTTTGTAAAATCTTTTCATCCTCCCTTGTCTTGATTTCCCTGTAGATTTTTGTGTCGTCTGCAAAGAGATAGATCGGAGACTGTACACATTCCGGCATATCATTAATGTAAATGACAAACAGTGTCGGGCCTAGTACGCTTCCTTGCGGGATCCCGCTTGTTACCTTGTGTTTCTGCGATTCTGTTCCATTTACAGTTATTCTCTGAGATCTGTTCTGCAAGAATGCTTCTACCCAGGATATTATTGTTTTACTTATTTTATATCTTTCCATCTTTTTGATCAGCCTACGATGAGGTACCTTGTCAAATGCTTTCATGAAATCCATGTAAACCGAATCTATTGTTCCCCCAGTATCTAAAATTTCTGTCCATTCATCTATAACTTTTAGTAGTTGCAATGTAGTTGACCGCCCCGATATGAAGCCAAACTGTTGTTTGCTAAAGAAATTGTTAGAGCTCATATGATTTACTATAACTTTTCTCACAAGCTTTTCCATCAGTTTACATACAATACTTGTTAAGCTTACAGGCCTATAATTTCCAGGATCCGTTTTGTCGCCCTTTTTGAAAAGAGCTACAACATTTGCTATTTTCCATACATCTGGGACTTCCCCTTCTGATAATGATGTGTTAAACATGATTGTCAGTGGTTTTGCAATGACATTTCCTATCTCTTTGAGCATGTTTGGGTGTAAACCATCAGGGCCTGTAGACTTGTTTATATTGAGTTCTTCCAGGAGGTCCAAAACGTCCTTTTCTACTATTTCGTCCACTTTACATTCATATTGTACATTGAGTTCTTCTAATGTTGGAGTATCGCCGTCTGGCTCATCTGTAAATACACTACTGAAGAAATTTGCCAGTGCATCAGCCTTTTCTTGGTCATTTTTTGTTTTAAGTGTTTCTCCATTTTCTTGTTTTACTTTTAGTTCAGGTATCCCGTTTTTGGTATTTCTTTTTGAATTTGCATATTGCCAAAATTTCTTCGGATTTGTCTTCACATTCTTCGCAATTTCTTTTTCCATGTTTAATTTTGATTTCTTTACCATGCCCTTCACTTGATTTCTTAGTCTCACAAACTCCTGGTATTTCTGCCCATCTCTTGTTTCCATGTATCTCTGCCAAGATCTATGCTTTTTCTTTATTTTCCTTATGGTTTTTTCATCCAATGGCATATAATTATGCTTTTTTGCTTTTGCTTGTGCCTTCATATTTATCTTGGGTACAAATTTCTCTTTTAAGCTGTTCAGTTTGTCCATAATAATTTGAAACTGCTCCTCTGTGTTCTTTCCCTTCATTAAGTTTTCCCAGTCATTTTTTAAATTTTCGGCCATTTTATTATAATCCCCTTTGAAATAGTTCCATTTTTCTTTTTCCTTTTCTTCTGGTTGAAAGTACACTCTGTATGTGAAATCCAGCACACAATGGTCACTGTGACCAAGTGGACTAGAATGTATAAGGTTGTCCAGGGCATTTTCTTCGTTTGACATTATAAGGTCCAGTGTACTTGGTTCACAGTTTTCTCTTGTTCTTGTAGGTTCTGTTACATGCTGATATAGGTAACTGTCCCTGATGCTTTCCATAAAGTTGTCTCCCTGGGTATCCCCACTATTTATCCATGTCTTCCAATTTATTTTGGGGAAGTTAAAGTCTCCCATTATAAGCAAGTGAGAGTATTCTTTCATTCTTGAAACTTCCTCTAGTGTTGTGTTTAGTTTTTGGAGATTTTCAATGTCGCTGTTTGGACTCTTATACATGCATCCCACCAATAAGGAGTCTTTTTTGTTCAGTTTAATTTTGATCCATGTGCTTTCTTTGAAACTACCATTGATAATAACTTTTTCTGCCTTAAGCTCTTTGTTTATGTACAATGCGGTGCCTCTTACTTTATTGTCTTCTGGTTCATTGATAAACAGGTCAAAATTTTCTATTTGCAGCTCTGCTTTTCCTGGCATGTATCTACAATTTTTAGGGTACACTTCAGTTATCCCTACAATATCTATTCTGTTTTCTTCTGCTGTTTGAATTCGCAGTTTTAGCTCATCTAATTTGTTTGGCAAACTGTCTGCATTTGTATATACACAATTCAAATTGTTAAAACCCTTTCCAATATGTACATTTTCTTTAAAAACAGTAAAATTTAACTTCTCAACTTTTTTAACATTAACATTTTTAACACTTTTTACAATTTCTGAGCTTTTTTTAGTTTGGGGTTTTATTCTTTGGGGTCCCCCACCCGCCATTTCACTATCTTTCTGGCCCAGGGGGGTCATCTCACCTTGAAGATCTCTCCCTGCCCGTTTTTTTCCGACATTTCCCTGGCTTTGTCTGAAAGCTCTTTCTCCTTTTGTCTCTCTGTTCTTGTTAAGTCGTTTGAAATTTTAACTTCTTTGTATTTCTCCTTTGATGAAAGGTTTTTGGCACCTTTGAAGATGCTGCCTTTAGGCTTGCCTGATTTGAGGTTAATTAGCATTGGTCTTTTAGGGTTATCTTTATTAAACTTCCCTAGTCTCACTACTTTCACTAGATCTTCCTTCATTAAACTAGGTTCACATGTTTGTAGTACTGTTAGTGCCTCAGATTTGTCAAATGTCTGTCTTTCGTCTCTAATTTTGGAGTCACACTCATGGATACCATATATCACTAAGTTATTTTCTCTTTGTTTCCTTTCATACACTTCATTCATGACTTCATCTATGTCTGCATTTTGTTTGGATATCTCTTTTTCTGCTTCATTAGCCGCCTCCATCTTTTTTGATACTTCTTCACTGACAAGTTCTTTGACTTCCTGTTTGTCGTAACCATTTTCCTTCCCATTCACCAAATCAAGCTCTTCTTTCACTATTTTCCTTACTTCATCTTGGTCACATTTGTTATCTAAATTTGTTTCAATGCTTTGGATTCTTTTCTCAAAAGCTGCCATCATGTCTCTACAGGTCTCTTCAATTTTTCTGTCTGTCACAATATTTGTTTCTACTTTTTGTCTACATGGAGGGCAGAACCACATTAAATCACTATCTGCCAAGAGTCTATATTCTTCAACTGTTTTGTTAAGGCAACCAATGCAGAAATGGTTCTTGCATCTCTGACATTCCATCATCATATCTTCAGGATCTGTAAAATTTGTTGTGCATAGGTTGCATGTCCACGAGTCATCAGTATCGATTTGCAATTTCTGTTCGAGGGTTTTATTTGGTGTGGTTGCTTTAGGAGAGTTAACGGCAGAGCTGCAACTTGAAGGTATGCGAATCACTGAACTAGAACTTGAAGGTGTATGTATCACTGAGTGGTTGCGATTGGTGTTCTGCGACCCAAAAATTTCTACCGGCCTCCCTCTCTTTTTATTCTTTTTTTCAACTGCATCTAATTGTGTACTCCCCCCTTTAATGGTTGACCGCCTTGATAACATTTTATTTACTTTATGTACTGTCACTCAAAATGATATAGTAGATTAACTTTAGTAGCCAAACGTAAGTTAGTTGTTTCCTAGGATGCACCCCGTCTTTGTAAAAAGCCCAGTTTGTATAGGTACCTGTTCTTGACCTCTCTCTTCTTGTGTTTCCTGTGTCAATGTTGAATCTGGGTGCCAAAACTGAATTTTCTGAATTTATCTCTCTTATTTTCTGATTTAGATCGTCAATTTGGTTTCTGAGTAGATCGTCTTCCTCTGTATATATTTCTCTTTCTGAATTTGTTTTAATTTTGTTCCAGTGTTTGATGGAATGGTAGGTAGTCTCAAGTATGACAGCTTTGCACTTGTTTCGTTTAATGACCGACACAATTTCACGGTATTTTTCTGCAATATACTCTACACCCCTGTTATCTCTATATTTCAGTCTAATTTGTCCTTTATCTGCCTTTTCTGTTAAGTCACAGGTCCCTAACCATATGTAAACCAATATTTTGTTATGTTTTCTTGTTTCTGAGACGAGGTTGTGTTTAATTATTTGTAGAGCTTCCTCAATTTTCCTTCCCCCTTTGCACCACCATTTAATATTTCTCACTGCACTGTAATTTTCAATTCTTGCATTTATTTCTCTTTTCATGTAGCATCCTTTACTATCCGATAATACTATTGTGTGGTGGGTTGACTCTCCTTCACCAATTTTGCCCAAAAGTTGTTCACAAGTTTTTGCCTCTACTATCAGTCATCTGTCTTATTATTCCAAATGGAGATTATGTTTGTTTTTAAATAGATATTTTACTGTAATAATTATTTTTCACAATTAATTGAATTAATGTTCTTCCAGAATTCCACACCGCAAAACAATTTTCGCAGGCTGTGGGTTTGTAAAAGTTTTGTCTTCAGCTTACGTTTCCGTTATTGTATGCCACGCCGCAAAACAATTTTCGCAGGCTGTGGTGATTTTCAGTTCATTTATTTATCACTTACTTGATTTGTACGTATAACTATTACAGCTTGACTTATTTCCCCACACTGGGTAAGTGTAATTCCCTCACGATGTTGACCAAATCTCCCCTTCTAAATTTATCCTTTTGACACTATCTTTTTGACACGATGCTGACAAAGATTCCTAAATTTTATCCTTTTAGCGGTTTTATTTGTCCAATCAAATATGCCTAGTTGAAAAACAAGTCTCCTTCTTCCTTTTAAACTATTTTAACATTAGGTAATTAAAGCATTGACTAAGATGCGCGAAGATTTTTATTTAAATTCTGTCCACTGAAAACTTTGCAGCCATCTTGAAACCGGAACCGGAAGTCCTCATGATGAAAGAATTGGATCTTTTTTTCTGATTGAAATTAACCGTTTCGCTGTCTTGTTGAATATAATGTATTTAATTGTAATGCTATTAGAAGCTACCTTGAAGGAATACTGCAAAAATATCACTCAAATTAACAAAACAACTCTACATTTTCAGGGTTTTTTTTCTGTGCAGAATTTGTTTAGATCCTGGTTTTGTTCCAGGAAAAAAGTCTGTTGACACGGTTGTATCAGGGTGCATTAATTCTTTTTATGCTCAACAACCTATGTAAATGTGACAGCTAGAAATTGACAGGCTGACACTTTTCAATTGTTTTGTATAATTTTCAGGGTTTTTTGGTTGTTAGGTTTTTTAGCTCACCTGGGACGAAGTGCCAAGGTGAGCTATTAGGAATCCCTGGATGTCCGTCGTCTGTCGTCCCTCGTCTGTCCGTTCACAATTGGTTTGTTAACACTCTAGCGGCTAAAAATCTCATTGGATCATAATGAAACTTGGTCACAATGTTTGCCTCAATAAAATCTAGGTCAAGTTTGAATGAGGGTCGTGTCCGGTAAAAAACTAGGTCACTAGGTCAAATCATAGAAAAACTGTTAACACTCTAGAGGCTACAAATCTCATTGGATCTTCATGAAACTTGGTCACAATGTTTGCCTTGAGCAATAAAATCTAGGTCAAGTTTGAATGTGGGTCATGTCCGGTCAAAAACTAGGTCAAATCATATAAAAACCTTGTTAACATTCTAGAGGCTACAAATCTCATTAGATCTTAATGAAACTTGGTCAAAATGTTTGCCTCATTGATATCTAGGCCAAGTTTGAATGTGGGTCATGTTCGGTCAAAAACGAGGTCACTAGGTCAAATCATAGAAAAACAGTGTTAACTCTCATGAGGCTACATACCGGTATCTCATTAGATCTGAATGAATTATTGTCAGAATATTTGCCTACATCATATCTAGGTCAAAATCAAATGTGGATTGTGGCTGGTCAAAAACTAAGTCACTAGGTCAAATTGTAGAAAAATCTTGTTAACACTCTAAAGGTTTATTGTAGGTCATGTCCAGTCATAATCTAGGTCGCTATAGGTCTGTTTGTCATTTCATGATAAATATTAAAATCGAACCTAAATAGTTGTAAAATGCACTTGACTTTAATTGGAAATTAGAATTGTCCTTTAAAAGTTTCAGGGGTGAATGAGTGAATATATCAAATTTTTTTGCAGTAAAGAATGAAGAAGAAAATTACAAAGCATGGCCAACATCCACAAGGCAGATGCGCCAGAAAAAGACCTCATAGCAAGGACAGTGAGGAGGAAGACAAAACAGAACAATGTTCCCTGCCTAAGAAGGGAGACATTAAACTTGAAAAAGATACAGACGAAATACTCAATGTTCAGAGAACTGACGAAAAGCTAAGTATTAAGAAGATTAACGAAAAGCTCAATGCTCAAAAGACTGACGAACACATCAATGCTCAAAAGACTGATGAAATACTCAATGATAAGAAGACTGAGGAAAAGCCCAATGTTCAAAAGACTGACCAATTAATCAATGTTCAGAAGACTGACACATTAGCACCTGCTGAAACAGAGAAAGATCCAGAAGATAAACTTGGCAAACATGAATCAAACCAGTTAACACAGTCTTTGGATGATACCTGTGTCAATGAAGATGCTGTACAAAGTGAAGATGGGAATTTATCGGATATTCAGGGAGTTTTGAACACGCCTGGCAGACCACATGATCAAAATAACAACTCCATGGCATCTCAGAAGAGGGATACTACTAGAGATGAACCAGAAACTAAGGTTGACGATGAGGCTTCCAGACCAAACATCGAAACAGTCGAAAAGACTGGTGAAAATGCCAAAATAGGAGGTGATAAGAGTGGGTATACCAATTCCAATGTTGTTTTCCTTTAATTTATGTCTACAGAGTATCCTATGCTTTGATCACTATGTCCTTTTTATACGCCCGTCTTCAGACGGGACGTATTATGTTGTGGCTCTGTCCGTCTGTCTGTCTGTCTGTCTGTCTGTCTGTCCGTCCCTTAACTTTTTCATGTCCGCTCTCTAACTCAAACAAATTTAGTCCAATCCTTTTGAAACTTGGTCAGAACGTGTATGACCATAATATCTCGGTCAAGTTCGATAACCAGCAAGATTGACCCAGACATTCAAGAGTTATGCCCCTTTTTTGTCAAAAATGGGCATATTAGTTTGTCCGCTCTCGAACTCAAACAAATGTGTTTTAATCCTTTTCAAACTTTGTCAGCATGTGTATGACCATAATATCTCGGTCAAGTTCGATAATCAGCAGGATTTCCCCAGACATTCAAGAGTTATGCCCCTTTTTTCATCAAAAACGGGCATATTTTAGTGTGTCCGCTCTCTAACTCAAACAAATTTATTTTAATCCTTTTGAAACTTAGTCATCATGTGTATGACCATAATATCTGGGTCAAGTTCGATAACCAGCAGGATTGCCCCAGACATTCAAGAGTTATGCCCCTTTTTTCTTAAAAAACGGGCATATTTTAGTTTGTCCGCTCTCTAACTCAAACACATTTATTTTAATCCTTTTGAAACTTGGTCAGCATGTGTATGACCATAATATCTCTGTCAAGTTTGATAACCAGCAGGATTGCACCAGGCATTCAAGAGTTATGCCCCTTTTTTTGTAAAAAAAGGGCATATTTTAGTTTGTCCGCTCTCGAACTCAAACAAATTTATTTTAGGCCTTTTGAAACTTGGTCAGCATGTGTATGACCATAATGTCTCGGTTATGTTTTATAACCAGCAAGATTGCCACTGACAGTCAGGAGTTATGCCCCTTTTTTTTAAATCTAAAACGGGCATTTTTTAGTTTGTCCGCTCTCTAACTCAAACAAATTTATTCCAATCCTTTTGAAACTTGGTCAGCATGTGTATTACCATAATGTCTCGGTTATGTTCTATAACCAGCAGGATTGCCCCATACTTTCAAGAGTTATGCCCCTTATTTTGTCAAAAATGGGCATTTTTTAGTTTGTCCGCTCTCTAACTCAAATTATTTCAATCCTTTTGAAACTTTTTCAGCATGTGTATGACCATGATGTCTCGGTCAAGTTCCATAACCTGCAAGATTGCCCCTGACATTCAAGAGTTATGCCCCTTTTATCGTCAAAAACGGGCATTTTTTAGTTTGTAGCTCTCTTTCTCAAACAAATTTATTCCCATTCTTTTGAAACTTGGTCAGCATATGACCCCTAACTTTCAGGGTTCTTCCCCTTTTGTTTTTATCATGATAGGGTTTTGGTATGACTACATTCTAAGATCGATTTGACGGGCGTATAATGTGCCAGGCTTGCGGTGCTCTTGTTCATACATACAGCACATATAATACCTTGGGACAAGACCTTTTAATCCATGTGAAAATTCACAACTGCTATTCCCTTAAGCCAGACTGCAGCTTTCATACTTGCTGCACACACATCTTAGGACATCCATGTGAAGATTTGGACCTTGACCTCAGCCTTGACGTTTAACCCTAAGACATTTACCCCCAATAGAAGCGCCTTTTAGCACATTCAATTTCTTCCTCCGCTGAGGAAAATAGTTCCAAATTCTACAGTCATGAATACATATCATGAGGAATATTTTTTTTATTCTAGCAGGTGGTAGCTTAAAGCAGGTTACATTCTGCTTTACTTTCAACCTGCTTTAAGCAGTTACCCATTTTCAAAACTTGCAACAGGCTATGGGGTAAAGGGTTAAGCTTTGAAAAGTGCTCACAACTGTTATACCCTTTGACCTATATCTCTCATACTTGCAGCACACATACCTTGCTTCAAGACCTTTCTATCCACATGAACATTTTTATCCCTTCGACCTCAGCCTCTGTTTTTAGCTCGCCTATTCGGAGAATGGGGGGGCTTATGGAATCACGTCGGCGTTGGTTTTTCATGGTTAAAGTTTTGGGGTAAGTGTTGTTATGCACTAATACATCATGAAATATTTGCATTAGGAAGCTGATATTTGGATTGGAGGTGCCCTGTGGGTTGAACATTGATGTTGTGTAGTTAAAATTAAAAAAAGTTTAAATTTAGTCAAAAGTTTTACCTTTTGTGGACTTGGGTTTTTCGGCTGATTTCTCATGGTTAAAGTTTTGGGGTAAGTGTTGTGATGCTCTAATACTACTTGAAATAATTGTATTAAGAAGCTGATATTGGGAATCAAGGTGCCCTGTGGGTTGAACATTGATGTTACGTAGTTAAAATTTTAAAAAAAATTTAAATTTAGTCAAAATTTCACCTGTTGAGGACTTAGGTTTTTCGGCTGATTTCTCATGGTTAAAGTTTTGGGGTAAGAGTTGTAATGCACTAATACTACATGAAATATTTGTATTAGGTAGCTGATATTTGGAATGGAGGTGCCCTTGGGTTGAACATTGAAGTTGCGTAGTTATTTATTTTTAAAAAGTTTAAATTTAGTCAAAATTACACCTGTTGAGGACTTAGAGTTTTGGGACTGAAATTTCAAAGTTAGTTAAGGAGTAAGTGTTGGAATGCACTTATACTACATGACATATTTGCATTAGGAAGTTGATATTTTGAATGGAGGTTCCCTGTGGATTGAATATCAATGTACTGATACACTTTTCTTTTGATAGTTACCTATTTAAGAAAGGTTTAATTAGGCGAGCTTTGCTGTTCTCCGACAGCTCTTGTTAACTTCTGAAATGTGCCAGCGGTGAGCTTTGTTGTCTTTCTGACAACTCTTGATATATATACATTTTCCAGACACCTCAGAGTGCAGACCCTGATATCATAAGAGGGATACTTAAAGTCTTATAAGGATCTGCACTGTTGTGCTGTAGCTGTAGTTAATATTATGATGAGTAACTTTAAAAAATCAGCTCATAAAATAAATATAATCTTGTAAATTAAACTGGTGAAATAGTCCATATGAAAGGTTTGAACAGCACAACAGAAGGGTTAATTAGACTCCAAAATGCTGTTCTCCATTTTACTGTAAAACATTTTTATTTTGTTGTTACATATAATACAAATATCATTATACCCCCACCACTAGTGGTGGGGGTTATATAGGAAACGCCTTGTCAGTCCGTCACTCAGTCAGTCCGTCCATCACGTTTTTCCGGAGCGTCCGTCACGTTTTTCCGGGACATTTGCCTTTTTTAGCTCACCTGGCACGTAGTGCCAAGGTGAGCTTTTAGGATTGCTGGATGTCCGTCGTTCGTCTGTCTGTCTGTCCGAGCGCACGAAAGGTCCTTTGTTGGGTAGGGAGAACAATAGATTCCATTCATTCCGTGATTGCCCTATTGTTATTGTTGGGTATTTTAATGTACTGTTGGGTACTTTTAAACAAAAAATATACCCAACAAATGTCCAACTGTGAGAACGTCCGTCCGTCCACAATTGTTCGTTAACACTCTAGCAGGTTCAAATCTCATTGGATCTTGATGAAACTTGGTCACAATGTTTGCCTCAATGAAATCTAGGTCAAGTTTGAATGTGGGTCATGTCCGGTCAAAAACTACGTCACTAGGTCAAATTATCGAAAAACCTTAACACTCTAGAGGCTACAAATTTCATTGGATCTTCATGAAACTTCATCAATATGATTGCCTTAATGAAATCTAGGCCAAGTTCGAATGTGGGTCATGTCAGGTCAAAAACTAGGTCACTAGGTCAAATTATTGAAAAACCTTGTTAACACTCTAGAGACTACAAATTTCATTGGATCTTCATGAAACTTCATCAAAATGTTTGCCTTAATAAAATCTAGGTCAAGTTTGAATGTGGGTCATGTCCGGTTAAAAACTAGGTCACTAGGTCAAATTATCGAAAAACCTTGTTAACACTCTAGAGGCTACAAATTTCATTGGATCTTCATGAAACTTCATTAATATGATTGCCTCAATAAAATCTAGGCCAAGTTCGAATGTGGGTCATGTCAGGTCAAAAACTAGGTCACTAGGTCAAATCTTCAAAAACCTCGTTAACACTCTAGAGACTACAAATTTCATTGGATCTTCATGAAACTTCATCAAAATGTTTGCCTTAATGAAATCTAGGTCAAGTTTGAATGTGGGTCATGCCCGGTCAAAAACTAGGTCACTAGGTCAAATTATCGAAAAACCTTGTTAACACTCTAGAGGCTACAAATTTCATTGGATCTTCATGAAACTTCATCAATATGATTGCCTCAATGAAATCTAGGCCAAGTTCGAATGTGGGTCATGTCAGGTCAAAAACTAGGTCACTAGGTCAAATCTTCAAAAAACCTCGTTAACACTCTAGAGACTACAAATTTCATTGGATCTTCATGAAACTTCATCAAAATGTTCGCCTCAATGAAATCTAGGTCAAGTTCAAATGTGGCTTATGTCTTGTCAAAAACTAGGTCACTAGGTCAAATCATTGAAAAACCTCGTTAACACTCTAGAGACTACAAAATTCATTGAGTCTTCATGAAACTTGAACAAAATGTTTGTCTCATTGAAATCAAGGTCAAGTTAAAATGAGGGTCATGCCCGGTCAAAAACTAGGTCACACGGTGTACATGGTTACATGGTTACCAGGTGAGCGATTTAGGGCCATAGTGGCCCTTGTCTTGAAAACTGTTTATGATACCATCTTCAAACTTGGTATACATTATCAATGTCATTTGGGGACACTCATTAAGAGGTTTCATAACTCCTGCACCAAATTTGACAGAATTATGCCCCTTTTTAACTTGATTTTTTTTGTTCCTTAATATGCATTTATTCTTTGGACATGTCATTTCCTTGAAAACTATTTATGACATTGTCTTCAAACTTGGTTCACATTATAAGTGTGATGTTTGCAGACTCTACTTGAAGTTACATAACTCTTGCCAACAAATGACAGAATTATGCCCCTTTTTAACTTGAAATTTTGTTTCATTTTCTTGGAACATGCCATTTTCTTGAAAACTATTCATGATATTGTCTTCAAACATGGTACACATTATTAGTGTTGTATAGTGACAGTCCGACTTTTCTTCAAGTGTGACAACTCTTGCATATATTTGACAGAATTATGCCCCTTTTCAACTTGAAATTTAGTTCCTCAATATGCATGTATTATTCTTTCTACATGCCATTGTGGTGTTTGTGACAGGTCACTTTGGAGTGGGGGTATCAATCACCTTTAGTGATAGCTCTAGTTTGAATTAACCCTTAGCCCGCCAAATAAATTGTCGTCTGCTATATTTCTCGTCTGCTTCAAGTTTCAAAGTGCTTCAAAGTTGCTCAAAATTGCTGAAAATGTTGTCCGAGTGTCAAACAGCTTGGATCCGGATCCAAGCTGTTTGCATATGGAGCTATAGTCGTGAGTGGCAGGCTAAGGGTTAACCCTTTACTCAATAGATACACCTTTTAAAGCCTTTAGTTCATTCATTGAGTAATTTAAACAGTTTTGTTTTATACAGTAATGAATCCTAGCAGATGGTCACCTTAAAAGCTTTAAATCCATTCCCCCCCATAGCTTATTTTCAGTATTGAAGACAGATGGTTGCTTAAAGCATGCTGAAAGTAAAGCAGAATATGCATTAAGGAGCATTCTGCTTTACTTTTAGCTTGCTTTAAGCTACCATCTGCTAAGATATAGAAAATATTTCATACAGGGCATATTTCAGGACTCTACAATTGGGACCTAATTACTTCAGTGAAGTAATAAATTAAAGGCTTTAAAAGAGGTATTTATTGATTTATAATGGGTTAAAGCAGGCTGAGAGTGCAAAAGAGTGTGCCTTAAGGTGCATTCTGCTTTACTATCAACCTGCTTTAATTGGTCACATGTGTTCAAAACTAGAAAAAGGCTATTGGGTAAACTAATGGGTTAACTCATTCTCCCCTGAAACTTTTAATGGACAATTCCAATTTCAAAATAAGTCTAGTCCATTTTTTACTATTTAGGGTTGATTTTAACAATATATTTCAAAATGACAAACAGTGTAGACTCTACACTGTTTGTCACTTTGAAATATACTAAGACCCTGATCAGAGGGATCCTTCAGAAGCCCTATGATCAGGGTCTACACTGTTTTCATGGGACTATTACTTTGTGAAATCCTGTCAGGTACAATGTTTATTAATAATGAGTATACTCGTTGCTAGCGTTGAATGTGTTAGCCCTTTGAATTTCCTCTATTTTATTTCAGGAGTTGGCACTGGGAGAATGTCATTTATTGAACATGAAGATTCCACTGAGCCAGGGGACAGAATTATTGCAATTAATCTTTATGGTGAGCAAAAACTATCATAATCAAACTGATTAAACTATATGCAGTAAAACCTCTCTATTACAACTAGGGTATGTGGTATTACCAGTATATTGTGATACACTTGAAAACTAAACATTGTATCGGTATTCTCTGGAAATTTAATAAGACATATGTATATTGCTGGTGAAAGTTTAATTTTTATACGCCCGTCTTCAGACAGGACGTATTATTATGTGGTGCTGTCTGTCCGCTCTACTAAAGTCGGTTAGAGGGCCAGATAGCAGAAAACATAACAATGGAGTTCATTCCGTAACAAAAGAATAAGGGGCCGCGGCCCGTTATTCAACAAAAGAAAAGGCCCTTTAACCGTCCGTCTGTCCGTCCATTAACTTTTTCATGTCCGCTCTCTAACTCAAACAAATTTATTCCAATCCTTTTGAAACTTGGTCAGAACGTGTATGATCAAAATATCTCAGTAGTTCGAGAACCAGCAAGATTGCCCAAGACATTCAAGAGTTATGCCCCTTTTTTCGTCAAAAACGGGCATTTTAGTTTGTCCGCTCTCTAACTCAAACAAATTCATTCCAATCCTTTTGAAACTTAATCAGCATATGTATGACCAAAATATCTCGGTTAAGTTCAATAACAAACAAGATTGTCTTAGACATTCAAGAGTTATGTCCCTTTTTTTGTCAAAAACGGATGTTTTTTAGTTTGTCCGCTCTCTAACTCAAACAAATTTATTCCAATCCTTTTGAAACTTGGTCAGCATGTGTATGACCATAATGTCTCTGTCAAGTACCATAACCAGCAAGATTGCCGTAGACATTCAAGAGTTATGCCATTTTTTTCGTCAAAAGCAGGCATATTTTATTTTGTCAGCTCTCTAACTCAAACAAATTTATTCCAATCCTTCTGAAACTTCTTCGGCATGTGTATGACCATAATGTCTCAGTAAAGTCTGATAACCAGCAAGATTCCCTTAGACATCCAAGAGTTATGCCTCTTTTATCATAAAAAACAGGCATATTTTAGTTTGTCCACTCTCTTACTCAAACAAATTTATTCCAATCCTTTTGAAACTTGGTCAGCATATGACCCCTAACTTTCAGGGTTCTTTACCTTGATAGGGTTTTAGTATGACTACATTCTAAGATCGATTTGACGGGCGTATAATGTGCCCGGCTTGCGGTGCTCTTGTTCATAATTTAAAATATATATTGGTAGCAAACTGTGTGCAATTCTGATACTATATACTGGATAATCAAACAAACTACTTATAAATAATCTGAACTGTATAATTATGGAACAATAAGAATTGATTGAGGGTTCCGAAATTTGGATAAAATCAAAATACATCTCTGTATTATAGAATAAAGGGTGTACCAGACCACACAGATGCTTGATTGACAATTACAGCAGGGGTCCAGATAAGGGGAGTATTTCAAAAAAGTAAAATCTTTATTTAGAACTGCTTTAAACCCTATGGTGTCACTACTCATTGGAATCATCTCTTTGAGACGATTCTAATGAGTAGTGACACCATAGGATTTGGTGCAGAAATAAGTGAGAAAATGTTGGTTTTGTTCATTTTACTCCCCCTTATCTGGAGCCCTATACAGAGGGTCCTCTTTCACTTAATCTTACTCTTTAGCTCACCTGAGCCAAAGGCTCAAGGTGAGCTATTGTGATCCCCCAATGTTCGTCATCGTATGCTGTTGTTGTGCCTTGTCGTAAACAATTGCTCAAATAACATAGATCTCCTATACAGCTATGGAATAAATTGTTATGGTACTTTCTACCTTGTTTCAGCCAGCTTTTAGCTACCATCTGCTCAGAATATAGAGAATATTTCTTATGCTGTGTATTCATGTCTGTATAAACTATAAGGTGGAACTGTAACTTTCTTCAGTGGAGGGAAAAAAACTTCAAAAAGGGGTACTTAACCCATTACCCCAATTTAGCCTGTTTCTAGTTTTGAAGATTGGTGATCAGTTAAAGCAGGTAAAGGCACATTCTGCTTTACTTTCAGCCTGCTTTAAGCTGTCATCTGCTAAAATCTAGAAAATATTTCTTATGGTACATAATCATGACTGTATAAATCAGAACTATTTTCTTCAGTAGAGGATTTAATTAAAAATGTAAAAAAAGAGAGAAGGGTAATGGTTTAAGGAGTAATGGGTTCATTCAGAAACACTCTACTTGTTTGAAATAGTGAATTATATATAACTTAATCCTCTTGGAGCTATGCAGGCCTTAATTATTTAACAGCAGTGCTTATTAGCTGAACCATCTGCTGAAATAAAGACAATATTTCTTATGATACATATTCAGGAGTGTATAAAATGAAACTATTTTCTTCAGTGGAAGAATAAATCAAATGTGTTAAAATCATTGCTATGGAGTAAAGGGTTAAAATAAACTAATACATTGTAACAATAGTTTGTATGTTTGTGTTGTTATAGGGACAGATACAGATAATGTACATCCAGATCCCCATGTATCTGAGACTCCAACCACAACCAGTAAGTCCGAGGCATTAGTAAACAGGCAACAACAGACTGGTAACTCATATGACCAGAGGTGTATGGAACAGACACAGACAGGCCTGCCTCAGCCTACCAGCCAACAAGGTCCGGTACAGACAACACCGTATCCTAACCATATAGTTTTATCTGAATACCTAGACCAAAGGTCCACCTCAGAACCCTGTTATAACGTCCGAGAGGAATCCAGTACGTCCATTTCTAATCATGGCACATCTCCAGCTGGTTATGCACGGCAGGAAAAGATAACCAGCTTTGAAGGAATTCTGAGTCCAGCAGAAAACTACCATGAAGAGCCCACTCCCAGATCTACCATGACATTACCATTGACTCACTCCCGGGCAGAAATGGACCTGACTGGAGGGGAGTCCAAAGGGCATTATCACCAAACACGAGATTTCCCACAGACACAGGATAGCAGTCATAGGTCTGTATCTGACAGTATTGAGGACAGTAACTTGGCTGCTGAACAGTTGGCATCAGAGTTGGTACAGAGATATGGAAACAGAAATACTCATATGTAAGTTAGTCAGCTCAGAAAGTTCAGCCTCTGCTCGATTGAGATTATTTTCTAGTCGTGCATCAAGGTTGCAGTATAAACCAATTTATGCCTAGATATTACAATATTCTTGATGGAATATTTCATTATAAATATACAATTTCTGCCTAGATAGTATTATTTGTTCACCTAGCAAATATTTCATATGTACAGTGGAGAATCTGTTATTCTTTGCCGTTTAAACGCAAACGTACGCAAACACAAAGCACTAAAACGTAGAAAAGAACAACTTTTGGACAATTCTGATAATTCTTGTTTATCTTGGTGGCAAACAGTTTGGAGCCTGATCAGACGCCGGGTTACCCGGCGTCTGATCTGGCTCCAAACTGTTTGCACTGCAAATAATAGTTTTAGTGTAAACGCGTTTATTGGGAAAGAATAACAGATTCTCCACTGTACTAGCAAACATTACAGACCCTGACAAGACACCGCAAATTGCAGCGTCTCAACGGAGTCTACACTGTTTGCTAATAGCTACAGTGGAGAATGTGTTATTCTTTCCCAATAAACGCGTTTACGCTAAAACTATTATTTCCAGTGCAAACAGTTTGGAGCCAGATCAGACGCCGGGTAACCCGGCGTCTGATCAGGCTCCAAACTGTTTGTCACCATGATAAACAAGAATTATCAGAATTGTCCAAAAATTGTTCTTTAAATCTACGTTTTAGTGCTTTGCGTTTGCGTTTAAACGGGAAAGAATAACATATTCTCCACTGTACTAGCTTGTGGACAGTGGCAACTAAGTTACATAATGTAGAACAAAAAGCAATACAGAAAGTATTCTATTTGTGCTTTCTGCATTCATGGTAATGGGGTTTATTGAAAGGGTTTTGTTTCTGGAATGTTGGCATGCAAAATCTGGCTAGTCTTAACCCATTAACCCATAGTCTGTTTCTAGTTTTAAAAGATATGTGACCACTTAAATTAGGTTGAAAATAAACTTTCAGCCTGCTATAAGCAATCATCTGCTAGGATATAGAAATAATTCTTATGATACATATTCATGCCTTTATAGATTATAACTCTTTTCTTCAACAACGTATAAATCAAAGGTGTAAAAAGGGGTAATGGGTTAAAGTAACCAATCACCCCATAGCCTGTTCCTCTGAGTTTTGAAGACAGGTGTCACTTAACCCATTACCCCATAAATACGCCTTTTTACGCCTTCTACTTATCCTCCACTGAGGACAACAGTTCCAATTTATTCACTTATGAATATCTATTATAAGAAATATTTTCTATATTCTAGCAGATTGTATCTTAAAGCAGCTGAAAGTAAAGCAGAATGCGCCTTATGGCGCATTCTGCTTTACTTTCAACCTGCTTTAAGTGGTCACCTATTTTCAAGACTAGAAACAGGCTATGGGGTAATGGGTTAAAGCAGGTTGAAAATGAAGCAGAATGTGCCTTAAGGTGCATTCTGCTTTAATTTCAACCTGCTTTAAGTTGTCACCTAAAAATCACTTTTGCTATGTATACTGTAATCGGTTAATGGCCACATACATCCTACATTTGACTCTTGCAGGATACCAGGTATGCTGAAGCAAGCAGATGGGCAACAGTTTGGATGTGATGGATTTGTACAACAGTCTCCGGAACTCTACACCAACCACCCACAAACCTTGACAAAACATGAACACATCAGAGGCACTCCAAAGCAGGTATTTCTTTTGTTTGAAAATAGGTGACTACTTAAAGCAGGTTGAAAGTAAAGCAGAATGCGCCTTTAGGCACATTCTGCTTTACTTTCAACCTGCTTTAAAGCTACCATCTGCTAGAATAAAGAAAATATTCATTATGATACATATTCATGACTGTATAAATTGGGACTATTTTCTTCAGCGTCAGGGGATATATGAATGCGCTAAAAGGTGCTTCTATGGGAGGGAAAGGGTTAAGCTACTCATTTTTATACGCCCATTTTCTTACGGAATGTATTATGGGAACACCCATGGTGGAGGGTGGATAGCTGGCCAGGCGTTACCAGTTTCCGCTCTCTAACTCAAACAGTTTTCAACTGGTCTTCACCAAACTGACTGACAATGTTTCTTGCCACAAAACACAGTCAAAGTTTCATAACAAGCCAAATCACACTTGTAAGGCATTTAGGAATCATTGCCCTTGAATTTGTCTCCAAAATGGTTTCCACTCTCTTACTCAACAAATTATCATCTGATTTTCACCAAACCTTCTGAAAAACGTTTGTTGCAATAAAATGGAGACCAAATTTGATAACCATCCAAATCGCACCAGGTACCTTTGAGTTATGGCCCTTGAATTTACAGGCCTTCAACCGTTCCTACTTATTCCTACTTTTCTCTTACTTTTTATACGCCCGTCTTCAGACTGGACCTATTATGTTATGGTGCCGTCCGTCTGTCTGTCTGTCTGTCTGTCTGTCCATCCGTATGACCATACTGTAATGTCTCGGTCAAGTTTGATAACCAGCAAGATTGCCCCAGACATTCAAGAGTTATGCCCCTTTTATCCTCAAAAATAGGCATTTTTTAGTTTGTCCACTCTCTTAACACAAACAAATTTGCTTTAGTTTGTCTGCTCTGGGACTAATTCAAGCAAATTTATTTCAATCCTTTTGAAACTTGGTCATATGACTCCTAACTTTCAGATTTCTTCCCCTTTTGTTCACTTACCTTGATAGGCTTTTAGTATGACTACATTCTAAGATGGATTAGACAGGTGTATAATGTGCCCGGCTTGCGGTGCTCTTGTTAATCACCTTCCTACTTTTTTCCTATTTTTCTACCAAAACCTCCTACTATTCCTACTTTTTGCCTAATAAGTCTTCAAGCAACCTCAGAATGCAGGAAATAAACCGTTTGATTTCAAAATTTTCCCAGGGAAGTGCCCCCAGATCTTAAGGTGCATTCTGCTTTACTTCCAGTCTGCTTTAACCCATTACCCCATAAAGAAGCCTTTTTACACCTCCATTTTATTCTTGGACTGAAGAAAATAGTTCCAATTGATACAATTATGAGTCAGAAAGTATCATCAGAAATATCTTCTATATTCTAGAAGGTGGTAGCTTAAAGCAAGCTGAAAGTAAAGCAGAATGGGCACAAGTTCTGCTTTACTTTCAACCTGTTTTAAGTGGTCTACTGTCTTCAAAACTAGAAATCGGCATTGGGGTAATGGGTTAAGCTATCATCTGCTAGAATTTAGAAAGTATTTCTTATGATACATATTCATGACTGTATAAATTAGATCTATTTTCTTCAGTGGAGGAATAAATCAAATGTTCTTAAAGGTGTTTCTATGTGGGAAAGTGTTAATAGGGTTTTACTGTATATTTCTTTGTTATTTCAGGGACATGTGGAAAACATGTATTACCATCAAAGTATGTCAGGGAACAGACCAGTCTCCTTTAACAGTCCCCCGGTCTTCTCCACCCCTGACAGAATGATCCACAAAGTATCAACTATGAATAGTAGCGAGACAAGACATGGCTCCTATACCTACAATGATATCCAGCCCCATGGTGTCAAATGGTCAACAAGCATGGACAGACATCCTCATGGTCCTCCTACTGACAACGAGCAGTCTGAAAACCCCTGCCCACGTCATCATCTCCAACCGCAGAGACCACAGAGAGGCTTTAATGTTTTAGACGGAATGGAGTCGCCGACAGAGATACACAGAGGTGCACAATACCATAGACAGGTAGTCAAGGAATCCTCAACACCAACATTAAATACACCAGTGATTGACACCCATCTCAGACAAGACTACCAGTACCAGAAACACACTCCCTCCATGCTAGGTCACCAGCTGCCTGAGACAGATCAGTATGCAATGAGAGAGTACGCAGAGTCTAGGCACGGTGAGCCTGGGCCGTGTTATAATCATTACCAACCTGGTACACCATTAAAGAAGCGACACAGAATGGGCAAATACAGCAGCCCCTACCTCCAGCCCTCTCCACGTCCACCAGCATTCACAGAAAACATGTTGCCCAAGTTACAGCCAGACTTTCATCCCAGTCACCGTGCCCCTATCCCACAGCCAGATTACTTTGTTGCCAACCCTTCGGACACAAACAGGATGTCATCAAGGGCCTTGCTGTGCCGGTACATTGATTTCCTCATTCTGGAAAATGAACAGATAACCGAGATATCTAAATCTATAACCCCGAGTTGTGATGTTCACGTGTTGGAAAACATGACATTCATGGACTCGCTCAAATACAACTTTCCATTTCCTAGCAAGAAGTTCATTAAGTGGGTGAACTTTTTCTTTCCTAAGCTCAATTTTTGGGACATTGACTTCAAAGGGCGTAAACCAATGAGCTACATTGAGAACTTCATGAAGATGGTGGACAATAGACCTACCATGGAGCTTCTCAGGGAAACTTTCTTCTTTTTCCAGAGAGAGGCTTGTCGTTAGAAGCTGGCTCCAAGGTTATAAAGCATTTGAGTTGAGTTCATTCTCAAGCATTTGATTGGTCAGATGTGAGCGTAAGCTCATATCTGACCAATGAAATGCTTGTGAATGATATCAGACTCAACTCAAACACTATAATTATAATCTTGGAACCCAGGTATGAAGCTGGCCCCAAGGTTATAAAGCATGTGAGTTGAGTTCATTCTCAAGCATTTGATTGGTCAGATTTGAGCATAAGCTCAAATCTGACCAATCAAATGCTTGAGAATGATCTCAGACTCAACTCAAATGCTTTATATACTTGGAACCCAGGTTTGATGGAATGAATGGCTCAAGATTAAAAGGCAGTACATGTATTTCAAAAGCTAAAACCCTTATTCCTCCACCAAGCCCAATGATGTGACTACTGCTTTGCAGTGATTCTAATGAGTAGTCACAACATTGAGTTTTGTGGAAGCATAAAGGAGGAAACTTGAAATCAGCAGTTTATTCTTTGACTGTCAGCATACCTTACTGACTGCGGCAAGCTCCAGATATAAAAGAGGGAGTAAACTGAATAAATCCAACCTTTTCTCACCTATTCAGCATGAAATCCTATGGTGTTACTACTCATTGGAATCGTCTCTTCGAGACAATTCTAATGAGTAGTGACACCATAGGGTTTAATGCAGAAATACTCCCAGGCCCCTCATCTGGAGCCCTGGACTGGTTTGCTGTAACACTTAATACTGTCTTTTAAGCTTGTCTGTTTTTGGGAGAGAAAAAAGAGCTATTGTTGTCACTCCAGCATCCTTGTTGTTGTTGTTGTTCGAAATCTTACCATTGGTCATAACTTCCTTCCATTTTTATACGCCCGTCTTCAGACGGGACGTATTATGTCGTGGCGCTGTCCGTCCGTCTGTCCGTCCGTCCGTCCGTCTGTCCGTCCGTTAACTTTTTCATGTCCGCTCTCTAACTCAAACAAATTTAGTCTAATCCTTTTGAAACTTGGTCAGAACGTGTATGACCATAATATCTCGGTCAAGTTCGATAACCAGCAAGATTGACCCAGACATTCAAGAGTTATGCCCCTTTTTTGTCAAAAACGGGCATATTAGTTTGTCCGCTCTCTAACTCAAAGAAATGTTTTTTAATCCTTTTCAAACTTTGTCAGCATGTGTATGACCATAATATCTCGGTCAAGTTCGATAACCAGCAGGATTACTCCAGACATTCAAGAGTTATGCCCCTTTTTTCGTAAAAAACGGGCATATTTTAGTTTGTCCGCTCTCTAACTCAAACAAATTTATTTTATACCTTTTCAAACTTTGTCAGCATGTGTATGACCATAATATCTCGGTCAAGTTCGATAACCAGCAGGATTGCCCCAGACATTTAAGAGTTATGCCCCTTTTTTCGTAAAAAACGGGCATATTTTAGTTTGTCTACTCTATAACTCAAACACATTTATTTTAATCCTTTTCAAACTTGGTCAGCATGTGTATGACCATAATGTCTCTGTCAAGTTTGATAACCAGCAGGATTGCACCAGGCATTTAAGAGTTATGCCCCTTTTTTTGTAAAAAACGGGCATATTTTAGTTTGTCCGCTCTCTAACTCAAACAAATTTATTTCAGGCCTTTTGAAACTTGTTCAGCATGTGTATGACCATAATGTCTCGGTTATGTTTCATAACCAGCAAGATTGCCACAAACAGTCAAGAGTTATGCCCCTTTTTTCATCTAAAACGGGCATTTTTTAGTTTGTCCACTCTCTAACTCAAAGAAATTTATTCCAATCCTTTTGAAACTTGGTCAGCATGTGTATTACCATAATGTCTCTGTTATGTTCTATAACCAGCTAGATTGCCCCAGACATTCAAGAGTTATGCCCCTTATTTTGTCAAAAACGGGCATTTTTTAGTTTGTCCGCTCTCTAACTCAAATAAATTTATCCAATCCTTTTGAAACTTTGTCAGCATGTGTATGACCATAATGTCTCGGTCAAGCTCCATAACCAGCAAGATTGCCCCTGACATTCAAGAGTAATGCCCCTTTATCGTCAAAAAACGGGCATTTTTTGTTTGTAGCTCTCGTTCTCAAACAAATTTATTCCCATCCTTTTGAAACTTGGTCAGCATATGACCCTTAACTTTCAGGGTAACCCGGTTCTTCCCCTTTTGTTTTTACCTTGATAGGGTTTTGGTATGACTACATTCTAAGATCGATTTTACGGGCGTATAATGTGCCCGGCTTGCGGTGCTCTTGTTCATAGATGTTTCATATTTGGCATGCATGTTCATCTTGGCAGAAAGTTTCCAAAGGAATAGTTTGCACCATTAACCCTTTACTCCATAGAAGCGCCTTTTAACGCATGTAATTTATTCCTCCACTGAAGAAAATAGCTCAAATTCATACAGTCATGAAAATGTATCATAAAAATATTTTCTATATTCTGGCAGATGGTAGCTTCAAGCAGGCTTAAATTAAAGCAAAGCAGAATGCGCCTGAAGGCGCATTCTGCTTTTCTTTCAACCTGCTTTAAGTGGTCACATGTCTTCAGTACTAGAAACAGACTATGGAGTAAAGGGTTAAATTGTTGTTGCTCATCCTATTCCTTGCAGCTATGTTCAACATCAGCTCATTTACGGGGACGTCTTTTGTGTCATTCCTTGGACTGCATTAATACATATCTATAGAGAAGTGCTTGTTTCTCCCCTGTACATAGGTTAATTGTTTTGTATTCTGATTTTTGCATGATATTAAGTCTGGGAATAGAACAGCACAGATGTTTTATTAGACTTAAGCATATAAGCTCATCATCATCATTATATTGTAACATAAACATGATAAAATAAACATGATGGTACTATATAAAGAAGACTCAACCCTTTCCTCAATAGCTTGTTTACAGAGTTTAAGACAGGTGGTTGCTTTTAGCAAACTGAAAGTAAAACAGAAAGCTTCTTCAGTAGTTTTTTACTGGACTTTCAGCATGCTTTACTCAATAACTCTTTCACTAAGTTAATCTTGTGGGTTATTAGGTTTCCTTGTGGATTTTTAGTCACCAAAACATGAGCCAGTCTCCTTGGAGTTCTGGGTAGTTTAATAAACACTGCTCTAAACTAGCAAACAGTGTAGACCCAGATCAGATCGTCCTATAGAAGCCCTCTGATCTGGGTATACACTGTTTGCAAATGTAATGAGTATATTTTAAACAGGTCCATGGTGTTGAAAGAGTTTAATTTTGTGGAATTTTAGTTTTATGATATTTTGCCACACTGAAATATTTTATTACATCAATTTTCATGACTTATATATATTTTTTACCTCTTGAATCGCATGTCTGGCATGGTTAGATTTGTTCAGGATAATTAATTTGTTATTTCTAATTTGTGTTTTATTTAGTATTCTCAGTACCGGTATTGCTTTTGTTGATCTGGAACTTGCAAGTACAAATGAATAGAGGTCTATTTTACCCATTGTTTAATTTATTCCTTCACTAAAGAAATTTGTTGCATTTTATACAGTAATGAATCTGCAACATTAGAAAAATGTCCTATATGCTAGCAGATGGTAACCTAAAACAGGCTGCAAGTAAAGAAAAATGTACCTAAAGCACATTATGCTTTACTTTCAACCTGTTTTAAGTAGTCGCTCATCTTCAAATTTAGAAACATACTATGCAGTAAAGGATTTAAGGTGCTTTCTGCTATACTTTCAGCTTGCATTAAGCTTTAAACATCTGCTAGGATAAAAGAATCTCTTTTATATTCATGAATAAAGTTGAAATATTTTCTTCAGTGGAGGGAGAAGTTAAAGGCATTAAGGCTTTTTTTTGTGGGGGGGGGGGAGGATTGAGAAGAACTTATCAATTAATTGCCTGTACTATTGTAATTGACTGATGTTTTTGTTTGTTTGTTTAACCCATTACCCCATAGCCTATTTCTAGCTTTGAAAATAGATGACCACTTAAAGTAGGTTGAAAGTAAAGCAGAATGCGCCTTAAGGCACATTCTGCTTAATTTTCAGCCTGCTCTAAGCTACCAGCTGCTACAGTATAAAAAATATTTATTATGCTTCATATTCATAATTATATAAAGTGGAAGTATTTTTTTCAGTAGAGGAATTAATTAACCCTTTACCTTATAGCCTGTTTCTAGTTTTGAAGACAGGTGAACACTTAAAGCAGGTTGAAAGTAAAGCAGAATGTGCCTTAAGGCACATTCTGCTTTACTTTCAGCCTGCTTTAAGTTAAAATCTGCTAGACTATATAAAATATTTGTAATGGTAATTGTTCATGAGGTTATAAACTGGAACTATTTTCTTCAGCAGATGAATAAAATAAATACGCTAAAAGTCGCTTCTATGGGGCAAGGGGTTAAAGGCGTATTTATGGGGTAATGACTATTTTGATGGTGTCAACTCTTTACCCCATAGAGGCACATAATGTAGCACTTTTATTTCTTCTTCTCAGAGTTCCTCATAGAATCTATACCTTTCTATGTTTTTACCATGCCCTGGTAGAGGCATAGAAAATTTTATCATGCTGACCCCCTTTGAGTTGAGTCTGAGATTGTTCTCAAGCATTTGGTTGGTCAGATTTGAGCTTATAACCTTGGACCCAGGCTAAAATATATAAGCATAAAGCTCCTGAAAGAGCTTTCTGTTTTATGTCTCGCCTGTTTTAACCCTTATCCTGCTGATCGTGACTTGACTGAAATTTACAAATAGTTTGAATCTAGAACAGACATCGCATGACACGGCGTCTGATCTGGATCAAGACAAGACAAGACAAGACAAAGTTTATTGTGATACAGGCCTCCAGCCCTGACACAGATACAAAATATACAATCAATACATACGGTGTGTAACAATATGAAATCAACAAACATTGGTGAAATTCAGTTTACAAATGATTAGATTCTTTGCGTAATTGCAAGGCATAGTAAATCCAAACTGTTTGATACTCGTCTTTTGGTTTCTTCAATTAAACACGGTATAAGACCTAATTCTTCCATTTTTGCAGACATCAATTTCAAAGCAGACGACATTACAGCAGCATAAGGGTTATAAACCACCTATGATAAAAGCTGCAAACAAGCTGTTGGGGAATGTGTGAAATGTTTCTATTGCAGCTAATATCTCCGGTGAGTTAGGTTGTGATATGTTTTACAAAGATTTAAACATGATTTGAAATTGACTTTAGAACATACATGTAGGTATAGATCCATAGTGTTTAAGACGTGTTTTTTCTTCATCGGGTATAGACGTTTTCTCACATAACTACCCCTGTTTTCTATAGCGAACAACGATCACGAATATCCTTGTCTCCAACATGTGTGAAATCAATTTGATGACGTCACTCTAACGTCACTATTTATAAAGGCGTTGTTACATCACTGGGATTCCAAAAAAAGCCTGTTGCTTTAAAAAATAACTTAAAATCGTTGGTTATGTGAGAAAAAGAATCTCACTCGTCGATGTTTAAGACAAGTTGATCTCAAACTCGTCTAGAATAGAAAAGTTATTAAGCTCGCCAAGGCTCGCTTAATAACATTTCAATTCTAGACTCGTTTGAGATCAGCTTGTCTTAAACATTGACTCATGACAGATCCTATGTATTCATATATAAAACTCCACTCGCTATGAATATCTTTCATCTGAATTACTATTACATCAACTAACGAACATACAGCGCTCCCTCTCTACAACGACACCCAATGGGAGACAAAGATTATGTGCGTTGTTCGGAGGGAGTCGTTATAGAGAGGGAAATTTGCTTACATTGCAAACAGCTTGAATCCAGATCAGACGCCGCGTTACGCGGCGTCTGATCTGGATTCAAGCTGTTTGTCACTCGCCATTAGGTTTTTTCTGTCAAAATGTCGAATATGTAACTTTGAGAAAAACAGCAGACGACAGTTTTAAGCAGACGATATTGCAGAAGTGAAAGTATTAGACATATAATTGTCTTGTTTTGGGGACAGCGGCAAGAGTCGTTGTAAAGAGGGAGTCGTTGTAAGGAGGGCCGTTATAGAGAGGGAACACTGTATAAAGAAAAAAATCTCCAGGTCAGAGGGTTGTTCTGGAGGGTCTGCAATGTTTTTTTTAAAAGAACGTCAGACATGAGTCTAAACTCTTTCTTGTAGAAAATTTTCTTCATTTTATTAGGAAATGTAACAGTTCAGGTGATCTATGTTTATTGTGGTTGGGAATTTTCGAATATCAATTTTCTGCAGGAGAAGGTTTGAACAACTCTGTAGCAATGTAAACTGTTCTGTTTAACCCATTACCCCATAGCCTGCTTCCTAAGTTTTGAAGATATGTGACCACTTAAAGCAGGTTGAAAGTAAAGCAGAATGCGCCTTAAGCGCATTCTGCTTTACTTTCAGCCTGCTTTAAGCTATTATCTGCTAGAATAAAGAAAATATTTCTTCAGTATATGAATAAAACAAAGGAGTAAAAAGGCGTATTTATGGGGTAATGGGTTAACTTCCTTCTGAGCCTGATACTGGTGACTTGTTTTTGATACCGGTGATTAAATGTTGATAGTGTTTTGCTGTTCAAGTTAATAAGAATGTTTGTTTAACTGCATGTTATTTTGTTCTGAATGTTAACGGTTTCAGGCATGAATGATTTAACCCTTTACTCCATAGCCTGTTTATAAGATGGAAGATAAATGACCACTTAAAGCAGGTTGAAAGTAAAGCAGAATGTGCCTCAAGGCACATTCTGCTTTACTTTCAACCTGCTTTAAACTACCATCTGCTAGAATATACATATTCATGGCTGTTACTGTATCAATTGGAACAGTTCTAATTAGTGGATGAATGCATTAAATGTTTTAAAATGCATATCTGTGGAGTAATATGGTGAGTTAGTAACAGTTACAGCTGCTACTGATAAACTACAACCTTATAAAGATGCATGGTTACTTGTTTAGCATGTGTGTTAATTTGTACCAGTATTTCAAAGTGCTGTATGTAACATACATGCATATCGGCTCCAACAAAGTGCTATATATAGTATGTGCATGTCAGCTCCAAGTGCTATATAGTATGCGCATGTCAGTTCAAAGTTCTATATAGTATGTGCATGTCAGTTCAAAGTGCTATATACATATAGTATGTGCATGTCAACTCCAAGTTCTATATAGTATGTGCATGTCAGTTCAAAGTGCTATATACATATAGTATGTGCATGTCAACTCCAAGTTCTATATAGTATGTGCATGTCAGTTCAAAGTGCTATATACATATAGTATGTGCATGTCAACTCCAAGCTCTATATAGTATGTGCATGTCAGTTCAAAGTGCTATATACATATAGTATGTGCATGTCAACTCCAAGTTCTATATAGTATGTGCATGTCAGTTCAAAGTGCTATATACATATAGTATGTGCATGTCAACTCCAAGTTCTATATAGTATGTGCATGTCAGTTCAAAGTGCTATATACATATAGTATGTGCATGTCAGTTCAAAGTGCTATATACATATAGTATGTGCATGTCAGTTCAAAGTGCTATATAGTATGTGCATGTCAGTTCAAAGTGCTATATAGTATGTGCATGTCCGTTTAAAGCGCTATATAGTTTAATGCACGTCAGTTCAAAGCGCTATATAGTTTAATGCATGTCAGTTCAAAGCGCTATATAGTATATGTGCATGTCAGTTCAAAGTGCTATATAGTTTAATGCATGTCAGTTCAAAGTGCTATATAGTTTAATGCATGTCAGTTCAAAGCGCTATATAGTTTAATGCATGTCAGTTCAAAGTGCTATATAGTATGTGCATGTCAGTTTATAAAGTTTTCCATGTTCAACAATCAAAGTAAAATCAGAGAAGCATGTGATTGTGTGAAATTATAGTAAAGAGTTTCTTGCATGAATAGAAATGATATTGGCTAGCATAATGTGATAGAATTAATCGTTCATCTTGGAAAATGTTCTGTCAACCTTGTGTAAATTGAAGAAACGTGACAGCACAACAATAATGCAGAAAGCTTCTTAATCCTTTCCCCCATAGAAGCGACTTTTAGCGCATTCAGTTTATTCTTGCCCTGAAGAAAATAGTTCCAATTTACACAATCATAAATATGTATAATACAAAATATTTTCTATATTCTAGCAGATGATAGCTTAAAGCAGGTTGAAGTAAAGCAGAATGCGCTTAAAGCGCATTCTGCTTTACTTTCAACCTGCTTTAAGTGGACACCTATATTCAATACTAGAGATAATGCCATGTGGGAAAGGGTTAACTCTTTGAACCCTAGTCACGCAAATATGCATCATTTAAAAACTATGAACCTGTGAGGAGTACACTTGTCCTATGAAAATAGTGTAGACCCTGATCAGATGGCTCCTTAAGGAGCCCTCTGATCAGAATCTACGCTGTTTGTCATGTTGACATATATTGTAAAAATCAACCCTTAAAAGTCAAAAATGGACTAGACTAAATTGAAAACTAGAATTGTCCATTTGAGGTTTCAGGGAGGAAAGGGTTAAAAGGGCTTCTTGCATTACAATTTCTCTGTTTGAAGCTGCCACTTGTCTTGGAGACTGCCATGTTATCTACCTTTTAATGGTCAATTAATCCATTGAACTTTGTGACATATATACACATCCTTTACAAACAGTGTATCTGTGAAGAGTACACTTGTCCTTTTCGAACAGTGTACACCTAGATCAGGGAGTTTCTTTAGGAGCAGTCTGATCAGGGTTTACATTGTTTATCATTTGTTGACATACAGTTGTTGGCCATAAATAAGTTCCCACCCTGGAAATCTGCTATATGTTTTTTATGTATTTGAGCTGTTTGCGGTAAAGAGGAACCTGTCGATTAACTTAAAAGTCACTAAAGGTAAATATCAACCAAAAGCTGAATTAATTTCCAATAAAACTGAGATGTGACATTTTATTTACTTCTGATTTGATTTGGTTGCTTAGCAACTTTAGAGCACTAGTGAAACTATATGACTAGTGTTCTTAATAATGTTGCCATGACAATGTGAACATCACATGGCATCAAGACATGCTATCATTTTTAAGAGAAATCATTAATGTTTATTAAACATTTTCAACTGTTCAGCTAAATCAGAACTTTGTAAAATGACAGATATTTAATAATGAAATTTAAGTTGTTGAAAATGCCATCTCCACTGCTTTCTATGTTAATTTTATGGAAAGCAATGGAGATGGTGTTTTCAACAACTTAAGTTTCATTACTACACATCTGTCATTTAACTAAGACTTGATTGAGCTGATCAAGTCCAAATGTTTAATAATTGCTAGGATTTTAGGGTAGTTCATAGATTGCTTACTAGTTTATAGATGACACATCAGTTTATAGATTGAGTACTAGTTTTGTCTACTATAAGGACTTAAAGTTCTTGTAAGAAATTGCATGTGGTATTTCTATTTACATGTATAAATTCAATTGACAAACTCATCAAATCAAAATTTAAAGTATTATTTTTGGAGTATGTGCATGTATGATTATTTGATTTGATTTCCTAATTTTCATTCAGTTGATAAAGTGTTGTGATAGATTTTTCATTGACTCATTAGTTTAAACATATTTTATTCAGGAAAAACATAACATAATTATTAACATATTTGACAGCATAATAAGGATTAGAATGGAAGCATAAAGACTCATTGACCCTAAATACACCTGTCCTATGCAAACAGTGTTGATCCAGATCAGAGAGCTCCTTTAACCCATTACCCCATATCCTGTTTCTAGTATGGAAGAAAGTTAACAACTTAAAACAGGTTGAAAGTAAAGCAGAATGCGCCTTAACTCTTTGAACCCTAGTCCCGCATATAGGCGTCCTTTTCAAACAGTGTACATGAGAATAGTACGCTTGTCCTATGCAAACAGTGAATACCCAGATCAGAGGGCTCCGAAAGGAGCCCTCTGATCAGGGTCTTCACTGTTTGTCATAATGCCAAACATTGACAAAAACAACCCTTAAACGTCAGAAATTGACTAGACAAAAATGGAAACTGGAATCGTCCATTTAAAGTTTCAGGGAGGAAAGAGTTAAGGCGCATTCTGCTTTACTTTCAGCCTGCTTTAAGCTATCATCTGCTAGGATATAGAAAATATTTCTTATTGCTCATGCTCATAACTGTATAAATTTGAACTATTTCTTAAGTGGAGGAATTAATTGTACCAATAAAAAGGTGTATCTATGGGGTAATGGGTTAAGAGCCCTCCATCAGGGTCTGCACATTTTGCAACTTTGCAATAAATTATACAAAAGAACGAAATTGGACTGGTCTTTATTTGGGAACTGGACATGTCCATCATAAGTTTCTGTGGTCAGTGGTTTTTTTTAACAGAATGATTAGAATTTCTCCTGTTTTTTACAAAATTTATAACATTTATAAACTTGTGTTTAGTTTTGATTTGTTTTATTGTCAATCTTTATTTTTTAAATAGTTTTTTTCAAATGCATATTATTTTATTTACATTTGTTGTTATTGTTTGAAAGTTCAGAGTATTTTATTGAATAAAAAGTTCTTAAATATACAATAGAAGTGTTTTTAAAAACTTTATCCCCCCATTACATTAGCTTTATCCCCCAATACATTAGCTTTATCCCCCAATACATTAGCTTTATCCCCCATTACATTAGCTTTATCCCCCAATACATTAGCTTTATCCCCCAATACATTAGCTTTATCCCCCAATACATTAGCTTTATCCCCCATTACATTAGCTTTATCCCCCAATACATTAGCTTTATCCCCCAATACATTAGCTTTATCCCCCAATACATTAGCTTTATCCCCCAATACATTAGCCAATACATTAACATTTGTATACGGTAAAACTTCTCTTCAACCGTTCAATGACACTCAAAGTAGGGTTAGTTGTGTTTTTTAGACAGGTGACAGCTTAATGCGGGTCAAAATTACTTGTGTCCTGCATTAAGCTGTGACTTGCTATTAGACAAGGTTCACGCATGTCTTGAACGACCTTTGACTTTGATGCCTGCTGTTTTGAAACACTCTTGAAAATCATCAGTAGACTTGAAAACCCCTTAATTAAAAAAAAAAATCTTAGAAAATACTTTAAACCAATGGGATTGTTTTTATGTTGTCCTCTTGTCATTTTCATGTGCATTATGTTCAGTAAAACGTAAAAATCATTAAAAAAAATAATATTAAAAAATCAGAAACTGGAACAATTTCTGAAAATTGATCATCACTGGGCCAATTATGGCTTTTTTTCGCGGACATTTGGGAGGTGTTCTTATCTAAGCATAAAAAGACCCTTGTTTTGTAACAAAATGTCTTGAAAATCCTGTCAGACATGTTTTCACCAAATATTTGTTAGAATTATGTTAACCCTTTACCTGATAGCATTGTTTCTAGTATTGAAGATATGTGACTACTTAAAGCAGGTTGAAAGTAAAGCAGAATGCGCCCTAAGGCGCATTCTACTTTACTTTCAGCCTGCTTTAAGCTATTAACTGCTAGAATAAGGAAAGTATTAAATATGACACATATTCATTACGGTATAATTTGGAACTATTTTCTTCAGCGGATGAATAAAATGATTGTGCTAAAAGTCGCTTCTATTAGGGAAAGGGTTAATAATTGCCACTGAAGAGAGGGAGCACTGGCCCGAAGGTAAAACATCATTTGAGATCATCCTCATGCATTTGATTGGTCAGATTTGACACTACGCTAAAATTTGACCAATCGGATACTTGAGAACCATCTCTGAATCAACTGAAACGCTTTATAACCTTGGACCTTGTACTTCAGACGCACTGGCTGACTTTATACAGAGCATTGTTTCACACCAGAAAACTATGTACAGCGCTCCCTTTCTACAACGACACCCAGTGGGAGACAAAAAATGTGTGTTGTTTGGGGGGAGTCGTTGTAGGTAAGGAAATTGGCTTACATTTGCAAACAGCTTGAATCCAGATCAGACGCCGCATAACGCGGCGTCTGATCTGGATTCAAGCTGTTTGTCACTCGACATTAAGGTTTTTTATGTCAAAATGTCTATTATGTTACTTTGAGAAAAACAGCAGACGACAATTTTAAGCAGACAATATTGCAGAAATAAAAGGGTTAGACATAATTGTCCTGTTTAGGGAACTGCGACAAGGGTCGTTGTAAAGAGGGAGTCGTTGTTTGGAGAGCCGTTGTAGAGAGGGAACACTGTATACTCCATGTAACACATAGATACTCCACTTACAGTGGAGAAACTGTTATTCTTTCCCAAATCCCAATAAACGTGTTTATGCTAAAACCAATTTTTTTCATTGCAAACAGTTTGGAGCCAGATCAGACGGCGGGTAAACCCGGCGTCTAATCAGGCTTCAAACTGATTGTCACTCAGATAAAAATAGATAGAGAAAAATGTCAAAAAATTATTTTCTACATTTTAGTGATTTTCGTTTGAGTTTAAACGGGAAAGATTAACGTTTTCTCCACTGTATGAGCTAAGGTAATTAGCTTACTGCACATACTATTGTCAGATCAAGGTCATAAAACCTGAGGAGAGCTATTAAAGACTTTAACAAACATAGTTTCTATTATTTTATTATCATTTCAAGTTTAAAGAATCAAAATTGACAAAGCTTTTTGCATCTCAATGGAAACAACTGCATCTGCAAGAAGAGAACGAATAAAATAGATTAAATTCCTCGTTTATGGCTAACCCATTTAAGCCTTCTATCTACTATAAAGATGACATTTGGTAACTAGTGTAGATCCTGATGAGACACTGTGTATCGCGGCAACCCGCCAATGTCTGCTCTGTTTACTGTTTCATATGAAATGTTCTGTATGGAAAAACGCATACGTGTCTTTAAATCATCATTGCATGTCTAAATTTGAATTTTCCAGTTAAACGTGCAGGGAGAGTTTATTGCAATATCCAGGCATAAATGGGTTAATAGAAAATAAAGAGAATGATGTAACAATCAGTAGGAAACTCAAACTGCAATATAAAATTTATATTTAATATAAAGAAAAAGAATTTTAGGAAAATCCAAAATCTGTGGCTAAGATTAAGTCTCAATATAGACTCACAACTCTTTATGTTCAGCCAAACGTAGTGGAATTTGTTGTTGTTGTTTTTTAAATTCGAGAAAAAAATAGTATCCCTGTGCATTAATTCTTGTAAGTAGAATGCTCAATTGCACTTTAACTCATTGATCCCTAGTGACGCATAGATGCGTCCTTTACTAAATGTGTACCTGTGAAGAGTATACTTGTCCTATGCAAATAATGACGTCCCTGATCAGAGGGCTCCTGCAGGAGCCCTCTGATCATGGACTTCACTGTTTGGCATTTTGCAATTTATTACAAAAAACAACCCTAAATAGTCTAAAATGGACCAGCCTTTATTGTAAACTGCAATTGTCCATTGGAAGTTTCAGGGGATAATGAGTTAATGAAGTAACGGTTATCACATATTTGACTACACACCTCTGGTAATCAAAGGTTACAAACATTAACATTTACTAACACATTTTATTTGATAACTTTATATGTTACTACACGTTTCTTGTACTCAATGCAACATAAACTTACTCGCACATTTTATTCAGCACGTTAAGATTTGAGTTCATGTTTCTTGTACAATAGAGAACAAACACTTACACATTTTATTCTTCACTTTTACATTTGAGTATACAAAAGAAAACATAATATTTTACTCACATGTTTTATTCTGCACTTTTACATTTGAAGGTGCTCAGTTGGATAAAGCCTATCCAGTTCTGGCTGAGAACTTTGACGTCACACTCTAACTGTTTGGCAGCATCTTCTCCGGGCTTGATATGGTTGACAAGGAGTGTCAGATGATACATCAGACCCTTCACAACCTGTAACATACATACATACATACTAATGTAAAGGAAAACAATTGTTCAATAGATATCCCTGAAACTTTAAATGGACAGTCCCAGTTTCCATTTTAGTGTAGTCCATTTCTGACTTTAAGGGTTGTTTTTGTCAATGATTTGCATTATGACAAACAGTGAAGACCCATATCAGAGGGCTCCTTACGGATCCCTCTGATCTGGGTATTCACTATTTGCATAGGACAGTTACATTTTTCACATGTACACTGTTTGAAAAGGACGCCTATATGCGGGACTAGGGTTCAAATGGTTAATGAGACTCCGAAAAACAGATTCTGCTTATAACCTTTAAGACCCTTCAAAACTTGTAACATTCATACATGTACATACAAATATATAGGGAAACAGTTGTTCAATAGTTTAAACATATTTTATTTCAGATATTTACATGCATTTTACAAACATGCTCAATGCATTGTTCAATAGATATACAATGTACATGTACAGCGCTCCCTCTCTACAACGACATCAAATGGGAGACAAAGATTGTGTGCGTTGTTCGGAGGGAGTCGTTATAGAGAGGGAAACAGGTTTACATTTGCAAACAGCTTGAATCCAGATCAGACACCGCGTAACGCGCCGTCTGATCTGGATTCAAGCTGTTTGTCACTCGTTATTATATTTCTTCTATCATAATGTCCACTTATATGTAATTTTGAGAAAGAACAGCCGCCGACACTTTCAAGCAGACGATATTGCAGCATTAAAACGTTAGACATAATTGTCCTGTTTAGGGAACTGCAGCCAGGGTCGTTGTTAGGAGGGAGTCGTTGTTGAGAGGGCCGTTGTAGGAAGAGAACACTGTATCCCTTAATGAAACTGATAAAACCAAATCCTGCTAAAACCTTTTAAGACCCTTCAGAACCTGTAACATAATAAAACGGGATAGGAAAACTTGTCAGGCGTTAATGCTAGATCATACCGTAGCCCTTTACTCGAACCCTGTATTCCACAGATACGCGTTTTAACCCATTTGATTAATTCCTAAAATAGTTCCAGTTAATTCGTTACCTCAAAGTCTATTGAAGACAGGTGACCACTTAAAGCAGGCTGAAAGTAGAACCGAATGCATCAACTTCGATTCCACCCTTACTTTAAGCTACTGTTGGTAACTGCTATGATATGGAAATATTTCTTTTTATGCATATTGATGGCTATGTAAAGTGGAACAATTTCTTCAATGGAGGGATTAATTCAAGGCGTGAAGGTGGAGTAATAAGTTAAAAGAAACTGAAAAACCGAATATGGCCTGTAAATGGATTTCCGGCGCCTGTATAAACTCGTAAATATTAGTTAAGGAAAAGGATTTATGTAAAAAGAAATCATCTCAAAGAAAAATAGATAAAAGCTTGGTTTGGATTCAAACCCGTGCGAAGAAGGCAAAAAACGAGAGCACATGTCCGAGTTGATATTTACATCTCAGAGTTTGGTGAAGCTAGTTAGTCACACAATGCCTACATACCCAGGCCAAGGACCTCAACATGTGTTGTGTAGTCCATTGAATACAGCTAAATTTACCTCATAAATACACCTTCAGTAAAAAAAAAAAAAAAAAAAAAAAAAAAACCACTACACCCTTATTACAACCACTAAAATGTGATTTAAGGCAGATGACTGCTTAACCCTTTACCTGATAGCCTATTTCAAGTACTTAAGATAGGTGACTACTTAAAGCAGGATGAAAGTAAAGCAGAATGCGCCTAAGGGCGCATTCTGCTTTACTTTCAGCCTGCTTTAAGCTTCCATGTGCTATAATATAGAAACTATTCCCCATAATACATATTCATAACTGATTAAATTGGAACTATTTTCTTCAGCGGATGAATAAATCATATCCACTAAAAGGCGCTTCTATGGGGTAAAGGGTTAAAGCAAGGTGAAGTAAATCAGAAGGATCCTATAGGAGCTTTCTGTTTTACTGTCAACATGCTTTCAGCTTCATCTGTCTTTCATAAATCATTTAACCCTTTTAAGTGCCCTTATAGATAGGGGTTAGTGTATACATATGCTCAGAAAAGTAGTCTACAACCAACTACTCTTTCCTCCCTGAAACTTCAAATAGACAATCCCAGTTTCCAGTTTAGTCTAGTCCATTTCTGACTTTAAAGGGTTGTTTTTGTCAATGTTTGGCATTGTGACAAACAGTGAAGACCCTGATCAGAGGGCTCCTTTCTGATCTGAGTATTCACTGTTTGCATAGTACATGTGTTCTATTCACATGTACACTGTTTGAAAAGCACGCCTATATGCGGGACTAGGGAACAAAGAGTTAAACAAGTCCTGATCATGAAGTACAAAAGACATTTCCAGTATATTTCCAAATGGAGGTTTAAAACAGGCTGAAAGTAAGCAGAATGAGCATTTTGCTAAAAATACTATCAACCTGCTTTAGTGGTAATCTATTTTCAAAACTTGAAACAGGCTATGTGACAACAGATTGAATATAAGGTCAAGGCAAAATCAAAGATGACTTGTTTTAAAATTCTAGTTTTTATCAGCGGCGCTTTCAATTCGTTAATTTATGCAATGATATCAGAAAAGATTGACTTTTGTCGCATACTTCTTCCAATAAATAAAACTTGTACAGTAGAACTTTGATATTTTGAACTCGCTCAACTCGAATTTGTCCTTATTTCTATAGCTGTATTTAATTATTTCAGCCTCAATTATGTCAAATATATTAAATTTGTATTTCATAGTTAAAAACGTTGCTTTGCCACGTCTTGAAGGGTGTATTAATGTCATGAATTTAAGAAACTTTCAAAGTATATGAAAACACTTTATGATGATTTTGTATTGAAGAGCAATTTAAGATGAATGAAAAAATAGAAAAAGTGTACATTTTGGTGAACAACAGTTGTTTCCATGGCCATGTAAAATTTATCCCACCCACTTCCTCTTATTTTTTCCTTTTCAAACAGCCCGTTTCAATAAAATCCATTTTAAATGAAAACAAATATGATAATTTGGTTTTGTGTTATTTATTTCCTATCTATGGTAGTATTTCTTCATACAAAAACTAATTTAAGAAAAAACAGGCACCAAATGTGAAATTTATAAAGCTCTAAATATCATCGATATGGTACTTTTTTGTAAATTTTGTAACTCTTTTTACTTTAATAACTCAAAATTTTCAACACTGACCTTTCAATTTCTTTTCATATTTTGAACTGCCTTAGCATTGGCTTTCATTTGGTAAAATATAAGAAAAAGTTTAATACTAGAACTATTTCATTTTCAAACTTTTTAACTTTTGCCCTATAAAAAGCATATTTTTGATATTCGAGGATCCATATTTTTCAAACCTAGTGCCTGCTTTGTCTAAATTTGGTTTCTATATGTGAAAATACCACCATAGACATGAAATAAATAATGAAAACCCAAATTACCATGTTTGTTTTGTTTTGAAATAGATTTTACTGAAGCTTGTACTCTGAATGGGTAAAATTTGAGAGAAAAAGTCCAAATTTGACATACCTTTTTCAAATCGCTGTAGCTCAAAAAAAAGGACACCACCATATGTATTTTTTTCCATTTTTTCATTCATCATAAATAGCTCTTCCAAAAAAACAATGATAGAAAAAAAAGTTTGATACTTTGAAAAAATCGCTTATGGGTTCGATACACCCTTAACTATGAAATACGGATATGTTTGACTTTTAAAGTGAGTTCGAGATTTTGACTGTACATAGAATTTGAGTTTGATATAAAAAAAAACAAAAAAACAAACGTGTACGCGGTGTCCAAACTGTTTTCACAATAATGTTGGTATTATCGATACTGGCAGCGAAAAGGTTGAACGTACTATTCCTAAAATCGCGCTTGAAAATTTTGGAAATCTTGGTATTTTTATGAACAAAATATGGTAGCACTGACGTAATTTATTTCAAACCAACCGACCTGTGTTTGAGCCTTCAGAACGCTGATATAACCATACTCTGATCCCATCTCGGACACTGCAAACCTGGCCATCTGTTGTACTGTAGAATCTAGAGTGTCTATATCAGACTTTCCGCCCGTCACCGCGGCCTCATCACAGTAACTTACCACCACGAAGGCACACAGGAACATCGCTAATACTGAGCTAGACATTTTGACAAACTGACCAAAAGATCACTGTTTAGCTAGACTATGAAATATAAGTCCAAATGATACTGAGAGGTACTAGTTATGGTCAGTAGTTATATACTAATGTATCCTGCAACAGCTGATGGCAGTTCAGGAACTATACTACATGTACAATGTATGATGACTACTCAAAGAAGATGAATTTATCACGTTAAATGCTGGTAGCCAGCTTAAAGCAAGATGAAAGTAAAGCAGAAAACTCCTAAAGGAGTATTCTGCTTTACTTTCATCTTGGTTTAAGCGGATAATCTGTTAGACTCGCTGTAAACAAGCCATGTTTTGATCGGTTGAAATACCAGGGTTTTATTGTATATTACCATATGGTCAGTTAGGGTAACTAACCAATGATAACATGTGTTATAATGGTGCTAACTGATGACAGGTTTGGCTACGGGCAACATTACTGTACAACGTTATGACTGTCACATATGGTGTTTGCGAACCATGTTGACAGAACATTCAATTTATTTCACTGGCATTGACCATTATCGTCCTCTTTCCATGCTATTGGTAAACATCATGATTTAAATCCATGTACATTAGAACCTCTCTATTACGACCACTAAAAAGAAGGCTAATTGTCTGTATATAAAGGACAGATAACAGCTAGAAGCAATGAGAAAATGAAACAGAAAGCTCCTATAAGAGCTTTCTGTTTCACTTTCACATTCATTTAAGCAGTCACCTGTCTCAAACGACTAAATTAAATATTTGACACAATTTAGTGGTCGTAATAGAGAGGCTCTACTGTAAATTACGTTTATACTAAATACATATTGAGAATCAGATATCAAATATTTTACCGGTTCTCCTTTACATGGGAGCAATACCATCCAGTCGAATTTCAATATTTCGATCTTGCTTAATTCGAACACCTCCATACTTCAAAGTTAAACGATACTAACCTACGTATCAACTTTGAAACAATGATATTATTTACTTAACCCTTAGCCTGCCACTCACAACTATAGCTCCATATGCAAACAGCTTAGATCCGGATGAGACGCCGAGTAACTCGGCGTCTCATCCGGATCCAAGCTGTTTGACACTCTGACATTTTCAGCAATTTTGAGCAACTTTGAAGCACTTTGAAACTTGAAGCAGACGAGAAATATAGCAGACGACAATTTATTTGGCGGACTAAGGGTTAAGCAATTGTCGAATAATACAATTAAACTGTAACTAACAATATAATGAACAAATTCAATTTAACCCCTTTGTGCCTAGCGTCCTATGAATGGGACATAGGTTATATGTCATAACCCATAGATATCTATCTAGATTTAGATCTATCTGGAAAATATTAGGTAAAGGCTGCAAATAGTGTAGAAACTGATCAGAGGGCTCTCTTCGGAGCCCTCCTATCATTGACCTTCACTCTTTGTCCAGATCAGTTGGTAGTCTACATGTAGATCTATGTTCAAAACCTAATCGAATAGATCTAGTTAGAGATCTACGTCATTACATTTATTGGTTTAATTCATATTATTATTTGACAGGGCTCCCATTTCTCCGGATTTTTATCCTAGCAGACGGTAGCTTAAAGCGGGCTGAAAGTAAAGCAGAATGTGCATTAAGGCGCATTCTGCTTTGCTTTCAACTTGCTTTCAGTAATCGCACATGGAACTTAGAAAATTTTGAAATCTTAGGGTTTTTCATGATCAACTTGTGGCAGCCCTGATTTGACTCGGTTTATTTTGCTGCTCCATAACTCTAAACCAGTTTGCTGTAAGTTCCATCTGAAGCAAGCTTCTGATATTCTATAATTCTATTACGCTTTATAGAGAAATCTACGTTATATGCTCACATATTTTTGCTTTTGTATGTAACGTGTGACGATAATAAAAGGTTCTGTTCGGCAAACCGTGTATAATTATACTGATCAGACGCCGCATAATAAGGCGTTTGGGCAAAGTCTACACTATTTGCCGATAGGAATTTCAATACGAAACAAAACGAAAATGAAAAGCTAGACAAGGCACCCCTTATTTATCAATAACTTATCTAATAAATATACAGTGAAGAATCTGTTATTCTTTCCCGTTTAAACGCAAACGTACGCAAACGCATTTTAGCACTAAAACGTAGAAAAGAACAACTTTTGGACAATTCTAATAATTCATTTTTATATCGGTGGCAAACAGTTTGTAGCCTGATCAGACGCCGGGTTACCCGGCGTCTGATCTGGCTTCAAACTGTTTGTAAATGAAATAATAGTTTAAGCGTAAACGCGTTTATTGGGAAAGAATAACAGATTCTCCACTGTAAGCATGGGAGACCCACTACATGTAGGAGCAAATGGGTAAAGGTACGAGGGCGGTTCAAAATGTAATGCACCTTGTTCAATAACTTCGATATGATAAGTGCTAAATGCACGTGTGATACATCGATCTTAAGAGTAATTATTGGCCTACACGATGGTATGATGCACGATATAACATCACATAACTAGATAAGTCACAAAATGATCGTAAATGACCCCTACTAGAGGACACTGGAACATAACACTTTTCACACATTATTTTGACGTAATAACTTCTTAAAAAGTACAAAGTCTTAAATGTGTTTTTGAAAAATAAAATTCCTGTACAATTGAAAGGGTTACCTTCCCCATTTTTCAAAAATAACATTTTTTATTTTGCTAATGACATGTTTTTTCGAACGCAGTTGACATTTTTTAGATCATTGTATCTATATTTTGAATTCAAACAATAAACATCTACTTCAATGGCTTCAATTATTTATCCAGGTTTAATTTATTTTTTTAGTTTAAAAAAAAAGTTTTAGCTTTCACCAACTACTCTTATTCAAAACAGTAGTTTAATCTTTATCATATTTTCAATATGTGTTAGCTATACATGTAGTTCATATATTTTATAAAATAATAACATTTAAAACTGTGTAGTATGTGCATATTTGTCTGATTTTATTTGACCGAAAGTTTCATAAAATTATTCGAAATAATAATGCCGCAATATTAATTATAGTATCAAAATTTGTTCAAAGCATTACCTCAACAATACACAAAAATTTCCAATGCCCTTGAGTAGAGATCATTTAGGTTCATGCTGTGACTGATCGAGTTATGTGATATTGTCGTGCATTATACCATCGTGTAGGTCAAGAATTGCTCTTAAGAATGATGTATTACACATGCATTTTCCACTTATTATAGTTGCTGAAGGGGGGCAGCTAATACCAATGTAACGCGGCGTCTGATCTGGATTCAAATTGTCACTTGTCATTGGTTTTCTCAAAGTGGCCAGTATGTAACCTTGAGAAAAAATAGCAGATGACAGTTTTAACCCCAAAAAGCAGACGATATTGCAGCAGTGGTAGAGTTAGGCATACTTGTCTTATATGGAGAACAACAGCAAGCATTGTTGTACGGAGGGACTCGTTGTTGGGTTGTCCGTTGTAGAGAGGGAGTACTGTATTCTCTGTGTTTGAAATAAGTATAACCTCGATAACTAGACCTGGATCCAAACTGTTGACACTCCTCTTTAGGTTTCTTTACTTAAAAATATATAAATCTAAGTTACGAGGTTATACTTATTTCAAACACAGAGAATACAGTACATTTGTTTGGAGCTCCAAGCCTCCGACACGTGTGTTGAAATAAGGTATTGCCTACTGTATCTTTGTTTGGAGCTCTAACACGTGTGTTGTACTAAGGTATTGCCTACTGTATCTTTGTTTGGAGCTCTAACACGTGTGTTGTACTAAGATATTGCCTACTGTATCTTTGTTTGGAGCTCTAACACGTGTGTTGTACTAAGGTATTGCCTACTGTATCTTTGTTTGGAGCTCTAACGCGTGTGTTGTACTAAGGTATTGCCTACTGTATCTTTGTTTGGAGCTCTAACACGTGTGTTGTACTAAGATATTGCCTACTGTATCTTTGTTTGGAGCTCTAACACGTGTGTTGTACTAAGGTATTGCCTACTGTATCTTTGTTTGGAGCTCTAACGCGTGTGTTGTACTTAGGTATTGCCTACTGTATCTTTTTTTGGAGCTCTAACACGCGTGTTGTACTAAGGTATTGCCTACTGTATCCTTATATGGATCTCCAACTTGTGTGTTGTACTAAGGTATTGCTCACTATATTCTTTATTGAAATCCAACATATGTGGTGTAATAAGGTATTGCTCACTGTATCACTGTATCTTTATCTGGAGCTCCGACACGTGTGTTGAAATAAGGTATTGCTCACTGGAGTTCCAACACGTATGTTTTAATAATGCTCATTGTACTTTTGTTTGGAGCTCCAACACGTGTCTTGTTATTAGATTTTGCTTACTATATTGTGTTTGGAGCTCCAACACGTGTCTTGTTATGAACATTTCTGAGCACCATCGCAATGCTAAAGGTGCGAAACTAGCTCAGATGTCAAGTATTTTGGAGCCTGATCGGAGCCAAAATTCTTTGACAGTTACACCGTTGTATCTTAACCCATTACCCAATAAATACGCCTTTTCACACAAGACTGGTTGGAAACGGGACCAAAGTTTGTGTCCAGTTTAGAGACAATACCGGCATTAAGAGGTTCCGGTTTAGAGGGGTTTCACTCTACTGAATTCTGGGGCCCGTTGCACAAAAACTTCGTACGACAAATGTTGTCGTAAGTCAAAACATTAAAATACCTTTAATTTCTGATTTCTCTATCTAATCCTGTCTTGTGACATCTTTTTGGAATCGTCTTTTCAAGACGATTCCAAAAAGATGTCACAAGACTGGATTAGATGGAGCAATAAATAATAATTGAGACTTTTATAATCTGAGTTACGACAACATTTGTCGTACGAAGTTTTATGAAACGGGCCCCTGGATGCTATTCTCTCATTTGCCGTTTGTACTTTGTACATGTACATAGTATCGCAATTACATGTATTACATTGACGTACATGTAATTAGTTAGGAATGGCGGAGATAAAAGATCTTATTACTTCTAGCGATTTATTATACAGATATTGAAAGCTATTAGTATTAAATCCTTTGTACACTACGAGGGTTGTTCAAAAAGTAGTGATACTTGATCAATAACTTCAATATAACAAGAGCAAAATGCATGTGTGATATATCATTTTAAAGAGCAATTCGTAACCTACACGATGGTATAATACAAGATAAGGTCACATAACTCGATAAGTCACAACATGAACCTAAATGACCCCTACTCGAGGACACTGGAACATAGAACTTTTCAGACATTATTTTTTTGACGTAATAACTTTTTTAAAGAGTTCAATTTCCTCAAAATATTTTTTGATATATATCATTTTTTATCTAAATTTTAATGTAAATAAAATCATATTTCAATTGAAAGGGTTAACTGTCTAAAATCTCATTTTTCAAAACTAACACTTCTTATTTTGCTAATGACGAACGTCGACATGTTGTTTCGAACGCTCTGAAAATGTTCTAGGTCAGAATATCTACATTTTGATTTAAAACATGAAACATTATTTCAATGGCTTTAATTATAGCCTAGTTTATTAATAAAAAAAGAGTTTGTGATTTCCCTAACTACTTTTATACATAACAGTAGATCATTTTTTATTATGTTTTCAGTACGTGTTTATTTTTTATGTTTTATATGATAATAACAGTTAAAATAGTATAATATTTGCATAACTGCATAATTTGATTTGACATTAAATTTCATAAACTTATTCAAAATAATAAAGCCGTAACAATAGTTATAGTATCAAATTGTGTTCAGAAAGTGAACTCCAAAAATACACAAAAAGGTCCAGTGTCCTCGAGGAGGGGTCATTTACATGTAGGTTCATGTTGGAGATGATCGAGTAATGGGATCGTATCGTGCATTATATCACAGTGTCGACCATTCTTTGCCGACACGGTGATATAATGCACGATAAGATCGCATTACTTTAAAGAAATGATATATCATACATGCATTTTGCACTTATAATAATAAAGTTATTGATCAAGTATCAAAACTTTTTGAAATACCCTCGTATTAACAAGTTTAATGTACGAATTGTTGCAAACAGTTTGGATCCAGATGAGACCCTCAAAAACTCGGTATCTCATCTGGATTCAAACAGTCTTATACCCTAATGATAATTTATGAAAGAAAATACAAATAACTCCAATTGGAGAATAGTGTAACATGTAACAAAGTGTGCATTTACAAAGCACGTCACTGTTTAACCCTTTGCATGCTGACCGCGGCTTCACCGACTGTTGTAAACTGTTTGGATCCAGATCAGACGCCGCGTGACGCGGCGTCTGATCTGGATCCAAACTGTTTGACACTCGTCTTTAGGTTTCTTTACTTCAAAAATGTATTTATCTTAATTTAACAAATTTTGCAGACGACATTTTCAAAGCAGACGATATTACAGCTGGATAAGGGTTAATAATGACTAAGAGTAAACGATCTACATGTAGTAAAAGCACCATGGAACCATTACCCGATACATTCGCCTTTTACACCTAAAATGTATTCCTCCACTGTAGAAAATATCTCCACTTTATTCAGTCATGAATATGTCTGATAACAAAATGTTTCTTTATCATAGCAGATAGTAGCTTACAGCAAGTTGAAAGTAAAGCAGAATGTGCCTTCAGGCATATTTGCTTTACTTTCAACCTGCTTTAAGTGGTCACCTGTAATCAAAACTAGAAACATGTGATGGAGTAATGGGTTAAAATATGCTCAGTACCTCTGATAACTGTATAGATTGATCTGTGTATAGCGTTTGATCTGGAACTAAACTGTTAGCAAAAACGAAACTGGATAATTCGAACTCGGCTTAGTGACATTATGTTTAAGTTAGGTTTAGCCACGTTTTAGCTTTGAAGTACGGGTTAAGTGTATCTGTATGGTACTCGAAAGAAGCTCACTGAATGAAGCAATGCCAAACGCCGAAAGGGGACGTGGTCATCGGGGATCTCATTAATATGTATGATTCAATGGCTTCCAAACCAACAATTACGCGTAATTTTTTTCACGCTTAAACACCCTTTATCTACAGTGAGATCGGGATCAAACCACAAGAAACAGCCTTCCCAATGATTGAAAAAACTGGAAATAAGTTTACCACGAGGTCACTTGAAATTTTCAATACTAAAAAACTGACGGGGAAAAAAGTTAAATGCGACATTTATATATAATACAGAGTAACGAAAACGCGATTTCTGAGGCACAAATTGTGTCATTTTATGTTTTCCTTTTATGTTAAAGTGTTGAACTTTAACATCATATTTTGTTTCTTTAATACATGTTTAGGTCAAGATCTACCCATTAACCACAAAATATCCCAGACATTTTTGGTTTTTTTTTTTAAAATCCTTTGTCCTTGACTACTTAATGAGCAAAAATTGTCGAGTAAGCAAAAATTATCGAGGAATACAGTAAGTGCGATCGACTTGTGAAAATTCAACTTATAAAATACTGGTACGATCGATTTTAATTATCCCATAGCCTGTTTCTAGTTTTAAAGACCACTTAAAGAAGACTGGAAGTAAAGCAGAATGTGCCTTAAGGCACATTCTGCTTTACTTTTAGTCTCCTTTAAGCTATTATCTGCTAGAATATAGAAAAAAATGCTTATGATTTTTGAATTATTTTCTTCAGTAGAGGAATTAATTAAAGGCGTTAAAAGGCGTATTTATGGGGTAATGGGTTAAGCAAGTTGAAAATATCGCGTTTCGACTGTATTAGCGATGCCGTAGTTAGATTGCCACGTGTTGATGAGTCAGTGGTATTGTATAATATGCCCTGCAAATGCCCGGGACATCACTTCAGCACCTAGGCGGGACGGTAAACCTTAGAAGAAACAACAAGGAGCTAGCACCACTTCGAAGCGCATTGCCAAGGATGACTCTCTTTCTCACATTAACCGTTTTTCTGGCTATAGCAGGTAAGTACAATTTAATAATATACTCAATTCAATTCAATTCAATATTTTAAGTCAATTTAATTCAATTCCTCAACTCAAGGAAATAGTTCCAATTTATACAGACATAAATATGTAACATAGTTAATATTTTCTTATTTCTAGTGATGGAAGCTTAAAGCGGATTGAAAGGAAAACAGAATGCGCCTTAAGGCGCATTCTGCTTTACTGTCAACCTGCTTTAAGTCGTCTACAATTGTCAATATTAGAAATAGTCTATGGGGTAATGGGTTAAACTTTGCATTTTATACATGGAGTATGAATATTTGCAATTATTATTATAATTATTATACCAGATTTACAGGGCTGCCATTTCTCCGGATTTTTCCTAAATATTCGGATTTTTTTTCTAGTACACGGTAGCTTAAAGTAGGCTGAAAGTAAAGCAGAATGCGCCTTAAGGCGCATTCTGTTTTACTTCCAGCCTGCTTTAAGCAGCCACGTGTCAACGCGTCATTGTGTTCAATTGGTGTTCTGATATTTAACGCTAGGTGTTCAACATAGTGTTCAAATATTAACGCATCCCGTTCAAAATTGTTCAAATTGAACACCATGTGTTCAAAATTGAACGCATTTTGGTGTTCTATTTATAAACGTGTGACGCGTTAAAATCGATGCAACAGATATTGAACAGGTAGAACGTGTTCAAAGGAATTGTGTTAAGTTTTAGAACATTGTTTGAACACACATATGTTTAAATTTGAACACCCTGGCATTCTCGTTTGAACACATGCTACTTCAAGTTTGAACGATTAGTGTTCAATCATTTAGAACACTATTTGAACAAACGTGTTTAAATTTGAACATCCTGACATTCGCATTTTGAACACATGTTTGCAAACGTTTGAACAGATATTGTTAAAGTATTGAATGTGCAATTTAAAGCAACTTTTAAGCTTGAAAGTGCCTGCCTTCTACTTCCGATGACGTTTCCTTAATGCAGATTAAATAGTTCCCTGCCTTTCAGCATACGGCCGTAAGAAACTAATTTGGAAAAAGAGTAGTTGTTTTATTGACCTTTATTTAACATCTTTATTTTTCACAACTTAGAGTAGATCTCTTTACAAAGTTGATATTGTACATTTTTATCATCAACACAATTTAATAATGACTTCCTTAAAGTTTGTGCACTGCAGATTTTATCAGCAGGCTAAGCGCTTCTATAGCGTTTGAGTTAAGTCTAGGTTTGCTCAAACCTGACCAATCAAAGGCTTGAGAACAATTTCAGACTCAACTCAAACGCTTTATAAGCAAGGACCCTGAAATTTTTCAATTTTCAGAAGATTTCAACTTCAAGATATTGTACAATGTACACGCATAAGGGACTCATACGTTTTCACTGGGAATTGGTGTGATTCTAAAGTTAACACTGAAAATGCCTATACGTATTGCACATTTCAATTAAAAGTCATGACACTTTTTCAGTCACTCTTGTAACATGTCAAAATATTGAATGCATCAGCACCACATGTATACGTGCATTGGCGACACCCAGTGACACACTGATTTAGAAATTCTCTTCAGTTTATATAGTTTTCAGCTTAATTATTGTTGTGTTCCTTTGACAGTTTTTCGAATACAGATCTGATAGTTTCCAGAAAGAATTTGAACTTTTTGGAGGACTCCTTGGCAAATCTTTCCTCCATTACCAACTGTTGTAGTAGACCAAGGAACATGGTATATGCCTTGAGGTAGTCTAGATCAAATATGTAGTACACAGCCACCAGCTGCAACATTTTCACCATTGACCATTTTCCGTAACACTTTATAGTCACCTCATCGCGCAGTAATGAAAGCTGCTGTTTGGCGTGCTTCGTCGTTGAATATCACCGAGGCTGGTGGCGATCCTTCCTAAGTCTTCAACATTTTGGAGATCTCGTCCACAGGGATAGCCTACAGTAAAAAGGCTGGATCAGACCAAACATTTTATTCTCTGTTGCTTGAATTTTGCTTTAACCGATTAGCTTTTACTGTATTATGTAGAAAATGTTCTCTTTTTTCAAAAAGAATTAAGACAAATTTGAACATGTAATTTTATGCTTCGTTCTTAAAAATAATTTGTTTCCTGTAACCTGACTGCCCTTGCGTTTCTACCCCTGGCCTGATTTTTTTGTGTGCTAAATTCATAAATGCACACCAAGCAAGATATGTGTGTGAAACACAATGCCTGCTGATGTGACCACTTCAAAATGACCTTGACCTTTGCCTGACAAGACTAAGGTTGTACCGAGCTCAAGAATTTCTACAGGGGAGTACACATGTCAATCATGAAACCTCTATCACATGTAGTTTTAAATACCTAAGGTTAAATTTAGCATATTTTGTAATTTATATGACCTCCAAATGGCCTAGACCTTTGTCTGACATGACCAAAGGTGATTTCAGTTCGAATGCCAAATATTAAGTATCTATCACATGTACATGTAGTTTCAAAGTTATGACGAAGCTTAAATTTGTCATATTTGATCTCTTAATGACATTGAAAGTTGTCACGGATATCCACTGACCCTATATATGTTGGCCATCTTGTAGGAGCCATTCTTAGACCTCATCTCTGTGAAACATTTGTGTTTAAATTAACATGTTTGAGAATATAGTACTTACATTGTGAACCATAACAGCTTAGTTCCTCAGATGTGATGATGCTGCCCCTGCCAATACCTGTCATACTTTGTCTCACTTTCGATGTACCCATATGCTTCCGTTGCTGTTGGATCAATAGTATGTGATTCCTGCACGAATGGATAATAATAATTATAATAAATTTAATAATAATAATATAGCTGATAAAGTCATTATTTAACGAGAGAGCTAATTTGATAAAGATAAATCTTCAATGAGGCCCTCAACACATATACAAGTACATTTCATATAAAACATGAAATTAACAACAAAACAATACTGACTAGTTTGAGCAATTTTCAAGAAAAATAGTATATTAAATGTTATTAACCATTTGAAATAGTAAACCTATTAATTGAATTTTTGTCCTATGTAAACAGTGAAGACCAATATCACAGGACAACTAATTCAGTCATCTGATCAGGGTCTGCATCGTCTGTCATTTTACAATATATTTACAAAAGATAGCCCCTTAATACATCTAGTAAAAGATGGCCTAGACTAAATTGGAAACTGTAATTGTCCATTTGAAGTTTCAAGGGGGACGTCACAGTATCATTCTTTGACGCCAATTTGAATGTAAAATTTCTTATGGTCTTCTCTTAGGTAATATGTGGGTTATAAAGCTCATCTAGGTCTATGACAAAAGGGCATACGTGTCATTGTGAATTTATGACACAATAATCTACCTTCAAGAGGCAAGGAGATAAACACATGAAAACATAACAAAAAAGGTATGACCTGATATATCATTTGAAAACAGTTTGAAGCCTTTTTTGACGCTGCGTAACACGGCGTATGAATATGCTCCATACGGTGTAACTGCCAAGCCACAACGCCAAGTTCTACCAGACAAAGCTGGGTCATGTGGGTGATTACAAAACTTTGATGGGTTTTCTTAAAAAAAGTCTGCTTATTATTTGTTGTTTTCAAGGCTTTATCTGCAACCATTGTAATGTATTACCTTGTGATCAGCTGCTATAAACTAACTTATATAACCTAGTAAGAATGTATACCTGTTCATCTTCTTCAAATGCGTCTGGTCCGAGTGGCTTCACTATAAACAATGGCAAGCTTGTGCCAGATTCTCCAAATCTTCTGTCGCCCTATTAACACTTGTTTTGCCCATTGGTTATCTTGAATTCATAAGGTAACTGAAAAGATGATAATGAAAATGTATAAATAAGAGGTTGCATGTTAGGTACGTGGTAAACCTGATTGTTTGGATTTTTTTTAAATGAATATTTCATTACTTAGATCTGGATCAGCCTTTAAAAATATTTTATGGATCAGACAGAGCAGCCTTTTTTATTCCTGTTTTATGTTTTGATCCTGGTTTTCAAGCAACGGACTGGTAGTGGTAGAAGTTACAGTTGTGTTTATAGATGTTTCTGGAATATGTTGTGCTTTGCTTGTAAATGCAGTATGTATAACGCATTCTGGTGGTGAAGGGCTTGCTCGTCACTATTAAAGGGAATGGGCATTTCATCATGTTCAACAGTGCATTGGTTATTTCAGTGGGTGGGGTAACTCTCATGTTTACATTCATGTTCAGACTTATTAAAACAACTAACATGTATTTACATAGACTTATTATAATATATAGATATATGTACAAGCGACGAGTAGATCTATTTACAAAAGAAAAGATTGCATTTACCTCTAAATAGACTCAAACAATGAATAAATCCAACAATGCAGCTAGGCGTCCGAGAATTAGACTTCAATGGCGGGCCCAAGATTGAGAAATAACGTCACGTATAGCGTGGAACTCTGGGATAATAAATATCTCAGTAGTTCTATTTTTAGCTCCACGCGCTCGCCGCGTAAGCACACACATGTGTTCAACGGGCGTGCTGATTTCAACAGGAGTACCGATTTTAGATACACTCTTAATAAAAGCCATATCAGAATTTATTTTGCATTTTTCAAATATGCATTTTAAAATTCGAAACACAACAGAGCAGCTAAAACACTCAAACCGAGCAAAATTTGTGCACGGACAAACTTCTTTTGAACGTTTTATAATTTTTGAACGCCTATCGAACACCCAATCCTGACCAATAGACAGTCGTGGATAACATTTTGAACGGACATGTGTTCATAATTAAACACATGTGCGTTCAAAAACAATAAAATTGAACGCGTTTTTACGCGTCGGCGTCCTTTTATTTTACAGGCGATGGGGTAAGGTAGATCTACTATTCGTAAAATCGCACTTAAAAAATGCAAATTTGGAAATCTTAGGATTTTTTGTTTTAACTTATGGCAGCCCTGGATTTATATAGCTTTCTTTTCACACAGGATTTGTGCGTTGAAAAGAATTTCAAATTATATTTCCGATACAGTGACTTATGAAAACATATTTGTTCTGGTTTAAATGCAAACTTAATGCAATACAATGTTCAAAAACGAATTGACTTTTAGCACAAAATGACCAACATATCACGACGGCAATTATTATTATTCCCACGGTATTTAAAAAGAGAAAATAGTTTGAATTTTGTAAAACGTGTCCCCTTTGCAATCGAATTGGGCGCTTCTTAAACCAAATTACGATTTTTTTCGAAGCGGTTTAAACAAATTTCAATCGGTCATATCAATGAAATCATATTGGCGATGTTCCCTCTTTACCTAAAAGGGGCCTCTGTGGTCTAGTGGTATAGTCACTGTGACTCCTCACCGCTGTGGATTTGAATCTCGGTCTGGGCATTCAGATTTCCATGTACATGTATAGGGAAGCCTTTCACGTCTAGCTTGCGGAAGGTTGGTGGTTCTCCCCAGTTTACGCTTTGTGTCTGAAACAGTGCTTAAAGCGACTCGCAACCAGATGGTGCATTAAAAATAGTAATTTGTAAATATGTGTCAAACGCTTATATAAATGGTAAAGAATTAGTTTAGGATAAGAAATTCTGTTTAAAAAAATGTATTTCAATAAAAAAAAATATTGGTCTCTGGTGGGATTCGAACCCGGGGCCCGGCATTGGCGGACAGAAGGCAAAATAGGGGAAACCGCTTAGACCAATGGACCACGGAACTATCCGTTTATCTCGGATCGATTTAACGTATTTCAATGTGTAGCGTGCGAAAGTGCATACAACTTCGTAATTCGGCTCGTGTTTATGTCTGAGCCCGTGTAGAGAAGCAACAACAACAACAACTATACCGTTAGCTAACGCTATAGAAAAACAATGGAAAATATCTTAAAAAACTAAGATTCGGTGACGATTCTTGAGACTTTTTTTGGACTGATCATATTTTTTTAATGTCAGAAGCCAAATAATGCCACAAATTTGCTTTTATTTGAGTATTTTATTTTATTTTGACAAGTACACCATCCGGTTGCGAGTCCCTTTAAAGGGCTTCTGTGGTCTTTATCCACCTGTTATTAGCTGGACGTCGCGATATGACGTAAAATCATAACAAATCCAAACCCAAATACATCTTTACCTGAGATATGCATGTACATCGTCAGAGAAAATCAGCTGAGTACGAAGAAACTATAATACGTATCAGGGGCCCGTTTCATAAAACTGTTATCGTAAGTCAGATTATATAAGTCTCAATTTATATTTTTCTCCATCTAATCCTGTAATGTGACATCCCTTTGGATTTGTCTTGAAAAGACGATTCCAAAGAGATGTCACAAGACAGGGTTAGACAGAGAAATTAGAAATTAAATGTATTTTAAAGTTTTGACTTACGACCGTTTTTGTCTTACGAGGTTTTATGAAACGGGCTCCAGATATTTATAGACGTACAGTGGAGAAAATGTTTTATTCTTTCCCGTTTAAACGAAACGAAACGCAAACGCAAAACACCAAAACGTAGAAAAGTGCAAATTTTGGACAAATCTGATAATTCATTTTTATCTTGGTGGCATACAGTTTGGAGTCTGATCAGACGACGGGTTACCCGGCGTCCACTGTACATCTTATATTCACGGCTACCATAAGTTGCCCTTTAAATTCCTAAGATTTCCAAATTTTCAAGCTCAACTTTAGGAATCGTACCTTTAACCCTTTCGCTGCCAAGTTCTATAACACTTACATACATGTAGTTATACAAACAGTTTGGATTGCGGTGTCTGATCTGGATCTAAACTGTTTGACACCAATATCAATGATTCCTAAGTAAAAAAGCATAACATTCCAAAATGTATAAGTAAGAGCAGATATCCGAATATTTTGGAAAAATCCGTTGGTCCGGAGAAGTTAAGAAAAATTCGAAGAAATTGCAGCCCTGGTGTTACTAAAGAAACAAGGGGCCCGTTTCATAAAATTTCGTACGACACAAACGATTGCTCCATATAAGCCTGTCTTGTGAAAAGACGATTCCAAAGAGATGCCAAAAGACAGGATTAGATGGAGAATAAAGAAATTATATGTAGTTTAAAGTTTTGACTTTTTTAAAGTTTTGAGTTTTATGAAACGGGCCCCTGGAAACACTGTTAGGACTGAGGCTGACCGACATCGTGTAAGCAGACATTATTGAATCATTGTTGAACAAAATAAAAATAATAATAATAATAATGAAAAAATAAAGACTTTATTTCATGTGGTTACACATACAGTTCAAATATTTGAACTGATTACATTTCAGGCACTTGTTCCGCAACTGCCAGCTGTCCAGGTAAGGTAACGTTTACAGCAACATACACAAATTGTAAGAAATTGATTTAAATGATGGTTTTAATTGCTAAACGCTAGTACAGTGCTTCCTATCTACAAAAACACCCAACGGGAGACAAATAGTGTGAGTGTTGTTGGAAAGGGGTTGATAAAGGGAGCCTGAGGGAAAATTAAGACTTAGTATACATCTGCAAACAGCTTGAGTCCAGCGTTGTTGTTGTTGTTGTTGTTGTTGCAAACAGCTTGAGTCCAGCGTAATGCGGCGTCTGGGGCCCGTTTCATAAAACTTCTTACGACAAATGTTGTCGTAAGTCAAAACTTTAAAATACAATTTAATCTGTGATTTCTCTATCTAATCATGTCTTGTGACATCTTTTTGGAATCGTCTTTTCAAGACGATTCCAAAAAGATGTCACAAGACAGAATAAGATGGAGAAATAAATAATAATTGATACTTT